>OX422214.1:79917907-80637907 GCA_949130495.1 Sambucus nigra
CTACAATCTTGTTTTTCCTGGCCTTATACCTTACAAAAAGTATAAAAATGTACATTTATTCTTATAAAATTCTTCCTTTTCAAACCTTCTCTATTCCTTCTCAAGTCTTTATTCTCAAATTTTTCCTTTTGACAAATACTTTCAAGTCGTTTTCTTTTAAAGAAAAAATGTTCAACATGTTTTGACTTTCCACAAAATGTACAATTAAAAGCCTTTTCAGTAATTTCAGATTTAGGGACAACCTCCTTATCTTAAAGCATAAGAGTTCGTACCTTATCCCCATTTTTATAATTCAAACTTTCAACATTAAATTTTGTTTTTTCAATATTTTTCTTAATCTTTATATCATTAAAGTCAATCCCATGATTATTGTTCTTCAACTGAGCATTGTTTCTCAATCTTCATATCATTAAAGTCAACCCCATGATTGTTGGGCTTCAATTGAGCATTGATCAACAATATGCTATCAAGAACATTTGTTTTATTACATACTTTAATTTTCAAATCCTTATCACGATCGAGTTCTAGTTACAACTTTTCAAAGTCAACTTTTAAAATAAATTTTCAAGCTCAAATTCTTCCTTCTATTTCACAACGATTGCATTTTGTAATTTCAAAGACTCTCATCGCTTTGACAAAACCTCAATAACATTTTCAAGATCAAAACACTTTGATCGAAAATTTTCAAACATTTCTTATTCCTCATCAAGTTCATTTTGTCAAACTTTCATTTTGTTTGAAAATTCAATGTTTAATTTTTAAGCCCTGGAGATTCTTAATAAAGATCATCAAAAGCTTTTTGAATGTCTTTCACATTATCATCACTTTCATTTTGATATATAGGGATACAAGTGTGTGGATCCTCACTACTACGAGTCAAAGAGTCACTATGTATCCTATTCATAGTATCTTTGATCATATTCTTCTTCACCATGCTCTCATTTTTCTTCACCATGTAGGCCAACTTGCTTCCAATTTCCTTCAAAAGTAAGAAGTCAATTTTCCTTTAAATCATATAATGAGCATTCACTTAATGAGTAAATTTGAGAAGAAGATGAATTATTGTTCAAACTTTTGAATTAGTCAAATTCATTTTACAAAGGCTCAAATCTCTTCTCAAGTTCCCTTTTAGAGCTTTCACAAACAAGAAGTTATGCACTCACTATCTCAAGTTCAAGAGTTAGAACATTTTTCACATGTTTTAAAACTTTGATTTTTTTGAAATAAACATTTGAACTTGTAAAACTTCTCAAATCAGAACATATGTTCTCTCATAAGTTGATTATCTTCTTTCAAATCAAAAGTCAATTCAATCAACTCACCCTTTTATTTTTTAATCAAAGTCAACTTTTTACTTGTAAGTTGACTAGTCATCTCAATCTCTATAAAAGTTAATTTTTCTTACTCATAGAGTTAGACTAATTATCTAATTTTACATTCATCCTTTTTGTTTTGATCAGTTGAGCATTTAACAAATCAACATTTTGACTCAATGATTTTCCATTTGTAATTTCATCACATTCATCAAAATTAACATCAATAGATTTTTATTTTGTCGGAGAATGAGAAAAGTTACTTTTCATCTTTCCAATTTTGGATATCAAATATTCTATCCTTCAATTACAACTCAAAATCGTAGGACGATGCACATTCAGACTAATACTAGAAGGAAGATTAAAATCTAGTATCATAGCATCTATAATCACATAATAAAAACAAACAACTACTCACTTCAAGCAAAACACAAGAACTAACAAACTAGGTCAATGAGTAAAAACAGAAAAATCACACAACAAGAGAATGATCAACTCAAGCATGTTAATTCTATTCAAATAAGATCTTAGCTCTGATACCAACTGAGCACAATGTGATCTGCTACTTACTCAATTAATCATGAACTAACCTATATGGGTGAATAGGTTAGAAATAATCCTTGGCCCATTTTTACAATTCAATAATATTATTCCCAATTTTAAATCCTTAACACTTAATTATGACAAAAACTTCCCAACTGATTTAAAACATACACACAAGTTGAATTTAAGTGAATCTAGTAATGACAACCTATAACCACAACACTTAATCAATTTATAAGAAAATCAAAAGAAAACTACAAGTCTATGTGAGGTGTGAATTCAACTATGTATAAAAAAACAAAAATAAGTATGAGACAAGGTTTTTGAGGAAACACCCCCCCAAAACACACACACACACTAAAGAGTAAAAAATCTTGACACCCTCAAAATTTTGATTTCTACATGAAAATCAATTTTACAAAAGGCAATAAGGTACCTCTCACACAAACACTATTATGTAGTCGCCTATGAACATTAAACTCTCCCACGTAGCTAATGGAAATCCTTCCCAAGCTCCATGAGATGAATGAAGAAATCTGGTCTTCCTTGTAGTCAGGGAACACCTCAATCTCCCCATTAGAATGAGATCACTTTAATTTTAGATCATGGAGTACCATGTCATTGCAATTTACCAAGTATAATTTATAATGACAAAGCTAGTGTAGGATCTAAACCAAATCACTCTTAATTCTCTTTCAAAGACATTAGATCAAGTATAGATCTATGTTTTAGAAAATTTGTAAGGAACAAGTGAATTCAAAAAGAGAATCAAGGATAAAATGCTCTCTATTTCAAAAATTCTCTCAGAGTTCTATATTAACTATGAGGATTTCATATCTATAAAAATGAGAGGGAAATTTGTCTATTTATAAGAAAATTTTGAAATTTGGGTTCGCCTTATGCACGGTTAGATATGGTCATGTTCATGATTCTAGGGAGTGTGTAATCATGGATTTATTTGTGAGCATGGGATCCTTTTGTAGTCATGCGAATGGGAAGTGTGTATGGGCTCAAATCAAAGTCGTGTGAATGGTTAAAACCAACAAACTTTTTCAAAAGGTTTTCACAATTCAAAGTGTGATTTTTAGAAAAATGTTTACACGTATGTTTAGCCTTCTAAAAACCATAACTACATAAAAGGTTAGAAAGCGGGGTCTTATGGATAGTCCGTATATTACATTACGCTTAAAAAATTCAAATTTTACCCAAATTTTAGCTTAGCTAGAAATTAGGTGTACATTCAATAAAGTGTCAAAATTAAATTCTCCAAGCATATCAGCAAACTAAACATGCGAAGAAGATAAAGAAAAATCCCTTTAAGGCAAAACCTAATATTCAGAACCGTAAAGAGTTTGACAGACTCTAATTAACTTACAAACTACTTAGCTCCACTAAGTATAATGTGCAGGGTCTTCACATATTATAAAGAATGTGATGCACTCAAGCACCATTTATAGGAAGACGTCTTCCCTCAGTATCCATCGATCAACTTCAGGATGCAAGATCCTATCTTCTGTAGCCGTAGTGCCTTGGCTTCACAAATCAGGAATAAAATATAACTCTATAAGGGTTTACGGCTAGTATATGAAAATTTGGGTTTAAACAAACTCAAAAAATCATATATCGGATGAATGATTTGAAAAAGGAAAGTGCTTATCTTAAACACAAAGATGAAAACTTTTGGTTTTTTCTAAAAGTCTTGAGAAAATTTGAACAAAATAGGGTTTTGGAGAAACAAATATGAATTTCGTGACAGCTAACTCGTTCAAATGAAAACAATAGTTTCTAACAATATCAAGCCTCGCTTAAATGACAACCCATTCTCATTCGATTGACCTTCTAATGACCTTCCAGGGAAAATATTTATGTTATACAAAGGATTACCGTTCGATGGTCATTCGAAGCTCATTCCAACAAAAAAGGAACTTTTATTCTAATGAGATCATAATCTCATTTGAACGAGATTAAAAATAAAATAAATGTATTTTCATAATCGATTTTATTCAAAATTCCTCGATTATAAAAAATAAACACCCCAGAATATAATTCGTATGAGAAATCAAAACCACAAGTCGTATACATCCATAAAGTGTTGGTGACAAATCCAACATCTTGAAATAGAAAAATGATGCTCAGTTACTAACGTACATTCGAATGTTTGCAGAGGCAATGCAGATGTAGTGTTTAGTTTAAAACTCTGATTTGTAACGGGATATGTCAAAATAACAAAATGCCTAAACTATGAGCAATTATAAAATCTTGCTCTTACAAATCTCCCTCTTTGGCTATTCCGGTATAAAATAAAAGAAATCAAAAAACTAAATTACAATAAAACCCCTAAGACAATGTATCCTAATGTCCTACCAAACCCAAAATGGAATGACATTTGAAACTTTGTCTTCAAATGAATTTTTCTCCCATTTCTTAAATTTGTCTTCATCTTGTGTAGTCCATGAAACATCATCAAGCAGAAGAGTTTTACACGCATGAGGTAAAAGAAATACCATGACGCGAATGAGTTTTAAAGAAAAATAAAACTCTCCCTTAATTTGTTCTTAGCCTTTTTTTATGTAATAGACAAAGGGTAATAATCTAAACATAAATAATAAGAAGGACATGATGAAGAAAATATATCATCACAAAGATAATCGATAAATCATTTGTAATGAAAATCCAAAAGGAACAATTCGTTCTCCGCCTGTCAAATAATTATTTTTGATGTTTTTCAAAAAATTTCAAGTATAACTAGTACATGTGTATAAAAGATACATAGAGGTAAAAAACACACAAAACCATGGAACAACACTAAAATAACCGAACCATGAAAATGGAATGTCATTATATGAAGCACACAAAACCATGGAACAACACTAAAATAACCTAACCATGAAAATGGAATGTCATTATATGAATATTTTCCATAGGCAAATCAATATAAACATTCATAACATTGGTGCACGAAGTCATGAAATACTTCTAAAGAAAAAACTCAATTTCAAGCTTAGGTGTAAAAATGTTGAACTTAAATGAAATTTACTAAACACGTGAACCACGCCACGAATTTATATGAATGTCAACTCAATAATGCCAAACTATTTAATACTTTTCATGAGAGTCTGTTGTGTAAACCCATTGACCTTATATTATATAACACCCTCATAATTTAAATGATATATGAGCTCACTCTTAAATATTTTGAAGATATCATAATACTTATATGTAGCGAAGCATCAATGAATATTGAATAAATGGCCTTAACACTTATGTTTTTGTGCACCATTAAAATTCTAGTCTCTCTTTGCAAATGGTGTCTTTTAATGTAAAGAAATTTTTTCTCTTTCGTATCCCCTTTCCATTGCTTAGCATATATCAATATTTTTCGAGGAGCGAAATTCAAATAATGGTTCTTTCAAGCATAACTTATCTCTTATTACATTTTGTTCATTATTAACTATGATTGAAATGAGAACACCGTATTCAATACATGACAAGCAAGTACAATGTTCAAAAAGTCCGTGCACGTGTGAAATAGAAGTGATAAAGAGTCTAGCATGAATAAAGTAATCATTAATGAACAACTTAATTCTATCATCATATTATTAAGCACACTAAATTCATGTCTCAAAATACTATGAAAAATTTCACATGAATGGATAGAATGCAGGGATGATTTGAATATCCTTAATGTACATCCATATATGGTGAAAAATGAAAATACAATTTTTTTTTTGTCTTTTCCAAAAATTTTATCAAAAATAAAATCTTTTTCAAATTTTCAAACTTTTTCTTAAAAACTAAAAAACTTTTGGGAATTTTTTTCAAATATATGAATATAATAAAAATACAATCTATCAATAGGGATATAAAATATGAACATGATAAAAAACCTACACTAGATAAAGTACCCAAAACAATTAACAGAGAAAATACCCCAGACTTCCTAAGATTCTTGAATCTAAGTGCATCTAAAGGTTTTGTGAAGATATCGAACAATTAACGGCTGGTGCTCACAAAGATCAAGGGCATGACCCTCTCTTGAACGAGATCATGAATGAAATGCTCACGTATCCTAACGTTCTTTGAACGAGAATGCGGAATTAGATTACGGGGTATTTGAATCTCACTCGTATTATCACACAAAAAGATCATTGTTCCTTGGGAAATCCCATAATCTTCCAACATTTGCTTAATCTATAAAAGTTTCATGCAATAACTCTCGGCGGCTATATACTCAGCCTCCACTAGGGACAAAGATATGGAGTTTTGCTTCTTGCTCAACCAAGAGACAAGAGCATTCTCAAAGTAGAAACTGTAACACCCTGTATTTTTGTGCATTTAATATTTAATTAATTCGGGAATTTAAAATTACTTGTGTGTCGTAATTTTAATTTAATTAATTATGGTAATATACATTTAAATATTAAATCAGGTAGTGAATGGTTAATATTTAGGAAAATTTAATTACTAAGTGAATAGTAATAATTTATTTACGTCATTTCGGGTATTAATGACGGGGTATGTGCTTACCTCAGCCGGGAGTCAGTATAGACTAATTTGGGTGTGAGATAAGGATTTTTTTATAAATCAATTTGGATGCAAATTCTGAGTATACGGTTGAGTCCGGATGGATCGAAATAGTTGAAAAAGTATACCCTAGGGTAGTAAACGGGTCTGGACACGTTTTTAGGCATAGCCGAGCCCACACGGGGGCATTTGGGTCACTTGGGGTTGGCCCATTAGGCAAAAAACGAGATTTAGCCTAATTAATTAATTATAAGGAAAAGGGGGACGACTGATTAGAGTTTAGAAAATACTTAATGGGAGAGGAAACCCTAAGAGACAGTTAAAGGCAAATTGGGGGATAAAGGAAAGAGCCAAAAGAAGGGATTTTATCTTTAACCTTGGGAATTCACAAATCCAAATCAGACCCTACGAATCATAAGGAAACTGGTTAACTTGGTGTAGCATTTAATTTGCGTTTTGATTCATATTTATGTGATGTGAGAAATCAAAATTCGTTTTGGGATTAAAGGGTACAAACATGGGATTTTTGTAAATCAATATTCTGAATTCTAAATTGTGTAGAAATTGATGTATAATCTGAGATTGTAAATATATCTAGTAAGATGTGTAAACCCAGACGAATTAGAAACGAATTTGAGATAAGGAATTGATGTTGAGATGGGTTAACGGATAAAAATGGATTTTTCCCCAATTTATGAAAACAATAGAGAACGGAAATTGAATGGTGTTTGTGGACTTTATGGGAGTCTCTTATGAGGTTCTTGGTGTGTTTTGTTTAAGAAAGGACTTGGTTTAGATTGTAGAAGAATTTAGGTTTTGAGATTTTCGTGCATGGTTGAAACAAACAACCTGGGAAGACGATGACCTGTACGATCGATCAATCGAGGGTTGGGGATCGATCGATCGATGGTCGGTAAATTCTGGCAGTTCGGCCAGTTTATATATATAAGGGTAATTTAAATTAAACTTCCTTCCTATAGATTATGTAATGAGAAATAAACATTGGGATATAATCTAATCAATTATGAAGGAAAATTAATTGGGATTCAAAGGAAAATTTATATGGGTCATACTACGGTTAAATTTTGGAAAAAATATTTTGAAATAATTAAATACGGATCGAGTGGGCGAGTCCGGGTATATGGGTTGAGTGATACCAAGGCGTTAAATTTATTTAGAGTGAAAGCTAAATAATTTGGAGTTAAAAATTTAGACTCGGGTATTGTTTTATTTCGGGCCATGAGAGTAAGTCCGAATATATTGGTTGAAGCGATACCAAAAGTAATTTAATTAATTAATGTGCAAAGTAATTCATAATTAGAGTTGGGCCATAAACTCATAATAATTTGAATAGGTTTGTGTTACGGACTTAGTACAAGGTATAGCCGGGATAGTTTATTATATATATATATATATATATAAATATACGGTGTGCGATAGTATATATATATGGTGTGTGCATTAATATCAGTGGCTAGATATTATTATTATATCGACTCTAGTTCTATAGGAGGGAGGTTGCACGTAGTGGATGAATCCCCTAGCTTGAGGAGTAGGGCGAGTATATTCCCAGGTCATAGCGTCCATTATATATGTGAGGGGAATCTCACTTTCAGGGAAGGAATATGACCACCTCCAATTTTTTATGTATTAACCAATTTAGTGAGCGATTCTGACTTGGGATAACTAGGTCATGTGAATATGCCTAGTGGGATAGCACTTTAGAGAATTTACATCCGGTGAGTTATTACTCGGGATGATGTTTAGTATTAATTATTATTTCAGCATGTTTGTGAATGTTGTAATATAACTATACGTATATAATGAGGTAAATAATTATATACGGGTAAATTGATACATGCCGTGAATTGTATTATATATATAATGGGTGTGAAAGTTATATGAACTTAAAAAGGGAAATGATCAATTAAGTTAATGTTGATAATAACTTAAAAATCATAATTATGGCACACTCGGTTAGACTAAGATGGTTTCAAGGGGATTATATCAGTTATCTAGTCATGGGATAAATAACCAGGTAAGTTTAATCAAGGCGTTAGTAGTGCACATTAGAGGAGGGGCGAGGATGTCCTCAAGGGAGTGAGGCACTAACTAAAAGATGGAGAGCATCCGTATTTACTTATTATTGCAAGTAATAATTTGCTAAATGTTTTCTAGATGTTTTGGGTACTAACCCTTGCTATAAAAACTTTTAAAAACCTTTTAGGTGTCCAGCCACAGAGACGCCAAGCTTGACTCATTCCAGGGATCCGTTACTGCAGCATGTGTGGATGTTGCGGGAGTTTGATAGGCACGTCGTTCTTTTCATTCTTAGTGTAGAGACTTCGTATCCGTTATTCGAGCAGGTTGGTCATAGTTTTATTTCAGTACTTATGTCAGACCTGTTGAGATTTATTACTTGTCTTTACTTTTGTTGGATTTTGAACCAATGGTTTATTCTGTCTGTTACTAAATTGTGAATGGTTGATTTCAGTTAATTGTGATTGTTTATATTATTCTGTTTCCACATGAGTATTTCATTTTAGTTAATGAAAGATAAAACTTGGCACCAGTCTTTTTCTCACTTAGGTGGTTAGTAATTAAAAAAGCGACAGTGATGCTAAGAATGAACCAACTGAGAAACCTGTTCTAATTTAATTTAGGACTAATCACTCGGGGTTAATTAGGCGGGGTGTCACAGAAACATCCACCCGAGATTCTATTATAACTATCAACTTCTCTGGCCCAGTCAGTATACAAAATACCGTAGGAAAGAGTGTCTCTCATATATTTGATGATACATTTAAGTGCAAGAAAGTGAGACTCTTTTGGAGATGCTTGGTATTGCCCACTAACTGTAATGCTAAAGGAAATGTCAAAATGAGTAGCGATTAAGTAGAGAAGACTACCTATCATGCTCATATAAAGGGTTTTCTCTACATACTTTCCTAAAGAATATTCTCTAAGCTTAGTCGATATACTCATAGGGGTACGTGAGTGCTTAGTGGAGTAGGACCCAAATTTCTTCACTAGGTCACTAGCATATTTGGATTGATATATGAATATCCCGTCCTCTAATTGATGCACCTAAAGTCCTAACAAGATAGTAAGCTCATCAACCATGCTCATATCAAACTTGTTTTTCATCCCCTCTTCAAAAGTGTGAGCATGTTGGGTGCACGGGGATCCAAATACTATCTCATCCACATAGACTTAGACAACTAATATAGCACCATTATCTCACCTCACAAATGTAATATTATTTACTCCCCTTATGTTGGTGTCACGAGCTAAGAGATAAGAAGTGAGCCTCTCGTACCAGGCATGAGGGAATTGCTTAAAACCATATAGGCCCTTCTTAAGATAATAGACGTGTTCCGAGTGTTTTGGGTCTTCTAAACCTTTCGGTTGTTCCACATACACTTCTTATTTTAGAATATCGTTATGGAAGGAACTCTATACATCCATTTGATAAAACTTAAAAGGTAGGTGACATGCTACGACAAGTAGTAAGCGGACAGATTCAGTCCTAGCAACATGAGCCAATATCTCGTCAAAGTCTACGCCCTCAATATGTGTGTTGCCTTGAGCGACCAACCTATCATTATTACAAACTATAGTACCATTATCATCCATCTTATTCTTGTAAATCCACTTGATACCTATCATAAAAGTCTCTATAGGTCATCTGGATAACTCCCAGACATCATTCTTGTGAAACTAAAAAAACTCGTCTTGCATAGCTAATTTCTAATACTCGTTCTTGAATGCTTATTTCACATTCTTGGGCTCGACTAAGGAGGTGTAGTAAAGGTAGATAACCACATTCGTAAGTTGATCGTGAGTCTTGATGCCTAGTATGGGATCAGTAAGTTTATCATACGGGTCATGACTCTTTTGAATCCAAGAGGGTGGATCTTTTAAATCAAGAGTGGGGACCACTAGGGAAGTTTGAGGAGTAATGGGATCATCACAGGGGGGTAAATCATCCTCACACTCTAGGTTAGAGTCAGCAGAAGTCAGCGGCTCATCGTCTCTAATAGTGACTTTTATTGACTCCATATCCTTAGAGCTTATAAGGTTAAACACCTTATAAGCCCTACTTGATGACGAATAAACTAAAAATATCCCCTCATCGCTTCGAGAGTCGAACTTGCCTAATTTCTCTTTATCTCTCAAGATGTAGCAAATACTCCCAAAGACATGGAAATACGATAGGTTGGGTTTCTTCCCTATCCATAACTCATAAGGTGTGTTTAACATGTACGAATGAAGATATGCCCTGGTTATCGTAAGGCATGCGGTACTTACATCCTCTGCCCAAAAATGTCTAGGAACTTTTCTCTCAAGAAACATGGATCAAGCCATCTCTTAAATCATTTGATTCTTCCTCTTAACTATCCCATTTTATGGAGGAGTACGAAAGATCAAAAACTCATGTTTGATGACCACCGCATCACAATATCTATCCACTTTAGGTTTTTTAAATTTAGTATTGTTGTCATTAATGCATATGATTAATAGTGATGCCGTGTTGGTTTTGTAGGACATGTCACTTGGTTGTTAGGAACTTAACCGCATCAAACTTTTCTCTAGGAAACCCAATGATAGAGTATCTGATAAAGTCATCTACCATCATTAAAATAAATCTCATACCACCTAATCTTTTCATATTATTAGGACCTATAAGATCCATATGTATATATTCCAACACACGAGAAGTGGTAATGGTATTCAAATTATGTCGGGTACTTTGAATTTATTTTCCTTATTGTTAACGACCAAAAAGTGAGGAAGTTGGTTTTCCTAGTGATGGTAAGCCACGTAATAGGTACTTTTTCACTAATCTCTCAATGTCTCTAAAGTTCACATGACCTACCCATTGATGCCAAAAGTGTATAGAGAAGACCATGACATTATTTTACATAAAGGAGGATTTGGGAATGATGCCATATCAATTATCATCGATCCTCACTCCTTGAGTAATAATTCACCTAATTGATCATATACAGTACATTCGAACTGGTCAAACTTTATCGCAAAGTTTGCGTCACAAAGTTGTCTTATACTAATCAAGTTTTCTTTCAACGCTTTGACATATAACACATTGTCTAGATTAGTAAATCTAGATATCTCAACACAACGACGCCCTAAAATACTAGACCTACTCCCATCTCCAAAGGTGACTTTGCCTTCCTTGCGATACACAAGGTCGATAAAGTACTACTTGTCACCAATCATGTGCCTAGAGAACCCACTATCAAAATACCATTAGGAAGTGTTCTGAACCATGAAAGCAATGTGAATAACGAAGGCTTTATCGTCTTACTTAGGTACCCAAGTGGAGGTAACATTTTGTTTGCCCTTATCATCATTAGCTCCAATCGTACAATTAGAAGTTCTATCAAATGGCAAAGACATCCGTCGAAATTCTTTCATTATGCTTTGTGAAGTCATGACAAGGAACTCAACTTTCTCTCTAATACTAAAAAAGTCGCTACAACAATGTGTAGGAGTATATGTACATTTAGTTATACCTAACTTGTAGAAAAATTCCCTTAGGTGACCATTCCTTTTGCAATAGGTGAAAACATAGACTTATTTGGGTCTACCTTGGTTCTTTCATTTAGGTTGAACTCTTTTTGGTGGGTTAGGTCGAGGCTCATATGGATCCACTATAAACTCAGGAACCAGTTTCGGTGGGGCATGGGAAATGGATGCACCGCCGTAACATTGACTCTTTCAAAAACCTAAAGCAAGATTGAGGAATACCTTTCAAACCTTCTTTGATGTATCCTCTATAGTAACCTTGAACTCTCGGGCATGTTCGACACATTTCTTGAGCTGGAATATAAGGGCTTCAAGTTTCTCATGATTCTCCATAGATGCTTGAAGATCTATCATATGATTGGCCATATTATTGGTTAAGTCGCCATTTTCCCTCTCTAGTAAATTTACTCTCTCTCCAAAAGAAACCCTCATCGAGGACTTTCTCTCTCTCGCCTCTCTGAACACTTTCTCTAAAGATAAAACTCTAATCACAAAACCTTTTTTTTCTTTAAAGGACTTGGTGTAAAGCTCAACATAATCATGTTGAAGGTCAATATTTCCCTCACTCAAATCATCTTTGTAACACCCCAATAGGTGTTACTAAAAAATCCTAATGAATTAGAGAATTATTTTGCAAAAAACTACCACTTAGATTGAGTATAAATTTACAGAAGCATGAATACTTAAATAAAATGAATAGATAGTCTCAATATTATTATATCACTAATGTCTTCTACGTAAGAATTTACAATAAATAAAGCCATACATTTAAATTTTGAGAATAAATATTTAGAGCCTCTAACGACGATACCAATCTTAACGATGCCATAATATCATCTTGCATCAAACCTAAAATGCATCAAACAATAGGGAGTGAGCGAAAATTCAGTAGCTCTTATAAATCCTCCAAGTGTAACTACAAATACTCATGTGTGCGTGGATTATATACAAGAGTGTATGTAATATGAACACTCAAACTAAAATATCAATAATGTAAACTTAAACTTGGATCTCACTATGGAAACTACATAACCCAAAACACCATATCAAAATTCTTGTTGCACTTCCCATAGTACTGTAAGGGCTGTTTTCCACTATCCTATTAATTAGTTTCTTTGAAATTAATTTCTTTTCTAACCTTGAGAAACTATTTGAATTTTTTTCCAAAATAGGCAAGATCATAGAGAATAAAATCATACTCAAAGTAAAAAAAAAAACTCCTCTTTCATTTTAGATTGAAGTTTTAAAGCAATTCCCTTGTCCTTATGTTTAACAGTTTTGGGAAACTGACGATCTCATAAGTTTGAAGGTCTCCTATGAGTTCTCCTAACCAAAGAATATCAAAAATTCCCAACGAATTAAGTACAACAACCTTAGGAATAAATTGATATGGAAGGGAGGTTTGAATCTTTTTCACAATGCACGTCTCTGGAATTTTCTCACCCAATAAAAAACTAGAGTTAACGATATTAGACAATCATGCATGAAATTCATCAAAAGACTCAGACTCTAGCATGGTAATAGTCTGAAACTGTGTGGTGAGGTTTTAAAGCTTATAAGTATTAAAAATGTTGTTAGCCTCGTGAGTGATATAGAGGGTATCCCATGCGTCCTTAGATATGGTGCACGTCATGATGTGTCTAAACTCATCAGTGGTTACAGCTCCAAAAATAGCACTTAAGTCGCGTGAGTTAAATTGACTCCATTTTGGTTCCTCCTCCATCTAAGAGGTGACGGGTTTAGGACCTATGACATCTCTATTAATCCCAGTGGATGGTGTTCACCCTCCTTCACACATAAACAAACACGTTTGTTGATCTCTTTCAAAGTCAATCTCATTCGAGCTTTCCAATAAGCATAATTAGACCCATAAAAAATAGGTAGCCATTATACAAATTATCCATAAAACCAATTTTTTTAAAGGATCACATAAAAACTTAGCGTAACCTGATCTAATACCACTTTGAGAAAGCAGGGTTGTAAGGATAGTCTATATATTAGGTTACACACACATAAATTCAATTTTTACCCAAATTTATGTTAACTATTAATTAGGTGTTCATGCAATAAAGTGACCAAATAAAATTCTCCAAGTACACAAGCAAACCAAAAATTCAAAGAAGTTAACGAAAAATCCCTTTTGGGAAAAACCCAGTTTTCAACACTATAAGAGTTTAACCAACTCTAATTGACTTACACACTACTTAGCCCTACTAAGTATAATGCGCAGGGTCTTCAAATCTTCTACAAAATGTGATGCAGTCCAGTACCACCCAAAGAAATCGATATTCCCTCGGTATCCCCCTGATCAGCCTCAAGATGTAAGATCTTATCTTCTTCATCCATAGAGCCTCGACTCCACAAATAAGCAATAGAGACTCTACAAGGGTATGATGCAAGTGTTTGGAAACTTGGGTTTAAACAAAATCAACAAATCATGTATGGGATGAATGACTTGGAAAAGAAAAGTTTTTTTTAAAACACAAAGATGAGAACTTTTGGTTCAAATATTGCGAATTAGTTTTCATCAAAAGTCTTGAGAAAATTTGAACAAAATTGGCTTTGATAGAAAAATATGAATTTTGAGGCGGCGAACTTGTTTGAACGAAAACTAACATCTCGTTCAAATAAAAACACCAGTTTTGTTCTAACGATATCAAGTCTCATTCGACCAACAACCCATTATCGTTCAATCAACCTTCTAATGACCATCAAATGAAAATTTTCCTTATGAATTGAGGATTCTCGTTCAATGGTTGTTCGAAGCTCATTCTAACAAAAATGGACTTTCATTATAACAAGACCATAATCTCATTAGAATGAGATTAAAAACAAAAAATAATTATTTTCAAATTCGTTTTATCAATAAGCCTCGATTTAAAAAATAAACATCCCATAATGTAATTTATATGAGAAATCAAAACCACATGTCCAATACCTCCATAAAGTGTTGGTGACAAATCCAACGGCTTAAAATTTGAAAAGGATGCTCGGATACAAACATAACTTTGAATGATCATGGGAATGTAGTGTTCATGTTGAAACTCCAATTTGTAGCGGGATACATCAAAAATACTACAATGCCTAAGTTCTAAGAAATTATAAAATCTTACTCTTACAAAAGGATAAATCTTCACTTAAAATGTGAATGTAAAGCTTCAAAATTCTTTAATACGAGGCGGTGCAGGATCTTCAATCTTCATGTTTCATCGAACCAAAACAAGATCGCGCCTCACTCATAATGAATCAAATCAATTCGACTCGATGGACTCAATGACTCAAACATTTTTCATGAGTGAAATTCCCAAATACCATTATGATTTCATGCAAGTTTTCTTAAACACACACACACACACACAAACATATATATATATATATATATATATATATATATATATATATATATATAATTGAATCATAAAAACTAATAATTATTTGACTCAATCAAATTTTAATGCATGCGGATATTAGAGATCAATTAAATATGATTTGGTTTAATGTTAAATTAACTATTTTGATTATTACACGCATTTTATATCATAATTCGGTCAATATCCATTATGATTCATCATTCAAAATCAAGCAAATAAATCATATAATAGGTCTAATAACACATAGAGGGAGATGAGTAAATGAAGATTAACTTGTATGATTATTACGTGGTAAAACTCTAGAGTACTAGAAAAACCTCCATGCACCCTCTAATCCACTAAGAAATAAGAATCAATATACAAATTACAAACACTCAAACAAAGCACAGGTTGATTACCTGCATCAAAATCCAAACCCCATGGAAATTAGAACTGTCAGATTTTTTTGATACTTAAAACGCTTATGATTTTTCCATAACATAATATACTCAAGCATAAATCCACAGAATATGAAATATACCATTAGTCTTAGTGACATGAAAACTAATGAAATAAATGCAAACACACTACACCAAAACAGGCGATTTGTAAGTGTTTTAAACACTTGCAAATGGAATTTGTAAGTGTTTAAAATACTTAAAAATCGGCGTGTTGCAAAAAAATTGCAAGTGTTCAAAACCGTTGCAAATGTCATCTACAAGTGTTCATTGGGAACATATATCCGTCGCTGACAACCGTTACAAAAAATTTTGTAAGTGTTCTAAACACTTGCAACATTTTCATTTGTAAGTGTTCAGAACACTTACAAAATTCAGCAAGCATTTTTATTTTACAAGTGTTATAAACACTTGCAATATATATATATATATATATATATATATATATATATATATATATATATTTTTGCAACAGTTCAAAATAGTTACAAGTATTAATATGTAAGGAAAACAATGTTCATTTTGTAAGTGTTATGAACACTTACATAAATTAAAATATTAAAAAAATAAAAAATATCCACCGCATACCACCAACCTCACATATAACGAACAATAAAAACGGCTAAATACATAACAATTATATCCAAACACTTTCATATAATACTTCATGATATGTTCAACATAAACAAACACTGTCATCAAGAAAGGAAGGAAGAACCAAAGGTATATATTGAGTATTCCCCTTAACAAACTTCATACATTTAGTTATTGTATCCAAATACACATATGCCACAACCCTATTAGTATGGCAAGGAAATCGTGTCGATAAGATCATTGTCATTAGTTCTCTCAAGAGATTGCCAGTACTGATCGCCCTGTCGCTAAATGACTCTCCAAGTGCATGAAAAATGAAATTGGAGCTTCTACCACTTCAGCATTCTGATCTGCAGAAGATGAAATGACGCTACCAATGAGAGCCTATTAAAAACCTAAGTAACATCACGAAAGTCAAATTTAGCAACAGATTTATGCAATTATGGACATAAACAAATAAGTGGCTCTTAAAAGGCAAGCTCACGAGTCTAAGAAAAAACATTAAAATTGAAGGGGGATAACCCCAAAAGGGTTCTATCATTTATACATACTTGATAGTTACAACTATTATATATACGACCTCTGCCATAAAATTTGTAGCTCACAAGTAATATAGGATATGGATGCAAACTATCACAAGTAATAAAATTTGTCATCTATTCAAAGTTGATTTCTTACATCACTAACCATCTAAAATGGGACGAGTCAACATATAATTATAAGAATTAATTTGATAGTGTCCCTGAAAGCTGCCCATTAATGAACACGTGAAGCGTATGACCACTTGACTGCACTATGAGTGTAGGGAGTTCCCTACCATTCAATGAAACTATGTCTACACTGTAAAATCATTGAAAATCGAGATTTTATAACACATGAACATATGTTGTCATCTTATATGTTAATGTTATCATTCAAGAAGAAATACAAACAAGAAAAAGTATTGAATATAAACTAGATCTTAGTCTTACCTAGTTATGTATCACGAATAATCACTAGTATCCCTAATGACATTAATTTGTTCCAAGAGACCAAAAGTAGTGAATGTTGAGTTGTCATCCAAATAAAATAAATCTTCGTTGTAAGTCTCCCATGAGAACATGTCAGCACTTCTTGGTAACATGTCCATCTGTGATGTTTACACCCACCAAATGATATATATGCATTCATCTAGGAGAGAAACTAATACAAAAAGAAACTAAATGGAATCTAGGGTCAAATGCCGAAGACTTCCTGAATTATTGAGCGGTTTACAAATACGCATTCTACTACTAATTGTAACACCCCATGATTTTTGAGACTGAGAAATTAAATTTTTAGGAAAATAAAATTTAAATTAAATTGGAGAACTTTAAAATAAGATTCAAACCCTAACTTACATTCTAGAACTAAAGCACAAACACACAATTGTAGTGAGAGGAATTTACCTTATTCAGTGCAATAGAACTGAATAATCGATTAGTTTAGTGCAATAAAAATAATCAATTGTTACTTGACGAAAAATCGTGGGTCGAACTAATCGATTAAAAAAATCGTGGGTTTTACCTAACAAAAAATTTGGTGGGTAGATTGATTGTTTACCTTGAGGAGAGAGACCAAAAATTTGGTGGGAAGCTTGGGAGAGGTAAAGTGTGATATGAAATTTTGACTAAACTCTTTTAAGTTTGTAACACTTGTAGCTTTTTCCACTTAAAAATTAGTAACCACTATAATCTTTACAATGGTCTTGAACACTTACAAACTTTATAAGTGTCCAAAACCATTGCAAACATTATAAGTGTTATAAACACTTACAAATTAAATAATCTATTAGTTGCAAAATAGCCAATATGGTGTAGTGACATATAAACATAGTTTATCTGAAAAATTAGTAAAATAAAATTTTCAAATTTTAAATAACTTTTTCATAATATCAATTTACATTGATTTCAAGGTTTAAAAATTAAGTACAATTCTAAAAAAATAAGAGTTCATCCTTTTGATATTAGATAATTTTCTTTCCAAGTAAATGTAGAACACTCATCATAGAGACATTCAAAGCATTTACTCACGCTTAAAAATATACATTCAATTTTATGAGAGAAGTGTTACATTCAAGTCTAAGATATTCATTTTATAACTGCACAAAAATTAACCCAAAAGATAAAGATCCAGATTAAGAAGTAATGTAGTTACTTTTGAAAGGTTGAGATTAAACACAAATTTAAGAGAAACTTGATGTACAAAATATATACAATAATCATTTTAGATTCATAGAGAAATATGATTTACACAATATATACATTTTTAAGAATAAAATCATAATATTTGGATATTGAAAAATATTCAATGAAAAGAAGATCTAGCACTAAGAGAGTTTAGTTTTGATAAAAATATATTTCAACATTCAAGCTAAAAACCTCTCTATTATAACACATTATATCAATCTCTAATTTTTAGATGATGTGTTTAAGATCCTTAAGAGTTTCGAATTGAAAACTAAATATCAAGAGTAATAATGAAATGAAATACAATATATGAATCTAAAAAATAACTCTCTCTCTATCAAAATATTTATTTTTCTACACTCTCTATGAATATGTAATGATCCTTTTTGTTTATCACTCTAGAACTATGGATAACCAACCCTAAAATAATGTATAAAAAGGTCTATATACTAAGGGATGGAAGAGTCTAGAATCCCTAAGGAAATAGAGAGATACTATGTATTTTATCGAAACTAAAAGATCCAAGGGTTGAGGTTTCTGCTTAAAAATTGATCTAATTGGTAAATTGGTGTCGGAGGACTTTAAATATACTGAATCATTTGATTTATATGATAATTGAGTTTTAATTAAAAAAAAAATGATTACGGTGGATCTGCAGAGAAAATTTAAGGTCTCATAGATTTGCACTTCCTTTTGACTTGAATTGCAGAGATTTGAACTCTTTAGTGTTACACCAATCCATGTCGTAAATCTAACGGTGTGGTAGCCATGAAATGAAAATGATTTTTTTTTCCAGAAATATTAATACTGTCAAAATAAGTTCTTTCGGGATATTTTATATCTTTCAGACTTTGAAACCCATAAAAAAATTTCAGCCCCATTCGATAAAGTGTTTTCAATTTATGACTCTGAAAATAGACACTGTGACGTGTCACAAATTTATTTGGGCAGATGAAACCTTATTTTCTGAAGCTGATTTCATCCCCAAAATGATAATAAGTTACGTACATATTAATTAATGGGCATATTAATTAAATTAGAGTCGAACCATAGACTCGGGAATATGTTGTCTAGTGTTACGGACTTTGTACACGGTAAAGTCGGGATTAAATTATATATATATACATATATATATATATATATATATATATATATATATATATATATATATATATATATTGTGTGCTCATAAATACCGGTGGCTAGGTATTTATTTAGAATTATATGCTCTAGTGCTATCGGGGGAGGTTGCGCGATGTGGGTGAATCCCGTAGGGCAAGTATATCCCCAGGTCATAGCGTCCAAATAGAGGTGGGAATCGAGATGCTTTTCTTCACACTCGGGGGAATATGACCGCCTCCAATACATTTATATTTATATGTTCTGATTCAGCGGTGGCTAGCTGTCTCAGAAATCAAGGTGGCTCTGAGTAGACCTGGGAAGATAAGACTTTAGAGAATGCATCCGATGAGTTATTACTCGGAAGGATGGTTTTAATTATATTCAACATATGTGTGATTGTGGAATATAGTTCTATGTATATAATGGAGTAGATAATTATATACGTGTAATTAAATACATGAAGAGAATTTTTATTACTTATATAACCAGTGAATGTTATATGGCTTTTAAGAGAGGTTTTATTTATATTCAACATATGAATAATTGTGGAATATAGTGCTACGTATATAATGGAATAGATAATTATATACGGGTAATTAAATACATGAAGAGAATTTGTATTACTTATATAACTAGCGAATGTTATATGACTTTTAAGAAATGATTAATTAAGTTAATGCGATAAATAACTTACGAAGTAAAGATACAAATTACTCGGGTTAGAGTAGAGTTCAAGGAGTTTCATGACAAGGCTAGTTAGATGGGGTGGTGTAACTAGGAGGGTCAGGAAGAAAGCGTTAGGTGTGCACTTTAGAGGAGGGGTGAGATGTATCTCAAGGGAGTGCGACACTAACTTAAATATTAAGAGAATTCATATATTTTAATTATTGCATTTTAATTCACTTTCAAATATTTTCAAAAGGACTTTGGGCTCTAACTCATACTTGTAAAATATTTTCAAAACCTTTTAGGTATCTACCACAAGGATGCCAACCTTAAAGATCTGTTCTAGGAATGCGTAGCTGTAACAAGTGTGGATGTTGCAGTATTTGGACATAGACGCTTCAGTCATTTGATTACTAGAGTAGGATGCAACTTGATATTTCTTTCGAGCATGTTGCCCAAGCTATTTTCATTTCAGTCGAACTTTGTATTGGTTACTATTCTTTGTTGGATTATATTAGTGGATGTTGGTTTTCTGCCGATGGTTTATTCGGCCGACCATTTATTGATTTATTTAGTATTGCTTTAGATTCATGGTTTGTGTGAATAGTTCGTATTGATATTTATATGGTTGTTGTTGTTAAATAAAAAGATTAAAATTTTGACATCAACTTTTATATACTAGGTGTTTAGTAAGTTTTAAAAAGTTTTCGACAGTGACGCTAAGAATGAACCAAATGAGATTCCTGTTTTAATTTGATATAGGACTGATCACCCGGTATTTTATTGAGCGGGGTGTCACACAAAATTTCCAATGTTTCATATTGAACTACTTGGACTACCACACTTTAGGTGTATGACATATCCCTACATCATGTGAAAAAATAATATATCCAAACATCTAGCATCTAGATACACCACCACACTTCTATCACCCCTGTTGTACACACTTGACACATCTAATTATTTATCAACATTATGGATTTGATTACTTCTCTTATAAGATTCACTTGCAACTAATCGGTTTGACCCCATCTTGCTAAATTTATATTATACCAAATATCATAATTGTTCTATGAATGTGATGAATCCTAGTGATGGAGTACCTTATTATAGTTATAGGGTTCATTATCTTCTTCTACAGGGATCACATCGGTGAAAATCTTAAGGATAAGAAACGCTCCTTGAATGATAAAGTTATCCCTTTATTGACGTACAAATCATGATGTGTTCATATGATTTTCACCATTATCAGAATTGACAATCCTCTCACTACGACAAGGTAGTAGAATGCCATACTCATTTCATTGTGATGTTTCCACCTATACTAGTTGTATGGAAGAAGTCCATATAATCCTATTAGACCTTCATTTATTCCTAACAATGATTTTGGGAATGCAGTTTACAATATATATTTAAACATTTGTCCTTGTTCCAACTTTCTATGTTTTCTCCCAACACAAGTGTTACACAACCCATTATAGAAAGTATCGGAATAAAGTTTGAAAACAATCCACTATATTTAATGGTAAAAAATAAAACTAACTTGGAAAATAATCTCGACATATGTGTATCTATATCTTATGAATAATTCACCATGAACTGAATTACGTATGAAAGAAACCTAATTCTTCTCTCTTTAACACATCGTTACTGAAAGAGACTTGTGGAATTATCTTCACGGATATAATCCGAGCTACTAATATGTAACTATTAACTAGCCCAGTAGGTAGTTATACAACACATCAATCATAATAAATCATGTATAACATTTCTATAGCTATAATACCTCCTATTAATTTTTCATCTAAACTATATTCAATTACTTGTAGTGCCTCCACTTTCGATGAATGTAAGAACCCATCTTCTACGAGTTTAGAATCCATTTAGATAAAATGACCTGGGTATTTGGTGCTATAGATATGTTATGATTTACAGAGAATAATATCTTATCCTTTTATTGATAAATCATGAATATTATTCAAAAACTGTATTTTACTAATTATTAGATTAATTTTGTAATGGTTATTCGCTTCAGTACCAAAGATGGATATATTGTTTATTACCATTAATAACCTATATATATTATTAAAATAAAATAAATATCCTTCCATAAAAAGAGTAGAAGCTGAACCACAGTTTTTTCTATTCTTACATACTTATAACCAACCATTTAAAACTAATCTCTAATTATCAAAACTGAGACTCACGTATCCCACTGAAATTACAAATTCCTAGTAGTAGATAAATTCACCTATCACTAGTTGATTGGTTTCTTGGAGCCAATGATTAATGGCTCATGTGTCTATAATCCAGGTTACCGTAAAATAAACCATTAAACCTTACTCAACCTTTTGCATATAAAATATGTCTACCATGTTCTTTTAAATAATATAAGATTATTAGCTCTTACTAGTGTTCTAACTCATCTTAGTGAAAACACTTATGATTACACAATTCACAATCTTTAAAAGCTATCCAGTACCCAAAATCTGACTTAATACTTTTTTATTTGACTTTAGCTTTTATCCACATTTACACTAATAAGTGAAGTTATTTCAGTAACTTGAGGACTTATAAGATATCTTAATAAAACTTTTTGATAGGGAGGATATCGACGTGAGTTTTCTTGTCAATTTAACCTCCATAGATTTCTAGTTCCTTAAACCATAATCTGAGAATTATAGTTGTATCAATCATACTAATATTCCTTTAAAGTCATTCACGGATACCTACCTAACTATATGACCTTGATTATCAAACATTAGATGTGAGATAATCATCATATCATAGGTAGTGTAAATCGATTAATACTGATGTCATAATATATCTGACTTACTGAACAAGTCATGTTGTGTAATATCATTAATCTTGTCCACTTATATTCCAGATTTCCATACAAAAATCTTATAAAGTGACTATTCAAGACAACACTGAGAAAATACACATATGCATCTCTCAACTATCAACGTTATTGTCCAATATAAATTCAGTCCTTTTAATTATTACCAGAAGGTATTTAAATTGAGTACGAAACAAATGTATATTAGCGTTACCATTTTAAACTAAAGAATCACATAATAAAGAACATAGTATGACAAGTAATTAACTTGGAATTCAATTTAAAGTTGGTTCCCTCTATTTAAAAGAATTCGTCAGGATCCCAATTACCGTTTGAATAATGTTTCTCTTTGGAGAACCTACTATCCATAATCACATTAGGCAGGCCAATTCCTTTAATTTTACCATCTAGGCAAAGACTATGCCAAAATGAGCTCGAAATTACCCATAAGGAAATTTGCACTGGTTATCGCAATAATTAGTACATCTTTGGAGGACCTACTTTTTATTAAAAATCAACAAATCGTTGGTGGAGACCGCGGAATTGATTTGTGATCAAATCCCTTTTCCATTTAGTAATTAAAAACTTTTGTGTGGGTTGTCAAAAAGACAAGCTTAATTTTAACATTTTAAAAACATAGGGTAAATGATGCGTATCAAAATTTTCAATTGCCCAAATTTTAACATGTCAAAACATGTGCAATAAATGAAAATTTTAAATTCCCTTATATTCACAAAATAAATCCGAGAATTTAATATATATTTTCTAATTACACATTAAAACCCCATATTTTTAAAAAAAAATTAATTAAACATATAATCATAGAAAACTGTCCAATTTTAAATTCTCCAATTAAAATAATTAGATTTTTTAATTTATTTATTAAAATTGAAATAACCAATTTTTTTGTTTAAATGTCCAAAAATAATTAAATTATTCTAAATTAAAATAATTTTTGAATTTAAATTTAATTCGAGTAATAATAAAACACATCAAATTTAATAAATTTAAAATCTAACCCCCAAAATTCTTTTTTCTAAGAAAAACGTGATCTAAGGCCGAGTCGAATAAAATTTGTCCATGTTGCCCAATTTAATGGGTCCGCTAAAATTAATCAAGTTTAACACACCATTAAATAAGGACTACAATCACAAGAGAATACGAAAAGAAAGAGATACAGACCATAAAGAGTAAGAAACTGAAAATATATCCCTCTCCATTATGGTCTCTACTTTATTATTCCGTGTAATCATCCTTCCCATGTCAGGAACCATACTTAGTAGCCAAGATAAAAAATTACGACATAAATTTATTTAATAATTTTCAATTTATTTTGACAATAAATTAAATTATGAGGATTTTAATTAAATGAGTAATTTTTTTTTAATAAACAATTACTCATGATTGTATAAATATAAAACTCAATTGGACATAATGGGCTTGCTAGTGAAAAATGAATCACACACAAATAAATTTACAAACGTGTGTCGTTTTAACATAATAAAAATGTCTAAATGAAATATAAATAATTGAGACACGTTATAGAAATCGTTAAAAGCTCGGTTAAGTGTTTTAAATATTTATAAATGATCCCGGGTCATAGGTATATGAGTTGGAGAACTTTTGGGCTAGTTTAAATGTGGATTCGGATCCCTTTGAGAGTTCAAAAGTTGGGTTTTAAGCCCAACTCAGGATTAGGCTTAATTAGTGTTTTAGTGGGTGTAAACCACTTCCCCACTCCTATTCAGAACAAACCTAAACACAATTATTAGCGGGAGATGAAAAGAGAAGAACCAAAAGAGGAAAAAAGGGCAAGGAACCAAGGAAGAATCAAAGGGACTCTCTTCCACAAATTTCTAAGGCAAGAATTCTCGTGCTTAATTTATGTTGTCAATATATTTCTTAATGAATCATAATGACCCCCTAAATTTCTAGGATTTTGATTTGATATGATTAATTTGATGATGAGCAATGCATGTAGAGGACTGAATTTAATATATAATTAGTCTTAAGAATTTAGGCATTGAAATCGGGAAAATTGACGGTAGATTCATTATGGGTCTTGATAGTTATTTGGATAAATTTGACTAATTGATGTAGAGATGTCACTGTTAATTCACGAACTGAAATTTTGATATAAATCCCATGATAGATTCCCCCATATTATGAGTTAAATAGGATTAAAATCCTGGAGAATGCTTCAGTCGTTAAAACCCTTAATAGATATTAACGTTTGGGTTTGAGTACATGGGTTGAGTGTATGACTTTTGTATATGCCGTTATGGGTTTTAAAGTTTTTAGTGCCAACAAAATGTTTGTGGTCTCAAAGATATAAACCTAGAAGAACAAAAAGAAATGGGAACAACGTGGGGAAGATGAAGGGGTCGCTCAAATGACGTCATATGTCATTCGAGCGACATATGATGTTGGACGAACAACCCTAATTCTCGTTCGAGCGACGTTAAAGGGCATTTGGTAATCATTTCTGTTGTGAATTGGCCTGGGGTTTTGGGTTATGGATATATTCAGGATAACCTATGAATTGATGGGACTATATATGTGTAAAAGGAGGAATTTATTAAAAATACGAATAAGCCCTGGGAAAAAATTACATTTTACTAAATGGATAAGAACTTATTCTATGGAATATAATTAATAATTCACTAGATGGTAAATTATTGATAAATGAAAATGTTGTGGACTTTAGGTGGGAATTCTATGGTAATTAAGTACTAGTTACCTATACATATTATATGAGATAATAATATATACTATTATGTATTTGTGAGGACATACAAATATTCATGGACTGTCCTACCGGCTTGGTGGTTCATGCGTTCGGACAGGGTACCACACGTCGGCATAGGTGGGATTGACGTTACATAGGTCATATAGGTACTACCTGGAGGCACCATCTACGAGAGGTAGGTGTTGACGCTGACCCAACCTGTGTCACCACTAGGTATGGGTCGTGAATAGATATCCTACGTAGGGGCTGCCCCCAATTTATGCGTGTTTTTTGATGTCCATTTAGGATAAGAGATTCCTTTGGACTTTCCGATAGAGTACAAATTAGACACTAATGGTAGATACGTTTGTCTGTCAAATATATGAAAGGACATATATACTTGATTACCCGAACTGTAATGAGATAAATTTAATTGTCTAAGAATGTGGATAATAACTGTAATTTTGATCCTAAAATACATAATAGATGTTTATGCCATTTATATGAAACTTATGAGATTGGGATAGTATGGGTGTTGGCAATTAAATGTAGTTGTTACACTTAAATTTTTAGTTATTAATAAATTCATTATTACAAGTTTGACACAGTATCATAATATTACTTAGGATGTATTGGGATGCGCATAATATCACACTTAGATGAGGGGTGATGTGTTAAACGCATGCGAGTGATGAATGAGGAATATTTAGTTTGCATTAACTATATTATTGTATCTTAAATTAATTAAGTTAATTCTTGCACACCTCGAGCTCTGGCCCAAATTTAAATATCCCTCCCCCAGGTTATTTATAGACAGGGATAGGAGGAATGTTACTATACCACCCTTGCGATCTCTCATAATTATCTTCTCAGATTATTAGCCATAGCTTAAGTTATTTTCCAATCATAGTTATTCATTTAAGATATTTGTATGGGCATAAGCTCGAGATTTATTTATTTACATTCTGTTGGGTTGTGATACTTACTTTCATGTCAAACTTATCATGCACTTTATGTTGGTTTGGTTTCATATTCTTATTATGGAAATGTTGATTTAAAATCTAATGATGGGCCTTTAATATATAATTTATTTTACGTTGGTGCTGAGAATAGTATTAATTGATCAACATGACCCATCTTCGGGGTATCATGCCTGACCAGCCTTTACGTGAGAAAATGGGGGTTGTTACAGTTGGTATTAGATCAAGGTTCTTGCGTCCTTAAGATCTGTGTTTGAGCTTGTTACGTCCTGAGTTGCATTCTTTGATGTATAAAGCCAAATGTTTAGGAGCAATTGCATTCTTCACGATTAGTTACTAACAGAAGCTCCTTTGCTTTCAGATGGCCAATGGTAGGAAAGAAATATCAAGACGTGCCACCATTCCAGCTACAGAGGAGGGGGACCAACGGGAGCCACAACAGCAGCCACCTTCAGTCCCACCTGCGGTAGGACCGACATAGATCACCACTATCATGGCCAAAAAAGTGCCCACTGCTATGGCTGCTATATTAAGTCTGACGAGGAAGAGTTTACCTCTCTTTCCTATTTTGCTAAGGAGGATGTGAGTACTGAGCAAAGGAAGATATAGAAGTTTATTCCATAGATGGCTTGTCACATTAGGCAGTCATTATTGGGGAATCTGACATTCACCACATAAAACTAGGTAGTGAATGATGTATTACTACATTGCCAGGATATCATAAGGCATTCCAAAAAGATAAGGGGGAGAAGAGACACCACTCCGAGACGTCCAACTAGCAAACAAGGGCAAATAGGATAACATCCAGAAGGCCTAATAATCCTGGGTTCCTCAACTTTTAGAGCAACCTGAGAGATCTAAGAAGGAACGGGAAGAGCTAGGGCTAGTAGGGCCAATAAAAGAGAATCCACCAAGGACAATGGCATCAAAATCAAGGCCCACGTTATAGCCAGATAGGCATCAGTTCTAGGGCAATTGCTATATTTGTGGAGAGAATGGCCATTTCTCCAGGAGGGACCCCTAGGGAAATCGAGCGACACAGGAGTTAAGGGGATAGCAAGGAAGTGCCAATCACTATAGATACAACGAGTGGCAATAGTTCGATCCGCACCAACACTACTCACTCCACCTCAAGGATAGTAGTCCCAGCTGCAGTGCGGGCGCGTATATCACCTCGCATCAGAAGAGGGACCAGCGCCAGCATAAATAGTGATGGTATGATCCCAAATTAATTTATTTTATAGGACATACTTACTTTAGTACTAGTGCATAATACTCCGTAGTAAATGATATCTCGTTTGCAAGTTGGAGAGGGTAGACTCCATTTTATCTAAGCGCTTTAAATTGTTTCACCCGCGAGTTGAGGGATAGGCACTTATGATGCCTCATGTGTAAGGGTATGGAAATTTACCTCAGGAGGACTTAAACCATAGGGTTTGCATTGATTTTTATGAAAACAAATAGTTGAATGTAGTGTGACTAGTTAGCATTAATGTTTATTTTCACGGCGGAAAATACTAAAGGAATTGTGACACCTTGAGTTTAAATATGGTTAAATGGGAGACTATAGGACCTGGAGAGCCTTATAAAGTAATGGAGCACATTATAGATGTGGGTCCTGGACCGATGGATCTCAGCAACCGACAATACTACACAGTAATGTATCGAGAGGGTTCCTTGTTTGGATTTCGCTTGCAAGACATGTCACACATGAAAGTAGCAAATGTCAAGAGCTAAGAGATGTTAGACCATAGGAAATTTTAGGTTATTGTTATTAATATAATTAAATTTGATAATTTATTGGGATATAGTGTATCCCTTTTGTAATATGAGACTTTAGTTGGCAATGTGCAAAAGTTGGAATTTATATGATTACTCTACACATTTATTTTTATTTATATTTTATTTTAATCTTGGGCTGATGGATCTCAATAACTTACTAGGTTTTACAATAGCATATTGGGAGGGTTTATTTTTTGGATTTTGCTTGCGAGACGTCCCGCACAAAAAATTATCAAAAGTCGAGAGTTGAAGGAAGTCGGATACTAAGATCATTAATTTCTTTTCATGTACATATGTGGTAGTATGCTTGATATATGGATATGCTTGGTATGAATGGTACAAATTATATGTATACGTGCTATTCACCTTTGTTAATGTTATATGTGTGTGCATATAATGTGGAATATATGAACACCCTAGTGATTTTATGATAGGCATGGGTGAGACTTTTCTTTCGTCTCACGAGATATGGGTATGGACTAATTAGGTGTAAACCTTGGATTAATAAAGTTGATTAAAACATAAGGTTAAGCTTTAGCGAATTGTGTAATACCCCGTAATTTCAGGATAAAATATTACGACATATATAAATCTAATAATTTCGAATTTATTTTGAGAATAAATTAAATTGGGAGGATTTAAATTAAATGAGTAAAAAAAATTAAATTTTAAATAAACAATTATTCATGATGATATAAATGTAAAACTCAATTGAACATAATGGGCTTACTATTGAAAAATATATCACACAAACAAATTTACGGACGCGTGTTGTTTTAACGTAATAAAAATGTCTAAGTGACATATAAATAATATAGACATGTTAGAAGCTGAGTTAAGTGTTTTAAATATTTACAAATGGTCTCGGGTCATGGGTTTATGAGTTGGGGAAATTTGGGGCTAATTTGAATGTAGATTCGGGTCCATTCGGGGGTCCAAAAGTTTGGTTTTAAGACGAACTCCGAATTAGGTTTAATTAATGTTTAAGTGGGGGTAAACCACATCCCCACTACTATTCAAAACAAACCTAAACACAATTGTTAACGAGAGAGGAAAGGAGAAGAACCAAAATTAGGAAAAAGTTTTAGGAATCAAGGACGAATCAAAAGGTCTTTCTTTCACAAATTTCTAAGGCAAGAATTTTGTTTCTTAATTTATGTTTTCAATATATTTCATGATGCGTCATAATGACCCCTTAAATTTCTGTGGTTTAGGTTTGATATGATTAATTTGATGATGAACAATGCAGGTAGAGGACTGAATTTAATATAGAATTAGCCCTAGAAATTTAGGCATCGAAATCTAGAAAATTGAAGGTAGATTCTTTAGGATTTTGATAGTTATTTGGGGATATTTGACTAACTGATATTGAGGATGTCACTGTTAATTCACGGACTGAAATTTTGATAAAAATCCCAGGGTGGATGCCTCCATATTATGAATTAAATAGGATTATAATATCGGAGGATTTCTCAATCGTTAAGACCCTTAATAGATATTAAGTTTTGGGTTTGGGTACATTAACTTTGGGTTTGATTTATGGGCTGAGTATTTGGCTTCTGTATTTGTCATTCTGGGTTTTAAATTTTTTGGTGCGAACAAACTATTTATAGGCTCGAAGATATGAACCAAGAAGAACAAAAAGAAATGGGAACAACGTGGGGAAGATGAAGGGGTTGCTGAAATGACGTCGTATGTCGTTCGAGCGACATATGATGTCGCACGAATGACCCTAATTATCGTTCGAGTGATGATGAGGGAAATTTCATAAATTCGTTTCTGTTGTGAATTGGCCTAGGATTTTGGTTTAAGGACATATTCTGGAGACCCTATGAATTAATGGGACTGTATATGGGTAGAAAGAGGAATTTGTTAAATATACGAATAAGCCCACATTTAATTTGGGGAAAATTTACATTTAGCTAAATAACTAAAAACTTATTCTATGAAATGGAATTAATAATTCACTAGATGGAAAATTATTAATAAATGAAAATATTTTTGGACTTTAGGTGGGATTTCTATGGTAATCATGGAGTAGATACCTATACGTATTATATGAGATAATAATACATACTATTATGTATTTGTGTAGACATACCAATATTTGTGGACTGTCCTATTGGCTTGGGGGGGTTTGTGCATTCCGACCGGGTACCACACGTCAGCACAGTTGGGCCTGATGTTGTGTAGGTAATATAGGTACTACGTGGAGGTGCCATATACAAAATTTAGGTGTTGACGCTGACCCAGCCTACGTCACCGCTAGGAATGGGCTGTAAATAGGTATCTTGTGTAGGGACCGCCACCAATTTATGTGTGTTTTGTGATGTCCATTTAGGATAAGATATTCCTTCGAACTTGCCGATAGAGTACAAATTACACACCAATGGTAGATACCTTTGTCTGTGAAATATATGAAAGGACATATATAATTGATTACCCGGACTGTAATGAGATAAATTTAATTGTCTAAGAATGTGGACAATAACTATAATTTTGATCATAAAATGCATAATAGATGTTTATGCCATTTATGTGTAACTTGTGAGACTTGGATAGTATGGGTGTTGGCAATTAAATGTAGTTGTTACACTTAAATATTTAGTTATCAATAAATCCATTATTGAAAGTTTGCATGACGTCGTAATTATTACTTGGGACGTATTAGGATGTGGATAATATCACACTTGGACGAGGGGTAAGATGTTAAACGCATACGAGTGATGAACAGGAAATATTTATTTTGCATCAACTATATTATTGAATCTTATATTAATTAATTTAATTCTTGCACATATCGGGCTCTAACCTAAATTTAAATACCCCCTAGATTGTTTCTAGACAAGGATAACAAGATTGTTGTTATACCAGCCTTGCGATCTCTCGTACTTACCAGTTTCTCAGATTATTGACTCTAGCATAGGCGCTTTTCCAATCGTAGTTATTCGTTTTAGATATTTGTGTGGGCATAATCCCAATATTTATTTATTTACATTCTGTTGGGTTGCGATATTTACTTTGATGTCAAGCTTATCATGCGCTTTATATTGGTTTGGTTTCATATGCTTATTGTGGAAATGTTGATTTAAAATCCAATGATGGGCCTTTAATATAGAATTTATTTTATGTTGGTGCTCAAAATGGTAGCCTGGTCAATCTTTACGTGAGAAAATGGGGATTGTTACATCAAGGCTGAGCCGAAGTTTATCCATACTATGCCACCACCACCAAAATACTCCAGGAGATTGCTCGTTCTAAAATAACACATAACTTCATCACCGCGTCATTTCACCAGGGCGCCTAGTATACCTACAAAATGTATCGTGATACCGTCATTTGATGTTGTAGTAATTAAATGACACTCCCATTGTCTATTACAACACAATAAGAGTCCAGAAAAATTGTCCAAAATATTTTTCGATAAATCTCATTCATCCTAAAAATAATCTTCGGTGTCTGACTCATTTATCGATGTAGATTCCGATGAACCCCAAAAATTATATGTAATAATTACAACCAAATCTAATGATCTGAAACTAAATATTAATTTTAACAACCCAATCGAAGACAAAGAAATAACTATGCATAAACCATCGTAGGATCCAATAGCATAAAATTAATTAACATGAGTTGGACCATAAAGAAGGGACAAAACTCATGAATCCATGAAACGAAAATTTTGATCCGATATCTATCATTCAGTAAAGATAAAAACTTAATAGATTAAGCCAATTTTGATGGACAATAAGGAGTTTTCAATTGTCATGTAAATCATAAGCATGTTATGATACCAATTGCTGAGGGACTTAAAATATACCACATCATTCGATTTATATGATAATTAGGTTTCAATAAAAAATAATTATGGTGGATATATAAAGTAGATTCAAGATGTCATACCTTTGTGATTCCGTCTAAATTGAACCATGGAGATTTGATCTCTTTCATATTACACTGATCCGTATCGTAAATCTAACAGTGTGGCACTCACGAAATCAAAATGATTTTTATTTTCATGAATATTAATAATGTAAAACTAATATCTTCCATTATTTTTTTTTATATATTTAGGCCTCTAGAACCCACGTAAAAAAATTATCCTCATCTAATCAATGGTTCTCAAATTATGGCTCTAACAAGTAAACACTGTGACATGTCGCGTATTTGTTTGGGCAAATGAAATTGTATGTTTTTTTTAATTAATTTCATCTCTAAACTTTCATATCCATGAATCACAAAGTATTATATCATGTTTTACGCATATTTTAACACTTTCTTGAATATTTAATCAACCTTCCTTATTCTTTGTTCATTCGATTTCAAATTTAATCTGTGCTGTCAGATCATCTTCATGTATCATCATTATTTAATAGATGCATGAAGTCTATGGATCAATTTATCTCTGAATTACTTGAAATCTCTCGTGCCTCTTCCTTTATGTATTGAGAACCCATGGTTCTAATTTTATATTTTTGGACTCCCCAATTGGAAAAATCGATTTTATAAGATGAGAACTTTCAAAAAGACCTTTCTAGTGATTGTGGTGACGATCTCTACACTTTCAAATTTTTATTTTCATTTTAGTTTTTAAAGACTTGGTATAAATTTTGGTGTAAGCTTGTTGGAGGCCATGTTCCCCCTCACTCAAATTCTCTTCATCACCCTCACTCTCTCTAGAAGGGCTTGACATATTGTCAAGGATATTTAGAAATTTCCTCATCAGCGTGAGATGTAGTATAAGTGGTAATACAACTAGCCATGAATGCGATAAAATTAAGTTCAATGTTTATTCATCCCCGACTCAGCATGAGTATCGCTTAGAGTGGCATTATCGACGCCTTTGCCTTTGCTTTGTTCCTTAATCCTAGTGGGACACTCATGATCTTTAGGTCCTTTCTTCTCGCATTCATAGCATCTCTCTGTTTCTGCTTTCTTAGGTACTCACCTCTATCTATATGTTAAAAATTCTAAAAAATATTCTTGCTTACTTTAAATTTTGTTTTTCTCAAAACTTTTATTTTCTACTTTGGAAGAATTTTGTTTATTAAGTTTCAATTTTATTTTTTATTTTTTTCTCAAAAATAGGGCAAGATCATCTAAATCAGTTTCGAAATCGGATTCAAAACCTTTTTCTTTTGATTTAGATTTTAAAGTTGTTCCGTCCTTTTTCTTTTTGGTTTCAGGGAACGTGTTTATTTTATAAGTCTGAAGATCACCTACGAACTCTTCTAACCTAATCGTGTCTAGAATTCCCAAGGAGTTTAGGACAGTGACTTTCGCGTTAAAATGAGGCGGGATAGAACTTTAATAACCAATCTAAATATTTCTTCATCGATGGAGAGGATCGATTCCATTATATTTGAAGAAATTACAAGTACAATGGAGAATAATACTAAGCATAAACCAGATACCCTATACTATCCTAACCAAATCCCGAATAATCATTGCACACAAACTCTCCACCAAAGTCATTCCAAATTTTAAGCCAATAAACCTCTCAATATAATCCTCACAAGGTTTTTTTTATGTACCAACAAGTTTAATCCACTCCTCATGTAATCGAATGAAAAAACCAATCACACGTAATAGAAATAAAGCACAGTCAATACATGAAACACTCACACTCACCTTCCTCTTCCACCTTTGAGAAATCCCATTAGTGAGAGGGAAAATATCCCACCTCTCACTAGAACCCTTATCGTCAGAATAATACCACACATATCTCTCAAGTTCTCCAAAATGTTGTTGAGAAACTTAGGGCTGAAACCCCTAAAATGATCCTTTTATATGTGAATTTTTTTAGCAAACTCCCAAAATACCCCCCACTTAAATTGGGTCATGCAAAAGTTTGGCATAAAAATAGTTACCCAATTTACACTGCATGGGTCGCATAAGGGCCAAAAAGAATAATTTATGTTCTAGCAGAAGTACCACGTAAAAGTTTACGTGGAATTTTCCCATCTGAACTCCCTATTTCGAACCTTACCCAACTAGGGGCTAACTTTCCAATACCCACGGATCCTAAGGAGGAGGAATTGAATAAGGTCAAGGATGACCTTAAGCTATTGTGGAAGAACTTTAACCAAGTTAAGATATCAAGGGACTTCATGCACAATTCCCATATGTTTCCTTAACCCAAATCCAGATCGCCAGAGAAGTTCAAGATGCTAGATAATGAGAAGTTCGGGGGAAGTGGACCCCTAATTATTCACCTTCTAATTTATAACCAATCCATGATCCTCCTTGGTACGTCTAAAGAGATAATGGCCCAGAATATCCCACAGACCTTGAAAGAAAGTGCCCTCCCTTAGTTTATGTCCCTCGAAGAATCCATAATCCATAGTTGGGAGGATGTCTCTCGAGAATTCATGTCTCAGTAAAATTATAATGAGGACCTAGAGGTTACTTGTTGAGATATAGAGATTCTTAAGTAGAACCCTGGGGAAACGGTTAATAGCTTCATAGGAGTGTGGAGAGAGAAAGATGCTACCATGACTAATAGTCCCTCTGAGGAGGAATAAGTTAGTATCATGAAAAACAACTTATTGCCTCATATCTGAGCGCCTATGGGAGGACAATACTACCCATACTTCCGAGCCCTTCTAGAAGTTGATGTAGAAATTGAGAAAGGCAATACCAAAGTCAAATCTGAGCCAAAGAAGGTGCCTAAACAGTTAACTCACCAAAAGTATGAGAATCCTTCTAGTGCTACAGTCTTGACTATTAACAAAATTTACTAACCTACTACCTCTTGGGAACTAGAAAGTCGCACCAACCCTACTAAGAAAGAGTGCACTGAGCTCCATGCTCCTCTGTCCATAGTCTACTAGGCCCTACTGGGCTTAAAACTCATCAAACCCTTGGACCCTCGTCACCAAATTCATTCCCTAAAAACTTCTAAGTCGATGATCATTATTATTTCCACCAGTCTGCTAGCCATATTACAGACAAATTCTTCCACCTTCGGAGTGTGATCCAAGGTTTAATTTATCAGGGCATCATCTATCCACTAACTAATACTAAATCTAATACCACTGATGACCCACTTCCAACTTATACAAATGTCATCGTTCTAGAGATAGATCCAAAATTTGATCCATATTCTCAAATTATACCCAATAAGGCATCCATCATACCCATAATCTCACTTAAACCACTCAAGGTTTGCCCATATTTTATCCTACACCCTACTCTCTTCCATCAAGCTTTATCAATCCTTACAAGGGACTGCATTATCGTACACATCCAATCTAAAGGGAAGGATACGGAGTTACCAGCTATATTGAATCAACTCTTAGATGGGTTGAAATTTCCCATCCAGATGATCGTTGATAGAAGCTCAAAAATGGGATCAAGAATCAGATGAATGGGTGGTATTATTGAAGAAATTAGTCTAAATGATGTGGTATAGATAATGACCGATGCATTTTGATAAACATGTGAAATTTATAGCATTAATGAGATACTCTTCGCTTATAAGCTTTAGGGCTAGTTGGTCCCTTCACTCTATCACCTCCCCGTTTAGTGGGAAGATTTATATGATGAAGTCATCGAGGTTATTAAATGTACTAATTTATTTTGGCAAGAGGACATAGACGCCATTAGATGGGGGGGTGACTTTGACAGCTCAGATAATGAACCCAGTCGAGAAGAAACCAATCTAATGGCCAGTATATGCTAAATGATATCCTTCGAAGATCTGTTAGGGAAAATCAACAAGGTGGCCACTCAGCCAAAAATAGATGAATACACGGGGTTTATGTTCTTCCCCACCTCAGTAAGTCATATAACCAGGTCAAAGGAGACACTACAAAGATCTGATTCCTTATGTGACTGAGATAAATATGGGAAAGGGAGTTACCGAAGAACTTCCCATGCCAGAGATGACCATTAAAGAAAGTAAAGTCCTTGACTAGCTCAAGAAGACCCAGGCCAATATCACTGTTGATGTAAAAAACTAGATCGCTCTAATTATTTAATCACAGATAAATAAATAAGACAAAGATTTTTAAAGTGGTTCGGCTAGGAATAAAGCCTACGTCCACTGTTATGTTATTGCTGAGTGTTTGTGGAATTCTTGATTACAAGTTCTCTCAAGAAATTCCGGTCCCTTTGAATGAGGGAGATACCATGTATTTATATCCCTGAGGCTTACATATGAAAGGGTGGTGCATTAAATGATATACAGATGAAAGGTCCTTGAGGCTATCATCTGAAAGGGTAACTCATTTAATGTTCTTCAAGCGTGTGCGTCAAGATGATAAGCAGTCAATGAACAGTTTTGAACTGTTGGTTATCTGGCAATCAATGCTGTGGTCGAGATGCAGCTCGAACCGCCTTAGTTGCTCGTCGTTCAGGAGTTCATCGGAGCGCTGGAGTTCCTCGGAGTGTTGTAGTTCCTCGGGGTGTTGTAGTTCAGAGCGAACATGACTTGGTCGGGGGAAATAAACTTCCTCGTTGTTATTGTGCCATGTAGATTGACACGTGTCTTCTTATTATTGGTCCACGTCAGTAGATTAAATTTGGTATCAACAGAAGCCCCCAATGCTTCATGCTTGATGGGTTACTTGAAAGGATGTAGTATTTATTCTGCAATGTTGCTCGGTGCTCGTGAAATTCTTGATCTACCTTCTTGATTTGTTCAACATAAAGTTCATTATCTCCTGGACGAAGTATGATGCAGGCTGATCGATGGTTGCTAATCTTTCTTTTGAGTAACTCCGTGTGCTATGTATCACCCCTGGGAATTTGGATGTAGCCATGCCATAGTATGCATCTTGTAGCTTGTCATAATCTTCAAGTATGTTGATCGGTTTGCTAGCTGACCAACTGCCTCTTGTGCCGAGCAACTGAATGCTAACTTTACGTGCTTGATTTTTCTGATTTATGATCCTCTGAATACTTTGTCGAGTAACATACTAGCTTTTGAACCCAACTCTTCAATCTGATTAGTACCAGTCTAGTGGTGGACTTCGAAACATTTTCTCATAAATTCTTCTTCATTATTGGTCGAGACAGTATTAGCAAAGATCTCAGTGCTATAGATGCTGATTTTGACTTCTACCTCTGCTCGGGGACGAACAAGAGGTTCTCGGGGACTAACAAGTGATTCTCAAGGACGAGCAAGTGCTTCTCGGGAATGAGCTAATGCTTCTCGGATAGATCATCTGTGATGAATATCAGAATGTGGAAAGATCTTAACTTCATACACTCCCCTTATGCTTTGGATGATCCTCCTGCTGGTGAGGAACCTGTTTTAAAAGTAGAAGGAGAAGAAACCAATAGAATAGGAATCTCAATGTAATAGTTAGTATACATTTTCATTCTCAATGTATTTTGTTTTTTGAATTTAACGAAAGATTTTCATTTTTATTCGCAATCTTAATTGCTATTGTCTTGTAAAATACTTTACATGTGTGCATATGTATAACAATATTGTGTTGTTCATCGAACAACTTAGTAATAAAGAAGTTACAAGTATTAGTAACGTTGCTCGATCACTTAATAATAAAGTAATGAGTATAAAATTGTTTAAAATTTTTCCAACCAACCAAGGTTGATAAATAATGTTTGTCGACCAACTACAGTTGATGGAAATTTATCTCCGACCATCCATACTTGGTTTAATTTCAAATATTTTCATAAAATGTGCCCGACCAACTAAGGTCAATAATTTTTCCTCGTCGACCAACTACAGTTAGTGGGTTTTTATCCCCGACCAACCATACTTGGTTCAGTTTGAAATATTTTGTTCTTCGAGGAACTTTTTGTAATAATCTTACCTCCCGACCAACATAAGTTGTAATATGAGAGTATATTTTTATCTTACCAACCATAATTGATCATGCTGGTGTACACCTCTTAACCAAAGGAGTAGTAGTTTTTTGGCTCCTTAGAGCTTTTGGCTCCTTAGAGCGCCTCCTAACCAAAGGAGTATTTTTTGGCTCCTTAGAGCACTTTTTGGCTCCTTAGAGCTTTTGGCTCCTTAGAGCACTTTTTGGCTCCTTAGAGCACTTTTTGGCTCCTTAGAGCTTTTGGCTCCTTAGAGCACTTTTTGGCTCCTTAGAGCTTTTGGTCCATTAGCTCTGAGGATATCCTGGCGCTGAATGAACCTTTAAAATGTTTGACTGATGATAATAGGCAGCAAACTCCTCGTTTTTAAATTATGTTCCATGGTCTGTGATGAAGGCATGAGGGAGACCATATCGGCATATGATGTTCTTCCAAACAAATTGGTACACCTTCCTTCTCGTATGTCATGTCAATAAGTGGCTCAGCTTCTATCCACTAAGTAAAATAATCTACTGCGATGACGAGGTATTTGAATCTTCCTCGAGTCGTCGGCAATGGTCCAACCAAATCAATCCCCACATGGAAAATGGCCAAGGATAAATGATGGGTGTCAACAATGTTTGTGAAGTTCTTCGGACGGAGGAAAAGCGTTGGTACTTGTCACATTTCTTGGCATAAGCTATACAATCAGCTCTCATTGTCGGCCAGTAGTATCCCTGCATCATCACCTTTTGCAAAAGTGTTCGACCTGCTACATGGGCTCCACAGGACCCTTCATAGATCTCTTTAATCAATTCACCTCGGAGGGATGTACACATCTTTGCAAACCTGCCATAATTCCTCGTCGAGCAGCTTTAAACTTCCATTTCTTGGCAGCGAGCTTATCTTCCGAATACCATTATACCGAGCAGCTTTAAACTTCCATTTCTTGGCAGCGAACTTATCCTCCGAATACCATTAATTAGTACATACCGAGCAGCTTTAAACTTCCATTTCTTGGCAGCGAGCTTATCCTCCGGTAATTGTTCCTCCTTAATATATGCTCTGATAGGATCCATCCAAGATGTTCCTAAATCAAGGGTAATAATATTCATCGTCAGGTCTTCATCTATGCTCTGACTTTCTAATGCTTCAATTGGTATCGTTCTTCGCAGCTCGGTACGAGTAGCTGATGCTAATCGGGCCAAGGCGTATGCTCTCACATTCTCCGTTCTTGATATTCTTACCAGTTGGACAGCAACAAACTCTGATACCAACTCCATCACCTTTGCTTGATACTTGATCATCAATTCTCCTTTGGCTGCATATATTCCCAACATTTGATTTGAAGACAATAACCTGCTGTGCCTCCATAGTATTTGACAAATTAAGACCTGCTATCATGTCCTCATACTCAATCTCATTATTAGAAGCTTTGAATTAGAAACGTAGGGCGTATTCCCTGTCGACCTCATCTGGGCTGTTCAAAACGATCCCTGCCCCACAGCCTGTAGTGAAAGATGATCCATCTACATATAGCCTCCATATAGGCAACTTGTCTTCTAATTTCTGGTCTGACAGAGTTCCTCGGTGGAATACTTTTCGCTTTCTTTCATCATAAACTGATACTTCTGAATACACCTCTTGAATTTCAATATACCTCCTGAACTTCAATATTCCTCCTGAACTTCAATATACCTCCTGAACTTCAATATTCCTCCTGAACTTCAATATACCTCCTGAACTTCAATATTCCTCCTGAACTTCAATATACCTCCTGAACTTCAATATTCCTCCTGAACTTCAATATTCCTCCTGAGAAAGTGATTAGTCGGGGTTGAATTTGATGCTCGACTGCATAATGATATAAGAATGTGCCACAAAATGAACAAATATATCTATAATAGAAGCCCCCAACTGTGGAATGTGAACTTTGAATGAGATTTATCGACCAATACCAACCGGAGTTGGATTTTATCTACCAACCGGAGTTGGATTTTGTCTACCAACCGGAGTTGGATTTTATCTACCAATCGGAGTTGGTGGTAATTGATAATAAATGATGAAGACTTCCTCGGAGCTTACCAACAGATTGTTGGGAATAAGATAATATAAATGCTGGAGACCTCCTCAGCGCTGACCAACAGATTTGTTGGGAATAAGATAATATAAATGCTAGAGACCTCCTCGGCGCTGACCAACAAATTTGTTGGGAATAAGATAATATAAATGCTAGATACCTCCTCGGCGATGACCAACAGATTATTGGGAATAAGATATAATATAAATGCAGGATACCTCCTCGGCGATGACCAACAGATTGTTGGGAATAAGATATAATAAATGCTGGAGACATCCTTGGAGCTGAATAAGATATAATAAATGCTGGAGACATCCTTGGAGCTGAATAAGATATAATAAATGTTGTCCTCAACAGATTGTTGGGAATAAGATAATATAAATGTTGGAGATATCCTTGGAGCTGAATATATGATTATAAATATTTGTCGAGCTCCATGATGAAATGAGAATAGAATATGCATCCAAATAGATATAAAGAATAATTAAAAATAATAAAGTGCCTCGCTGATCAGTCGAGGTAGAATCATATAATACCGAACAAGAATAAGATCTTTCAGAACATAAGAATATGGCCGAGAACGTTGTCAGGCCTGAATATAAATAAGAATTATCCGAACGAATGTTGTAATTCTCCTTAAAGCTGAATAAGTATCTTGTCGAGGCATAATTGCAGAATGCCGAATAAGAATAATATTTTCCAGAACATAAGAATATGGCCGAGAACTTTGCTGGGCCTGCATATAAATAAGAATTACCTCGACCAACTATCCGTTGGGGGTGAAATATAATAAATGTTATAGTTCTCCTCAGAGCTGAATATGATAATAAGTATCTCGCCGTGCTTCATGTTGAGATTAATATAGAATATGAATCCCAATGGATATATAGAATCATTTGTGCTGGAGCAGATATCTGGGTCTGAATATAAATAAGAATTACCCCGACCAACTATCCGTTGGGGGTGAAATATAACTGTTGTAGCTTTTCCTCGGAGCCGAATATTTATAGAGAGAAGAAATTTTTCGAGCTCCATGCTGAGATAAATATAAAATATGAATCCGAACGGATATAGAATAATTTGTGCTTCAGCATTCGTCGGCATTGAATCTTGTGCCTGTAAAAATTAATAATTTGCTCTACCATATGTGTAGGCTGAATTGATTAGTCATGAGAATAATTTACTCATCCAATCAATATATGATATGTATCAGCATAAAAATTTCAAAATATGAAATAATATTTTTGTGCCACGCGTGTGTGAGATGTACAAATTATTATCAAATATGCATCATAAATAAGACGTAAAGGTATTTAATCTCCAACAACTAATCAGGTATTAGTTGCTGTTTAAAAAATATTTTTGGGGTGATCATAAGTTAAAAAGACTTAAGCCCCCTGCTTGTCCCCAAGCCGAACTCGTGTTTAAAGAAATATCAGGGGTGTTTAGCATTTTTTAATACCCCAAGATTCTACTGCTGCCGACAAACAACATGGATGTTGTCGACCAACATTTAAGGATATCTCAAATTATAGAATATATGGTTGGATGACCAGAATATCTCGAATCTTTAGATCAAAAAATAACATTCAATGTAAAATTTAAGCCTTAAGAATGTTAATTAAATGAATAAATATATAACCCACTAGATCGTGTGATTTCGACAAAGAAACCTTGTGATGTGATGAACGAGGGGCCAAAATATTAAATTTGTGCCCAGAGTCTTGATATGGTCATGATTATTTTACTGATCCTCTTTTACAAGAGGTGGGTAATGATTTTGCAAGTGAGAGAAAATTATTTTTTATATTGACCCCTTCCTATTCCCAATTTGGACCAAAAATAAAAAATCAACCAATTTGACTTTTTTGACATAGATGGAAGATGAACCAAATTAAGTATATAATTCATAAAAGCGAATGCAAAGAGACTCAAACTTGAAGAGAGAGAGAATATATATGGGTCATGATTTCCATGAGAAGACTTTTCATTGTCTTTAACCTTTTCCCATTCTTTTATTAAAAATATGATGGGAATTTTAATAGACATCAAATATCTTACCAAATTTATTTCAAAATCAACAATGAAAATGATCAAATCTTATCATCGTCGTATATATTGGTATATGTAATCATTTAAAATATTTATTCCATGATATAAAATAGAAACTTGAGAATCAAGCAAAAAGTTATGATTTATGAAATCCACTATTTTTCAGATTTCTAAATAAGAATGAATCTAACAGTTATGATTTAAAAATCATGATATGCAATATTTTGCAGATAAAAATTGGACAATTAATTTATGTATATAAACATAAAAATCATGATTGAATCAAAAGATGTATGTATAATTGATTATACGTAGAGAAAATAAAAACTTAGCTTTTGGTGGAGAACAACGCTTGTAACACGTTCCCACAGACGGCGCCAATCTGTTGATGTAAAAAACTAGATCGCTCTAATTATTTAATCACAGATAAATAAATAAGACAAAGATTTTTAAAGTGGTTCGGCTAGGAATAAAGCCTACGTCCACTGTTATGTTATTGCTGAGTGTTTGTGGAATTCTTGATTACAAGTTCTCTCAAGAAATTCCGGTCCCTTTGAATGAGGGAGATACCATGTATTTATAGCCCTGAGGCTTACATATGAAAGGGTGGTGCATTAAATGATATACATATGAAAGGTCCTTGAGGCTATCATCTGAAAGGGTAACTCATTTAATGTTCTTCAAGCATGTGCGTCAAGATGATAAGCAGTCAATGAACAGTTTTGAACTGTTGGTTATCTGGCAATCAATGCTGTGGTCGAGATGCAGCTCGAACCGCCTTAGTTGCTCGTCGTTCAGGAGTTCATCAGAGCGCTGGAGTTCTTCGGAGTGTTGTAGTTCCTTGGGGTGTTGTAATTCCTCGGGGTGTTGTAGTTCGGAGCGAACATGACTTGGTCGGGGGAAATAAACTTCCTCGTTGTTATTGTGCCATGTAGATTGACACGTGTCTTCTTATTATTGGTCCACGTCAGTAGATTAAATTTGGTATCAACAATCACCCTATGGTTTTTTTATGTTATCCTAGTTGCATTGGAATGATATAATAAAACTCCTCACTGGGCCTACAATCCCTCCTTCAACTACTCTCGAAGAAGCTGTGAACATGGTTGGGTCCTTAACCTCTCCCAGACTCCTTTTCTTTTCCAAAGAAAAAATACCAAATATTGGTCTTAAACACAAAATGCCCTCAAAATCGCCGTTGAAGTAATGGGAAAGGTAATCCGACTCTCACCTATTGATAATGGATTTGGCCTAAATATTTTCCCTCTTATAACCTTTAATTGCTTGGTCTTAAATGTCAATGATCTGACTCCCACTTCCACCACCGTGCATGCTTATGACAACACCCTCTAAGAGTTAATGGGGTCCATAAAACTCACAATAGGGGTTGGCCTTATCAATCTTATCCCCAAGTTCTAAGTCAGTGATATACCTTCATGTTTCAACCTTCTCCTTGATCATCCTTAACGCTATAGTATCTGAGAGATAACTTATTCTCTTCATCAGAAAATCAAATTCTTTTCCAGTGGACATGTTTTCACCATCTTAGGGAATAACGATAGTTCAAACATCACTATTATTAGTAACCCGGTGTTAGAGATTTATCATAGGATATATAACATTCTCCTATCTAGCTTCAAAGTTGACCCACTTGCCTTTACAGAAGGAAATGATTTCAAAGACCGTGTCTCTCTGGAACACAACTGAATGAGAATGTCAATGTGATTCAGATATTCAAGAACATGCACTTTATGCTTAGAATAGGGCTTGGGCAATGCTAGCAAAATATCCTTGAGCCCGTAGTCCTAAATGAGGCCTTTTCCCCTTGTGTCCTGGGTTACCAACCCTCATCAAAGTAACTCAAAGCTCTCGAGCAACCATGATAAAAAAGAAGCTTAAAAGAAAAAAAACTATTTTGAGAGACTTTTTGAATGGAGGTTTTATTAATGAGGATGAAGACTTCCCTTTTCGCGGCTTATATAAATAATAGTATGACCATGTCAACAAGAAGATGAAACCGGGGCAAGAAATCTTCTTTCAAGATATCAACCCTTGATCTTAATACTTTCAACATGTAGTTGAATCTCTCACCAAGGAAGTTATGACAATTATCGGGGATTTCAAGAAAAGTGATTATGAGGAATCATTAAACCTATAAACATTAGCGATGAGTCTCTTCATGATCCGCTCAGGTTCTGCACTGTCGAACTCGTCTACTCAAATCAAAGCTACTGACATGCCTCTCCTCCACTAGAATGACGTGCCTGTCCAACTTGCCCAGATTCAACCTGACCCTGTTGTCTACCCTATCCAAATATATTTATTTGATGATTTTATTCCTTTTTTTCGATATCAAATTAACTAAGACCTCTTTTAATGAGGTTCTCAATGTTATTTTTCCCAAAAATTAAATAACCAAAGATTTTGAATATCTTTCTGTGCCTTACATCATTTGTCTTGATTCTAATCAAAATTTTAATGATAATTATTTTACAAATTAATAATTCTTAACTGATCTCAGTAAGGAGAATAACAAATAACATAACCGCATTCAAATTAATGATAATGAGACTATTGTTATTAATCTCAGTTCAAGTTTCCATCAGCGCGAGATTATGATAGGGTCCACCTTTAACAAGCATGAGCTTGCACAATTCGAAGAGCTACTAAAGGAATTCGTAGATGTCTTTGCATGGTCTTATGATGACATGCCTGGCATCGACCTAGAAATAAATTAACATGAGATCCCAACATTTACAGAATGCACATCGGTAAAGAAGAAGCTACGAAAGCTCTGCATCCAATGGTCGCTCAAAGTCAAAGAGGAAATAGTCAAGCAATTAAATGTGGTTTTCATTCGTATAGTCGAATATCCTACATGGCTCACTAATATTATCCATGTGCCGAAGTCAGTAGGGAAAGTCCACATGTGCATGGACTAACAGAATTTGAATAAAGCATCCCTAAAGGAAAATTACCCATTACTCAGCATCGACGTGATCGTGAACAACACAGCTAGCCATTCCCTTAAGTCATTTATCAATGGTTTTATCAAATACAACTAGATCCAAATACACCCTGACCATCAATAGAAAGCTTCTTTCATCACCTAATAGGGAACCTCTTGCTACATTGTTATGCTATTTAGACTCAAAATGCCAGAGATACCCCCCACAGTACTACCACAACCATCATGCACGACCATATTCACAAAGAGGTGTAGGTCTATATAGATGATATGATCATCAAATCTAAGACTCGAGAAGGTCATATTCCCACCCTTCAGAAGTTTTTTGAGCGCCTGTGAAAATACCAGATGTGACTAAACCCACAAAAATGCATTTTTGACATCATCGAAGGAAAACTCTTGGGATTCATGGTCAGTAAGAAGGGAATCAAAGCAGAACTTGCCAAGCTAAAAACCATACTTGAGATTCCACCATCGCAGATGGAAAATAAAGTCCAAGGATTCTTGGGTAAACTACAGTACATCAGACGATTCATCAAACATTTGACTTCTATCTACAAACCTATTTTCAAACTTCTCTAAATGGATTCAACTAAAGTCTTGAATGAGGCCTGCCAAGAAGTCTTTGTCTGAATCAAATAATACCTTAATCAGCCTCATGTGCTTATGCCTCCGTTGCCAGGTCTCCCTTTCTTCCTGTACATGACAGTCACAAATACCACAGCGGGGGATTTGCTAGACAAATATATTAAAGAATACCATAAGAAAAGAGCCATTTATTACACTAGTCAAAAATTGGGTGAATACGAAGTCAATTATACTACTTTGGAGAAGCATGTGTTGCCAGGGTCTGGCTCACGTATAAGTTAAAGAACTATATGCTTGCCTTCCCCCTTAGACTAGTATTCCATATAGACCCCATCAAGTACTCTCTAAAAATGCCCGCTCTATCTAGCCAAATGGTCCGTTGGTTGATATTGCTAGCCGAGTTTGATATTCTCTATGTCATACAGAAAGTTATAAAAGGGAGGGTCATCTTCAATTGCCTCGCTGATTACCCCATGGAAGAAACTAATGTTTGAGTTTCTAAATTCTTGGACGAAGATATTTTGTGCACCTCCCAGGAGGACCTCATATGGAAAATGTTCTTTGATGGAGCTGCCACTAAGAAAGGATGCGAAATTCGAATACTCTTGATCTCCCCTAATGACTCTCACACCCTAATTTCTAGTAAACTAGACTTCCCTTGCACTAACAACATGATAGAGTGTGAGGCATGCACTGTAAACCTCAAGATCGTTCTTCAGATCGGAATCCAACACCTAGACATCTATCGAGACTCTCCCTCATCGTCAGCTAAATCCTCAAAAAATAGAAATTCAAAGATGAGAAGATCCTACCTTTATATTCCCACCTATAAGAACAGGCCTCCCAGTTTCATGATGTCACTTTACACTACTTTCCCCATACAAAGAACATCCTGGCTGATGCACTTGCTACCCTTGCCTCCATGGTCGACATGCCTAAGGGGTTGATAATGGCCCCTTTCATGGTTAAAAAACAAGCTAAGTTTGCTTACTGCTACCACATTGAACTCATTCCTAGGGAAGATTCTGATATGGTCGGGTTATGGTATTATGACATTTGGTGCCTCTTTAAACATGGTAGGTATCCCCAACATGTCGATAAAAAATGCGATTGTTCACAAACCGGTTGCCCAGTACATTATCTTTGATAAAACATTATTTAAGAGAAACATTTATGGAAACCATTTGCACTGGATAGCATGGGCTGATGGTAAAGAAATGATGCAGAAGATTAACATCGAGGAATATAGGACCCACTGAATGGTTATATGATTGCCAATAATATCATCCATTAAGGATACTATTAGACCACCATGGTTTAAGATTGCATTGCCTATGTTCGAAGATGCCTCTAATGCCAGCAGTTTGCTAATCTCCAACACTTTCCTCCTCGAGAACTATATAATATGACATTTCCCTACCCTTTCTCCACCTGGGGCATTGACATCATATGGAAGGTTACTCCTAAAGCTTCAAATGATTATGAATTCATCCTAGTTGCCATTGATTACTTCGCTAAATGGGTCGAAGACGAGTCATATGCGGTGTTGTATGCTAAGAAAGTGGCCAAGTTTATCAGAAACATCATCAACTATCGATACGGAGTTCCCCACGAGTTAGTATTAGATAATGGGATCCATTTTGAAGATGAGGTTATAGAAGTAGTCGATGAGTATAGGGTTCAGAGACATAAATCTTCTCCCTATCAATCCTAAATCAATGGTGCTGTCAAAGTTGGAAATAAAAGCCTTAAAACCATATTCAGTAAGATGGATGAGAGTAGCAAATATTGGTATGACCGTATCCCTTACACCCTCTACGGATACCACACTGAATTCAGAAAGCCTACAAAGGCTACTTCTTATTCTCTAATATATGGCATGGAGAAGTCCTACCCGTTGAGCTATAAATACGTTCCTTTTCGTGTCCAACTCGAAAGAAAAGTTAATGAAGAAGAATGGCATCAGAACTTATTTGATGAACCATTACTCTTTGATGAAAAGAGAATGGAGGCTTTGTACCATATTTAGGAGCGTCATCACCGGATAACACAATCATTCAACCGAAACTTCAACGATCGTGGTGTCAAAGAAGGAGACCTTGCCCTCAAAGAGATCATTGAACACGTCTAAAACCCCAGAGGGAAATTTAAATTGAATTGGAGTGGCCCCTACATCGTGAAAAATATTCTCTCAGGAGGTGCTTCTATGCTCAAAGGCCTCGATAGAGAAGAGATGGCACATCCAGTCAACCTAGATCGTCTCAAGAAATTTTACCCTTCGTCTGAAATCTCAGCGTGCTACAACTCTTCTCATCCCCTTTCTATTCTAAACTTAACAATCTTTATTTCCCCTACCCAAAACTACGTGGGACCTGATCCTCTCAAAAACCTTTTCTTTTCAAAATAAAACTCATGAAAATTTTTAAAAACCCCAAAGGAACGTAAGCAGCCCATACGCCATACATGGGTCTGATCCCTTTCTTTTTCACAAAATAATATTATTTTCTATCCTCCAAGAATGATGGTTCATTTTATCAGTTACATGGATAAAAGGATTATCTATGCCTTAATGATTGGTATAAACGATTCAAATGCAAAACTCATCAAGGGTCACAATAAAATATGATCAAAATTAACTTTTATTTCTGATTAAGGAATATAATGCTATTATATGAAGTATCAGCGAAGAAATTAAACCAACCACCACTCTCCACTGACCAAACCATTCCTAAACAAAACCTAACCAAACTACACGAAAATTATTCCAAATCCCCCCAAAAATACAAGCACCCAATTACTTTAGCTTCACAAAAATCACCGTTTTATTATCGTTACCACACCTTGGAGGTCCCCAAATTTTCCACTCCTGGTTGACATTCTGTATGCGTTCCATGGAGAAGTATGCCTTGACAAGCCTAGACAGAACCATAACACCATCTTCCATGGTGTCTAAAATCAATGAACCATATTTGACCTATCTCTTCTTCCATAACTTTATCTACTACCCGCTTCCATAATCACTTTAGGTTGTCCCCAAACACATGCCAAGATCCCCCTATAGATTGTGATGGATGGATAGATGGCCGACGACATTGCCACAATGAGACCAACATCAAGCTCAAAGATTCAGTTAAATCATCCATCAAGCTGAAGTTTGTTATATGAGGGGGGACAATCTACTCCCACCTGAATTGGCATAGAAGTCGCCAGGAGAAATAAAAAGAAGTATGTCAAAGGCCAACCAACTGTACATATCGATAATCTTCAAGAAGCAAGATAAGCAATAAGTCCCTCTATTATGGCACTGACCACCGAAGACAACGGGCTCTTTGCTTAACAAGCCACTTTACCCAACTTTGTACAAATGCGTCAAAGCTGAAGAAATGACGAATAAAGAAATTAAGCACAACCACGAAGGGGCATTCAGGAGGGGCCTCTAGGAGAAACCTATATGTAAGCCATATAAATCGCATCACTAGTCTTCCTCTTAAAAAGTTTTAATGACCCTACTTCCAATCATCCAGACAGTTTAGGTTCTTAGCCAGCACCACCTCCGTAGGATTATGCTGGTAAGACATCCAAGCCGTTATTGCAACAACTTGGAAATCCACAGTCAAGTTCCTAATCACCAATAATATCCTCATAGTAAGGCCTAAGGCAATATCCCCAGTAAAATTGTCATTCTCAAAACCCCTCAGGCGCAATGAATACACAACTGCCTAAACTGAAATAACACCTTCGGTAACTAACGGTCTAGCCACCGAGGGAGAAATGTGAAGATACAATGAGAAGAAAACATGGGGAAAATGGGCTAAATCAAACATAGCCACCGCCACACTAGGGTTGACCATGGTCGAGAGCTCCTTATAAGAGGGCCAGACCTCGTTCGGGATTAAAAGAAATACATGGTCTTCAGGGTACCAAAATTGTGCTGCTAATACTAGAAGATTTAAGTCAATAATTCTCGTAAAGCCGTTACTTATATAGTCTCTCCGACACACTAGAATCAACACAACCTAACAAAGGAGACAAGCTCCATTGTACATCAAGCCTTTTTATTTCCTTATTTACACACTAATCAAGCTTCCAAGGCCTTCCTATATCTAAAAACATATTTTTTTCAAAATAATCCCCTTTAAATGGAAAAAAATCTTTAGAATCAAGCCTCCAAGGCCTTCCTCTATTCAAAAATTCTAACAAAAGTGACTTTTCCTACTCTTTCTCCAAACAAAATCTCGTAGAAAATTAAAGTGTATGAAGAGTAAGTCACTAAATTAAGATAATTGATTAAAAGTATGCATCATTTTTTCCTTATTGAGTCTCTTTTTTTAGGTGCAAATACATTACATCAAGCATAAAACATGGTCAACCCTAAGACTCCTCCTGTCACAACGATAGACCTATAAGAAAATCTCAAAAGGAAATAACAGAAATGAATGATACCTCATTCATAAGCCCCGTCAACCCAGATGCCGCCTTATTCGCTAGAGACCTCCTTATATAAACATGTATGCCTATAGCCCCCGTGGCCCCTGAAGGAATACTCCAAGGGTGGAAGGTCACCTAAAATCCCCAACAAATATTGAACAATGCATCCAGAAGCAAAGTTCTAAAGTCCCTGACCATGCCGGTCGGTAGTCACCTTTTTCCCTTCCCAAAGAAGCCAAAGAGTCAGTGCCCTTGCCATTTGGCACCCTTCCAGGATTGCCTATCGGTGATCCCTCCAAATTTCATACAAAAATTCCAGAAAAATCCAAGAAAAATCCAAAAATTGCCCAAAAAACTCCCCAAAAGTCCTAGAAAAATATGGAACCTCATTTTCCTCAAGAAAATCATTTTTTAAAGCACTAAACCACTTACAAACTCTCGGAATCCCAGCAAAATTTATCTTACGTTCTTATCCCTAGAATAATCCCTAGTTAAATTAATCTTACACACCTATCCTCAGCATATTCCACAAGCATAACCAACGATGCGCCTGCATCCAGTTCTACTACAATTCATCGACATAAACATCCCCCAATGGAGTCTCAAAACAACACGACCCCTGGTCGAAATCTCAAAGATAACATCTTTTCCAATAGGGTCTTAAAACAACACCATCCCTAGTGGAACAAAAAATAGACCCACGCCTGCAAGATAATTTCAAATTCCCCAGGAGAGTAATTCCCCGGGTTATAACTTAAGGTCCTCGGAATTGAACTCGACCCTCAGAGTTGGTCGCTACAACTTTAGGTCCTTAGAATTGACCTCGGCTATCAGAATTGGATGCTATAACTTAAGGTCCTCAGAATTTACCTCAGCCCTCAGAATTATTCGTCACAAGTTAAGGTCATCAAAATTAACCTCGATCCACAGAATTAGTTGCTACAACTTAAGGTCCTTAGAATTATCCTCAACCCGTAAAATTAGTCATTACAGCTTAAGGTCCTCAGAATTGACCTCAGCCCTTAGAATTGGTCATCCCAACTTAAGGTGCTACAATTGACCTCAACCTGCAAAATTGGTCATCCCAACTTAAGGTCCTTAGAATTGACCTCAGCCCTTAGAATTGGTCATCCCAACTTTAGGTCCTCAAAATTGACCTCGACCCATAGAATTGGTCGTCCCAACTTAAGGTCTTCAGAATTGACCTCAACCCTCAATGTTGGTCATCCCAACTTAAGGTCCTCAAAATTAACCTCGACCCGCATAATTATTCATCATCACTTAATGTCTTCAGAATCGACCTCGACTCATAGAATTGGTCGTTATCACATAAAGTCCCCGGAATTAACCTCGACCCTCAAAATTAGTCGTCACAACTCAAGGTCCTTAGAATTAGTCGACCCACTAAATTGGTCATCCCCAGCATAGCTCAAAAGTTAATCTTGAACCGCTAAATTGATCATCCATATCTCCTTAAGTCCCCAAGATCAACCTCAACACATCGAATTAGTCCAAGAATCGACCTCGACCCACTTAATCGATCACCTTTATCTCCTTAGGTCCTCAGACCTGACCTCAACCCACTAAATTGGTCATCCTCATCTCCTTAAATCCTCAGAACTGACATTGACCTGCTGAATCAGTCATCCTCATCTCCTTAGGTCCTCAGAACTGACAGCAACCTGCTAAATCGGTCATCTTCATCCCCTTAGGACCTCAAAACTAACTTTAACTGGCTGAATCAGTCAACCTCATCTTTTAGGTCATCAGAATCGACTTAAAGAACTCTTTCCCAATATCGTTATGGTGTCTATCATTCGATGACCTTCATTTATTCCAGTTTGCTCCTCGAGGGCCCTCTATAGACACCCTATGCTAAGACCCTCCCAAGAACCTCCTTAGGTCCCTAACACTCACTCATTCACCACAAAACCCTAGGTTATACCCTAAATACCGATCAAGAGGCCATTAAGTGATTTAAATAGGTAAGATTGTCGTATTATTCAGTTTAATGAAATAAAAAGTAAAGTAAAATTCTTAGATAAACTTATTGGACAAATGAATTGTCAGATTATTTTTTAAGCATCTTATTTTTACCTGTGGAATGTGACTTTGAATTTCACATTTTCTCACGATTATTTTGTCCTTGAAATCCATCAATATATCACCTTTGCACTCTCTCAAATAAGGTTCCTTTTGATGTTTTAGACTTTCTTCCACATCACTTTGTTTCTACCCCCCCCCCCTTTTTTCCCATAATTGCAGTCTTAATTGATATTTCAAAATCTATTAGACCTCACATTCACCCATTTAGCCATAGAACTTGGTCCAACATTTTTAATTTGGTAGATAATTTGTGGGCTAATTAGTATTTTAATAATTTCCCAACACTTGTTCTAGGATTTTAACATCTGTATTTGTTGTTCCAAATTCTTGATTTTATTGTTTTTCTTAACTATTTTATAAGTTAAAACAGCTAACTCCTCACAATGTTGACTATCCCTATGTTTTTATTCATTCTTTAACTGTTATATTTCATGCGAGAGACTTTGTGACTGGTCTAGATATTGAGCTTCCCTTTTATTATTTGCATTTTAATTTTGTTTTCTTATCCTATCTTATCAATTTGAGTCGTATTATTTTCTTTCATATTAATCATCTCTTTCGTGAGTTCAAAAATTTTTAAACTCATCTCCTTACAACATTCCTTCTCAACTTCCTCTTCATTGAACATGTCGTTATACATTTCATCAATTCCATCCTTTTTATCCTCTACTTCAACTTCAATCTCTTCATTTATCTCCACTATTTCTTTCATTCTTGCCTCATTCAACCTTTCACTGCATTTTGTTCTTTCATTGGAGATGAAATATCAACTATTGATCGGAATCAAAGTATACAAGGTTTTTCGCATTGAACCTCAGAATAGAGACTTCCCAGTAACTAGTTACTCGTATTTTTAGAACTCATTAATTACATCATGAGCAACTCATAATAATCTAATGGTTCCCAAGAGTAGTGACTCTTGTGTACATTATTGTATTTGAAATAATATCTTATACATCTATAAATGCTAATTTTTTTATAATCGGTGGTGCCTCTCTTTAATGGGTGTGTTCTTGTCATGGATCCAGGATCTCATACATGATGATTTTATTGGACGTAGTAAGGTTCTGTCGGTTTTTTATAACTTGGTCCAAGGTGAAAGGGACTTTAGATTTGTTGGTAGACATAGAGGTGGACGATGGACAAAATCATCAATTTTGGGTAGCATGTTGTCAAGGAAAACAAGACAATAACACTATAATGAGTGGAGTGCTTTGTTTTGATATTAACGGAAAGACTAACAAAAGGAATGAGTGTTTGACTCAGGATAAAAAGCACATCTATTGTAAGAATCAACATCTCATTATTTATTTTTAATATTAAATCATTGGCCATTTTATTTCATGAAAAACGAGAGGTAAACAAGTCAGTACAAATTCTCACAATTTTGCATATTACTATTATTTATAACCACGACTTTTTAATAAAACATCAATGAATGACACAGGTTGATTACTAATTACTCATATTTTTAAACTCCACTATTTACATCTTGAGCAACTCAAAATTATATAATGTATTCCAAGGGTAGTGTCTCTCATGTACGTTGTTGAATTTACATTAATCTCTCATACATATGTAAATGTTAGTAGTTTTATAATATTTGAATATACACAAAATAAAGGGGAGCAAAGTTGGAGTGCTCAAAGTGTAATTAACCCTTGTATTTACAATAATATCTCATACATATATTAACATTAATTGTTTAATAATATTAATACACATAAAATAAATGCATGTGAGTGTGTGTGTGTGTATATATATATATATATATATATATATATATATCTGTGTGTGTGTGTGTGTGTGTGTGTGTGCTCTAAATGTATCTATCTAAGCCAAACAACCAAATTTGAGTAAGTACCCTAGTCACAAGATTTGGAAAAATCGGGAACCATTCCTTATTGGAATCGCGATTTAGCGTTTTGCCTACAAATCCGATATAAAGGTGCGGATACAAATCTTCCAATCCGCGCTCCAAGATTTTACCGTGTGCGCTCTCGTATTTTGATTGTTAAATCTGTGATTGTTGTCTGTTGGGGTTTTCGTTTGGTGTTTGAGAAGAAAATGAGTTGGTTTTCCTTGTAAGGTATCATTCATGGGATGAAGGTTCACAAGAATTGTTTGAAAGCTGAGATTGGAATAGATTTTTTGGTGGCATATGTTATGGTTTCGTGGTGATTGGGCTGGATTTTTTTGGGATAGTTCCGATTTTGACGATTTACTGTTGTGTGGATTTCGTGGATAAGTGGATGGTGTTACGGGTTGATTAGGGAATGTTATCTTAGCTCTTGTGATGGGTATATGTGTGACATACAGTTCGTATGTAAGTTTGAAAATGGGAAGGGTTTTTTTAGGGTAGTTTGAGAAGAAGGTGGTTTAACTATCAAAAAAAATATCCCATGATAGCTTGGTTGGGTGTTGAAAAATATATGTATATATAAATCAAAATGGATATGGTTAAATACACTTAACACTTCAAAAAATAGTATAATGTTTTCATAAAGTTTCTTAAAAAATTATTATAAAATATCCCTATATATTATCTTTGAGTGTTAGATTACTTGGAGTGCATTTAGTCATATCCAAATTTTATCGCACGACCTCTAATAGCTACTTTTAATACTCCATCATAGTGGTTCTTATCTCAACTTGTACCGGATACAAAGACGCTTTCATAATCATAAAAGCACCAAGACTCGGTCCATTATATATACTTGTTCAAATAATGTCCTACGCTGACATTTTAATATTATATTACATAAAATAAAAGCATCAAGACCCTCCGTTATATATACTTGTTCAAATAACTTCATGCGCTGACATTTTAAAATTTTATTACATAAAATAAAGAGTCTTTGTATCCAATACAATGACTCTTTCACAATCAAATGCATGGGAAAAACTCCAAACGTGTAGGTTAACATTTTCATTTTGATATAGTCTGCTTCTGAACCACTGAATATATATATATACCTCTCATCGTTTGTTAATGCATCAGTACATTCTCTCCCAATACATATATAATACATTGCAAGAACACTTTTCCAAAATAGCTACATTACTTTGCAATCCATTATGATAACAACCCTGTGATTTCTGTCATCACCAAAATGAGAAGCCTCGTGACTCGTGAGACTACCTTTCCTTGTCTTATTTTTTATCCGAACACTCATTCTCACCTGTAATTCGGTTGAGGAAGTCTAAAAAATTCAGCAATGTCGTTATGATTTGCTACATGAATACCAATATAAGTCGGTGTTGTTTGATACTTGTAACATGTCATCTTTATCTTCTAGTTAGGATATCAATAATTTTGGTAGTGTAGAGGAAGTTGATCCACTATCTAGTTTTGACAAATTTGTCAATGTCTCCTCTACTACTTTGGCTAAATCGGAGTTGGATTTTTATTTGGAGGAAAGTGTGTTGCCAAGGACACCAAATTTTGATGTCTTAAGTTGGTGGAAGACAAATGGAGTCAAGTTTCCCACTTTACAAAAGATGGATCGAGATATTTTAGTAATTCCTTTGTTGACTGTTGCATCCGGGTCCGCTTTTAGTACTAGTGGTAGATTGATTAACACACATCGTAGTAGACTTCATCTAAATACTTTGGAAGCATTGATGTGTTCACAAAGTTGGTTACACAGTGAAATAAAGGGTGAGTAAATAATAAATTTCATTTAATTAATTATTTTATCATTCATATCTAATATATATTTTGTTTTGTGTAGAGAATTGTTCTACAACCGACAGTTCATCTTGTGTTTCCACCATATATGAGGAGGAAGATGTTGACTAGTCACTATATATCATGACTTTTTGTAAATTTTTTAGACTTGATTATTTACCTTCTCTTTAAACATATTTTAGAATTTTTAGTACTTAACACTAACAATTTTGTTGTTATATTTTATATGCAGGAGGTGGGAGGCTTGGTTTCTTGGTGAATTTTGCAATTGAATCATTTGGATGATTGGGCACTTTCATTTGGATGTTGATACATTTCATGTTTTTTATTTGGATGATTTGGCGCTTCGATGTTTATTATTTGATGTTTATCATTTGGATATTTCTTTTTGGATTCTATAAGTTGGTATGTTGATGATTTGGATCATTTGGCACTTTGATACTTAGTACTCATAATTGATGATTTGGATGATTTGGATATTGGTAGTTTATTTGAAGTTTTTTCACTTGATATTAAGGTAAGCAAAATGATGCAGATTGCTTTGTTGTTCCAAAGTTATATTTTTATGACATGTTAAGACAAAATAGTTATTTTCCATAGGATATAAAAAATTATATAAAAAAAATGAGACAGGTTCGGGGCATCCGCGGGGTTTTTAAACGGGGCAGGGGTGGGGTCGGGTTTGGGGGACGGTAAACGGGGTCGAGGTTGGGGTTGTCCAAACCCGCCCCGTTGCCATCCATACTCGTGAGACTACCTTTCCTTGTCTTATTTTTATCCAAATACCCATTCTCACCTGTGATGCACTTAATTTGGATTTTACAATATAGAGCTGTAACTTTGATCAAATATATAAGTTTGGGGACTCCCTATCTGATGTTGGCAATTTTATTCGCGAGCACCATGTTGGACCAACAAGTCCATTCACTAGGCTGCCCTACGGCCAAACATTTTTCAAGAATGCCACGGTTCACATTACTGATGGGTTGCTCCTCATTGACTACATTGGTAATGATTTATGTCTTACATATGTATGTAGTTATATTGATTATGCAATTATTCGTATTTTATAATTATCGTTAGCTCTTAAAAAATTTTGTTAGTTGTAATGATTTTCGATACCCTCAACTCCAGTTTGTCTGAATTGCATGGCTCACAAAAGATAGGCATAATTTACACTAATAATATTTGACATATTTGTTTTCTTTATTGAGTTTTAATAAAAATTTAAATATGCGGGATATTTTGAACATGTATAAAATCTTTTGTACAGTAAACATTGGGATTTATTCCAACGACATTATTATCTTGTCTAAATTGACATTTAATATTCCTTAGTTTTATGAATTTACAGCGCTGGAAGCTGGCCTTCTGTTATTGAATTCTCACTTGAATTATGAAGCAAACTTTACACATGGAGAAAATTTCGCAGTGGCCGGTGCTACTATATTATCAGGAGATGTTCTAGCAGAGCATAACATTTCATCATGGGCGACAAATAGCTCTCTCGGTGTTCAACTTAAGTGGATGTTGTCACATCTCAATTCCACATGTTATACAAATAGAGGTCGGTGATTTGATATGTAATAGTATGAATCACAAACCGGTGTTAGTGCAATATCGGAAAATATTTTCACATGTTACCCAAACATAGATAAGTATTCAATACTTAATATTATATGGCATATTTTAGCCTCATATTGAAAAAACTATTTTAACAAACAGTGAAATATATATCAAGGGTGGTTAGTTAAAAATGGGTCAGTGTGCATTTTGTTAAAAATACTTAGACATTAGTGTTTGTGATGTTTATGGTGACTATAATTCTTTTCTTTGATTCTATCTATTTTATGATGAAACATATATCAAATTTCTATGGTAAAAGTCTTAGCTAGGGAGTCAAGGAACTATTAGAAACACTTTTTTTATCTGTTGGTTAGCTTTATTTTGTCCAAAACCTTTAAAGAGAATCTAAAAGGAAAGCTTATGCGGCATTCAATTTTTGTCCGATATTCTATTAATAATAAATATTAAAAGTTTACACCATATCAACAAGTTCTTTATGACAATTAATAATTAATGATCAATAGTTTTTCCATCCTTTTGACAGATTGTGCAAAGAAGCTTAACAATTCTCTCTTCATTGTTGGAGAGATTGGTGGAAATGATTATAATTATTATTTTTCTCAAGGCAAAACCTTCATGGAGGTTACGATCCAGGTGGTGCCCCTATTATTCAAGTCATTAAGGATGCCATTCAGGTGAGTTTTAAATATATTTATTCATATTTTTCTGAGTTGTTCATATACAAACATATCACATAACTAATTTCCTAATTGTTTGTTTATTTTAAACATGATTACAGACACTGATTAATAATGAGGCTTCTCGAATAGTTTTTCCTGGGAAATTTCCTTTTGGTTATTTTCCAATCCATCTTAAATTATTCAAGTCCAACGACTCAGTATCTTACGATGAGTATCACTTCTTGAAGTCAGTTAACAACATGCTAACATACAACAAAAAACAATTACAACATGCCCTCCAAGATCTAAGACAAGAATACCCCCATGCAATTATCATTTATGGGGATATCTACAATGCATTCTTGTGGCTTTTCCCCAATCCGCCATATTTTGGTAATTAAATTTATTACACTTCGAAGTTAGTAACGTCTTAGAATCGTTGTAGTGAGATCAAATAGTCTTTTGGATCTAATACACAAACCCCATATGTTTGCATGTTTTGAATTTTGACATCATTATACATTAATTTTTCCAATTCTTTTGTAACAACATTATCACATGCCTTATAAAGAAATTCCTCATATGTATTGCCTTATAATTATATGGACGAATTATAAATAGAAAAAATGATGTTAATATAAAATCCAATTTAAAGTAGGTTATTGTTACCAAACCTAATATACCTAAAATTATAATATCACATGATACATTGTAGTTTACTATAATATCCCTAAAATTATATGTCATGTTCATGGATCTAACATATTTATTTTACCTTTTACTTCTTTAAGATTTGTTTCAGATCTATTATAAAAATATTATTGTGGTAAAGTAGTTTAGCGTACTTATGATCTTGCTCCAGAGATGTCTTGTGGAGCTCCAGAGGTTTCGATTTGTTCCGATCCACACCTATATCTTAGCTAGGATGGAGTTCATATGACATAAGAGGCACATAAAATGTTGGCAACATGGATCACTGGTGATATTTTTCCCAAGTTTCATTGTACCGCTAAAGTTGTCCAATCATCTTTAGGGGGAAAATCATTGAATGCGAAGTATCCTTAATATATTTCCAATTGAATCCAATAATAGTCCAATCATGGTTTAAGGTTAAGAGAATCATGAACACAATGTTTTATATCTGGAAATACTTGAAAAATGCAGTTCGAATTCAACTTGGAAGATGGTTATGCTGGTTAAATGTAAATATACGACCAAACCATTACAAGTTTTTATGTCTTTGAGTTAGTAATTATTGTATTCTTTAAAAATCTAAGCAATCTAACATTTATAACAACAATTTTGAACATTATGTAATGAAAATTTCCAAGAACTTTATGATAAAAAATAAACTTAATGAGTTAGGATTTGTGCTATCTTTGACTCTTAATTTGTAATTTTTTATTTTATAATGCATTATGATGGTTGTTATAGAATGTTTAAACATTGAGTTTTAATATATTCTTTAAGAACTATCATCATTTGAGTAAGACTCATACTAGCCTACTATTATTAAATTTATGGTTTTCATTTACATATAATTAATTAAGTACTATTTTTCACACTTCAAACTCACTTTTACAGTTTGATCACAGATATGATTCACTATTAGCATTTTGTAGTTTTTATTATATCATAATAGGATATACAATGTAGTGTATATGTTTTCCAATGAGTTAATTTGTAATACTGAGAGTAAATTACAATAGAGGCCCCAAAACTTTACCCATTGCAACATTTTGGCTGTCAATATCTATATAATAAGTTACAAGGGTGTTTTTACTGTTCATAAGTTTTGAAGACATTTGATGGTGAGGATGAAAGACAACAAGACACGAATGAATGGTTGAGATTTATTACTATTACTTTAATTCAAATCCACCTATTTCAGATTCCCACCCACGCTTGAGAGTGAAAATATTTGCCAACCCTTTTCAATCTGTCCCACGTCTCGAGACTCTACCATGTCTCGAGAGTGGTAAAATCTATGGAGAATCTTTTTTGTAACAACTCATCCTAAAAGTACTCAATAGAAATTAATCTTTTTTACAATCTCTTCTTCGTATCTTATCGTTTTCTCTCTCATACCCACTCCCAATGTACTTTAATAGAAATGAACCTGGCTCACAACATTGGGAAAAGAAGTCGCCAAGACATTCACTCCGTTATACACTATCTCACATTTTTCACTTTAATTCAAATTCTCTCCCTCTCTCTCTATCTCTACAAACTCTCCTGAACTATCATCTCTATCCATCGCTGCCATCCTGCAACCCATGAGATTTAGGGCATTTTGTTTTAGCTTTTGTTCTTACTTATATTGTTCATCCTAACTTTTTTATATGTTTGTTGGTTGCAATATCATTCCTTTGATTTCTATTATTTGTTTCCAAATCTCCATCTCTGTAAAGGTCTCGGACACAGTTCTCTATCTCTCTCAAATATGGGACTATCCGGGTGAGTTTAATGTTGTCCATTATTATGTTCTCTTCTATCTTTGTATGTGTGTAATTTTTTTTATCTATATCTTTTTCTATAGTTCTAGATCCGCATTTTAATGTTAGAGTTCAAAGGTATGATGATCTACACTTACAAGGTATACTTTTGGCTGTCGTGTTTTTATTTGTGATGGGTTTTTGTAGGAGTAATATTAGTCAAAGTATATGGTGGGTTTTTCAAATACAGATTCCTTTGGTCCAAGACTAAGGTCTCATTTTCAAATATCTGTGTGAGTTTAATGTTTTGTCCATTATATTTGTTGGTCGAGTGAAAATTATGTTTTTGTGTGTAAACTTATTTTGTTTATGTATGACTTCCTTTATTTCATTTTTCCACCATCACTGTAAAGTGGGTTTCTATTGTTCTCTCTTGACATGCATTGTGCTTTTTCTGTTAATATCATTTTTTTGTTTATTTTTTATTTTAGAGAGAGAGAGAGAGAGAAAGATGTGTTGTAAGCTTTGGCATTATTTTTTTGTCTATTTGATAGATTTGCGTAACCCTACTTGAATCTCCTTTGGCAATATGATCCCCTATTTTTCTGTTTATGTGCTTCATAGAGAGGCATAAAGGAAGCTTTGCACCAACCTTCTCAAGCCTTGATTTAATGGCTAAGGAGGCACGTACGATCGTGATATTTACTGTTTTAATGCTTTCATGGGTTCTTTTTTTGTCCGTTATAATCATTTTAGTAAGAAATCAATTGTTTGCTTTATCACTTCACCCGCATTCTTATTTGTGTTGTTGTTTTTTTATTTTGTTTCAGGTGGGTTTCTCAGCCTACAGTTCTTTTTCAGGCAAGTTTTTTCATTTATTTTTGGTTAATTTTAAAGGTAATAGTTTTGTGATTCTTCAAATTTTTGTGCGTGCCTCTCACTTTATTTGGTTTCACTATAACTTTTGAAGTGCGGTTTGGGAAAGAGCTTGATCAGAAAAAAATGAAGATGAACAAGAGGGTAGATCTTAACAAAGTGGATTCACGAGCTTCACTAATGGCTTCACAGGCTCACCTCGTTTTTTAAATTATTTTTGTACCTCTAATTTTCCCAGTTTTCTTTATTGCTGTTTAAAACAGGACATTTGGCTTCAAATTCGGGCATTTGTGGGTTTTTTAAACTCTCCTATAACTTTTTTTATTATATTTTTGTTGAATAAAACTTTATTATAAATTAGTTGTTTAATTTTATTGTTGGACATATTCATTTATGGAAATGCATATTTTAATGCATATTTTTTAATACCGTTAATAAGATGTGTGTGTATGCTCATATTGGTTTTCTTTTTTCATATTGCAAGGATGAATAGTATATACTACTTATTTTGGGTTTTTTGCTCCACATTTTATTTTATTAAGATAACTATGTAGTTACGGTGTACTCTCTTCCAATTTATTTATAAAAAAAAGTTGTGTGTTGTAGGGAATGGGTAGAGGATGTTCCCACCTAATATAGAAAATTCTGTAGTTATGATGATCTTTACCATTAGGATTAAATATGAGACCTTTTTTTTTACTTCAAAAAATGTTAGTGGGTGTAATCTATTTACAATTTGGTATGTGAGTTTGACAAAGGTGGGAGTCTTATCTATGTACAATGCGTGACACATGCATACATAAGTTGGATTGACAATAATTTGACAAAAAATTACAGAAGGGGAAAGGTATGGGGGCGGCCTGCAGAGATTGGGTTTGGCTCGAGGAAATAAATTGACAACAGTGAGACATGCTCTAAAGTGCACAATTTATTATAAAACTAAACCAATTGAAGGGGCCTCTCAAATAATCTTTGAACTCACATGAACATACTAAATTTAATTACTAATTACAATTCTTTGATTTCAGTGATGTTAGTTTTTAATTATTTATTTATTTATATAATATTATTTTTTTCCCATTATTTATAAAAATGTGTTGGAATATAGTATTATAGTTAGTTTGCCAACTATTTTTATTACTATGTTATTGACATATAAATAACAAAGTTTGCTACGCAATGTATTGAGCAGAAATCACCAACCTACTAAATGAGAGTAGTGACTTTTCTATTAGACTTTGAAATATATATTTTTAATGTTAGACTGGTGTGGTTGTTCATTTATGTGCTTCACAAACAATTTTTAATCATCCTTTTTGCAAGTTGTGTTTGGTGGGATTTGAAGACAAGTCATTTTCTTCTACTCACATCATTTTGGGGATACTCATAAAACATGTAAAACCTTACCATTTTGTAATTTAATGTTAACACCATTAACTTAAAGTTTGTATTATGCGTTTTTTATTTGGAATTCAAATCAAATACAAATGAGTAGGGAGATTTGAACATTTAATTATGTGAATTTTAACTATCATTTACCTATCCATCATTTTGGGGATATTGATAAAAATATGTAATCAAAGTTTGAAATATGTGTTTTAAAGTTATACTGTTTTGTTGGGGAATGAAATTTTTGCCATTTAGTAATTACGCACTTTGAAAATTTTTGTCGTTTCACGATTACGTACTTTGGAAAAAATTTGCAGTTTTGCTATTACGTACTTCAGAAAATTTTCATCGTGCCTTCAGGCACGAGCATACGCTAATATATATATATATACGACCCTAAACTATAACAAATTCAATCGCTAGCCTTTCATCGACTCTTTAGTTGAGTCTAACAAATTTTTTTTTTGTGTGACATGTAAATGAGTGAAAAAAGGACTTGTGTCATCCCCAATTTTAAACCCTAAACCCAAAACAACTCAAAACCATCCAAAACCTAATTATTTAGAAAGTAATAACATATTTTATCTAAGTTGTTTTGTCCTGAAAATAGGTTTGGTTATGGTTTAGAATTATTTTAGGTATAACGTTGCACTGTGGGAGTGATAAGTGATATTTTTCCCTAGATTTATGAGTCAAGAAAAAAAGCCCCTGGAAAAGTTAACAAAAGGCTAATGGTGAGATATTAACAAAGTTTAGAGGCTTAATTGTTAAGTAAAAAAGATTAAGGGTATAAATGTTGTAATCAGTAATGTTTATTGGCTACATATGCGAGCTACTCTATATAGATAACAAGTTTTTTGCCTCCTTAGTTTCTATATTAATAGTAAACACAACTCCGATCATGAAAAAAATGTTTCTTCAACTATCTGAGTCATACAACAAAAGTGGATTAATTATTTTAAATGGAAATTAATGAGTCATAAATAAAAGACCAAAAACAACTTACTCTTCCGTATCAATATGCAATCATGTTATTTGAAATAAATGGGATCATTAGGTTTACATGAATGTTACGAGGTCACAGAGTTTACAGCCGTACTGGCTTCAATAAATATTAAACTTACCCATTGTCTACAAATTTTTTTAAAGTATTAAAGATCCCCATATATTGGGTTGATCTTTTAACTTCAAAGAACATAAAAGACCTTTTACTCATGTGAAAAATAAATAATTTAGCTCTATGTGTTTTTCTTTTTTACTATTGGAATAAAAGAACACTACGCCAAATAACAAAAATTGCCACGGTCATGGACTATGACGAACGGCTCGAATCATGGTTCTTGATCGTGCCAGTTTTAACGGTGACCACTTTTGGGGTGATCACCCTCCAAAATCATGACCAAAGTACATGGTCATGGTATCTTTCGTAACCCTAATGTTTGGGTCATGATCATGGTTATAAACCATGACCATAGGTCACAATCATCAAATGTGACCCAATCCGTGACTGTTTTTCCCCCACGGTCACATAAATATTAACCATTTACTGTGACAACCTGCTGTGAACTTTGATTGGTCACTTTCATTTCTCGTTCGCCATTTTGTCTCTACCCATCAATAGTTTCCACCACATAATGTTCCTATTGACAATAATGATTAATTTTTTTATTAGAATATTAATGAATGTAAATGGATTAATACATATTAGTGACCTTTGCAATTACTATATCCAAAAGTATTCACTTTAATAGTCTATATATAAAAATCATTAAATGTAACAATCACTCATGTGATAATAAATTTATGTCATTGACATTTTTAAACTTGTTAATATAAGAGTCAGAACAACCCAGTTAGTGATTCTATTGATCGGTAAAAAAAATTCATTGATCAAAGAGCCATATCCAAGAGACCATATTTATATAGCTGATTACTATCTTAATAAAAACGATTAAACATACTTAATTTATTTAATATACACACTATGCAATAATAGTTAATTTATATGACTCAATACAAATAAAAATATTAAGTTCAATTAATAATGGACTAGAGTAGTTATCTTAACAGTTGCTAAAACCTGTAACGCCCCGTATTTTCATGCATTAAATATTTAATTAATTCGAGAATTGAAAATTACTTGCGAGTCGTAATTTTAATTGAATTAAGTAGGAAAATTATATTTAAACATTAATCGGGAAGCAAATGATTAATATTTAAGGAAAACGTATTTACTAAGTGAATATTAATATTGTAATTATGTCATTTCGAGTATTAATGACAAGTACGCACTGATCTCAACCGGGTGTCGGTCTAGACTAAAAAGGGGTGGGGGATAAGCATTTTTATAAATTAATTCGGATGCCAATTCCGAGTGTACAGCTGAGTCCGGATGGGCCGAGATAGTCGGAAAAGTGTACCTGGGGGTAGTAAACGAGTCACGGGACGTTTTTAGACATAGCCGGGCCCACACGGGGGCATTTGGGTCACTTGGGCTTGGCCCATTAGGCAAAAAACGGGATTTGAGTTAATTATTAAATTAGAATAAATAAGGAAATGGCTAAGGGGAGTTTAGAAAAGGCTAAGTGTGTTAAGGAACCCTAATAGCAGTTAAAGGCAGTTTTGGAGATCACTAGAGAGACAACAAGGGTCATCTTCAACCTTGGAATTCATCTCCGAATCAGACACTACGAAACCTAAGGCAACTGGATAACTTGCAATAGTATTGAATCTGTTTTTCAATTCATATTCATGTGATGTGAGTGATTAAAATCTGTTTTGGGTATTCATGGCATAAACATGAGGTTGTTGAAAATAATAATCTGATTTACGAGTTTGAATGAGGATTCATGTAAAATTTGATATTATAAATTGATACATATCTGGTAGGATGATATCTGGATAATTAGAAACGAATTTGGTGAAGGAATTTGGGGTGTAAATGGGTAAAGGGTTAAAGATGAATTTTCCCCAAATTCAGAAATTGTAGTTAATGGACGAATTAATAATGTTGGTGGACATTCTGGAGGTTCCTAATAAGGTTCCTAACATGTATTAATGTTAAGAAGGCTTAAGGTTACTGGTAGAGAAAACTAGGGTTTGAGAAAATTCGTCCATGGTTGAATCTGTCTTCGCGAAGAAGACGAAGACCTGCTCGATCGATCGATCGAAGGTCTGGGTTCGATCGATCGATGGTCGGCAGATTTTGGCAGTTCGCCTAGTTTTCCTTTATATGGAGATAAATTTAATTTAATATTTTCCATGTCTTAATTTTGATGAGTACTTAATGCATGGATTTAAAAATCTAATTAATAGTGAATAAAATTAATTAGGAATTGAAGACGGCATAGTGTGACATCATAATTTAAAAATGTTTTGGGATAAAATAGGTGTGACACACTAAGATTGAATTATGGGAAGTTTGTTCGAAAGAATTAATTATGAATTTAGTGAACGAGTCCGGGAGTAACGGTTGAGAAATACCGAGATATAAATATTATTTAGGCATAGGCTAAATAATTTAGAGTCGGGAATTGAGACTCGGGTAATGCTAATTCGGGCCACGAAAGTAAGTCCGGATGTATTGGTGAGGGTGATACCAAAAGAAATTAATGTGAAAATTAATTAATACTTCGAGTTAGGCCACAAACTCATTATATAATGGAATAGGCTTGTGTCACAGACCGTACACGGTATAGCCGGGATATGTATATATATATATACGGTGTGCTATAGTATATGTATATATATGGGTGTGCTATAATATCAGTGATAGATATTATTATTATTATATTCTCTAGTGCTATAGGGGAGGTTGCGCGTAGTGGGTGAATCCCCTAGCTTGAGGAGTAGGGTGAGTAAAATCCCAGGTCATAGCGTCCGTTATATGGGTGAGGGGCATCTCACTTTCAGGGAAGGAATATGACCGCCTCCAATATTTATGTAATAACCAAGTTAGGGAGAAATTCTAACTTGGGGTAACTAGGTCAGGTGAATATACCTAGTAGGATAGCACTTTATAGGAATTTTACCCTGTGAGACTTTACTCGGGGAAAAAAATACTATTATTAAATGTTATATTAGTATGCTTGGGAATTATGTAATGTGACTGAGTATATAATTGGGTAAATAATTATATACGGGCTAATTAATACAAAGCATGAGTTGTATTATATGTATAACAGATGTGAAAGTTATATGAAATTAAAAAGGGAAATGATTTTGATTAAGTTAATGACGAGAATAACTTATAAATCATAATTAAGGTATACTCAGTTAGAGTAGTGTGTTTACAAAGGGCTTTAAAATTTATCTAGTCATAAGATGAACAACTAGGTGAATTTATTTAAGGCGTTAGTAGTGCACATTAGAGGAGGGGTGAGGATATCCTCAAGGGAGTGCGGCACTAACTAAAATATGACGAGCATGCATATTTATTTATTACTGCAAGTTAATCATTTGTTAAATCTTTTTCAAATATTTTTGGGTACTAACCCTTGCTATAAAAATTTTAAAAACCTTTTAGGTGTCCAGCCACAGGGACGCCAAGCTTGATTCTGTTCCAGGAAATCCGTTGTTGCAGCATATGTGGATGTTGTGGGAATTTTGATAGACGCCTCCTTCTTTCATTCTAGTCTAGAGACTTTTATTAGTTATTTCGAGCAGGCCTCTCACAATTCACTTAGTTTCTGTCAGACTTGGCGAGATTTATTACTTGTCTTTATTTTATATTTGTTGAATATTTGGGACCGATGGTTTATTCGGTTAGGAATTTTATTTGTGGATGGTTATTTCAGTTAACTGTGATTGTGTATTGTTTTATGTTCCGCATGAGTTTCATTTAATTAATTGAAAGATAAAAATTGGCACCAGTCTACTTTTCTCACTTAGGTGGTTAGTAATTAAAAAGACGACAGTGATGCTAAGAATGGACCAACTGAGAAACCTGTTCTAACTTGATTTAGGACTGATCACCCGGGGTTAATTAGGCGGGGTGTCACAGATGGTATCAGAACATCAGGTTCTAGTGTCCTTAGGATCTGTGCGGCTCTCTACGTTTCAGCGTAGAACTCGGTTGTTATAGAGCACTATTGTTAGGACTGTTGATTCATTTTTTCGCTTATGAGATATTGTATTTCTGCTGTGAATATTTTTGTGTAAATTGTGTACTTATACGATTCAACCTATTTCGGATGCCACCGAGGAGATTGAGAGCGGAGAGGGCTGAGGCTAGGGATGAGGTCAGGGAGGCTCACCAGGAGCCATAGGTACCGCCACCACCACCACCACCCGAGTTGATTTCCACTACTCAGGTGGCAGTGATTGTGGCACAGGCGGCCGAGACAGTAATGCGAGCTATGGCAGCTCACTTTCCACAGCCCCAGGCACTGCCTCCAGTGGCACCAGCAATTCAGGCTCCAGTGGGGCCACCATCTTGGCAGAAAGTTAGGGAGACCTTACAGAAGGGTCACACACCTGAGTTTCGGGGTAGCACAGATGTAGTAGAGGCTTGTGACTGGAAGAAGAAGATTCAGCGCCATCTGCGCATGCTGGAGTGTACCGAGGTACAGAAACAAATGCTTGCTACCTTTCATCTGTCGGGGGCAGCCTTACAGTGGTGGGAGTCAGTTACCACCGCCGAGGAGCGAGACTTGATGCCGATAGCAGAGTTATGGGTGCGGTTCGACCGCAAATACTTTCCACCAGCAGTAGAGACTGAGATGAGATATAAATTCAGTGATTTAGTTCAGGGTGACTGATCAGTTGCAGACTACTAGGAAGAGTTCACCCGTTTGGCAAACTTTGTGCCAAATGAGGTGAGTGATGAGGAGAGGAAGAAATCAAGATTTATGGATGGCTTAGCCTGGCGGATCAGGCAACATTTGATTGGGAATCTGGCGTTGGTGACGTATACAGATGTCGTTAATGCCGCACTTGTACACTGCCAAGATCATCGCTTCCATGTGAAGGGGAGCAAGAGAACAGGGGATTCGAGCCAACAGGGCAAGGTCGTTACTAGTGGTGACACAAGTGGTGCTTAGCAGCAGACGGACAGTCAGCAAGGGAATCATGCTCAGAAGTTTAAGCCTGGTGGGTTCCGGCTGGGAGGACAGGGGTTCAGGCAGGGGCAGTCGGGCCCGAATCAGCAGCAACAGGTTCCTCAGGGCCGTCAGGGCCAAAGGAACAATGGGGGAGGCCAGCAGGGCCAGGGCCAGCCGCGTCAGGGCCAACAGGGCCAACGACAGGGGGATGGTCAGAGACGCTGTTTTGTCTGTGGCCAGCCAGGACATTTCAAGAGGGAGTGCCCACGGAAGGGAAGAGTTCAACAACAGGAGGCCCAACAGGGGCAACGGGGACAGATGCCACCAGCAGTAGCAGCAGCAGCACCCGCCCCACCGCAGCAGGGATAGATACACTACGGGCGCCCGAGATGTTCCCAATCCTCCAGCGCAGCAAGCACCTCCAGCAGTTGAGGGTATGTTTCTCATTCATAGTTATGAGGGTAGTATTCTTTTTGACACGGGATCATCACATTCATTTATTAAATCAAATTTTGCTAAACAGGCCGAACTACTAGAGACCGCGGGTAGTGTTCAGATGTGTGTAGAGTCGCCAGTAGGCAGTGGGGCTACAATCCACTCGATTTGTCGAGGTGTGGGCATTTGTATTGGGAGACTTAGTTTAGCAGTGGACCTCTTGGTGTTAGATATGGAAGGATACGACGTCATCTTGGGTATGGATTGGTTGGCAGGTTATCGGGCGACGGTGGATTGCTACGAAAGGACCATTGTGTTCTCCATTCCAGGGCAGGAGATGTTCTTGATAGCAATGCCACTACCTGAGGGAGGGTCACACACACACTTGTATTACATTGAGGAGGAAACCTCACAGGAGGTAGATATTCTGTTGGATTCAATCCCAGTGGTGAGAGACTTTGAGGATGTGTTTTAGGAGATACTAGGGTTACCACCTAGCAGAGAAATTGAATTTGTAATCGATTTAGCCCCAGGGACGAGGCCAATTGCTCGGGCCCCATATCGTATGGCCCCTTCAGAGATGCGTGAGCTGAGGGAGCAGATTCAGCAGCTTCTGGGTCAGGGTTTCATTCGACGGAGTACATCACCCTGGGGTGCACCGGTGTTGTTTGTGAAAAAGCGAGATGGCTCACTACGGTTATGCGTGGACTATAGAGAGCTGAATAAGGCCACGATACGGAATAAGTATCCGTTGCCTAGGATTGATGATCTATCTGACCAGTTGAGAGGGGCGTCTTACTTCTCTAAGGTCAACTTGAGGTCAGGGTATCATCAATTATGTATCCGAGAGGAGGATGTTCCTAAGACCGCTTTCCTGTCACGGTACGGATCTTATGAGTTCAGGGTGATGCCATTCGGGATCACCAATGCACCAGCAATGTTCATGGACGTCATGAACAAGGTTTTCAGGGAGTTTCTCGATCAGTTTGTCATTGTGTTCATTGATGACATCCTGATCTACTCGCGCACCGAGGAGGAGCACGCAAAGCACCTGCGTATAGTGTTACAGACATTGCGGGATCACCAGCTCTATGCCAAATTCGATAAGTGTGGATTTTGTCTATGGGGGGTTCAGTTTCTTAGCCACGTAGTGTCAGACCGGGGTATTACAGTGGATCCGAGTAAAGTATCGACGGTGAGGGATTAGGGATAGCCTACGACACCGACTGAAGTGCGCAGTTTTCTGGGATTGGCCGGTTATTACAGGCGGTTCATAAAAGGATTCTCAAAGATTGCAGGCCCTTTAACGAATCTGACCCGAAATGGGGTACCTTTCACTTGGAATGATCATTGTCAATTAGCTTTCGACGAGTTAAAGGACAAGTTGACATTTGCACCCATGCTTGCATTGCCGAAAGGAGGATTTGAGTATCGGGTTTACACTGACGCATCCTTACAGGGACTTGGGGGTGTGCTTCAGCAGGAGGAAAGGGCTATAGCTTATGCATCCCGAAAGCTAAAGCCCCATGAGAGAAATTACCCCACTCACGATCTGGAGTTGGCAGCAGTCGTTTTTGCTTTGAGGATATGGAGACATTATCTTCTGGGGGAGAAGTTCACATTATTAACGGATCACAAATCCCTTCAGTACCTCTTCACTCAGAAGGATCTAAACATGAGGCAGAGGCGATGGATAGAATTCATGAAAGATTACCAGTTTGATATTCAGTATCATCCTGGTAAGGCTAATGTGGTAGCAGATGCATTGAGTCAAAGACCGACTGGGGAAATATTATAAGCCTAGAAGGCGAAGTGGAGAGAACTGCGATATGATGATGATGTAGCCAGGGCTTGTGTGTCAGCATTATCCATCACACTTGAGATCATTATGTAGGTTGTGAAGGCTCAGGAAGAGGATCAGACCTGTCAGGATAAGGTGAGCCAGTTGCTAGCTGAGGGAGCAGGGGGTTACTCGATCAGCTCGGAGGGAGGCTTACGCCTTAATGGGAGGTTGATTGTGCCAGAGGATGAGGAGTTGAGGCACGCTGTTATGACAGAATCTCATGGGTCGAGATTCGCGGTACATCCCGGTGGGGATAAAATGTATCAGGATATGAGGAGGCAGTATTGGTGGACAGGAATGAAATGGGACATAGCAGAGTTTGTTTCGAAATGTGCCACGTGTCAGCTTGTGAAAGTTGACCATCAGAGGCCATCAGGGATGCTACAACCACTTGAAATTCCCGTGTGGAAGTGGGAGAGCATCTCCATGGAGTTCATTACAGGGTTACCGACATCGTAGAAGGGTCACGATTCTATATGGGTCATTGTGGATCGGTTGACCAAAGTGGCTCACTTCCTGTCGGTTCGCACAGACTTTGAGACGATGCGTTTTGCACAGCTATTCATAGCAGAGATTGTTAAGCTGCACGGGGTACCAATAAATATTGTGTCGGATAGGGACAAAATCTTTGTGGCCCACTTTTGGCAGAGTTTTTAGGAGTCTATGGGCACGGAGTTACGTTTGAGTACAGTTTATCACCCACGGACTGACGGACAGACTGAGAGAGTCAATCAGATGCTAGAAGATATGCTCAGAATGTGCATATTAGACTTTGGGGGAGGTTGGGAGAAATATCTTCCTCTAGTAGAGATTGCCTATAAGAACTCTTACCAATTCACGATCGGCATGGCACCATTCGAAGCACTATACGGGAGACCTTGTCATTCACCCGCTTGTTGGTTAGAGGTGGGGGATAACAAACTATTGGGGTTAGAAATTGTTCAGGAGACATCTGCCAAGATAGAGCTGATCCGAGGGAGGATTCGGATAGCTCAGGATAGGCAGAAAAGTTACGCTGATCCTTCACGGAGACATGTAGAGTTAGAGGTTGGGGATCAGGTATTGGTCCGGGTGTCCCCTATGAAAGGGGTGATGAGGTTCGGCAAGAAGGGTAAGTTAGCACCGAGGTACGTGGGACCTTTACCTATTATCGAGAGGGTGGGGCATGTAGCCTACAGGCTGGGATTACCATAGCACCTTCAGCGGATACACGACGTGTTCCATGTGGCATCACTGAAGAAATATCGCAGGAGCGAGAGGGCCTTCTGGAACATTCCACTCGAGGAAATTGTTTACAGCCAGACATCTTATATGAGGAGAGACCGGTGGCTATTCAGGACCGGAGCGAGCGGAAGTTACGATCCAAGGTTGTTCCACTAGTTAGAGTACAGTGGGGTCATCACAACGTTGATGAGTCTACCTGGGAGCGGGAGGAGGATATGCGGGAACAATATCCAGAGCTTTTCATCACAGGTATGACCTAATTTCGGGGACGAAATTCCTTTGTAATGGGGGGAGTATATAACACCCCGTATTTTCATGCATTAAATATTTAATTAATTCGGGAATTGAAAATTACTCGTGAGTCGTAATTTTAATTGAATTAATTAGGAAAATTATATTTAAACATTAATCGGGAAGTGAATGATTAATATTTAAGGAAAACGTATTTACTAAGTGAATAGTAATATTGTAATTATGTCATTTCGAGTATTAATGACAAGTACGCACTGATCTCAACCGGGAGTCGGTGTAGACTAAAAAGGGGTGGGGGATAAGTATTTTTATAAATTAATTCGGATGCCAATTCTGAGTGTACAGTTGAGTCCGGATGGGCCGAGATAGTCGCAAAAGTATACCCGGGGGTAGTAAACGTGTCACGGGACATTTTTAGACATAGTCGGGCCCACAAGGGGGCATTTGGGTCACTTAGGCTTGGCCCATTAGGCAAAAAACGGGATTTTAGTTAATTATTAAATTAGAAGAAATAAGGAAACGGCTGAGGGGAGTTTAGAAAAGGCTAAGTGTGTTAAGGAACCCTAATAGCAGTTAAAGGCAGTTTTGGGGATCACTAGAGAGCCAACAAGGGTCATCTTCAACCTTGGAATTCATCTCCGAATCAGACACTACGAAACCTAAGGCAAGTGGATAACTTGCAATAATATTGAATCTGTTTTTCAATTCATATCCATGTGATGTGACTGATTAAAATCCGTTTTGCGTATTCATGGCATAAACATGAGGTTGTTGAAAATAATAATCTGATTTACGAGTTTGAATGAGGATTCATGTAAAATTTGATATTATAAATTGATACATATCTGGTAGGATGATATCTGGATAATTAGAAACGAATTTGGTGAAGGAATTTGGGGTGTAAATGGGTAAAGGGTTAAAGATGAATTTTCCCCAAATTCAGAAATTGTAGTTAATGGACAAATTAATGATGTTGGTGGACATTCTGGAGGTTCCTAATAAGGTTCCTAACATGTATTAATGTTAAGAGGGATTAAGGATACTGGTAGAGAAAACTAGGGTTTGAGAAAAATCATCCATGGCTGAATCTGTCTTCGCGAAGAAGACGAAGACCGGCTCGATCGATCGATCGAAGGTCTGGGGTCAATCGATCGATGGTCGGCAGATTCTGGCAGTTCGCCCAGTTTTCCTTTATATGGAGATAAATTTAATTTAATATTTTCCATGTCTTAATTTTGATGAGTACTTAATGCATGGATTTAAAAATCTAATTAATAGTGAATAAAATTAATTAGGAATTGAAGACGGCATAGTGTGACATCATAATTTAAAAACGTTTTGGGATAAATTAGGTGTGACACACTAAGATTGAATTATGGGAAGTTTATTCGAAAGAATTAATTATGGATTTAGTAAACGAGTCCGGGAGTAATGGTTGAGAAATACCGAGATATAAATTTTATTTAGGCATAGGCTAAATAATTTAGAGTCGGGAATTGAGACTCGGGTAATGTTAATTCGGGCCACGAAAGTAAGTCCGGATGTATTGGTGAGGGTGATACCAAAAGAAATTAATGTGAAAATTAATTAATACTTCGAGTTGGTCCCCAAACTCATTATATAATGGAATAGGCTTGTGTCACGGACAGTACACGGTATAGCCGAGATATTTATATATATATATATATATATATATATACGGTGTGCAATAGTATATGTATATTTATGGGTGTGCTATAATATCAGTGATAGATATTATTATTATTATTATATTCTCTAGTGCTATAGGGGGAGGTTGCGCGTAGTGGATGAATCCCCTAGCTTGAGGAGTAGGGTGAGTAAAATCCCAGGTCATAGCATCCATTATATGGGTGAGGGGCATCTCACTTTCATGGAAGGAATATGACCGCCTCTAATATTTATGTAATAACCAAGTTAGGGAGAAATTCTAACTTGGGGTAACTAGGTCAAGTGAATATACCTAGTAGGATAGCACTTTAGAGGAATTTTACCCTGTGAGACTTTACTCGGGGAAAAAAATACTATTATTAAATGTTATATTAGTATGGCTGGGAATTCTGCAATGTGACTGAGTGTATAATTGGGTAAATAATTATATACGGGCTAATTAATACAAAGCATGAGTTGTATTATAAGTATAACAGATGTGAAAGTTATATGAAATTAAGAAGGGAAATGATTTTGATTAAGTTAATGACAAGAATAACTTATAAATCATAATTAAGGTATACTCGGTTAGAGTAGTGTGTTTACAAAGGGCTTTAAAATTTATCTAGTCATAAGATGAACAACTAGGTGAATTTATTTAAGGCGTTAGTAGTGCACATTAGAGGAGGGGTGAGGATGTCCTCAAGGGAGTACGGTACTAACTAAAATATGGAGAGCATGCATATTTATTTATTACTGCAAGTTAATCATTTGTTAAATCTTTTTCAAATATTTTTGGGTACTAACCCTTGCTATAAAAATTTTAAAAACCTTTTAGGTGACCAGCCACAGGGACGCCACGCTTGACTCTGTTCTAGGAAACCCGTTGCTGCAGCATATGTGTATGTTGTGGGAATTTTGACAGATGCCTCCTTCTTTTATTATAGTGTAGAGACTTTTATTAGTTATTCCGAGCATGCCGCTCACAGTTCAACTAGTTTCTGTCAGACTTGGCGAGATTTATTACTTGTCTTTATTTTATATTTGTTGAATATTTGGGACCGATGGTTTATTCGGTTAGGAATTTTATTTGTGGATGGTTATTTCAGTTAACTGTGATTGTGTATTGTATTATGTTCCGCATGAGTTTCATTTAATTAATTGAAAGATAAAAATTGGCACCAATCTACTTTTCTCACTTAGGTGGTTAGTGATTAAAAAGACGACAGTGATGCTAAGAATGGACCAACTGAGAAACCTTTTCTAACTTGATTTAGGACTGATCACCCGGGGTTAATTAGGCGGGGTGTCACAAAACCCATGTTATTAACTTTGGCATCTAGTAATCTTCACAATAATCGCAAATAGTAAAACAAACCACTACAGTAATAACAGTGAACAAACAATCATAAATAACCTTTTTCTTCCATATCATGTTGCTATATAGAATAATATGTTACATTAACATATTTAGTAGTGACTTTTAGTGTACATGTATATGTTTGTTGAAGTTATACATAATGATTTACCAATTGAAGTCGTAACTCATAAATAGGGGCATCTTGAAGTCTCTTGTTCAATTCTTGAGGAATTCATCTGTAAAATATGGACATTCTTCACTAATAACACTCATATTTTGGATTGTGCGTGTTCACTCACACAACAAAAACTGCATGTAAAATAGAATTATATTTGTTAGTTAAATATAAATAAAAATAGTATCATGAATTTAACTTATGGGTAATAGGACACACAACCAATAACTTCCGTTAGACTTGCGTAGTTGGCCTTGATAAACTTCATTAAGAATACTTTGATTGCTTTTTTCCCAATAATAACTCAAAATATTTTCTAACTTTTTAATATAAACAACAAAAAGCCAAGATAATTTGGATACTTTGTTTGGAAATAGCAATGCAACATAAATGAATACAAACAAGCCTCACAAAATCTTATTGGTCCCTTGACAATTTCCCTTTTACGACTTTCTTAATTTCCTTCTCTATTGAAACCCTTGTCAATTTCTTGCTTTTCCCAAAATATCTTTCGTTAAAAGTAATGTACTATTTTTTTTCTTTTGAGACATGCTAAATATTTTTCCACCCATTGTAAGTTCAAAATGAGTTTGAATTGGTTGTTTATCTATGTTAATCAACTAATTCCCAGCTTTGAATTTCTTTATCACTCCATTATATGTTGATATGATGGAGCATATGTCTATGATGCATTTTCAAAAGTTTTGAGCTGCAAGAGCTTCATGAAAGATTATTTTAAAGAGTTTCCGAAAAGGGTTCTTCTTCAATAAGGTGAGTTTATTAAGCGTAATGTCACATTACCTTGTTGAAAGCTAAGATGCTTGACCTAATTTGATCATGTTGTCTTATTTCTTCCTCTTGTTCATTTTCATTAATTCCTTCCACTTGTTGATTTTCTAAATCTTAATCACTACTTAAACTTGCATGGTCGTTGAATTTCAATCTAAAAAGGAATTTTTTTGTGTATTATTAGAATTTTAATCAAAATGAATGACTTAGTATTTATTAGTGACCTTTACAATTACTATATCCAATATACTTACTATAACAGTTACTAATATAATAATTAGTTTATGTAATTGACATTACTGACATAAGACATTGAGATTAGTTACTAATAGACATTACTCTATTGATTAGTGAGTTTATTGATCCCTAATCAAATTCAGTTGATTAAATAGGCATATATCAAAGAACATGTGCATAAAGCAGACTGCAATCTTAATAATAAGGAACAAACATAACCAAATTTTCATTACAAATACCATTTAATAGCAGTTAATCTATCGTCCATATAAGAAATAATTTTAGTTACATTGTGAATAAATACAAATAAAAATGGATTTATATGGTGACCTTAATCAACATTCGTTGCCTAAAAAGTCACTTTAATGACTCTCAAAGATATAACCAGGTCTTTAACAATCATTAAAATAATGTAATAATTATGGCTAGTTGTGACACCCCGCCCAATTAAATATCGGGTGATCAGTCCTTTATAAAATTTATAACAAAATATTCGGTTGGTTCATTCTTAGCATCACTGTCGAAAACTTAAATGCAATTAATTACCTAACATTTAATTAAGCTAGTGTCAAAACATTTTCCAATTAAACTTGAAACCAATTAATTCATTTAATTTCTGAACATATGATTACAAACCATACACAAGAGATGAATACTGACTGAAACAAATACTGAATAATTAAGACTGGATAAAACCTTCTAGTTCAAAGTCACAAACCAAACCATAATAAATACTCAATTCAATTGAAAATAACTACAATGGAAACTGAGTACAACCTCGCTAATGAGAATGGACGACACATGACCGAACTGAAATATCTGAACTAGGAACTGAATGAAATGAGAGAAGCGTCTAATCTCAATGACCCGCAACTTCCACAACAACTGCAGCTCGACAAACCATCCAAGTATCTAGAACCGGTGTCCCTGTGGCTGGGCACCTATACTAATATATATATATATATATATATATATATATATAGCAAAAGAGAGAAGAGATGCTAGAGACGGTTCAAAGACTGATGTTTTAAAAAGATTTATTAGCCAGTATTTAAAACTGCATTAAAGCAAGTATTATATGCATGTTAGTTCGAACTCTCACATGAGATTCTCACTTCTCAACTAGTGTGCACGCCTAACGCACATCTAATTCATCCTATCCATCTGACACACTTCTAACTAGGAAAAGGCTTATCCGTCTATTTACCCCTCGTAGTAGTATTCCGTATTTGATCTCAACATTTATCATTTAAATAAGAGTTATCACACTAAAGTCAATCATTCACTATTTACGTTATAGAAGGTTTCACTACCTTAATAGTCTGCAATTATTCCATTTTATATATACCACAAGCATACATATATATATCCCTCACTATTATCTATATAATAAGGGGCAAAAGGTTTTTACTATTCAATAAGATGATGACTTAATTAGGGGTTCTGATTGATTCTTAAAAAGTGAGATCCTATGGTTGAGATACAAAGAACCCTCATTTACTCTTTTGTCCCTTCATTATTTAATTTCCCCCTCTTTTCCATCACTTAATTTCATATCCCATCCTAACCCAAAATTCAAACAGAGGGCTAAAATAGTATAATACACATAAACTGCTCACTACACCCATTCCCCTCTCTCGCTCTGTACGATTTCTCATCTCTCTCTAGATGAGCAGGTAGCACTCTCTCCTCTCTCTATCGAACAACACATTTTTTTATTTTGGGGGAAATCAAGAGTTTATGTTCATTAATAGCTTATACATATGTAATCGTTAGATATTATATTAGCTATTGTAATAATCGTTATATATTGGAGAGTTTTTTGGGGCGAGAGGTCCTTATGTCTCGATTTGTGTGAAATTTTAGGTTTTGTGTTCAGATTTAGGGATTTGTAATATAGATTTTTTATGGTGGTAAAAATTTTAGGTTTTGTCTACAGATTTAGGGCGATTTGTTAGTTGTTGTTTCTTATGTTTTTGTTGTCTATTTTTTCGTATGCAGATCAAGAGAGCTATGTAACAACCCGTGTAATTTTGAGGTATTTTCAAAATATAGATGAAAATAAAAATTTTGGTAAAATTATTTTTATTGCTCAAATATGTTGGTTATTATTTTTAAATGCTAGAATTTCAAACGGTTTCAAAATTGGAATTAAAATGGAGTTTTAATTGAATTTTTATTATATAGAATAGTCCTCAAAACATAAAACTCTCTTAGACTCCTCAAAACATAAAACTCTATAGTAAAAAAAATATATTTAAAAATACTGAACGGTCCGATCAAGTTAAAATTTTTTAGAAAGATTTCTATCGTCTCCATCTAATTCTCTTTGAAATTTCATCCAATTGCAACGGTCCGATCATCCAGAATAAATTTTTTAGTGTTTGTATCTCATTAGAACTCTTTTCTTAATCAAACTCTTAATCCTTTATATATCAACAAATTCGTGGATGGACTTTTCAAATCACTTTTTCTCAAACTTTTCAACCAGAAGACCTCTCTAAAATTACTCCTTTTCATATACAAACCATAGCCCCAAACTTATTCAAGATTTCAACCTTAGATTAGCAGGCTTATTTGGTGTTTTCTCGAGTTTGGGCTAGAACGAGATTTGATTATTTTCGCGAGAGGAAAGTGATGGTGTGATTAGATTTTGAGGCTGAATTATGTGATGATTTTGAGGTATGGGGTTTTACACAATATGTTCCTTAATCTCGCGAGTGTTATTCCCTTTGTTTTCTTGTGATTATTGACTCATATTTGAATTGATAAATTCATTTGGAAATATGGAAATATTTGTTGGAATCTAATTTCGATTCATAAGTTATTATATTTGGTGTTGAGCATGTTGTCATGAGATTTTAATATGGCACTGAAGTTGGGCACCCGCCAATATTCATTTTCCGGATATGCTAAAAAAATGCATAGGCGCGGTACGGTGGTGAGGCCTGGTGACCCGGTTAATGTGTTGTTGAGAAATTATATTGATATAATTGCTTATAAGATTCACGTTGATTTGAATATTCGTACTCGTATTGTTACGCTTTATTCGCCGCTAATATTTGTTGAGCATCTTCCTGTCGTATTGTGTACTTTACCATATTTTCTTTTAGTGGCAGGTTAGCGCGGATTTTGGGGCGCTATTGGAGATTGTTTAATTAGCGTGGATTATTTGAGAAGGATTTTAATGAAAGAGATTGAGAAGATTGTATTATTTTGATGTATAGAGCATTGGAGATTTATTTTATTTCGAGTTAGATGTTGTATTTATTCGAGAGAATTGTTGTATTTATTTGAAGAGATTTGAGATTAGTGGTTTCAAAATATAGATGAAAATAAAAATTTTGGTAAAATTATTTTTATTGCTCAAATATGTTGGTTATTATTTTTAAATGCTAGAATTTCAAACGGTTTCAAAATCGGAATTAAAATGGAGTTTTAATTGAATTTTTATTATATAGAAGAGTCCTCAAAACATAAAACTCTCTTAGACTCCTCAAAATATAAAATTCTATAGTAAAAAAAATTATTTAAAAATATTAAACGGTCCGATCGTCCAGAATAAATTTTTTAGTGTTTGTATCTCATTAGAACTCTTTTCTTAATCAAACTCTTAATCCTTTATATATCAACAAATTCTTGGATGGACTTTCAAATCACTTTTTCTCAAACTTTTCAACCAGAAGACCTCTCTAAAATTACTCCTTTTCATATACAAACCATAGCCCCAAACTTATTCAAGATTTTAACCTTAGATTAGCAGGCTTATTTGGTGTTTTCTCGAGTTTGGGCTAGAACGAGATTTGATTATTTTAGCGAGAGGACTGTGATGGTGTGATTAGATTTTGAGGCTGAATTATGTGATGATTTTGAGGTATGGGATTTTACACAATATGTTCCTTAATCTCGCGAGTGTTATTCCCTTTGTTTTCTTGTGATTATTCACTCATATTTGAATTGATAAATTCATTTTGAAATCTGAAAATATTTGTTGGAATCTAATTTCGATTCATATGGTATTATATTTGGTGTTGAGCATGTTGTCATTAGATTTTAATATGATACTGAAGTTGGGCACCCGCCAATATTCCTTTTTTCGGATATGCTAAAAAAATGCATAGGCGCGGTACGGTGGTGAGGCCTGGTGACCCGGTTAATGTGTTGTTGAGAAATTATATTGATATAATTGCTGATGAGATTCACGTTGATTTGAATATTCGTACTCGTATTGTTATGCTTTATTCGCCGCTAATATTTGTTGAGCATCTTCCTGTCATATTGTGTGCTTCCCCATATTTTCTTTTAGTGGCAGGTTAGCGCGGATTTTGGGGCGCTATTGGAGATTGTTTATTTAGCGTGGATTATTTGAGAAGGATTTTAATGCAAGAGATTGAGAAAATTGTATTATTTTGATGTATAGAGCATTGGAGATTTATTTTATTTCGAGTTAGATGTTGTATTTATTCGAGAGAATTGTTGTATTTATTTGAAGAGATTTGAGATTAGTGGTTTCTTTTTGTTGTCAGATTTTTAGTTGCTCTATAACTTGTTCTTTGTGGATTTGAATTAGTTTTATCGATCAGTAGCGCTCCGTTCGCTCTCCCCGGGCGGGCGGGGTGTTACAAGCTATAATCGACAATTTTGTAGATATTCTTTTGTTGTTGATTTCAAGGTAATAATTTGCATGTACTAGTCCATGACATGATATTGATTAAACACTGAGTATTCTATTATTAGTATGATGTATACTAATTTTTTTTCATTCTATAGGAAAGAAAGAATGGTTGGTTGCACAATTTCCTATAGGGGCTCTTTTTTTATCTTTTTTGTATTAATTGTTGATATGGTTGTTCTTATTGTTTTATGCCATATTTAGTTTTTTCACGAATTTTATTTGACCATCAAATGTTTTGAATGTATAGTCAACTATATGCCAAACCTATATTAGGATTAGTCTGTGTCTAAACTAATTACTTTCGATTTTTTTGGTTATATAGAAATCTCTCTTTATATTTGTCCAAGCACTATAGCAATAAACAGTAAATCGAATTGGATATGCAATCATTACTTTTTCTAAGTGTCGAGTTTACTTTCTTTATAGGTATCACTGTTTTTATATATTTTGGGGTTTAATTTAATTTAATTAATTTTCAATGTGGTTTTTGGGTGAAATTGTAGCAAACAGAGTTCCACTTCATCCACTCAAGAACTCATGGAGGTTTCTTTGTTTTTCTTCAGAAGCATGCCCATGAATGCTAACCTCTGCTGGTAAAGTTCCTCAATTTCTCTATTCTCTATTTTGTTGTGAATAAGAAACTGTAATGTTTTTAAATGTTGAAACAAATAGGTTTGTGTATTGTGGGTTGTTTAGCTATTGGTTTTATTATTCAGTTCATAATAATGTCAAGCCTATAATGTTTGAATGAAGAAGTTTCATGAAGTCATTTTCATATAACAATGTGAAGTCTACTTTCTCAACTGTGTTTATTTTTATTGTATCTTTGGAGTGAGTTTGCAACCCACTAACGTGTTATGTGTCGGGTTCGAATTCGGAGTTTTGTTTTACAAATTTGGTTTGTACATGTTATAGTTGGTGTAAAATTGTTAATGATTTTTTAAATCAGTATGGGATGTGATTGGGAAAAGTATTAGTTATGTCATGATCTTGTGATTTATGGGCGGCATATTCGAGTGACTCGATTGGTGGTCTAATTAAATGGAATTAATGTCAACATACCCAGATACATATACGGTCAAGTCGCATACAAATTCAAATAAATCTGGGTGGGTTTCAAGTAGCAGAAAGATTGGTCAATGTTAGCCGCGAGTTACATGTCAATTTAATTGGTCAATGTTTCGATCAATTTTCAGCACGCCTTGGCGAGTTGGGATGACATTTGACCCAACTGACATCAAGTCTGCATCACAGAGTACCTTTTTTAGTGGTCGCGCACATGTTCGTGCTAGCCGAGATACCCTATTTTTGTGTCTTTTTCTCCACCTCATATTAAAATACTACTGAAAAATGTGTCTTTTTCAGGTATCAAATTGGGTTTTAAATTAGTTTCTTTGGAGTCCATTGATTAGGAAAAAAGGTTTTTTGGAGCTTAAAATGAAATTGTCTTTGCTTTCTCTTCAAATGGGGTTGCATATGTATTATTCTGTATTTATGTTTACTAGGCATTGTTATTCTCTTTTCTATTGCTACTTTCTTAATTTTACAATAAAAGTAGTGGATATTCTGAAGAAGAAGAATGGGATACACTATGCTCCTTTATATGTCATATTTACCATGATACTATTGAAAGCTTGGTTTGACACATACAATAAAAAAGCATCACACACACTGGTTGAATGTGTATATTTCTTTTATTTATATTGTTTTAACTTTTGAAAGGAAAAAGTACAATATAGTGTACCTTTCATCATATTTATTCATTTATAGCATCTAAAGTAGTCAATTGTTGCAGTTTTACTCAGATAAACAAATTTGGAACCTAACTTCTTTTATGTGTCCTCATTTTTATTTCAGTTTTTTTATTTGTTATTATTACCAGGAGTATTGTTGGGGATATGAGTATACACTTTATTTTTTATTTGTTATTATGTATATACGGGTTCATGTTTCATAGTTAAATATTTATATAATGAGTAGAAGTTTTCTTACTTACTATTTCATAAATCATAAGACAATTAGTGGTTCATATTAACCTAACAAGGCAAGAATAGAGGGCTATGATTGCATCTTATTTTCATTTGTCCCGCCCAATCATGTAATTACTTTAATTTGAACCTTATGCACATTTACCAACACACACTTTCTCTTTCCAGCATTGATTTCTCAAGCACTCTCTCTCTCTCTCTCTCTCTCTCTCTCGGCCTCTAGTCATCCACGAATGGTACGATCTTCTTCTCCTCGCTATTAATCATCCTCATCTACATTCACGTTTTCACCCCTCTCTCACCGTCACGTTTCAAAAGGTACGTTATTTTTCAGAGTTTGTTTGAGGGTTCACCTCATCGATCAATAGGTTTAACTACTTTTCTTCTTTTCATATTTATGTTTTGAGAGTTCGCTGTTTGATTTTGGTGTTGGTGATTTAGGAATTTTCTTAGTAGTCCGTTAATTTGGGATTTTGGAAGAACTAATCTATTGGATTGTTCTTCATCATCAGGTGACATTTTTCCATTTTGAGTTAGGGTTTTTCTACGCATTATGACATTTTAAAAACTTTTTTGATGATTGCGTTTCTGAAATGTTGTTTTGAAAAATCTAAGAACATGCTAATTGATGAAATATTATAATCCAATAGGTAAATGAAGATTGAAGGTTCATATAGCCCATAGATTTTGGATTTTAATGTATTTTTTCTTCAAAGGTACTATAACTGCGTAAGAAACCAAAAGATGGAAACAATCATACATTATAGTTACAAATAGCTTAGACAACTCAAATAAGCTGCATTGTTCTGTTCAAATTTAATTTGTTTCCAATTGAAAACATAATCTTTGATGTCTAATGTTTTTCATTTTTGTAAATCAGTCATAAACTTGAAAACACCAACTAGATGTTTTCTTCTATTTTCGTTTTCAGTTTAGACTATACCTTCCATCATTCTCGATTATACACAAAGATACATAAGTTCTCACCGTCATGCCCGCATTCGCAAATAAGTCCTCCTTGCTGGTGAAGATTGATCATATGATGAGGACCAAAAGGAAAGGCATCAAGTGATATAGAATTTCAGTAGAAGTGCAAGCAAATACAGTTGAGTTTATGCAAAAAATGACTCAAATGTTAGCAGATTATAGAAATAGAATGTGGGAGAAGAAAATGAATGAAGAAGATGTTGCGGCTAAAAAAAATTGAGGTTCAATTTTCTATTTCCCTTATTAGACTTATCAGGACCAGTGTCTTTTTTGGTTTTGATGGTTATATGCTTGAACATAGGTTGTTGTTATGTGATGTTTGTCCAAGTGCAGTTTTAAGTGTTTTGTCATTCATTTCCTTGCTGGTACCACAAGGTTACATATATTGAGAGAAACTTCACAAGTTCTATACAGGATTTTAGAAGAACACAAATAAAAATGCCAAGTGAAAAATATCACAAATTGTTGAAAAAATGAATTAAACTAAAATGGTACCCTATTATTTCTTTTTCATTTGTGTTTTAGTAAAACATTCACATTGTATTATTTATTATAAGTATAAACTCCTCAAGTAATATGAGTTTAAGATACTGATTTTGGGGCTACAAGTTATTATGCCAATTATTGATTTTTTAGGCTAGGTATTTGTCTCCGTATCACTCTAATTGGCAACATTTATCGATTCAATTTTCAATAACTATTTGCGACAGATTTTACGGCTGATCTTTTGAATTTTGCAGTGCAACATGTATGTAAAAGTATTCTGACAACTCTGTTTTGATAATGAGGTTGCATATTTGAGTTGTGAAAATTATGTTTAGTAATTTTTTTATTTAGTACTATTTTTGAAAGACACTAAGAATGTTAGAAACTGAAAAATATGATTACTATGTCCGTTCTAACTACTCCAAAGACCATTCTTAAGCTGATGTTATGCAGACATGCGGGGACAATAACTATCGCCATATTATGCATATTATTCATTCTGGAATCCCTTAAAATCTCTCTTCTTAGGGATCCTAAAACTATGAAGGTTGGGGTTGGCATTGCAAATGATGATGTTAACGTTTTCAAGGATCACAATGTATCTATAGATGCCTTGGAAGATCTGTCTGTTATTGCCAATCAAAAGTTTGGGGGAGATTTCAAGAAGTGGAGTGTAGGATCGCTAACTGAAATACTTATTTGCAAAAAGTTTCCAAAGCCTTCCAAAATTAAACTAGGCAACTGGGAGACAATTTTCTTATCAAAGGGACTAGAGTATCCGACCATAGATGTTTTTGCCTCTTGGTACATATATGAGGCTTTAAAGAGCCTCCCAGATGCCGCTGATAACAAAATTAAGGAGAGGGAAAGCATTGTACACCACTGATCAAATTTGTTTTAAATTTGAACAGTACAAGTTAAATGAGCAGATTGTTATAAATTCTTATTTGCTAAACTATAACCCTCATGGCTGAGTATACCAGTGCTCTGCGGAAATATCACTTCAGGTGTTGGGGCTGTAATTGAATTTGTTTATCCTCTCAGTGTTGAGTTATACGAGTATCTCTTTTATTAAATTTTGAAATGCTCCCTCTCTCTCCCCCTCTCTAACCTTCTGAGATGTATTATTGGATGCATTTTGTCTGGCCTGATGATGTTGTTCCTATTGTAGCTGCTCTTAAGAAGGCCTCGCATATGGTCATTTGCTCGAATTTTCAGAAGTACAACTAAAAGATGTGCCAGCTACAGTTTAATCTTAAGTTAGATAGGTTTCCTCTAATTTTTTTTATGTTTGTGCAATGGTCCAATGATACGTTTCGGCCAAAGATTAGTTTCCCAATATTTTGACTCAATTTCGTTTTGGGCAAGACAAAAAGAATGATACATTATGAGGATCATTTTTCCATAATTCTTTTATATCTTTTACTGATTATTGCAGCCTTCTTTATATCATTGTATATATTATTCATTTGTCCTTGCAACAACTTTGGTATCTTATCATTTTCTTCCATCAATAACTTCGAATCAAATCATTTGTATCCAATAACAACTTTGGTATAAAATTTATTTTGACATCATCTTTGTTACTCTGTTTGGTATCAACTTTGTTAACATATGAAGTTACTATTGTTAAAAACTTTGGAATCAACATTGTTTAGCTATTTCTAAGGTTGATTGGTATTGGGATGTATGTTATCCTACTTTTGAACTTTTATTGTCTGTCACATTTATTTCAACTGTCATTATGGATTTATTAAATTTTTAATAGAAGTACTTTGGTTTAGTGTTTTAGTTCACCATCTTAATGATTCTTTTATTCGGTTCATTATAAACTTAAAAAGCGTGGGTTTGTAACTGTGTTGTGTCTAAACACACTCTATAACTGTGTTGTGTCCCAATATTTCCAAAATCTTTACATGAACATAACCATGGGTTTGGTTATGTCTATAACTGTGCTGAATAGCAAAGGCATATTTTCTGTCAAAATAATGATTCCATCGGACTGCTATCGAATCGTTATATTTTCTATGATATAGTAGTTCAATAGGGGGTATATTAGTTCACACTCTCTCTTAGTTAGGGATTTAAATCCCTTATGAATTTGAGGAGAGATAAGTGACTCTTAGTTAGGGATTCACCCTGCCTTCAGGCACAGGCATTCCGCTAGTATATATATGTATTAACACATTCTAAATAGCCTACAATTATCGCATTGTAAGTATAACACAAGTATACATATATATATATATATATATATATATATATATATATATATATATATATATATATATATATATATATATATATATATATATATATATATATATATACTAACACAGCACCCCAAGGATACACCTGAAGTGCATTGCATACTCTGCTATCATGTTCCGGTACATGTCATACTTAAATAAGGACTATCGATTCATAAATCTCCCACGAACCATATAAACAAATCACACATATTGGCGACGAACATACTTCACATACCTATGGGTCACGCACATACCTACGCTCCCATAGTCAGCTGACTTATCAACTCACAAATAAGTCTTCACGGTCCAATGTTCTAAGATACAAGTCAAATATCCCCTTGAATGTCACTCAGGATAAGACCGTCTCTACACCACCCCCCGCAATAGCAAGCAACTAGGTATGTCATACACAAAATATATCAAATATAGTTATACACACAACCCATCAAATCAAACGGTATACACACAGACCAAATGTCATATTCCATACGTAGTATTACCATCACTAAATACTATCAACATATTTTAAATTACGATATTCCCTCTCTCCGAATATATATAAGGATAATATGTCACCCAAAAACCCTTAATACATGACCATAAGAAGTCCCAAATGTAACCACTAATTTTTATTCTTATAAGTTCCATATCGTTAGAACTAATATTGTAAGTATTTATCACTTAATACTCTCGACTCATTTACAATTATGATCATATCTCTCTCGTAATGTTCAAGGTAAACTCACCATCCCAAATGTTTAAATCATTACACCTAAACAACTCCCAATAATTCTGCACTATTCTGGGTTCATCGGACACTGGTTTTCCTCACTCAAATTAACCGTTTACTAAAATAGGGGCAAAATAGGAAATTCCCTCAAAATTAGAAATCTCGCTCGAACCAGAAGATCATCTCGCTCGAACGACTTCCACGTGTTGCCCGAATGACTTCGCGAGAGATATTGATCTCGCTCAAATGATACCCTTCGCGCGACATCTCGCGACCAGGATTGTTTCGTCTTCAACCTTAGACAACCTTGTTTTTCACCATTTTTCAACCCTAAAACCTCTAAAATATCATCCTAAACTCCAATCAATCAGTCCCAACTCGAATCCTAACATTTGTAAATGAATTCTAACAACCTAGAATCATTAAATCATCCATATAATTCAAAATTCCCAATTTATTATCAAGAACCCTAGTTCTTAAATTGATATGCATAACTTCTAAATTAAACCCAGATTTGTTTATAGAAATTAACATAATTTCGTAGGCATCATCTTATCTACATATTGGATTCAAATTCTTATCAAATCAGCCCTACGTTATGATATCGTTCTCCAATTTCACCCAAATTAACTTTCATAACAATGGTTTATTAACCTAGACTAACATGAACACAATTATCGCTAATGAAAGAAAATAATAAACACTTACCTCGATTTCAAAGGTCTGATCCGTTGGTGTTGTTGGTACAGATGTGCTCCTCGCGTTCCTATCCATACGATGGTGGTGGTGGTTGTGCAAGGTGGTGTAAATTGACTATCCTCCTTTGGAATTTTCTCTCCCTCACCCACTGTGGCTCTCTCTTGATTGTGGTATATCCTAACCCTAATTGTCCCCAATTAGCTGATATAATATTTCTCCAATTTTCGTCCTTATAATTTCTCTAAAAATCCAAATTACAAAAGTACCCCTACCGAGTGCCGACTTGGCCTAAAAATATCCTGGAGTCCAAATAAAATACCCAGGTAGAGTTTTCTGACTGTCTCGACCCCTCCGGACTCAACGACGCACACAAAATGATCATACGAGTTACTTAAAATAATTTCCCTTTTTATTCCACTTAATTAGTCCTGACACGACTCACACGCGCGTCCCCGACTTATTATACCAAACTATCGTATTTCTCTCTCACGACAAGTTATATAAAATCATCATTTCATATTACTTATTCTCACAGTAATATTAATAATTACTAACTTATCGTCACGCTAGTAAATATTCAAATTTAATCCGGATTAATAATTAATTCTCACATTTTAATTTAATTAATCCCACAATAATAATAAATCACATAATTATTTAAATCTTCGAAAATACGGGGTATTACATATCCCCCCTAATAACGGAATTTCGTCTCGAAATTCAGAGAATAAGGCATTTCTCGTAAGGACAACTCTGGGTATTAACCTCACATCTCATGTAATCTACGCAGTACCGCCCATACAGTACATTACCGAATACCCTTAAAAATGAACACCTCATTGATGTTATAATTTACTCTCCAAGCCTTATCATTTAAGTTTCACCACTTAATTTTTTTTATAATTACTAACTAGCCTCCTACTACTCGCACTAATAGATTATCAATACTTAGATATATACGAATTTGTCTTACTACTATATTTCATCAGTAGTTTATTCTTGCTTGTACGGTATATACTTTACACAAAATATATACTATAAATGTTAACACATTTTTGCCATACTGTCTCCCGCAAGGGACTATGGAATCCAAGCATGTACGCTACCGGTTCAAACTTAACAATAATAGGAAAATATCCCACATCACTCGGTACCAATTCCCTCATTCCAACATGCAATAATGCAACTCCCAATCATTTCCATCCTGGTTAATGGGCCCCTAATTTCCTCTGGACCTAGTAGATTATTGTCCTCCCCTCTATCCAATAAGCACAAGGATGACAAGGATTGATATATAACGCCTCAATTGGAATCTTATCGATAATGAGCTGAGGGGAGTAATCGTACACTAACTCCACCAGTGGAAGATATTACACTAAACCTTCCCATAATTGGAAATGAAACATTCCTCGTAATGTGTAACTAGAACTCTCAGTCTGCCCGTTCGCCTGCAAGTGTGTTAGGCCGGATACGTTCGCATCTCGATATTCACGGCCTCCCGAAAACTCTTCCCAATAATCGAGTCATAACTCTCTTGACTCTATCGGAAAAAAACTCTAATTGTACCCCATATGACCTTACTATCCCAGGAATAATGGTTGAGGTTTACTGTTACACGTTATGATTTGTCCTAACTTGGCATAACGTGAGCTACTTTAATTTCCCGAACCACTTCCACCCACATAGGGTCGTGATCCCATTGCGAAGTAATTAACTCTGTAATGGTTCAGTGATTCACTCTCCCATTACTACCAAGGAATTCCTAATGCTGAAGGAACTCTATTATTTCCTGATGATCCACTTCCAATTGGAGCTCAGTAATGTCTTGCTTTGCTTATGCCATCACTACTACGGCTTTATATCATTATGCATTTTAACTTTCTTATAACCACATCCATATCAATGGCTCAGGAGCAGTGTCATCAATGCATGTCGCAAGTCCTTCCCCCTCTCTCTAAGCTTTAGATTCTCGTGAAACATGCTCTCTCCATGTCCTATCAAGTAAGTTTCAACTTCCCCGAGTTAAACTTTATTGGATTCTTCCTATACTATCCTCGTGGCAAATATGGGAATTAACGGTCCTAGCTGCCCTAACCCATCAAATAGCTAAGTTCTAAAGTCACACTATACATTCAGTTACCTCTCACAATACATATTGTGCCACAATGCTCAATTATGGAAAATACCATAATTCAACTATCTAAGGCGCCTATACACCCTATGTTTTGTGCATTGCAGCACCACCATACTAGACATTTTATATAAATAAAAGATTATGCCCCACATACTTGGCATGACTATATGGTAAGGTCCTACTCAGTCACCCTACCTTTTCCACCTAATCATATCTTAGGTTGTACCACTGGTCTACTCGTGGTGTCAACGATTGGTAACATTATCACATATTAATCTTATACGGCTCTATCGACCTTGGTTTGTAATACAACCATTAATTCACAGCTATAACTATGAATATTGCAATCACTACGATATTAAATCCATGTACTAAAATCAAACTTCTCCCAACTTCCAACGCTGGCTAAGTTTCATGCATGGGATGTCTTGCAAAGCGAAATCCAAATAAGGACCCCCCCCCCCCCCCCGATACACTACTACCTAACACTATTGGTCATCGAGATCTGTTAAGTCCTTACTCCATAACATATATCCCTGAATTCCTATCTACGAACATAAAAGTCTACTCATCTACTTTCATGTCACTAAAGACGGCATACAATGCGGCGCTCTCCCGATCACAAGTTATTAGCGCTATATAATTAAGGAGCTATATCTCTCCTCTTTATAATAAGTCAATATACCCCGAATCACATCATTAGAATATCCCTGCTCATCAGGATCAACATAGTAAGACAACATACTTGCTGAAGTACACAATACAATACAACACATATGCAGGCTCATTCGTCTTTCGGGTGATGCCTCGCTAAAACCATATATTTAAAATTTAAAATTTTTAGTACGATAGTCTTATCACACAATTTACTACCGTTCAAACCCTTGGTAACCAGTAACCGTACAATATAATCCTAATATGCTCTACTATCATAAAGCTCAAAGGAGCACGAATCGTTATGTAATACCATATACAAATTTCTCTTAGTGTCCATACTTTCTCCTCCCCGCAGGTGGCACGAAAATCTCGCTACCAAATGGTAGTCATTTACATAATAAGGCTGTTGTCACCAGCGTACCCACTAAGCCGAATGCACACTCAAATTCTTATTGTTAACTATTCACATATGTTGAAACACACCCACGTCACTTGAACTCATCATTTATTCACAAGGATGATACAAAGCTCCACGAGTCTATCCTGATCGTAGGGTCCTTGTATGCATGTTTTGCGACCCATAATTATCTATAATCGTTATACCTTTTGAATTCCATTCATTAGATTTTCCTTTTTGGTGGGTAAATTATTCCGTTTTACGGCTCACCCGCCCGACATCGATACATTGGCCCCATATCTCTAGGCCTCAATTATGGCCTTCCCTTGATTTCCTGGGCCCCGTCAACCCTGAAATACGGCATGCTAAATTTACTGAGGACTACGTTGGTCCTGACTAGACCCAGTACTCTCGGGTTATTAGTTCCTGGGCCTAAATTTCTTGACCTGATTCCTACACTAGACATTTTACTTCTCCAACTGGTATACTTTACAGGCACGATTTATTACTCCCGATACTATCAATTTCACTTCTCAAGTGATCGCATGCAATACTTGTAACCTTTATCTCTACATACAAGGTAATTTCCCTTTCACTGGTCCTCTTGGCCTTGTTGGGATGTCCTTCTCTCGAACCTGTCAGTCTTAACTCCTAATTGTTATTTTCATTGTTCCTTGTACTCTACAGGGCATATGGAACCCATGGTCAACCCGCTGGTCTTGACTGAATCCATCACCATTTCGTTAAGATTTAATCATATCATTTAAATAGGTTTCCCCTACTGGGTATACGTTCTGGTGATATTCTACTAACACTATTGAATTCAACCTTGCCCTTCGGCTAGGTATCACAACTCTATTGGCTCCTTTTCTTCTAGGGTGTTGACATATTCTAATAAATATATACTTTGATGGCATTGACACTAGTCACCTTAGTCTCACCTCCCATTCACGCTAGGGCATTCCACCCACGAGTCCATTTCAACTTACGGACCCTTTTTATCTTCCGTGACTCCTACTTCGATTGCGAAGTTCGCTTACCAAGTTAACTCATCCTTTATGGTCGGTCCTTACCCGACCAACTGGTGGAAGATTAAATGGTCAACTTGCACCCAATATCTCGATTTGATTTTCTATTGTTACTCTTTGCCATTTCTCTGAGCTAGAAAAATTTCTTCTGAATTTAAAATTCTGAGTGTTATTGCACTCTACTTTACATTATTGCCTTTAGATTAGCTCCCTCCATTGGCCCATCACACTTAGATATTACTATTGGTAACTTCTATCGCGATCATCGTTCCCCTAACGCTTCACAACTTTCAATTGTTTTCCTCCTCGTGCAGTCCCACTAACGACCTTCATTGGTTGTCCCATATTGTTCGGAGTACGAAGTCCAATCACTCTCGTATATGAATTGGATTCACTAAATTAAATCGCAGGAGAGCGTAAATCGTATACACAGTGGAGTACAACAATCCTAGAATAAGGCTCCACATTAAAGAACGCTAAGCTGAAACGTAATAAGCTATACAGATCCTAAAGGACTCTAGAACATGATGCTCTGATACAACCTGTGACACCCCGCCCAATTAAATATCGGGTGACCAGTCCTTTTTAAAATTTATAACAGAATGTTCGGTTAGTTCATTCTTAGCATCACTATCGAAAACTTAAATCCAATTAATTACCTAACATTTAATTAAGCTAGTGTCAAAACATTTTCCAATTAAACTTGAAACTAATTAATTCATTTAATTTCTGAACATATGATTAGAGACGATACACAAGAGATGAATACTGACTGAAACAAATACTGAATGAAACAAATACTGAATAATTAAGACTGGAAAAAACCTTCCGATTCAAAGTCACAAACCAAACCATAATAAATACTCAATCCAACTGAAAAGTACTACAAGGAAAACTGAGTACAACCCCGCTAATGAGAATGGGCAACACATGCCCGAACTGAAATATCTGAACTAGGAACTGAATGAAATGAGATGCGTCTAATCTCAATGACCCGTAACTTCCACAACAGCTGCAACCCGGCAAACCATCCAAGTTTCTTGAACCGGTGTACCTGTGGCTGGGAACCTGTACTAATATATATATATATATATATATATATATATATATATATATATAGCAAAAGAGAGAAGATATGCAAGACACGGGTCAGAGCCCGATGTTTTAAAAAGATTTATTAGCAAGTATTTAAAACTTCATTAAAGCAAGCATTATATGCATGTTAGTTCGAACTCTCACATGAGATTCTCACATCTCAACTAGTGTGCACGCCTAACGCACATCTAATCCATCCTAGCCATCTGACACACTTCTAACTAGGAAAAGGCTTATCCTTCTATTTACCCCTCGTAGTAGTATTCCGTATTTGATCTCAACATTTATCATTTAAATAAGCGTTATCACACTAAAGTCAAGTATTCACTATTTACGTTATAGAAGGTTTCACTACCTTAATAGTATGTAATTATTCCATTGTAGATATACCACAAGCATATAAATATATATCCCTCACTATTATATATATGTATTAACACAATCATAATAGCCTATAATTATTGCATTGTAGGTATAACATAAGTATACATATATATCCACCACTATTATATATATATACTAACACAGCACCCCAAGGATACACCAGTAGTGCATTGCATACTCTGCTATCATGTCTCGGTACATCTCGTACTCAAACAAGGACTATCGGTTTGGAAATCTCCAACGAAACATATAAACAAATCACACATATTAACGGCGAACATAGTTTACATACCTACGCTCCCATAGTCAGCTGACTTATCAACTCACAAATAAGTCTTCACAGTCCTATGTTCTAAGATACAAGTCAATTATCCCCCCGAAGCTCACTCAGGATAAGATAGTCTCTACACAACCCCCTGCGATAGCAAGCAGCTAGGTATGTCATACACAAAATATATCAAATATAGGTATGCACACAACCCATCAAATCAAACGGTATACACACAGACCAAATGTCATATTCCATACGTAGTATTACCATCACTAAATACTATCAACGTATTTTAAATTACGATATTCCCTCTCTCGTAATATATATAAGGATAATATGTCACTAAAAAACCCTTAATACACAATCATAAGAAGTACCAAGCGTAACCACTAATTTTTATTCTTATAAGTTCCATATCGTTAAAACTAATATCGTAAGTATTTATCACTTAATACTCTCGACGCTTTTACAATTACGATTATCTCTCTCTCGTAATATTCAAGGTAAACTCACCATCTCAAATGTTTAAATCATTACACCTAAACAACTCTCAATAATTTTGCACCATTCTGGGTTCATCAGACACTTTTTTTCCTCATTCAAATTAACCGTTTACTAAAACAGGGGCAAAATAGGAAATTCCCTAAAAATTAGAAATCTCACTCGAACTAGAAGGGCATCTTGCTCGAACGACTTCCATATGTCGATCGAACGACTTCGCGTGACAACCCTATCTCGCTCGAACGACTTTGCGTGAGATACAGATCTCGCTCGAACGATACCCTTCGCGCGACATCTCGCGACCTGGGTTGTTTCGTCTTCAACCTTAGACAGCCTCGTTTTTCACCATTTTTCAACCCTAAAACCTCTAAAATATCATCCCAAACTCCAATCAATCAGTCCCACGAATCCTAACATTTGTAAATGAATTCTAACAACCTAGAATCATTAAATCATCCATATAGTTCGAAATATAAAGAAACCTAGTTCTTAAATTGATATGCATAACTTCTAAATTAAACCCAGATTTGTTTATAAAAATTAACATAATTTTGTAGGCATCATCTTATCTACATATGGGATTCAAATTCTTCTCAAATCAGCCCTAGGTTATGATATCGTTTTCGAAGTTCACCCAAATTAACTTTCATAACAATGGTTATTAAACTAGACTAACATGAACACAATTATCGCTAAAGAAAGCAAGCAATAAACACTTGCTTCAATTTCGAAGGTCTGATCCGTTGGTGTTGTTGATATGGATGCGCTCCTCGCGTTCCGATCTACACCATGGTGGTGGTGGTTGTGCAAGGTGGTGTAAATTGATTCTCCTCCTTTGGAATTTGCTCTCCCTCACCCACTGTGGCTCTCTCTTGATTTTGGTATATCCTAACCCTAATTGTCCCCAATTAGCTGATATAATATTTCTCCAATTTTTGTCTATATAATTTCTCTAAAAATCCAAATTACAAAACCACCCCTACCGGGTGCTGACTTGGCCTAAAAACATCCCGGAGTCCAAATAAAATACCCGGGTAGAGTTTTCTGACTATCTCAACCCCTTCAGACTCAATGGCGCACTCAAAATGATCATACGAGTTACTTAAAATAATTTACCTTTTTATTACACTTAATTAGTCTTGACATGACTCACACGCGCATCCCCGACTTAATATACCAAACTGTCGTATTTCTCTCTCACGACAAGTTATATAAAATCGTCATTCCATATTACTTATTCTCATAGTAATATTAATAATTACTAACTTCTCATCACGCTAGTAAATATTCAAATTTAATCTGAATTAATAATTAATTCTCATATTTTAATTTAATTAATCCCACAATAATAATAAATCACAAAACTATTTAAATCTTCGAAAATACGGGGTATTACACTAGTACCATACATAATATTCACGTTATAAGAAACAAATAAGCCAGATTATCAATTTAATCAGACACAACACATCGTATTAGTAATTTTATGAATCAAACGAAATAATTTTAGTTACTTGTTTTAATTACAAACAAAAATATATTTCAAAATGATCTAAAAATTTATTTATGGGAAATATTGAGTTTAATTAACAACAGTGGATCGGAGTAGTAACTTTAATAGTTATTAAAACCAAGATCAATGACTTTAACCCAACGGTGTTAAAAGTAATTAAAAAAAACATAATACATTTATTCATGCAATGTATAAACAATTAGTTTCTTTAATAAAAAAGTTAAATTATAAATAAAATTACACACAACATACCACATTATTGTATATCACACAAAACAGATAGTAATAGTTATTTTCAATCAATTATTTGGTGACTATTTAGTTAATACCCATAAAGACGAATTTGAATGAAAACGAAAAGTAATTTATGTAAATTTGTTTGTTCATACTTCAAGTTATATTATTAGTAACGTAATGGATCTAATTTGTATGTAATAATAATAGTCAACAAACATAACACACGTGAGATCAATGTTAAAATCACCCACAATTACTCAAATATGAGTAAACCTAGTTAATTATCTCATATATACACACAGTTTATAATTATTTTCATATAATCCAAATGTATATGAAACTAATTACAACCAAATCATGAAATATGTTTTGAATATGGTGGTTTTAGATGTAATTTAGAAATTTCCATATTGTTGACATAAATAACAACATATTTGAATAATTATGAAGAGAATAACATCGAAAATATGAAGAAAAAAATATGTTTCAAAGTTAGGATTTGGAATTAGAAATTATTCAATAATGTGATTCTATTATATTTAAATCAAACATGAATTCAAAAAAATACCTGAATAGTGTGTTATGGGATCACTCAAATAGGGAAAGAGAACTTTTAGACGTCAATATCCATTTTCCTTGAGTTTGTTTGATGATATAGGTAGTGATTTGATCGTTAGTGTTTTGTTTGAACAAAAAAAAGAACCGACAGGAGAATCGAGTAGTACAAACACATGTAACTTTTCTTTTAGGATTAAAGTTGTATTTAGACAAAATAAAAAGGACATGGAAGGACGAAACATGTTTTTTGGGAAAGCGACGAACTAATCATACATTGATATTTATTTAAGGAACTAAATGGGTTAAAGCCCTTCTTTTTTCAGCCAAATATGGTCAATCACATCACATGAACTCTCTCTCTCTCTCTCTCTCTCTCTCTCTCTCTCTCTCTCTCTCTCTTGTCCTATAATATAATGTTATCTACTTACCTTAATTTTTATAAATTTTCCTCACAAATTCCTGCCATGATAATTTTGCTTCATATATTTTTTGTTTTTATATCAATTTTAATTAGTATTTTTTTTACTAGAGCCTTTAATGGTCTATAAGGTATACACTCGTACCATCTAGGTGATGCAAACAATGAGAGATTTGTATTCAATATTTAATTTTAATCCACTTTAAGTTAATATTAATGTGGAACCCACACATTAGATGTGATAGTCCAAAGTACCTAGGCGTTACTCTCCACTAGATGAGTAACGCGTTATATTCATTTGTCCAAAATGACTAAGCATCACCTGAATTAGCTATTGTTAGGTATGATTGAAGAAACATGTTTGTTCCACCATTATGCGACAAACCAGAGTTGGTCACGACAGGGTAGTCACGGTTCAAATCCATGACCATGACCTCCAAACCGTGACCCTGTCTATGACCCCTCCTAGAGGTCCAAATCCGTGACCCTCAAGGTCACAGTACAAAATCATGACCCAACTGTGACCCTAATGGTGAGGAAATTAGCGCTAATATTGTCACAAACTAAGTCACAGTGAAGAACCATGAATAACAACTTAAAAATGCGATAAGTTTGGAATGAAATATGGTCACGATTTGCAGTTGTGACATTACACAGTGACAACATTTGATTTTAAAATGGTCACAAAAAATGGATCAAGGTTTTGGGCCGTGACCATATTTGGATGATTTACTAGAGTTGGGGTTTGGATCCGTGAGCACAAGGAAGAAATCATGACCCACTAAATTAAACCAAATTGGTTATGGTATGGGCCACGATCCAAAATCATGACCCATTTTCGAGTATAAATAGAAGTCAATCGGGTCTTATTTTCATTTCATTCAAAATTACTCTCTCGCTCTCTCTCTCCATGTGAACCCTCTCTCCTTCTCAGAGAACTGACCGTCCCTCTCCCTCACTCTCTCACTCTCCTGACAACCTCCCAACCGCTAGGTTAATATCTAACTCTCTAAGATATATATATATATATATATATATATATATATATATATATATATATATATATATATATATATATATATATATATATATATATATATATATATATATATATATATATCTGTGTGTGTGTGTGTGTGTGTGTGTGTGGATATGTATGTGTTAGGGAAAAGGTTTTGAATTGTTCATTGCGTTTAAATTTGTGTTGTAATTAGTGTTCCGAATTTATATAAATTGTCATTCTTACTTGGGTTTCGTATTTCTAGGTTTCTCGACTAATTTTGTATTGCGATAATTTTAGGTCTAAAGGTGATATTTAGAGACATTTCTTACAACAAAAACATAATTATTTACATTCATAATTACATTGTCATTCTTATTGAGAATGAGAATGTCAACTTGTATGAGAATTACCGTTCTTAATTTCATTTGACCACCCCATGTAAAATAATTTTTAACTACTTTTTATTACCCCCACGGGTAAATCATGTGTAAAACTATTTTTAATATAACCTAAACTTTTTCTGAAAAGATAAAACTTAGGGGTGATAACTAATTGTATTTACATAAACATCAACATTGCCATTAAGAATGACAATTTCCCAAATTTTAATACAAACAATTTCTCATTATAAACTATAATATGAATCAGGATGTAAATTAAAGTCATTCTAAATGAACCATTTCTCAAAAAATGACAACCTACATCGATTGTTGACTACTATATGTCTTTAATAATGTAAATCAAACCCTACTTAGCCTAAATAGGATTCAGGTAATTTGACATATATTAGCATATTAGATTGAATAATATTTTAACATGTTTTTTCTCGTTCCATATGTCCATGCAATTAGAGAACAATTAATGAAACTCAACTTATTCTGGATGATTTCTTTATTTAAGTAATTTTACTTATCTTTTCTTTTATGCAACATAGTCTTATATATAGTTATAACTTCTTGGTTGACTGTTGCGGCCGTGTTCACCCCTTCCTTAAGTAGTTAATGTTTGTGTGAACATAAATTGGTAGAAATATTTGAATATTTATTGACATATAGTAATTTTAGGAATAATTTAATTAAAATGAAATAAAATTGAACTTGTTGTGTATAATTGATTAATTGAAAAATATTAATTCGTTGACATTGATATTGTGTTGATGAATATTAGTGCATATATCTTTTTGATTAACTCTTGTGGTCGTGTTCTCCCCTTCCTTAAATGGTTGTTGTTTGGGTGAACACAAATTGGAGGAAGGAATCGCACATTAGTGGACACATAGTATTTTTAGGATTAGTTTAAATAAAATGAGGACTTGTTATGATGATTGGTTAACTGAAAAATAATAATTACTTTATGTTGATATTGTGCGGATGAATATTAGTGCATATATCTTTTTGGTTAAATGTCGTGGTCATGTTCACCCTTTCCCTAAGTGGTTGTGCCTTCGGTGAACAAAAATCAGTAGAAGGGCTTTGAGGATATAGTCAAATCCTACTTACTCAAATAATCATGAAGTAACCTAGAGGGGGCGGGGTGAATAGGTTAGAAAACATCATTGGTCAATTTTTTATGATTGAATAAAATTGTTCCCAATTTAAAATATTTAACAATTGATTATGACAAAACCTCATCAAATTGATTTAAAACACACACAAGTTGAATTTAAGTGAATCTAGTATTGAAAACCTAAATCTACAACACTTAATAAATTTCCAAGCAAATCACAAGATCAACACAAGTCTATTTGAGGTGTGTGATGTCATTTGTGTACAAATAAGCGCAAATTAGCATAAGCCAAGGATTATGAGGAACCCCCCCCCCCCCCCCCGCCACCACCACCACAGGGTAAAAAACCTCTATGTACTTATAATTTTTAATTCGACTTGAAAAGTATTTTTACAAAAGGCAAGAAGGTACCTCTCACACAAACACTATTGTGTAGTCACTTATGAACCTTAAAACTCTCCCCGTAGCTAATGAAAAATCATCCCAACCTCCATGAGATGAATGAAGAACTACGATCTTCCTTATAATCGCATCAGACCTCAATCTCCCTAATAGAATAAGATGCCATAAATTTTAGATCGTGGAGTGATAGATCGTAACAATTTACCACGTATAATTCGAACAAACAAAGATAGTGTAGGATTTGAACCAAATCACTCTCAATTCTATCTCAAAAAATATTAGATCAAGTATAGATCTAAGTTTTATAAAATTCGAAAGGAACAAGAACATTTGAAAAGAGAAGCAAAGACAAAATGCTCTCAATCTCAAAAACCCTCTTAGAGTTGCATTTCAATTATGAGGTTTTCAGGTCTGTAAAAATGATAGGGGAATTGGCCTATTTATAAGAAAATTTCAAATTTTGGGTCGGATGTGCGCACGGTTAGCTTTTGGTCATGCACAAGATTACTAGGAGTGTGGAATCATAACTTTGGCCATGCGTACGGGATCCTTTTGCAGCAGTGCAAAAGGGGTCAATTCAGAGTCTTGCTAATGGTTAACACAATGAACTTTTTCAAAAGGTTTTAACAATTCAAAATGGCTTACCAATTCCCAAAACAGTTTTAAATGGGTTTAAAAACAACCGAGACTGTTTTTAAAATCACTTGTTCGACTTATATAAAATCCTCAAACATTTAAAATCAAAGTGAAACTTTTAGAAAAACAAGCACACGTGTGTTTAGAATTGTACATATCGTAACTACATAAAATTATACATCTTCACCTCAAATGTGAATGTGCATCTTCAGAATTCTTCAATAAGCTGCGGTGCATAATCTTCAATCTTCAAAATTCATCTAATCTAAACTTGATCTCACCTCACTCTCAATGAATCAAGTCTATTGGACTTGATTAACTCAACAAATCTATTATTTTGTCACAGGAATCTAAACAACTATAATATATTTCAAAATTTACATTTTCAATCTCCCTTTTTGGCTCTTCCGTCTCAAAACTTCCCAGCACCCAAAATTGTGTTATTACTCCTACAAAGCATACGCTCCACTAGCCATATAAGGAATATAGTAGGAAGTAATGTACAGTATCCATAAAACCAAACTACAATGCATAAGTCAGGTCTGAACATGGGATGGAGTCGGAATCTTCAATGCTAAGCATGAAACCACATGAAATAACAAACAACATCATACAGACAATATCATGCACAATGAAACATTCCCAATACTTGGAAATCCTCTAATAATTATCAAGTGATATAGATGAGATAAAGACATGTGCTAAAGCATGTTTGCATGTGAAATAGCAACATGTAAACACCATTTAACATCAAGATACCAAAAAATATCAACGAAGTGGTAATACAAGAGAATAACACAATGTAACAACAAATGCTCTCAATTTATAACAAATTCGACGTATCATAGAAATTTCTCACCATTTTAAAACAAATTCAGAAACAACTTTCTCCATCTTATTAAGTCAATGGATAATTTTCCCCCTTAATAAGTGAAAGGAGAATTAACTCTCTTAATAAAATTTACTCCCCCTTAATCTCAAGGACTAAAGTTTTCTACCCTTTTTGACATGGAAAAGTCGAAGAGGATAAATAGAATAGACAACAGGTATAGCCAAGCAACAAACAAAGCCGCATAATAAAGAGAAACTACTTGAGAAAAAGCTAATAAATTATGTGAACAACCGATCTATAATATGGGAATCAATACATGAGAATATGGACATGTGAATCATAACATCATAACACGAATCTCAAAAGTATTAATTAGAAGATGAATGATATCTAATCAATTAGTACAAAAGAAGTACATGATATAACAGTAACATCTACCTAGTAAAAATGAGATCATATACCTAGCATGGATAAACCAATATAAAGATGGGTATATCAATATGAGCATAGAAACATGGATACCAACTGAGAATAAACAACGATATACGTATTGAAAAATTTACTACCAAGTAAGAATGAATCAACAGAGAATAGAAAGGATCCATACAATCATCCAAAGTACCAAGTACTAAGATAAGCCAGTGACAGATAAAGAGTAAAGGTGCCTCACTCATCCTTACAAACAACCTAACCTCCAAGTATCAGGTACCAAGGATTAGGGTACTAACATTCAATGCATAAGTACTAAATGAAAAGGTACAACAAAGTCTCAATAAGGGACAATCAATAGATATATAAATACGCAAAAAATCTTCAATCCTCATTGAACACGTGTGACAAATGATATCATAGGTAAACTAACACAAGAACAACATATTAGTAACAAGAAATATTTAATATAAAAAGCAAAAAGTATATCACAAGTAAGAACATACACAAAATAATCATATCTCAACCAAGTAGATATAAGCATGAAGAACATATATCTCCTCATTAGAAAATGATACCCCCCTAAGGATATGCATGCTAGAAGCGAATCATGAAGAACATGAAAAAAAGGCATATGTAGTATCTGAAACATGATAGGAGTAGGAGTATAAGTGTTACAATACGATATCAATTTATTATATGATAACATCAGACCATGTGAATATGGATATAGAACATGGAATAATGTGATAGAGGCATGTGAGAATGAACATGTGAAATAATGATAACAAACAAACATGTCCACAAACAACAATAAGTAACATGTGATATCACAAATAGATAAATTAAATAAGCTCACAAGAGATACTCAACAAGATATAAGACAAAATATTAGTTAATAAAAACACACCACAAAGTCACTAGAGTCAAGAATAGCTAAAAGGAACAAGGTGTATCAAAGATATAATTAGCAAGATACTAAAGTGAAAAACACAAACTCAGCTCACAAAATCAATCAAATCTTTCATAGACCAAATCTAATCAACAATCAAGGTCTCATCACTCACTCGGACTACCTAGGGCAACAAAGCTCAGAAAACGGTAGCCAACAAGAATATTAGAAAACATGCAAAGCTTTAAGAATGACTAAATACCAACCATATGGTCTAATAGGCTCTAAGAAGAGGCTAAAGAAAAAATAAAACATTCAGGGAACAAGATACAACACAATATAGAAATATATGCCAGAATATGTGTACCAACATAGCAGGAACCTACTTGAAAACGATGCAAAGCACCAAGAACAGAGAAGCATGGGCATGGACACATTTACAATCTGTGTACGAAAATGTGCAAACGACAGCCTTTTGAAGGCGTGCGCAAGAAACAAAAGACAATCTCAATAAATAGCAAAACTCCAAAATTTCTTAACAAATCCTCCTGAATCCAAACACTCATAATAACAGAAATATGAACGAATTCAAATGCATGAAAAATCATTCCATTTGACTTTAATAGCACTAATTTGGGATAAAAGGCAAAAGTATAAAAAATAACAACACATACACACACACACACACACACACACACACACACACACACATATATATATATATATACACACACACACACACACACACACACACACACACATGTAAACACTAAACATGAAAAGTGTGAACATGATTAGGCAACTCATGATTCAATGAATATACATAAAGATCTCATGTAAATCTTGATTAAAAATATGATTAAACACACATTTAACTTATATTCAATCTATTCAACATTAAAGGCATAAACTTCTTATCAAATAAATATTTTGCAACCTTCTAATGTTAATCAAGGTATGATTCATGTGAAAAATAAGAATATAAAATCAACATGAATACACATAATAAAATCTTGCAAACATTATAAACTAAGCCTAAATGACAATCATTTCATCAATATCCTTTTGAACTCAAAATGATAGTTTCAAGTCGGGATCGTCTCCACAGGGAACTAGGACAAAAATTCACGATGACATAGGAATAGAAGACAAACCCTAACTTGATTCTCGAAAAGAAATGAAAAACTTGATTAAGGTGAACTGAATAGATACTAACTAAGTGAGAAGGAAATTTAAACTAGTGACTAAACTAAGTGCACAAAAATAAACTACTGCAGTGAAGTAAATATGAATAAGGGAAAGATAGGTTAGGATACAATCCCCCGAACCCTAGTACATTTACCGGGTAGAATGCTAGCTTTTGAATTAAAAAGTTGATTGAACCCAGTCTTTATTAATACTAAGCATTACATATATGAGGGTACTAACCCGCATCACACGTAATCAAATGTAAGAATAAAGGGGTTCCGAATAGCTAACACACGCATCGCACCCTCAACACCCCGGTTACCTAGGGCAAACGAGGTTAAAAGGTATACAATAGTTATGTGTGCTACACAACACAATCCAATAAATTTTCAATTCAACACCTATTTTCTGCACATATAAATTACATTGGATTAGTTTCATGCATCCCGACCCTTAAAAACTTAGATGGACATGATTAAAGTAATACGACCTCATAGTTAAATTTGTAAGAACTCATAGCTGTGTGAAAAATTGAGATGAAATTTGGAATTAAGAATTGCAAACTAAAATTGAATTACTAATTAAGCTAAACTATGAAAGCAATTAAAATTGGAAATTAAATAATACTTGCAACAAAGGAATCTAGAATTATAGCTTGAATCTTGAATTAATGTAGCAAAACTTAAAACCCTAGGGTTCTTGAATGCAAGAGACCTTTAAAACTAATAATAATCGAACCTCCTAATGTTTGGCATTAAGTTAGTTAAATACCCTACAAAAATTACAAGAGTTTGATCAATATAAAACTCTTAATTTGGAAAAGAAAATTTAGAAAAAATCTCATCTGAATCGGTCCGGCAGGGTTCTTCGTTTCGATCTCGTATCATTTGAATCGCTTCGATTTTCATTTATAACGGATCGGTACAGTCTCTAATTTTATGCAGATATCCTCAAGGCGTCAGATCGATTCATTTTCATCTATATTTGGTCCGGTCCGGTGATGGATTTATTTAGAGTCTGGCTTTCTCCCAGATCGATTTGTTTTTTAACAACACCGGTCCTGTCCAGGCCCTTGAATTCTTTCTTTCCTTCTTTTATTTTAATTTTCTCTCATCTTTGAAGCTCCATAACTTCTGATTCGAGACTCGGATAGGGACATCGTTTCTTCCTACATGCTTGTAGAAGCGATGTATTCAATTTTCATTTGGTCCCTCATCCGAACTCCAGATGTAAAGTGATTATTTTTACCTCTGACTTTTTTTCCTTTCTTTCTTCCTTAATTTCTCGGTTCTTGAATTCTTCTTCTTTTCACTTGTATAGAATACCTATAAAAAAGCAAAAAAATACACAAAACTCGAGGCACTATGTAGGAATTTTCAGTAGCACATATATGAGATAAATCAACACAATTTACATTCGAGTTGCTAAAAGTCTATAAATTAAGGGGATAAATTCTAAAGAATTTTTGCATAATCAAACCCCCCCTAACTTGGAATTTTTCTCATCTCGAGTAATGTAAAAGAAGTTAACCAAGGCTCAACTCTTGAAAATCATTTTATTAAGATAGAATACCTCTTTCTTGGGCAAGCGATTGCATTTAGTATATGCAACAAGCCTTTAAATCCCTAGGTTACCCTAGTAGGACGAGTTATGTCTCGTGAGGATTTGTAGTGAATATACCCACAAAATTAGGTTTTCGACTCAAAAATTTTCAAAATTCCTAAAAATTGTGTAATTCAAACCTTTCTAAAAATAATCACCATATATTTATATTCTTAAGTCTCTATTTGCCATGTGTGTGTACGACGCCAAAAATGTAAACCGAAAATTTCCACTAATTGATCATTACGTTACTTTTTAAAAATTCATTTTAAATTCAAAATCTCACAGGATTCTCTCACAAACGAATCACTCGAAATGTGGCTATTTCTCTCGATATGCATGATATAAAGAGTAAATGCATTGGAACACGAATTCACGCACAAAAACTTGAAAGACGAGATATTTATGGATGAAAATATCTCTTCATAGGGTTACGGTCATCGAGAAATGGGAACATCGCCTCTTATACACACCAGTTAATCTCTTCTATCATATTTTCATGTTTTAACTATCCACACGGTAATTAATTATGTAATTTGGACTGGTTAGGACTTTCTCCGGTTTAAGATGTATTGGGTGATATGGAAATGATCGGAATGTTCAGAATTGGAAAATGTCCTTATGATGTCCGTTAGTGCTTTTTTGGGCTTTTGCTCATTTTCTCTTCTTTTTCTATTGTTCCATTTTTTTCTTTTCTTGCTATTTTTGTTGAGTATTACTCTATTTTTCTTTTCTTTTGCCTTTTTGTCGCACAACTTGGACTTAAATTCTGAATTTTACATTTTTCTCAATTATAGGCTATTTGGGTTTTCGGGTTACCAAACGAAAAGGGAAAACTGTATTAGGTTCAAATTGGCTATCAAAAGCATAATTTTTCACAACTTTTTATGGATAATATTTTTTGGGTATCAAACGAAGGCCTAACTTCATTTATCCGAATTACTAATCATATTACCATATGCGTCTTGAGATTAATTTAATTTAAATATATATTTTAGCGCATTTTTCAAGGCAACATCTCACACTTTTCCCATAACCGATCAAAACAAGGCTATTAAGATCTTCAACGACTTATTTCAACGTTGAATTGAACTTTGAGTTAATCATAAACTCGGATTGATTTAAAAACTCAGAAAAATTGATAGGCTCGAAATCTCACTAGGTTGATTAATCTCCACACTTATTCGTTAAGACGTCAATTTTCGCTCAATTTCCATCCTTGGTCAATTTCGTCTTAGTGCATTTTGAATTTTATAAATTTGAGAATTTAAACAAATTTTCAGTTATTTTTTTGAAAATTTTAAATTATAATTTTTATTTATTTTGAGGAAAAATATTTTTGGTTTTTCAAAAATTTTCAATTTTTTTTGGGAATTTTTGAAATTTTCTAATTTTTTATAGCATTTTTGGGCATTTTTAATTTTGTGAAATTTATGAAGTGCATGCGTACCCCCCCCCCCCCCACCCCCACCCCACAACTTAGACTTTTGCAAAGTCCCTATGCAAAAGGAATAAAATCAAAATTAAAGAGAGAATGCATAAAAAATGAACAAAGGACAAAATGCAAGAATAAATAAGCAGGTATAAGAATACAAGGATAGGTAAGAAAATTCTTCCGTTATATATTCAAAGTGCAGGAATGTAGAAATAACAAAATGGATGAAAATACATCAAACAACCACTCAAACATGCTACTGATGGGGGGTGAGAAGAGCTGGGAGCAGAAGGGTGTATTTATAGGTGGAAGGGGGGAAGGGTTGGTTTTTGGATGGAAGGGGGAGTGTATTTGGGAGGGAAAGGGTGGATAAGGAAGAGGGAAAAAGAATTGGGAGGGAATAAAGGGGGTTGGGGAATGGGGGAGTAAATCTTGTGAAGGAGCAAAAATACCCAGACGCCGAACTGATCCGGGTGACCATGATCGGACCTATCCGATCCCTTATTTTTTTTTTATTTTTCCTCAAAACCAAACCAATCTGGACCCCTTGGGCAGATGGGTACGGATCCTTAAAATTAACAGCTCTCCTTAATTGTAAACTTCACTCATCTCTCTCAATTCTAGTCCCACAACTTTACCTACACATGATTGACCTAAAATCTCCCACCGCTTGCTTCGAAAACCTAGACTCGCTCTCGATGTGTTTTTTCCTAAACCTATCCTATGTGACCTATAACTACCGACTCTAACAAACTGAACCGACTCACATCTACTATACACAAGAATCACAACATATGCATCGGTGGTGTGACGATCTCTCATCTCTCCACAAACTCACTCGAACCCTTGTATGTGGTTTGTTGCTCTCCTAGTTTCCCCCATTTTCCTGTCCTAAGTAAATAGTCAGAACAAATTAGGCCCCATACCATAGATAAGGGAGATACCTTGTGTCTCGGAATGACTCACTGGGAAGGGATCCTCATGGTCCCTAACTTATTCTTTGCCTTCATGCACCGCCTTTGAAAGGGCATATCGATTTCTTTTAATTTCAGGAGTGCATGGGCCAGTCTCTAATTCGGATGAGACTTTATCCTTTTCCTCAATCTCATTAAAGGACTTAAGTGGCATGGGTTGATAGTTATTAAATAGGAATTCATCGATCGTTTCTTTCCATTCGCTCTCGTCTAAGTATTTAAATGAGTCCAATAAAGGTTGGATTCGACATTAAGGTTCTCATCCACTGGACGGAATTATTTTTCAAAGTCCTCTAGACTCATATCTCCAGCTCTATCTCATGACTAACGTTCACGTCCTCTCTCTTATTATCCCCAAATCTCTCTGCTTCGCTGTCACTTACTTGATCACTCTTGCTCTCAATTGCGGTCACTAAGCACACCTCTCCTACTCCTTTCTTAACATCAAAATTTCCGCTCTCACTTTTCGCATCAAGACTTACCCCTAATGGCTCTCGCTTGTTAGTCCTCTCATGCTCATGTGTGTCCTCGATAGGATCCATTTCTCACGGTTCACTTTCATCGCCTTCGTTCTTAGCATTATTAAAGATATTTGTCTCAAGGGTTATGTTCCCACACATTAATTGCATCCGCCCACTCCGAGTATTGATAAGTGCATTAGCCGTAGCTAAGACTGGGCTACCAAGGATGATGGGAACATGATTGCTCCGGATAATGGATGGAACTTCATCCCAAATAACAAAATCAATCGGGAAGTAAAAAGTGTCAATTTGGACGATAACATCCTCGACAATGCCCCGAGGCCTCTTCACGGAGCGATCCGCAAGTTGGAGGGTCACAGTTGTGGCCTTAAGGGTCCCCAAATCTAATTGTTTATAGATGGAATAGGGAAGAATGTTAACACTCACCCCTAAGTCTATTAATGCTCGTTCGATTCGGATCTTTATAACACCTCGTGTTGTTTATTAGTTTATTTAATTAATTAATTGGAAAATTTGGGAAAAATAATTTTTTGAATTTTAAAATTTTTATTGGTTAAATATGTTGGTTACGATTTTAGAAGAATAAAGCTTGAAACGGAATTGAAATCAGAGTTAAAACAAACTTCTAATTTATTTTTAAATATTTGTCCCTTATAAATTTTTTAAGCAGAACTGTCAGATTTCCTGGGGTCGATCGATCGACCCCAGCAGATTTTGTGCGCTGTAATTTTCTTTTGGACATGTTTTTTTATTTTAAAACTCTTAAACTCTTTTATATAAATGATATTTCGGGGCTAAGTTTTTAAAACTCATATTTTTCCAACCCTAGAGAAGCAGACTCTTTCTTTGTTCATCATCTTCTACCTCAAAACCCTAGCCACCATTAAAATTACTTTTCAAGCTCAGTTTTGAAGGCCAAGGCTAATTTGTCCCAAGTTGGTTCAGGAAGGGTTTTTGATCCATTTTTTCGAGAGGAACTCTTATATCTAATCAGATTTTTATCAAACTAATCAGAGGCATGTTTATCCTATTATTTTCCTTTAGTGTTATGTGTCTTGATTGCTGATGATGCGGGAAATAGCACCACCAGCTAAGGTGTTGACAAGCTCAAGTAAGTGATAATAATGGAAACACTGGAGAATATGTGTATCTATGTAGAAGGAGATGAGGATAAGAGGATAAACACTTGAATGTAAGTGGTTCAGCCAATCTGGCCTACGTCCACTATGAATGTGTGTGAGTAATATCACTTAATGAAGGCACTAATGGCCATGGATACAATCTCTCAAGCTTTCTCTTTCTACTGTGTAAAATGATAGAGTTTCAACTAGGGTTGTAATTTTGAATCCTTCTCATGGTAGGAGAAGATAAGTATATATAGTGTTTGGGGGGTGTAATGTACCCCCCATGCATGTAATGAGCATGTGTGTGTTGATCTATCCAATCTGATGAAGACATCTGTCACTGTCACATATAGAGAATGATAATGAAATATTCCCCCACTTGAGGGGATTGATTCGGTTACAACTGATTTTGTCCACATGTTCCTATCCTTGCATACGCTTATAAATGTTCGGCCCTATCCCTGACTAGTGCAACATCAGCCTGGAAGAATACGAGGTTGGTAAAGTCTGATTGTTGCCCTATCCGAGCTTAGTCATGATAATCTCGACTAGGTAGGCCAACTAAGGTAAGACAAAAGGAGTTGAAATGTCAGCCTGGGCCGATAATGGAGATGAAGGGTGGTTGAACCCATGAGTCCTTGCTGGCCTCGGTTGATTCCCAACTGAGGTTGATGTGAGAGGTAGGTATGGTGTAGGCTGTGGACGACCTGAAGGACCCCATGAGTTGAGGACCTCGGTTGATGCCTGATGGTAGTGCACTAGTAACATCGGCCGTAGCCGACCTTATGTTAGACGAGATCACTTGTCGTCAGTCTTGAGCCCTTGTTACCTTCATCGTCCTGCTGGCTGAGGTTGGTGCCTCCGAGTTGTGAGGTACACTTTGGGCATATCAATCACCCCTAACCCTTAGTTACCAATGTGATTAGGTGACTAAGGGGTATGTATGTCCGAGGTATATATGTTCGGGGTTTCTTTTCTTTTATGTGCCAAGGGTTCATTGACAAGCATCAACTGCTGAAGTGGTTGCGTGCCTGACAAGCGTAATGATGATGATTGTCCTTTGGGCTCCCAAGGCAATGATGGGCCTTTGGACGCGTGTAACACTATTTAAGGGTTTAAAACCCTTTTTCTCTCTTTCTTCTCCACTTCTTCATCTTTTCGCCTTTGATTTTCTCTACAAATTTCTCTCTCTATGAAAGCTTAGCTGAACATCTCAAGGGTCTTCTCATTTCCAATTGTCTTCTCCTTCACTAATGTTTTATTAGGTATCGTCTTCCTTTTTTCTCCACTCATTTTCAGCCTTTAATTCTTGTTCTTCACTTTACGATGGAATTTTGGGTTTTTCGGCCACTGTTTGCATTTTTTGATGACCCTTGTTCTTGTTGTTCTTGGTTATTTCTGGTTTACAACTCAGTTTGATCTTTAATTAAGTTGAGTCAAGTTTTTTATCTTTGGCCTAGTATCCAAGTGTAAGGTCATCCTCCTATGCTCAGACCTCTTTATCATCTCATAGAAGAATTCTCTTCTCTTAGAGAGAAGACTTTAGAAAAGATTAGGAAAATAGAACGAGCCCAAGAGGAAGCTTGTAGGGCTGAGGCCTTTCCACTTAGGCCTATCTTTCCCCCGCCTCTGAAGGTGGTATACCCTGAACCAACTGAGACTGCTGAGTTATTAGAGGATCCAATTGATCCCTCTCCCACGTCTAAGTCTGATTCGTCCACCTTAGACCCTATGTTTATAGATTCATTCCAAGAGGCAAGGGATTTCTCTATTAGGCAGGATCAGGCCCCCTGATCAGGTTGAGGATGAAAGTTGTGCCTCGTCCCACAATGGTTCCATCACCTCACGGACCTTTTATGATGTTAAAGTTGTGGGGCTGAATGTGGATATCCCATCGCCTATTAATGCTATTCCTATGTTGGTCTCCACAAGGGCTGAGTTCGCTCAGAGGTTCCCTGATGGTGTTCCTATGCCTGCCTAGGCCGACGTCTCCAGGGATGAGGACGATGGTTATGAGAGTGACGTTGACGTCTCAGAGGCAGCCGAGATAGAGAGCACTATTAATGAGTTTGACCTCTTAGCCTTTAGGAACCTTTATTACATAGGTCCTTCTATCAAACTTAGGAGACCTCTGAGGGATGAGAGGGACTTTGGTGGCCGAGATGGGGAAATCTGTGTATATGAGCAGATGTTTAAGTTAGGATTTCTTCTCCCCATCCATCCAATAATTAGGTCTATATTATCCCATATTAACATGGCCCCTTACCAATTATCCCACAATGCTTGGAGGGTGATGATTGGAGCCATCGTCCTATGGTGGGTAGTCCATCACTCAGACCTTCCTGCCAGGGTCTTCATAGGGTGCTACGTGCCATCCTTTGCTAGAAATCATCTGAGTTATTACCACTTCCTAGATAGGAAGTCTGATAAGAAGATGTTACTGGTTACCCAAACCTCAAATCATAATTGGAAACCACGATACTTCTTTGTCTCTGGGGCATGGGAGTTTAGTACTTGTGTCCCCTCTTCATCTCTAGATCCGAGTACCCCTCTAAGGTGGGGAAAACTATCACTGGATGCCAAAGACAACCCTGGGTTAAGCCAGGATAACCTACAAAAGGTCAAAGACCTTCAAGATCAGGGGGATCTTGGTTATCTGGTCAAGTACAAGCATCTGATGACCCCTTACTACCTCTTTGAGACTGGACTGGGGGGAAGTCCTTTAGGTGAGCTTCGTAAGTGTTTATTTTTCTAAGTTTTACCTCTGATATTTAATGTCTCTGATTTACTAAATCAAATATATTTTTTGCAGAACACCCTGAAGGTATCAGACGACCTGTGGGAGATGTCTGCTCCAAGCCTGATCAAGTTGGTGAAGAAAGTTAGGCTCAATGCACCTCCTCCTCAACGAAAGCAGAACGTCGGCACTTTTAAGGCCGACACTACAAAGAAGAGGAAATCCTCCACCACTGCCCCCGAGGACCAAAGGCAAAGCAAAGCCCAAAAGAGCAATCGCGACATCCCCATCTCATCCGATGATGCATTGGCTGCTCGTATGGAGCAGTTGAATATCAGTGATAGCCTAATTGGACATGGTCTGAAGGCGATGGATGCTATCGGCTCTGCGATGATCGATGCAGATAAACGTTTTCTACGCTCCATTGATAACCCTCTGCTGGCCAAGTTTTGCCTTTATAGGTCTATCCAGGTATAGATTTTAACTTTTATTGGAATAAGTGTAACCTCGCCCTTAAATTGGGTTATTTTGATCTCATACATCTTACTTTGTGTCGCAGGGTATCCTGTCCATGCACCAGTTTATTGATTGGACCCTAAGGAAGCTGCCCTTGATTAAAGGGGGAAGAGAGGCCCCGAAGGTGGAGGCTGCTCTAAATGCTGAAGTGGAACATCTAAAGGCAGCCTTGGATGAATCTGAGAGTAAAGTGAAGCAGAGGGACAGGGACATTACTAAGCTCCAAAAGGATCATACCTCTGCTATGAAGGAAAATGATGAAGCTCTTCAACAAAAGGTTAATGCTGTAGTGAGAGTTGTCGTTGAGGACGCTTCAGGGAAGATCTTGGCTGACTACAAGGTCTCTGATGAATTTATCAACTTTGGCTTTGAATACCTTGAAAGAGGTGTTATGGCCACTGGTAAATGGGCGGCCATGAAAGAGGAGTCAGGGAGCCTAACAGCTTTGGACTTTATTGGTCTCGGCTACGATAACCCTCAGTTTGCTCAGGCCTTACAAGAGGTCGAGGAGGACTGGCCAACCAGAAGCTACATAGACTAAGGACATCAACCCTCAAGATGATGGGGATGAGGTTACCAATGTCGGCTAAAATGATCAGGCCGAGGTTACCAACCTGTGGCTGCAGACACTTAGATCATAATTTTTGAAGCTTCACTTATAATTTTTGTTTTCCATCTGTAACTTTACAACTTCTAATAACATTCCCTTGCACGTTTTGACTTGTAATTCTTAACTTCATGTTATATCATCCTCTTCAGGGGGTTTTGCTTCTTTTGATGAATGTTCTTTGAATGGTTTTATATGTCATGCAATGGTGTGTATTAATGTCTGAAGCCTCAATACAATGGTGTCTTCATCATTAAACTATGATGTTACCCTTATAATTTATCACCAAATTCATGGTTATAAGGTCTGAGGTCATCCAACTATGATGTTTCTCCTCAGACCTTGTCACCAAATTATTATGTTTTAAGGTTTGAGGTCATCAAACTAAGATGCTATCCTCATAAATTCTCACCAAATTAATGATGTTTAAGGTCTGAAGTAATCCAAATATGATGTTATCCTCATAAATTATCACCAAATTAATGATGTTTAAGGTCCGAGGTCATCCAAATATGATGTTATCCTCATAAATTCTCACCAAATTAATGATGTTTAAGGTTTGAGGTCATCCAAATATGATGTTTCACCTCAGACTTGGTCACCAAATTAATGATGTTTTAAGGTCCGAGGTCATCCAAATATGATGTTTCACCTCAGACCCTTCAAGTTATGATGTTTAAGGTTTGAGGTCGTTAAACTAAGATGTTACCCTCATAAATTTAACCAAATTAATTATGTTTAAGGTCTGAGGTCATCCAAATATAATGTTTCACCTCAGACCCTGTCACCAAATTATGATGTTTAAGGTCCGAGTTCATCAAACTAAGATGTTACCCTCATAAATTTCACCAAATTAATGATGTTTAAGGTCTGAGGATATCCAAATATGATGTTTCACCTCAGACCCTGTCACCAAATTATGATGTTTAAGGTCTGAGGTCATCAAACTAAGATGTTACCCTCATAAATTTTACCAAATTAATGATATTTAAGGTATGACGCCATCCAAATATGATGTTTCACCTCAGACCTTGTCACCAAATTAATGATGACTTAAGGTTTGAGGTCATCCAAATATGATGTTTCACTTCAGACCCTGTCACCAAATTATGATGTTTAAGGTATGAGGTCCTCAAACTAAGATGTTAACCTCATAAATTTCACCAAATTAATGATTTTTAAGGTATGAGGTCATCCAAATATGATGTTTCCCCTCAGACCCTGTCACCAAATTATGATGTTTAAGGTCTGAGGTCATCAAACTAAGATGTTACCCTCATAAATTTCACCAAATTAATGATGTTTAAGGTTCGAGGTCATCCAAATATGATGTTTCACCTCAGACCTTGTCACCAAATTATGATGTTTTAAGGTCTGAGGTCATCAAACTAAGATGTTATCCTCATAAATTCTCACCAAATTAATGATGTTTAAGGTCTGAGGTCATCCAAATGTGATGTTTCACCTCAGACCTTGTCACCAAATTAATGATGTTTTAAGGTTTGAGGTCATCCAATTAAGATGTTTCACCTCAGACCCTATCCCCAAATTATGATGTTTAAGGTCTGAAGTCATCAAACTAAGATGTTACCCTCATAAATTTCACTAAATTAATGATGTTTTAGGGGTCTGAGGTCATCAAACTAAGATGTTATCTCATAAATTTCACCAAATTAATGATGTTTAAGGTCTAAAGTCATCAAACTAAGATGTTACTCTCATAAATTTATCATACAAGCAATTCAAACAAAGCATTGACATAAGAACTGCTCTTCTTATTAATATTCTCTTCATGGCAAGATACATTTACATAGAAACAATTGCAATCATCATATGTAGTACTTCTTCAGGTGATCAGCATTCCATGGATTACAGAAAGGTTCCCCCTCGAGATTCTCTAGCCGATAGGTATCGGGTACAACCTCATCGACAACTTTTTAGGGACCATGCCAATTCGGGTAAAGCTTATTTGTCTTCTACAACATCTTCTTTAGCACCAGGTCTCCTACCGCTATAGGTCTTGATTTCACCCTTTGATTATAGAACTTTGTTGTTCTCTACTGGTAGGCTGCCTATATGATATCAGCGTCTTCCATTCTCTCCTCGATCAAATCTAGGTCAAGCCTTCTCTCTTCCTCATTCTTCTTGGGATCGTAGGCCTGAACTCTGTGAGTGGGGAGTCCTGTTTCTGCAGGTATGATGGATTATGAGCCATGTTCTAACATAAATGGGGTCTCCCCCGTTAGTGTCCTTGCCGTTGTTCTGTAGGCCCATAATACTGCATAAACCTCTTTCGTCCATCTCCCCTTGGCCTCTTCCAACCTTTTCTTAATCCTGTCGAGGATTGTTTGATTCGTGACTTCGGTCTGTTCATTTGCTTAGGGTTGGCCCGAAAAAGAGAAAAATTTCTTGATCTCAACTCTCTCGCAGTATTTCTCCAAGGAAGAATTCTTGAACTGGGTTCCATTGTCTGAGATGAGGGTGTTCGAAAGATCATGCCTGCATATGATGCTCTTACAGATAAATTGGAAGGTCTTCTGCTCTGTAATCGTGATCATCGACTCAACCTCTACCCACTTGGAGAAGTAATCAATCGCTACTATCAAAAATCGGTAGTTATTCGTAGACCTTGGCAATGGTCCCACCAAGTCAATCCCCCATACTGCAAATGGCCAAGGGGAACTAATCGATGTCATAGGTTGATGAGGTTGATGAGGGATAGTGGAGAATCTCTGGCACTTATCATACCTCACCAAGGTCGGCCACCATTATCCATGCGTAATTATCCTCTTAGCTAAAGGTCTTCCTCCTATGTGACTGGAACAAGAACCCTCGTGTATATCCTGTAAGACGCGGGGGACCTCTCTGGGATGGACATATCTAAGGAGAGGTATAAGAAATCCTTTCTTATATAGGACATCTCATATTATTGAGAACTTTGTAGCTCTGTACCTCAATTTCCTCCTCTCTAGCTTTGATTTCGACAACTCTCCCACTCTAATATATCTGATGAGGGGGTCCATCCATGAGTCTTCTAGGTTCAGGTTGAGGCAAGAGCTGGCAACCTCTTCTTCCTCAATGGTTGATTTGAGCAAGATCTCAACTGGTACTATCCTTTTGATGCCTGTCCTTATCTTTGAAGCCAACCTTGCTAGTGCATCTGCATGGCTGTTGTTTTATCAAGGTACCCTCTTCATCTTCACTTCTTCGAAGCCTTCTAGCATCATTCTTACCCTCTTTAGGTATTTGGTCATCCTTTCATCCTTGGCCTCATATACTCCAAGTACATAGTTGATAACCAACCTCGAGTCACTATGAAGTAGGAGTCGGCCAACTCTAAGGGCTTTTGCCAAGGAGAGGCATGCTATCAAGGCCTCATATTCTGACTCATTATTTGATGCTTTGAAGTTGAACCTTAACGCATATTCAACATCCGTACCATCTGGAGCTGCCAGTATCATCCCTTCACCGCTTCCACTTTCGTAAGAAGACCCGTCAACATAGAGGTTCCAAATATCTTTATTCGAAGAGAAGCTCCCCTCTGATAGGGTTCCTTGCTTAAAGAGGTACCTATCTTCCTCATTCTCAGTTATTCTATTTTTGGCCCTAATAGACACAACCTCTTTCGGGTCTCGAAAGATGTCACTATTTGATCCCTCTGCAATCTCTAGATTATTCTCAACATCAGCCTCTTCCCATGTGAACTCAACAATAAATTCTACGAGTGCCTTCCCTTTAATGGCCATGCTGGGTTGATAAATAAGTTCATACTCTCCTAACTTGATGGCTTAGGTCATCAATCTGCCTAATTTCTTAGGCTTGTGGAGGACTTGCATTAGTGGGGAGTCAGTGAGGATGACCATAGAGTGGGCTTGAAAATAGGGTTTCATCTTCCTGGAGGCATGTATCAATGTTACATATGGTTGTTGCCCTCTTATGGGCCCCTCTCTCTTTCGTCGAGTTGAAGTAGCATTCTCGTGCCGTAGTCTGGTCACCCTGCACTTCCCCTACCCCATAGGGGGTCAAGAATTTTAGCATTTGGTGGACCGTCGATGGCACAGCCTCAAACTCCTTAAGGGCTACTCTTCCTATGATGAGATTATAGGCTGAGAAGACATTTTTATCCAAAATGAAAAAATTAATCTTTCGGGTCAACCTCTTAGGCCACTCGTCTCCCATTCGTACATCCATATCATACATGCCCAATGGATGGACCTTTTCACCGTTGAAGCCCATCAATGGATGATGATAGGGTACCAGCCTAGCTCTACTGAGGCCTAGGCTCTTAAAACATGGCCAAAAATATTACATCTGCTGAGCTTACTCCATCTACGAGGATTCTCTGTATCTCACATCCGTGCACTCTTGTTGTAATTACCAAAGGGTCGTCATGCGAAGCTAAGATACCTTTGAAGTCGAGTCGTTGGAATCCAACTATAAGAGTATCCATGTCTACCTTTTTCCTTTTCTGCTTAGCCTCTGAAGATGCCAGATTCACAACCTCCACTTTGGTCACTGCCTTAGCCTCTGCCAAATGAGTTTTACGATCGGTTACTTCAGAGCCACCCCCTGCTAGTCCCCCATATATGGTGTTGACACCAAAGGAGATCGTTCCAACCCTATTCATAGGGGCATTGTCATCCTTTGGTGGGAGGTCTGGATCATCCTCATCATCACCATCGGAGTCCTCGTCTCTTCTCGCTGGGGTGTCATCTCGACATCTGTCACTTCTCTTCTTTTTATAGTCATATCTTCCCTTCTTAGGAGCCTTACCATTGACATACTTCCTCAGCTTTTCGGACTTCAATATCTTCTCGATTTCATCCCTCAAAGTGAAGCACTTGTCTATCATATGGCCGTGGTCTTGGTGGAACTCGCACCACAGGTTCTTGTTCCTCTTATGCGGAGGGGCCTTCAACTTCTCCAGCCATCTCACAAACCGATCATTCTTGATCTGTTCTCAACTCACAGTTAGAGGAGTATAATGTGAAAATTTGTCATCTGCAAACCTCTTTTTTCCATCTTTATTTCTTTAGAACTTCTCGCTGCCACTTCCGTTCTCATCCTCATACTTTGCGGCCATGGCCTCTTCAGCATTCATGACCTTCCCTACAGTTGCCAATAGCTCTGCCATGGACTTGGGAGGGTCTTCAGCAAGCTTCCACAACAACTTTCCCTTCTGGATTCCCCCAATGAGGGCTATCATGGATATACTCTCTTCGTAATCTTCAACCTCCAATTTTTCTTTGTTGAATCTAGCAATGTAGTCTCTTAGTCTCTCATTCTTGCATTGCTTGACAAACAACAGATGGGTGGTCTTCTTTTGAGGTCTTACCCCAAAATAGAAATTGTGAATGAAACGTTCAGCCAAGCCCTTAAACTTATCAATTGAGTTCTTTGGAAGAAAGGTAAACCAGATGTGTGCAGCTCCTGTCAAAGTCTCGGAGAAGGCCCGGCATTTCATCTCATCTGGGATTAAATAAATGTCCGCTATAGACTAGTACATCTCAATATGATGTACAGGGTTAGTGCTACCATCATACTTGGGAGACACCGTAGGTGGTTTGAACATGGCAGGGGTTGGGAAGCTCACTATCCTGGCCACGAACAGAGAGACCTCTAAGAAACCTTTTTACAGTGGATTTTTGCTTTTGATAAGGTACCTTATCTTCTCTTCAAGTTGTTGGATGGAGTCATTCCATGGCCTTGCAACGTTGGCCTGGTCGAGGTTATCCCTAACCACCTCCAAGAGGTGGACTCAGGGTTCCCCAGTCGCAGCACAACGTCATCTGTTGACCTCCTCTTGATCCCCGTCTTGGCCTTGATGAGGTCGATGTTCCCCGTCTTCCCTTTGTGACCCTACTGCACTTATTAACATGGATAACCTCTGTCTCAGGTCATTTACTGGGCCAAGCCTTTCAAAGGTCGACCCTCCGCTCAAGCGATCAAAAGTTGATCCTCTCTATTGGGCACCACCATCTCTTCTGTCCCCACAACCTCTGCTCTGCTGGATAGGATGTACCATGTTATTTGAAACCTCATCCATCTCCTAGCAGTCTTCCGGAGAATTTTCTGCCTCTATGTCATCATACCTATCCTCTGGGCAAGGGTGTCCTTGCCTCCCCATGCGTAAATGCCTAGGGTTAGCAACATCCCTCCTCCGATGAGGAGTAGGCTGGTCTTTTCACGGTGCCTGGGGTGGTCCCTGGCTTCAGAATGGGGCTGAGCAATCGCTGGAGTAATCATCTCCGGTGAGACCCCGGGTGGCCTCATCATATTTTGACTGAGCTGTGCAAATTGCTCCTTCATCGCAATCAAGGACTTTAAGGCTATATCCACCTCAGCCATTTCGGACTAGGGTGGTGCCTGGCTGGAACTAGGCCGTTCAACACCAGATGGTGGAGGAGGTGGCGGTAACTCCGGTGCCATATGTTAAAACTAAAGAGTTTGTGAAGAAGATGAGCTTAATACCTTAAAGGACCTCTTTCAATGGTGAAACAGCTCCACGCAAGGGGTGAGACCTGGTTCACCACCAGAGTCTCCGATAAGGTTAAGAAGAAAAAGAGGAAGAGATGGCTTCTCTTCCCATAGACGGCGCCAAAATGATGATGCAGGAAACAACACCACTAGCTAAGGTGTTGACAAGCTCAAGCAAGTGATAATAATGGCAACACAGGAAAATATATGTATATATCTAGAAGGAGATGAGGAGAAGAGGATGAACACTTGAATGTAAGTGGTTCAGCCAATATGGCCTACATCCACTGTGAGTGTGTGTGAGTAATATCACTGAATGAAGGCACTAATGGCCATGGATACAATCTCTCAAGCTTTCTCTCTCTACTGTGTAAAATGACAGAGTTACAGCTAGGGTTATAATTTTGGATCCTTCTCAAGGTAGGATAATACAACTATATATAGTGTTTGGGGGGTGTAATGTACCCCCCATGCATGCAATGAGCAAGTGTGTGTTGATCTAGCCAATCTGATGAAGACACATGTCACTGTCATTTGTAGAGAACGATGATGAAATATTACCCCACGTGAGGGGACTGATTCGGTTACAACTAATTTTGTCCACGTGTTTCTATCCTTGCATACGCTTATAAATGCTCGGCCATATCCCTGACTGGTGCAACCTCGGTCTGGAAGAATACGAGGTTGGTAAAGTTTGACTGTTGCCTTATCCAAGGTTAGTCATGATAATCTCGGCTAGGTAGGCCAACCGAGGTAAGACAGGAGGAGTTGAAATGTCAGCCTGGGCCGATGATGGCGATTAAAGGGTGGTTGAACCCATGAGTCCTTGCTAGCCTCGACTGATTCCCAGCCGAGGTTGATGTGAGAGGTAGGTATGGTATCGATTGTGGACGACCTGGAGGATAGCTGACCCCATGAGTTGAGGACCTCGGTTGATGCCTGATGGTGGTGCACTAGTAATGTTGGCTGTAGCCGACCTTATGTTGGACGAGATCACTGGTCATCAGTATTGAGACCTAGTTACCTCGGCCGTCCTGCTGGCCGAGGTTGGTGCCTCCGAGATGTCAGGTACACTTTGGGCATATCAATTGTAGCTTCCATTAAACTCATGTTTTCTAAAATAAGTTATGAATATAATTATGAAAGAGATAAATTTCAGGACTGTTTTGCATGAAATATTAATGTTACCTAATACTTATGACTTTATTATTCTTTGAGTTGTGTTGGTGTAGTCGGTTGTGTTATGGGCATGTGCTTGTAGAGGAGCCGTTAGAAAGCAAATTTTGATATTTCATATGAGAACCCTAGAGAAAATTAATTACTTGAGTTAGAAACTAATAACTATGATAGGACTTGCATGTAGCTATTATTCTGAAAATCACAATATTAATGTGTCCTTGATTTCCTCTATTTAGATTAAAATTATTTAATTGGGAATTGAGTGTTGCTATGAATGTTGCTCTAAATTGTAAATTGTGCCACTTTGTGGAAGTCTTATAATTTTTTATATCTCAGGGACATTGGGTATTGTAGGTAATTGGTTTTCACCCCTTGTTATAGTACACTTGTTAGGTATGGAACTAGTAAGTGGGCCTTAGTTGCGATTTATGCTAATTAGGTATGGGACTAGTTAGTGTGAGTCTATGTGGGTTATATAATTTAGGTTAGGGGCTGATTTTCTATATTATACCATTGTTGCAATAGCCTAGGATTGATATCTAGGTGAAGTGAAAGTTTATAATCATTCTTTACTTAGGATAGGACGAATTTGTATTTTGGGAACCCTTAGTTGGGACTAAGGGATGTTTTGAGGATTTTCACATCGCTTTTAAGGGTAAGGGAAATATATTTGATTTAATGAGTATAAGGAATTTTGGTAATTAGTATCGCAGTACTAAAACGGATATTAAAATTTATTGACGACATAATGTGTCTAGGGAAGACAGTTTGAACGGGTCAGAGGATGATTTATTTCGTGTCGTGTGTAGAACCTTGTCATATCGCGAGGATCGTAGGATAAAAACAGATCAGACGGCGGACTTAACAAGGGGATGTGTGTGTGCGTGTGTGGAACCTTGTCATATCGCGAGGATCGCAGGATAAAAACGGATCAGACAGCAGACTTGACAAGGGGACGTGTGTTGATAAATTTTCTTCACGGTTAAATTAATTAAATTTAACATTGTTGGGAAGGTGGGTTAATTAAAATAATATTGGTGTGGATTTTATATAAACCTTACGGGTAGTTAGTAATTTATTTATGGTGATTAATAATCTCATAATTAAAAGATTCTATTGTTATAGTCGATCTATATAGAACTATTGTCTGGGTTCAAGGACCCTATTTGAGAGGAGTAGCCGTTTTACATGTTCGGAGCTTTGGCTCTGACACATGCGTTGACTAATCTTTTTCAGGAATATATGGAGTAGCTGCATAGAGTATTGGAGACATTTTTGGAGGTGCAGATTCAGCTATTTTATTGTTTTAGTAGTTAGACTCCTTCATATTCCGTCGTTTTATTATGAGACTATTTTTGAGATTATTGGGACTTTCGGTTCCAAAGTTGTTTTAAGATTTGAGTTGGATATATTTATTTAATTATTGAGATATTTGGAGATCACATGTGATGGATTTTAATCGCATTTTGGAGTTTTATCAGTTGGATGTCATTGCATGTTTGGGTTTGATTAAAATAATTTATCTTGTGGATTTTGATTTTGATGACTCATATCTGTCATATGTGCTAAGGATGATATTTTGTTTACTCGCACTCGGCTTAGTTTTGGTGGTGGCCGACTCCAGAATTTAGTGGGGTGTGACACTCTTCCCCAAGATGCACGAAATAGTGGGTGCACCTGGATCTTTATATTTTAGTGTAAGATCACTCAATAGTACTAAGTTGATGTTCTATGTTAGAAACATATTTTTCTTTACCTTTATCCTTCGTTTCACTGTGAGTAAATCCTTAAGGAACATAGCATACACTAGAATTTGTTTTATGGTCTCGAGAAAAGGTAAATTGATCTTTACTCACTTAATAACATCAAGGTCATTGTCCCGAGAAGTCTCTTTGGATTGAGGGATCAAACGTTGAGGGTATGGGGCTGCACTGGGAGGTTTCACCACCTCTTTTGGTCCTCCGGTGTCATTATTACCACTCTTTTTCACGAGGAAATCTTCGGCCTCTTTCATTCCGGGTGAAATCTCCTTTTCATTTTTCTTAGCACATGAAAGAGGTGACAAGTCAACTACTCTCCCACTACGCAGAGTGGTAATTGCACTACATTTCTCAGGATGCACATGGGATGTAGCACTAACACTAGATTGACCATGGAACAGTCTTTGGCCTTGAGACAAAAACTTACCCTTCTCTTAGACACTTAAGGATGCTTGCAACCTAGAGATACTCGTATTCATCTCAGTGAAAATGCACTCAAACATAGCATTGGTTTGCGTTTCGAGATTGGATGAATTGGTTTAAATTGTTCTCAAGAGACCTTCGCAGTGGGGTAATGTATGGGCCTGAGGTGGTGCTTGCATTTGTGGCTACGTAGGTGGCACTTGTTAAAATTGAGGAGGGGGTGGAGGTAAGGCAACAAGTGAAGTAGGATTCATCGCATCATGTTTTTACCCGTAGTTTAAACCAAGATGGTTCCTCCATAAAGGGTTTTATGCATTCTCATGAGGGGCGTTAAAATTTCCCTTAAAATCCCCTATTGCTTCTACTTTCTCGCTATGCATGGCTTAGTAGACGGGTATCGTAGGACATGCTCTTGTTGGATGGCCCACCTTATAAATAGCACACACCTCCTCTTTCATAGCACGAGTGGTTTCGGTAGTTTCTCTTAATCGGACATTGAGCATGTCTTTTATACTCTTCTCAAATTGATCAAGTTGAAGGTCTATCAAGGTCTCATTATTCAATTAGAATAGATCGAACGCAGCAGGAGTGGTGGACATTTGTCGAGGTCAGTTTTGGGCCTTAGGATTAGAGGTTTTCCATGATTGAGTAGTCTCGGCGACATACTTAAGATGAGCATCAGCATCACTCGCATCTAATTCCCAAAACCGTCTTTCAGACATTGTTTGAACAAGTTGTTTAGACACTATAGTAAGACTGTGATGGAAGAAAGATATCAGGTGATGTTTATCAAATCCATAATGGGGGCAAGCATTAGAAAGATCTTGGAAGATCTCCTAACACCGGCTAAATAACTCATGATGTTATGGTCAAAATCTTGAATTTGAGCCTTGACAGAGTTGGTTTTATGTTGTGGAAAGAACTTCGAAAGAAACTTAGATTGCATGTCTTTCCATGATATAATCGAGTTTGGTGGTAAAGACTGAACCTAGGACTTAGCTTTATGCATTAAGGAAAAAAGGAAAAAGATTTAGGTGAATGACATCTTGCATGCAAGCTTAATCACTAAAAGTTTCGCACGGCTCTTTGAACTCTTGGATATGGAGATATGGTTTCTCCGAATCCATGCCGTGAAATGTTGGAAGAATTTGTATCGTCCCATTATGGAAGTGGAACTGTCCTGCATTGTAAGGAAGTTGAATGCATCCAGGTGTGACAGTTCTGTGACACCCCGCTTAAAATAATAACGGGTGGCCAGCCCTATACTAAAATAAATCAGGAATCTCAAGTGGGTCATTCTCAGCATCTACTGTCTATATAAATAAACATATCTAACTAACCCCTACTACAAGAAGCGGATGCCAAAAATTTAAAATCATATAATGAATCAACATACCAATAATATAGTAACTACAAAAACTGATAATGTAAACACACGTACTACGATAAAAGGAAGTACTCTAATAAAACATAATAAGTACAACAAAAGGAAATACTCGAATATGTTGTCAGGTCACAGATAATACAACAACCTGCGGAGGAATATATAAAAGTGCTACAAATATAACCCTTAGGTATACACCCGATATACAACATGAATCCTTGACTAGATTTACAAAGGATAGGAAGCGGCTGTAACAAAAATCCCGCAACAGTCCTCATCTGTTACAGCTCCAAGGACACTGGATAGAAAGCATCACTAGAGTCCTTGCGGTGGAACACCTATAATATATTACAATATATATATATATATATATATATAGAAAGAAAGAAAGAGATAAATATAAACGGGTCAGAGCCCTAGGTTTGAAAACATTTTAGCAAGTGCATTAAAATGCATAATAACTGTAAATGCACAATTTCATAATTCAAGTGGAGTCGCACTCTCGTGGAACTCAAACTCACCCCTCGACTAAAGCGTGCTCCTAAGCGTATTCACACGAACCTTAATTAAGCTACTCGACACATTCTAGGGACAATTCAATATTAATCTATGCCTAATCTACACCCGCGTAACCCATTATCTAAAACCTAACCATTACCTTCCTTTTTCTATCATTTTCTAAGCTTACACCCAAATTTATGAGTTAACACATATAACATAATAGAATTCATCAATTTCTAATTATTAACTTAAACAAGTTATTAGCATCAGAATACTCACACATCAGCTTTTTATTCTTATAAAGCATTGATTCGCATAAATCCAAGTACTAAGGACTAAACTTCTCTCCGCTTCCAACATTGCACTACATTTCGTGAGTGGAACGTCTCGTAAAGAAAAATCCAAACAAGGAACCCCCCCACCCCGATACAAACTCTAAGTACATAAATAAGATATCACATAGTACCTTTAGGGTCTATATAACATTATCCTAGTTATAGAACATGATCATTCAACCCTAACCAACATGTACACATAACACACATAACGTGCATTTAAAATACACATAACACATTCACTTATAGGATTTATATAATCTCTGCAATGCTATCAACTTCCAGGAATTACTCGCATTCTCCCGGGTTACCAACCACCAGACTATTTTCACACAGCCCTGGTAAACAATCAAATCACATCATATGGGAAGCTATCATAGTCCCTCATCGAAAAATAAGACGAATAATACCAAATATGTCTTACCCCTGAAACAATAGTTCATCACACAAATAATGGACCACTATGACCTGGGGACTATACGCTCCCTGCTTTTTAAGCTAGAGCTCACTAACATCGTGCAACTTCCCATGATAGCATATGCTAGGTATGTCTACCGAATTTATCAAATGCACAGGATATATATATACAATCATCATCATACACACCATCTACATTTATATGCACATAATAATTATCCCGTCTATAAATATAAACACAACTATTCTAGTCGGTGATTTACTGCAATTCAGATTACAGTTCAGTTGATCATGAACAATTAACGTTATCGCAATTGTTATTAAATTATAAAGTTTAACGCCACTGAGCGTACACGACCTCTCTCTTATTGACCCATAGCTATCTCCAAGTAGAATTCCCGTTAATAATAGGATTCCCCACTAAGTCTATATGATAACTTCAATTTATACCTTCCTAAATAACTCGATACGCCCCAATATTCCATCATATAAGAAACTCCCTAAAAATCTCCAAAACATGTTTCTCATATCATATTAGAATGTTCCTAATCGATAAACCCAAATGGAACAAAGCGAAACTCACTCTAGAATAACCTCGCAAAACAGCCTTATTTCCGAATCGATTCGGCCCCTTCCTAATCGATTAGGTCCTAAAAGTGAATCGATTCACCAATATACGAATCAATTTGGTCCAAAGGAACTGTAAGTCTGCTACATTCTGAATCGATTCACAAAAAGTGGCAAATCCATTCGATCATTGCTTTGACCAAACATCAATAACTTTTTCTAGATCAAAACACTTTGATTGAAAATTTTCAAAAATTTCTTCTTCCTCATCAAGTTCATTTTGAAAAACTTTCATTTTGTTCAAAAATTCAATGTTCAATTTTTAAGCCATGGAGGTTCTAGATAAAGATCATCAAAATCTTTTTAAATGTCTTTCACTTTATCATCAATTTCATCTTGTGATATGGGGATACAAGTGTGTGGATTCTCACTACTACGAGACAAAAAGTCACTAAGTATCCTATTCATAGTATCTTTGATCATATCCTTCTTCACCATGCTCGTATCTTTCTTCACCATGAAGTCAAACTTGCTTCCAATTTCTTTTAAAAGTAAGAAGTCAATTTTCCTTTAAATCATATAATGACCATTCACTCAACGAATAAATTTTAGAATAACATGACTTGTTTTTCAAACTTTTAAATTAGTTAGATTCATTTTGCAAACACTCACATATCTTCTCAATTTCACTTTTAGATCTTTCACAAATAAGGGGTTTTTCATTCACTTTCTCAAGTTCAAGAGTTAGATCATTTTTCACTTGTTTTAAAACTGTGATTTTTTCAAAATAAACATTTGAACTTGTCAATATTCTCAAATTGTAACATATGTTCTCTCATAGCTTGGTTATCTCCTTTCAAATCAGAAGTCAGTTCAATCAACTCACCCATCTATTTTTCAATCAAAGTCAACTTTTCACTTGTAAGTTGACAAGTCATCTCAATCTCCATAAAAGTTTCTTTTTCTTATTCATAGAGTTTGACTTAATTATCTAATTTAACATTCCTCCTTTTCGTTTTAAGAAGTTAAGCATTTAACAAATTAACATTTTAACTTAACTATTTTCCATTTCTAATTTCATCACTTTCATCAAAATTAACATCAATAGATTTTTATTTTGTTAGGGAATGAGAAGAGTTACTTTTTATCTTTTCATTTTGGACATTATATATTCTCTACTTCAATTGCAACTCAAAATCATGGACAATCCACACTCAGACTAATTCTAAAAGGGAGAATAAAATCTAATATCATAGCATCTATAGTCACATAAGAAAAGCAAACAACAACTACTCACTTCAAGCAAAACACAAGCACAAACAAACTACGTCAATGTGGAAAAATAGAATAATCAAACAACAGGAGAATGATCAACTCAAGTATGTTAATTCTATTCAAATGAGCTATTGGTTCTGATAACAATGTTATATGCTAATTAATCGATTAATCATGAACTAACCAATAGGGCTAAATTGGTTAGAAAGCATCCTCACTACACCAAAACTGGGCTAATGGTCACGGACTTTATCCCTGACCAGGAAGTGTGGGTCGTAGATTTGGTCCGTGACCAAATCGGGGGTTACCAATTTCGGTGGTCACAACCCAAATCCCTGAACCACAGCCTAGTCACGGATTTCCCATAGTCACAAATGAGGTCATGTCCCATAGCCTTGACCCTATTTGTAAGCCTGGTCATAACCCAAATCCGTGACCAGTTATCTGTACGATCCAGCTTTGTCACGGCTTAAGGCCATGACCAAACTTACTGTATATATGATCCTTGTCACGGCTTAATTCCGTGACCAACCTTACTGTATATATGATATTGTCAAGGTTTTGGGCTGTGACCACGCTTACAATAAAGATAATATAGTCACGGCTTTGGGCCGTGACTATACTTACTGTGCGTAAAATATTGTCACGGATTTAGGCCATGACCAGTTTTAATAATAATAAAAAACATCCTCGAATCGGGAGGTTAATCGGTCAGTTGATGCAAGTACTCCTTAGGTGACCTCGATGGGATCCTGTTCTCTCAAATAGAGGGTCCCGTGCTCTCAAATCGAGGGGTGTTGTGACCACATGGTCACGGGACCCATGTAGTTATTCTGAAATATGGGCCATGCTCTCAAATCGGGGGTCCTATGACCACGTTGTCAATTCGTGTGGGCTATGTTGGTCTCGTGCGAGGTGTTGGCGATAAGGGGTTTCACCACCCAACGACACGTTTTTAAACCTAAGTGTGGATATTATTTGTTTTGGGTCATGCTCTCAAACTGAGGGTCCCGTGACCACGCGATCGGTTCGTGCGGGCGACGTTGGTTCCGTGCGAGGTGTTGGCATCACTCACGGGGTCGTTTAAGGGGCGCTAAGGGGTTTCACCCCCCGATGGCTCGTTTTCAAGCCTAAGTGTGGATATTCTCTATTTTGGGCCTTCGCCTCAAACTGGGGGTCCCGTGACCATGTGATCGGCTCCAACTAGCTAAGTTGGACCCGTGCGCGATGACCACTCCACTAAAAGGGCCATTTGGTGGGTGTTAAAGGGTTTCCCCTCTAACGGCATGTTTTCAAGCCTAAGTGTGTGTGTTTTCTTAAATTAACGTCATATTCTCAAACCATGGGTCTCGTGACCACGGGATCGGTTCCTGTGAGTTACATTGGTCCCGTACATGGTGATCACTCCCCTAAAGGGACCTCTTAGGGGCACTAAGGGGTTTCTCCCTCTAACGACACATTTTCAAGCATAAGTGTGGATTTTCTCAAATTATTATCATTTTCTAGAACTATCGATCCCGTGACCACGTGGTCGGTTCCTGCGAGTTAAATTGATCCTGTAAGAAGTGTTTTCACCTCTTATGGGGCCGTTTGGGAGGTGATTTTGGTTTTCTTCCTCAAAAGGTATGTTTGTTAAGAAAATATGAACAATCATGGCACGGGAACACTAGAACCGTGCTTTGAACTGTCTTTGGAGTTTTGTCTGGACAGTTCTTGGACCAGCGAAGCCACGTAGTCTCCAACAAGTGAATCCCTGACTTTTTACAACTATATCAAGTGTTCTCTTTATTTATTTTAGATGGTGGAGTTCAATTTTTTTAGCAGAGTGACCGGTAATGTTTGTAAGGGACTAATTTCAAGGTGCAGGGAACTCAACATTACAAGGTGGCCTCTTTGGAAGATTAAGAGTTTGACAACCCTCATTAATCTTACAACATTGTCAAGCTCTTAATCTTCTAAAGAGGCCACCTTGCAATGTTGAGTTCCCTACACCTTGAAATTAATCCCTTACAAACATTACCACTCACTCTACTCAACAAAATTGAACTCCACTATCTAAAATAAATAATGGGAACACTTGCTATAGTTTTAAAAAGTTAGGGATTCACTCTGGGAGACTAAGTGGCTTCACTGGTCCAAACATAACTCCAAAGACCGTTCAGAGCATGGTTATAGTGTTCCCATGCCATGACTGTTCAGATTTTGTTACCAAACATGCCTTTTGAGGGTAAAAATGAAAAGCACCTCCCAAACGACCCCATGAGAGGTGCAAACACCTCTTATAGGATCAATTTAACTCACAGGAATCAACCGGGTGGTCACAGGACCCCTCGTTCCATAAAATGACAATAATTTGAGAAAATCCGCACTTATGCTTGAAAACATGCCGTTAGAGGGCGAAATCCCTTAGCGCCCCCCAAGAGGCCTCTTTAGGGGAGAGATCACCGTGTACCGGACCAATGTAACTTTCAAGAACCGATCGCGTGGTCACGGGACCCATGGTTTGAGAATATGACGATAATTTGCGAAAATCCACACTCAGTCTTGAAAAGGTGACGTTAGAGGGGAAACCCCTTAACGCCCACCCTACAACACCTAAAGAAGTTTGAACACCTCGTACGGGACTAACGTAACTCGCAAGAACTGACCACGTGGTCAAGGGACTCCTGATTTGAGAATATGAAAATAATTTGAAAATATCTAGAATTAGGTTTAAAAATATGCCGTTAGAGGGCAAAAACCCAAACCATTATCCCGTAATCATTCTAACATACTATCCAACAACAAGCCAATAACCAATAATTATCCAACAACCAAACAAAACAAAACCGATAATTATCCCGTACTCCTTCTAACATACTATCCAACAACAAGCTAACAACCAATAATTATCCAACAGCCAAACCAAACAAAACCAATAATTATCATGTACTCCTTCTAACATACTATCCAACAACAAGCTAACAACCAATAATTATCCCACACATCTAAAATATTTAAAAGACAATGCATATCAATTATATAACTACTTCAGTTAAAGTAAAGAGTACTTGATTCTTGCAATCCAACAAGGCCATTAAATAAAGTCTTCTGAATGTGTGATTACACCAAATTGATCTTGGATCCCCCAACGTATTCTTTTACATGTACATTTATTTACTAGTTTCTTTAATACAATCTTCATAAAAACAGTATAATTTAACTTCATTTTATGAACATTGCATGAATAAAACTGATCAACAAATGTATATGTATAAGAACATGTGGAAATTAAGTTGGGTCAATTTGATCCAATCATAAACTCAAATGACTCTATTCTTAAATCGAGTGTCTTGACAATATGAATGTATATTCGACTGAGCATAACATATTATCGAAAATTAACTTATATAAATCATATTAAACATTCGTAAAAGTAACTAAACATTCATACATCAAAGTAAAATGCTAATACAATGTCAATATCAAAATAGGATACAAATAAGATTGATAAGGTTAACATAATATTTTGATACTCAATCTTCCTCTAAATCAACTAAAAGATCCTTCAAATTAGGGTTGTCATCAAGATCTGACTGGAACTCTTTTGGAGCAAGTCACAAATAAAAGGCTCTTCAACTATGAGATCTTTACTCTTCATCTTTGATAAATCTACCATAATAAGTTTGGAGTTAGGATAAACTTTGCAAGCATTCATAGTATTATCCACCCTTACCCAATCACAATAGATTACGATTTCTATGAAATCTAAGTAATCATGTTTTAGGATTTGTTGGACTATCCCATAATAGGTTAGCACTGTATTCTTTGGATTTCTATCTCTTTTGCTAGTGATACAGGTGGTCAAGGTAGAAATTAATATTCCACTATTTTGCGTCAAAATTGTTTCCTCATACGGATATGAAATGAAATCAAAACCATTGGTGCGGAATTTCTTAAACTCTTTCGCACGAAAATTAGGGCCTTTTGCTAGTAGTGCAAGCCTGGAAGAGAGATCACCTATTTTTAGAAGATGCATTTATTAATGAATTTATATTAAGGCAGGTTTTTATCACACACGAATAAATAACCGCGCACATAAGATGTGAAGTTTACCTCTTTTGATACCCATGCCCTAAAATCAGTTGTCGTGGAATTTATCCTTTGATTTTGAGCAATTTCATTATCGTACTTCCTATGGGTAAATTATAGAGTTTAGATCGTAAAATATAAAATACATATAATCAAATAATAAGAATTCAATAGATACCCACTCTCTTCATTCTTCGACTTTATCTTGCGATTCAAAGACATACCTGGCTGCTTGCTCATATTATATATTTGTGAGTTTCACCTCTTTAGGGTTCCCAAATGGTACTTCATACCCAAACTTGTTAGGTTCCTTGATCACTCCTCCTCTACGAGGATTGAAACTCCTCACCTCTTGTTCAGGATTATATTCCCTAGCGTATAACAATGATTCCACGGTTACATATTCTTCAGCAATTGACCCTCCAATATATCGTGTATTCTTTACATAATCTTTGAAATTTTTCATCAAGTGCTCAGAAGAATACATCCAACGATACGTAACGGGACCACGTAATAAAGCTTCATCACACAAATGCACAAGTAAGTGGAGGATAATATCGAAGAAGAATGCAGGAAAATATTTCTCTAATAAATAAACTACCTCGGCTAAAGTTGATTTTGCATCTATAATTTGCCTTCTGTTTACCACTTTTGAACAAATTAGGGTAAAACACAAACTAATTTGTATAATTGCCCGACGGAGATCTTTGTGTTGAAAGAAGCAATGCCGAAATAATAGAGGGATCAATTGGATGATTACATGCCAGCCATGAGACTTGCACTATTTTAAGTCATTTGCTTGGTAGTTAACAACCCTGCGTGAATTACCAAAATAATTAGTTGGAGTCTTCAAGTTGAACAAAGTGTCTAAGAGGATCTTCTTCTAACTAGTAGTCAAATTGAAAGCAGCCAGAGGGGTAGAAATTCTTCCTATTGTAGGATCATTTTTTAACCAGAGTTTCTTCTTTAGCTTCATATCCTATAGATATCGATGAGCCCACTCTCCATCTTTGGAATGAGATCCACCCAGGATATGTTCCTATCAGATGCTCTACAACATTCTTCTATGTGTGCATTACATCAATTACATGCCTTACACGATGATCTTTCCAATATGGAAAATCAAAAACTATTGATCTCCTGGACCAAGGTTTTGATTTGTCATGGTCATTAGGATCTCCCCTTGCTTTACACTTTAGGTTTACAAACGTGGGGTGTTTTCCTACGTACCTATTCCCCGCAGTCGCAACAGTCACTTTCCCCTCGATCTGCTGACCAGGAAAGCCAAGAAGGTTGCATCTGGCGCTCGTGACCAATAGGATAAAAGTTAAACTTGTCATTCCTGAAAGGGTGACTGGTCGGCAAAAATCTGTGATGACCTGTGTAACTCATCTTACTACTATGTTCCTGGTAGTTCAGTATCAAATTGTTCATTGTGCGTATTATCTATCTCCATAGGTTGGTGGTTTTGGTCGTGGTGGACTTCGTAAGCATTATCAATTAGGTTAGTCAATAGATGATGTGTTGGCGAATCATTTACCACCTCCACTCATTGGTGTTCTGTTACGTGGTCGGTTACTAGTAATTCTTCTGGAACATAAGGTACATGTTTCTCACCATGGTATGTCCACTTGTTATAATCTTGACAAATTCCCCACATTATTAAATGTAACTCAACATCTTCTAAAGATTTATATTTTCTATTTATATAACGGATGCACGGACACAAAAGTTTCTCACTTTTAAGGTTCTTAAAAGCGTATCTAATAAATTCATGAACGCCTTTGACATAACTATTAGCTATTCGATTAGTCCCCCCATCCACTCTTTGTATTGTGGAAAATCCATTTAATAATCTTCAAATTGCAGTCCTGTGTTAACATGATAAAATAAATATCATGTTGCATAGTAAAGCACTATTATAGTATCAAAGCAAAGCACTAATACAGTCAACAACGCACCAATCAATCAAACTATGCAATAACTTAAATACAAGAACTCTCTAATAAACGATACTACAAAAAAACTTAAACTCAAATTAAATAAATTTGTCTACTGATATTATTACAACATAAGAAAAATATTACTACATCTTCATCAAGCGATAAAGTAGCCAATTGGTAACAGAGTCTACATAATTTTTCAAAAAGTTCCCTTCTCCACTGTTAACGTGCGCTGGAATAGTTTCACAACCCTCATATAATGTATCAACCATGATCTGACACTCACCCTCCTGCAAAGTTCGATTATGTACTAAAGTTCCTACGATAGTGGACATGAGCGTGCAGATCCCAATGATAAATTTACCACTCACATTCTGTGTATAGTATTTCTTATCGTAGTCACTATGGGTTATTGACGATGATCGAAGACCTGTGCCATCTAGAGGCACTGAGAAATGGAATGTGTTGGGGGGATGGAGAACGAGGAAAATTTTAATGAATCCCTGGCATCTGTAGAGGGAAACCAGGATGCATTGGGGTATGCAGGGGCATACGACTAGTTAAAAGGGACACAATGTGTGCAAATTTATCATTCACACCTCCCAATTCATTTCAAAGCCTCGTTATATCCCCTTCAGTCCTAGATTTATGATCATAGTTGGACGCGAGATGCTTATTAATAGAAGAAAGTTCATCCACGAGAGGTGCGGTGTGTTTGAATCTTATTTTTGACATATGTAACCCCAAAACTCTCATCCTCCCTCTGTCGTCCTTCCTAAAGGTTCGTGTGATGGCCTTATTGTCAATATCGTCGATCGGGATTGAATTTGACTGACTACTGATAGACCATATAGATTCTAGAGTCTTAGCGAAGTGAGGAGGGAATTTCTTATCTTTTTCCCGTCTATCATGCACGTACAAGTTGAACCTATTAAGTGTCTTTCCTTTATATGGGATACCTTTCGTAACGGTCATCCACTCGTTCTTCAAATCTTCATAAGATTTCGAGCCAAGCCGACGGACATCAGTTTTTTTGGCCCCATTCTGCTTATTTTTCTCCATTTGTAGCATTTTGGAGTCCTTCTTCTCATTCTTCAGAAAATCATTCAATTGAGAGATTGGCATCTCAACGTTTGAAGGGACTTTGTCTTTGAGAACCAAAATTTCAGAGCTTCATTCTCCCTTAGGGAAATGTTTGTGCCTGAGGTTTCTCCAATATGTTCAGAGTTGTTCAGCAACCCGAGAAAGCACCTTATTTTTTGAGTTGTGATAAAATGAAAATCGTTTGTTGAGTTGCTCGTAGATGTCATCTTTAATAGCTTTATCTACGAGGTTCCAATTGTTAGCTCCTCCCACTCCCACATTCATTTTTCCCAAGGATAAACACTGGGCTTTAAACTATTGAACGTGGTTCTTATCCCCCGTGGGGTTATTTCCTAAACGAGAGAACCCAATGGGCTTCTTCTCAACTGACCCGACAGTTTCAAGAGCGTTGGGCGTGTCTTTTGGATTAGTGGGAGGAGTACCTTGCCTACTGTAACTCAGAGTAGGTGAGTGAATAGTTGGTGGACTTAAGTATTGATTACCAATTGGTGATGAGAATTCTCCTTGTGGTTGTTGGTTGTTGTTAGTTGGAGCGTTGGTTCCATTATTGCCCGACATTATCTACAAAAATAATAAAATTTAAATGTGTATCAATAATAATAGATGCATAATTTCAAAGTTCAATATGAAAATATAAATAACAAAATAATTTTTTTGACCATATATTATAATCTACCTATTCATGGTAAGACTTTAATAAAAGTTCAATGTGTTTGATCTCCATCCATTCTGGATTTGTTTCTAAAAACCTACGGATTTTTTTCACGTGACCAATTAGGAGGAAGCGTATATATAATAGATGCCAGTAACATGAACTCGAAATCCCATCCTTTTCATCCTATTGGAAAGATCGAGTTTGATTTGCATATGTTGTGAGACATCACAATCTTCGTCAATGCTCTTTGTATGTAATTCTATCCATAATGGGTAAAAAAAATTCGGCCTTATCTAACAGTGTAAGCAAGATTAGTTCTTTATCGGGATTATGTACACGATATATATATATTGTACAGCTTCATCCCAACATTGTGGCAGGGAAAACAGAATATGATCGAACAAGTACTCTTATTGGAAATGAACTCCACGATTTACAAGATAGTTAAATTGTTCGATCTTCCTATTATCTTACTAATAAATCGGAGTACCCACTTTATGAGGATCATTAATGAAGAGGTACGAGTGTGGACCAATTTCTACCTTTCATACTCTTGTTGCCATTAATCATCACTGTGACTCATTTTTCCTGAGAAAAATGAACGAGGGCGTGAATATGATTGATATAAATAATGGCTCTAATGAACCATTACATAGGTATTGTGTATGAGGGATTGAATATGATTCCTATAAATAATGGCTCTAATGAATCATCAACCGTTAATTTATTATGTTTTGAATGACTACTTTCGTCATTTAAGCCAACAATCCTTAAAATTAACCCTTATGTTTGGTATTTTTTTAATGGAGAGGTATTTTTTTATATTTCAGCCCCAAACTTAAACCAACAATATCCATTTAATTAAAATTTTCCCTAGTTTGAAAATTAAAGTAATAATATCCATAAAAATAAAATTTTCCCTAGTTTCAAACTTAAACCAACAATATCCATTAAATTAGAATTTTCCCTAGTTTGAAACTTAAAACAACATTAGTCATATATATATGTATTTTTTTCTACAATACACATACACATTTACAATATACACAATACACACAATGACAATGTATACCCACCTGCATACATATACACAATACACACACATATACACAAACGTATATACACACACATACACAAACTTATACACACACACACACACACATATTTATAGTATACACACATAGAGAAATATATATTTACCTTTGAGATTGATATAAGGAGAGAGCTTGAGATTGAGAGAAGGAAATTGCCAGAGAGAGGGAGGGAAATCGCCGGAGAGAGGGAGGGAAAATAATGGTTTAGAAGTTTTCGAGGGAAATGAAAAACTGTTTTGCATTTTTTAAGTATAAAGACCATGGTCATGGCTTAGGGTCGTGACCTTATAATGTGACCCCTTTATTTTTTTACACGTCAGTGTGGAAATAAGGTCATGGTCATAGTCCAAAGCCATGACTCGGATAATAAACTTGTCATGAAGTCAAGCCGTGACCATGTCGTTGTGTAATGAGGTTTGTGATCACGGCTAAGGGCCATGACTCATCCTTGACCAAAATTAGAGGGATACTTGGCTCCATAATGGTCACGGCTGGGTCCGGGTCTAAAGTCGTGACCCAAGTGAGTCGGGGTTTAGCTCTGTGACCAATTATAAGACGACCCATGACCACACAAAGTTATAGATTTGGTCATGCCCATTTTGATCGTAGTCATGGTTTTGGGTCCTGACTAGGTGGTCATGACTGTGAGCCGTGACCCCTTATCCGTGACCGTTTCCAGTATTTGGTGTATTGATTCACATAAAACATATTAATGTGATTATGATGGAAGGTATATAATCATAAAAATTCTACAAAACCACGTTAGCACAAAATATACACATCCTTACATATATATTCTAATATGCAACCTGGGGTTTCGATCCTAGGAAAACATGGAACTTTACCAAACATAATCAATATAAAACTGAGGCTCTGACACTAATTGTTGGGGACTAGTATTGATATAATTGTGAAAAAATTCCATCCCCAAAACCTTTATTGATCATGCTTTAGAAAGTAAAGCTAGAACTAGGTTTAAAGCTTATACCTATGGTTTCGAATCACAATACCTTTATGGGTCTCTTATTGATGCTCAGAATTAGGAAAAATATGTTGATGAAAATGATGATCTTGACTCCCATCCAAGGTCGTCAAAAACCTTACTAGAATCTACTGAAAGTCTAGGCTAGTATATGATTCACCTAAAGTAAACCTTGTGCGTGGGAACTATTGGAGATGAACACATGGTTAAATATGAGAGAAATCATCTTATCTCTCCTCAAGCCTTAACAAAACATGAATAGTATTTATCATCTCCATCTATAACCCTCCATAATGGATTTACTACTTAAAACCCTAGCTTAAACCAATATATAGGTATAAGTCATGGGCTAGGGTAAATTTGGGTTTCCAAATAGTCTGGGCTAAACTAGGTTTCTAAATAGTCTAGGCCTACGACTTGGGCAATGGACTATACTAGTTACCAATGACTAAATTATTAAATTTTCTTCCAAATAATTACTCAAAAATCCCAAACTATATCAACATAATTTAATTATCTCAAAATTACTCAAATAAAGAGATCTTATTTAGATAAATAATGCATAATATGATTCCCCGCATAAAGCATACAATACATTCTCTGTCAAATCAATTCATTGCAAATAAATTTTAACCAACATCTTATGTATTCATTGATTTTAATACTTAACTTATTTAAAAATCCACCAAATTGTAAAATCCACTGACTAGGTTTACTAGTAAAAAACAAAACATACAAGTCTATTAAGGGGTAACATAATCCAAGATCTTTCTTGAACACGTATTCCTCCAAATTATTATCTCAAGCCTACTCAAACATTGATTGCCCAACTTTTTTGGATTTATTGATCCAATATATAGTTGAATCATAACCATAGCAATCAAAGAAACAATTATGCAAGGATTTCAATCATCACCCCCCCCCCCCCCCCCGGTGATTAAGAACCTATGCACCTTTTACAAACGTTGTGAGATAGCCCAAGTCATATTTACTCATCGTATAGACTTGAATCTTATGGAATGCAGGTTTAATACAATCCTAAAAGTATCGATGACAATACTCTTTTAAACTATGACATAAGTTTTCAGACCATCAGATAGGTTCCCTTGGTTTGAGATAAACTACTAGGATTGCATATGCACCTTCATCGATAGGATGCCAACTCCCTATACATGTTGTGAACTATTTAATTATACTAAATAGTAATTTCGATCACCCATGATCAAGGCAAACATAACTCACCAGAATACCTACCAAGTGCAATCGATCGACACAGTATACTATATATTTAACCAAAAATATAAAGCATTGTCACAAACATTATTATTATTTCAAAATGAGCTGGCACAACTTTACTGAGAAGTAAATGACATATATGGTTTTAAGAGATAAAATTCCAATAGGAATTACATAGTTTAATACTGATTTAGGAAAAGGTATTTGATGTATAAGAATTCTAAGTATAAGAATTTGTTTTTGTATAACTTGTCAAAGATTTTTGTGAAAAAAATTTAAAATAAAGAGAGAGAAAGTGACGAATTTGAGGGGAGAGAGACAGAGGACTGTGCGTGGGATAAGTGTATAGAATTTTACTTGAAATTCGGATTATTTATAGCATGTTTAATATTCATGAATATATATAAGACCCAAAAGAGAATGAAACATATAGTAAAATTCTAGTAATTCTTTTTAGATTTTCATATCGTTAAAGACTGAAGAGAATATTTAAATATTTAAAGTATAATAAACAAGTTGAATGAACGTGAATGATAAACTATGTGATTGAATGATCATAGTTGATATTTGATAAAGAATGTATTTTAAATGATCCAAAAATGAAATGGAAGGATTTTTGAATGATTGCCTAATTGTGAAGAGTAAAATATATGAATTTCCTAAAGTATGGAAAGGAAATATAATGTATAAAATGAAATAATTACTTTTTATAATGTATGAGTTATTTTAAGTAAAATTATCATAAGTAAATACTTAGAGTTCACCACTGCTCTAATATATTGATTAAGGGCTTCAAACTCTTGAATGATCTCGATCACCAAAATAATTTTTCAAATGTGTCATATATGGTTAGGACTGGGTGGGGCCTTTCGTATTTTTTTGATGCTGTGAAGCCTTTTGCTCACCTTTTTAAATTATTTGTTCGACATAAATATGAGGCGTGAACCATTATTGTGGCACAAATATAATGTATAATCACCCGGTAAAAAAATTAAACTTGAGACTGAAGTTCTGGTGCAAATTTGGATTCAGAGAGGTATTATCATTATGGGAAGGAACAGGAGAGTCATCCATGTAGATCGGACTAGTAGGAGGTCAAAGTGGAATGAACTAAGGTGAAAAAGAAAATTTTATAAGCCTTAAGTTGAAAAAAATTTAAGTGTTTCCAATAATTAATTATGTCAAGTTAATTCTAAGAATATTATACTACATCAAAAATTACGAAAAATATATGTTTATAATATTTCTCTAAAATTACAAATACTTGAATGAAAACTTTGACTCCATTTTTAATTAATTATGCCACTTTATTTTAAGAGATTGGATCCTAATATAATAAATGTTAGATTGACACATGTTATTTAAAATATGCGGGGTTAAAAATAAGAAAGTTGAGTATGGAAAAGAAACTACAGTCGCCACTAATTGAAAATGACATTTTTGTCCCGGGATGTGAGCGAAACTAACTATCTCGTTCCTTTGAATTATTACTAGTTGGTATATTATTATTTATGAGTAAGATGGTTATGAAATAATTGCACGTTTGTTCTATGATTCATACCAATATTTTAATTACTGGCTCGAGTTGTGTTTTTGCACACTCGGGTATATCCATTTCAAATGGATGCATCTGAGCTTCATAAGAAGGAACAACCATAATTGAAAACAGTCCATCAATACAACTTAGTGGAGTACAACATTTGAAAATCATTGAAAAATTAATTAATTTTTTTTTGTCAGTTTGGAATTTGGCACGTGGGCCACCTTTGATAACTATTTGTCTTTATGATGAAAACTCATTATTTTTCTTTATTTGAATCTATGATATTATTATGTTTTTCAAAAATCATGTGTGAGGTGAGATAATGCATGTTATTACCAATTAAATTCTTGTAACATGATCATTTTAATTTTTTCCTTAACAAATAAGACGTAAGTCTAAAAATAAATTCACACCAGGATTTTGGGCAATGGAATATTGGATGAGAATTAAATCAATCGAATATTTTTTTTTTTTGGAAAAAGCATGTCGTGTCACTATTTTTTACCAAATAAAATAATTTTCAACAAAAAAATATTTTTCACCCCAAAAAAAGATTTCTAACAACAAAAATGATATCCTTAAAAAAAACTAGCTTGCTTGTCAATTAATACCATCCTTAGCACAATGCGAATATAAAATAATTATTATTTAAGGCCCAAGTTTGAAATATCACGAATACATCCATAATAAATAAATAGATCCAAACTACCACCAATAAAATAAAAATTCAACCAGAGTAATATAAGTCTCAACCAACATAAAGTAAAATTCTCGGGCTTATGCCCTTACGATTGTTTCCATATAAATAAATAAGTACGGTAGAAAAAGAACCTATGCTAGAATCGAAGAGTCTGGAAACTGAAGCACAAGTGAGACTGCAAGACTGCTATAGCACAATCAAGCTATCCCTGTCTCGAAACACCTTGGGGGAAACATTTAAATTTAGGTCAGAGCCTAAGGTGTGAAAGAATTAACTTAATTAATTTATGATTCGATAACACAGTCGATGCACAGTATATATTCCCCCTTCCTCACTCACATGCGTATAACACATCACCTCTCATCTAAGTGTGATATTATTCGCCTCCCAATACGTCCTAAGTAATGAATTATGACATCATCTCAAATTTATAAAATGGATATATCGATAATTAATTATTTAAATGTAATCCCTACATTTAATTTCCAACACCCATTTATTCCAGTCTCATAAGAATCAAATATAAGGCATAAACATATATTATGCATTATAGGGTCAAAATATAATTATTAACGACATTTTTAGACAATTAAATTTATTCCATTTAAATCCGGGTAATTATCCATATATGTTCTTCCATATATTTGACACACAAGGGCATCTACCGCTGGTATCTAATTCGTACTATATCGGCAAGCCCGAAGGAATCTTTTATCCTAAGAGAACTTCACAAAACACACATAAATTAAAGGCGGTCCCTACGCAGAACACCTGTACACGGCCCATACCCAACAGTGATACAAGAAGGGTCAACATCAACACCTATATCTTGTAGATGCCTCCACGTAGTACCTATATGACCTACACATCGTCAAGTCCACCTGTGCCGACGTGTGGTACCTAGTCCGAATGTACGAACCCCTGAGCCAATAGGATAGTCCATGAATATTGGTATGTCCACATAAATACATAACAGTACATATTATTATCTCATATAATATGTATTGGTAATTGCTTCATAATTACCATAAAACTTCAACTAAATTCCACCATATTTCATTAATTAATAATTTATCACCAAATAAATTATTAATTTTAATCCATAAAATAATTACTTAACTAACTAATCAATTGTAATTGTTATCAGTTAAACGTGGGTGCACCAATTATCAACCAATACCTATAATCTCCCTTTTTGAAATAACAATTACTCCTAATAGTAACCCAAGCCAATCATGAGGAAAAATAGCCCCGTCCATGCAAAACTAAAAATAAATAAATAAATGGCAAAAATCCTCCCGACGTCGCTCAAACGACCTGCGATGTCGCTCGAACGATTGCCCACGTCGCTTGAGCGACTAGCCTCCTTTTCCCCACTTCGTCCTTCCATTTTAATCCTTCCCAGATTGGGAATTCTAAACCCAGAAACAGTTTCATGAACTCAAAAATTTAAAACCCAAGCACGACATCTTCAATTCCAATATAATAGCTGTTAAGTGTTAAACGATTTGGATTATCTTCCAAATTCCAACCATATTGAATTCGTAACAAGGGTTATTTATTTGGGGATTTACACCATAAATTTCAATCCATTAATAATAGTGACATCTCTACATCAATTAGTTAAATATTCCAAATTTAACTATCAAAATCTTAAGGAATCTATCATCAATTTTCAGGTTTACGATACCTAAATTTCTGGGACAATTTCTACTTAAAAATCAGTCATCTACATGTATTGTTCATCATCAAATCAAAATTATTCAAACCTAAATTCGAGAAATTTAAGGGGTCATTACATGCATCAAGAAATATATTGAAAAGCCTAAATTAAGCAAGATAATTCTTGCCTTAAAATTTGTTGAAGAAAAGCCCCTTGAAATTCCCTTGATTTCTTTCTTTGTTCCTTGATTTTTTCCCTTATTATGGCCCTTCTCATATTCTTTCCCGTTAACTGTTGTTTTAGGTTTTTTGGAATGATAGAGAGGGAGTGGTTTACCCCCACGTAAACTCTAATTAAGTGGTTAATCTTGAGTTGGGCCTAATACCCAACTTTTGGACCTCTAAATGGACCTGAATCCATAATCCAATTAGCCTAAAAGCTCCCCAACCTATATACTATTGACCTGGGACTATTTTTAAAGGCCTAGCTCACCTAAACGAGCCCATATGTGTCCCAAAATATGATACGAATTATTTATGTCAATAATAGATACTTTTAATTTGTGTCGCACATTAATTTTGTATTTTTCTCCATTATATGTAAATGCCATATTCGTCCACATAAAAATTAGTCACACACAAATATAACTAACTAACAAATTTCAATTGTGAAATTTTTAAATAAAAATTTAATTAGGTCCAATTTCTGAAATTAATTATTTAATCAAAAAATATTATTTCATTATTTATTTCAAGAGAAAATACGGGGTATTACACCCAACAATCTCCAAGAAAAAAACTAACAAAAGCAAAAAAAAAATGAAAATTTGCATTCAGTTCAACAATCCCCAAAAAAATCTGAAATTTCAATTTAGTCCACCAATCTCCACAAAATAATTCAAATCTGAAATTTTAGAGTTTAACAAATAATCTTCGAATCATACATTCCAAAATCATTGTGTGTATGAGTTTTCGAGTGTGTGCATGTGTATTCGGGTTTGTGGGAGGTTGGTGTGAAGGTGGAGACAGGTGGATGGAGTTTGGGTGGTGGTGGTATGGGGTGTGTGTGTGTGTGTTCGTAAGAGAGATAAAGTGAGAAAGAGAAAGAGAAAGAGATCCATGACAATAATGGCTCATTTGAGAGAGGGGGGGGGGAGACAGAGAGCATATAGAAGAGAAAAGGAAAGAGAGAAAAAAGTTAGCGTTAATAGAGAATTTGTTATTGTTGACAAAACCGACCTTTTAAATGAGTATTGCCACAAATATCCTCATTTGGAGCCATGTGCCATGCACATGACCCCATTTTTCCATCAAAAAAATTAACGTTCTTAAGGGCATGGTGTTACTTCAAGTCATTTAAAAAGTTTAGGGGTTAAGTGAAAAAAAATAAAAGTTGGGGTGGCAATGTGAAAAATGAGATAATGTTCAGGGGAAAAAGTACAATTAACCCAAATAGAACATATATTCAAATTAGTAGTCTTTCCTTTATTAAATTCTAGTTCATCCAGGGTATAAGCATTTGCCATGACATATAAGAATTTTATTTAATTTGCCCCCAAATAAATTTTGGATGACAAATAAGAAAATTTTCCATAGCAAACAATTATTTTTTTTTTTATTTTCCATCTTTTTGGTATATTTGATATACTCCAGTTGTCATTATAAATTTTTCTACTAACACTAAAGAATTATACACTAAAGCACATTTTGTTGATATGTCATGGCAAAATTTTATTTAGGGGAGAGGGAGGCAAAATTTTGAGTAAATTACACCATCCCCATAAACTTTATTCCATTTTTTACTTTGCCACACAAAATTTTAATTTTCGCATTTAGCCCCTTAAACCTTCTAAATGACTTCAAGTTACCCTTTGCCGTTAAGACCGTTAATTTTTGGATGGAAAAATAGGCCTTGCGCATAGAAAATAACACCAAATGAGGGTGCATTTTAAATTTATTATATTACGTAAACTACTAAAATCAATTAAAAATCTAAAGAGCCATAAAAAATAAAAAAAAATATGAAAACAGCAAAAAAATCTGTAAAAATATTGGAAATAAAAAAAATTATTTAAAAATTGTAATAAATTCCTAAAAAATAATTTTAAAAATTTGGAAGATCCTAAGAAAAAACTCTAATAAATAATTTCAGTTAAGAAATTTAATTAAAAGAATGGTTTCACCAAAACAAATTTATTTTTGACATAAAAAATGATTTCCAACAACAAAATAAATAATTCCACAAAAGATAATACAAAAATTGATTTTTTCTAAAAAAAATAATTTCGAGAAATAAACTATTTTCCACCATATAAAATAATTTTCAATAAAAAATAGTTTTCCATAAAAAATAATGATTTTTCACTAGAAAAAAAAATTCTAGCAACTCAACTCAACTCAACAAAGTCTTTTCCCAATTATTTGGGGTCAGCTACATGAATCCTATTTTTTCATTCCATTCTGTCCAGTGCAATATCTTCGGTTAAACCACATGACATCATGTCCTTTTTTATAATATCTCACCAAGTCAATTTAGGCCTACCTCCGCCCCTTGTGTTACCATCAATACTAACTAAATCACTCTTCCTTACAGGAGCATCCATTGGTCTATGCTTGACGTGTCCAAACCATCTAAGTCGATTTTCTCTCAATTTATCTTCTATAGGAGCTACTTTTACCGTTTCACGAATTTGTTCATTTTTAATTTTATCCTTTCGAGTTTTACCACAAATGCATCTTAACATTCGTATCTCCGCCACACTCATTTTCTGCACACTTTGTTTCTTTGTTGCCCAACACTCTGTCCCATATAACATGGCGGGTCTAATGGTCGTCCTATAATATATACCTTTTAACTTCAAAGGTATACGCCTATCACACAAAACGCCGGTAGCACTTCTCCTGCTCTAATCCTATGAGTAACATCATCACTAATATCTCCTTCTTTTGGATAATCGATCCTAAATAACGAAAATGATCGTTTCTAAGTATCTCTTGACCCTCCAATTTCACCACATCTCCATTTGTCCTCCTATTACTACTAAAATTGCACTCCACATATTTTGTTTTAGTTCTGCTTATTTTAAATCCTCTTGTTTCTAAAGTTTCTCTGCATAATTCCAACCTAGCATTAATCCCTGTCTTAGTCTCATCCACTAAAACAATATCATCTGCAAATAGCATACACCATGGCACCTCATCTTGTATTTGTCCAGTCAACTCATCCATAACAAGCGCAAAGAGATAAGTACTTAATGCTAAACCTTGGTGTAGACCTACTGTAATTGAAAATTCACTACTTTCTCCGGTTGATGTTCTTACTGTAGTCATCGCACCATCATACATATCCTTGATCACATCAATATATCTGCGAGTCACTCCTTTTTTATGTAGAACCCACCATATTATATCTCTGGGTATTCTATCATACGCCTTCTCTAAATCTATAAAAATCATATGAAGATCCTTCTTTTTCTCCCTATACCTCTTCATTAATCTCCTCAATAAATAGATTGCTTCCATTGTTAACCTCCCAGACATAAACCCAAATTGATTTTCAGATACTGTTGTCTTTAATCTCAATCTATATTCAATCACTCTCTCCCAAAGTTTCATTATATGACTCATTAACTTAATACCACGATAATTTGAACAACTTTATATGTCCCTATTGATGTAAAAAATTATATCGCTCTAATTATTCAATCACAGATAAATAAAATGAGACAAAGATTTTTAAAGTGGTTCAGCCTTATAAGAATGGCCTACGTCCACTGTTATGTTATTGCTGAGTGTTTGGGAATTCTCGATTACAAGTGCTATCAAGAAATTCCGGTCCCCTTGAATGAGGGTGATACAAGGTATTTATAGCCCTTAGGATGTACATGAAAGGGTGTTACATTAAATGATACACATATGAAAGGGTAACTCATTTAATGCTCTTCAAACGTGTGCGTCAAGATGATAAGCATTCAATGAATAGTTGAACTGTTGATTATCTGGCAATCAATGCTGTGGTCGAGATGCAGCTCGAACCGCCTTAGTAGCTCGTCGTTCGATAGTTCCTCGGAGCGTTGGAGTTCCTCGGAGAGCTGGAGTTCCTCGGAGTGTACTTGTTGCTCGGAGTGAGTCTAACTTGGTCGGGGGAATGAACTTCCTCGTTGCTATTGTGCCACGTAGATTGACACGTGTCTTCTTATTATTCGTCCACATTAGCATACTAATTTTGGTATCAACAGAAGCCCCCAATGTTTCATATTTCGAACTTTGAGGAGTATGGAACATTCTTTCTCGGTATATGGCAATATTAAATGACCTTCCTGGGTTTTAGGAGCCTTTTCTTCGTATTTGAATTTTCGTCCAAATTCACAGAATCCGCCTTTTTGCATTTTTATAAGCTCTTCGATCTTCGTGCACTTTTTGTCCTTTTAGCCGCCGGTAGTGTAATAGTTTCTTTTTTGTAATCATTTCTTTCGCCGTTTCCCAAGGCAAAGTATTTAAGCTTCAGAGGTAATCTCTTCGTCTTCCACCTTTTCAATTTCTACTTTTGAGTTTTCTATAGCTTTTCTCTCTCCTGTGCGTTCATCCCTTTCTTCGTTTGTTTGTCAACAGATCTCCTTTTTCCTGTAAGATTTTCTTCCTTCTTCTTCATTTCTTTTTATTCACCATGGTTTATATTATCGAATCTCTTAAGAAATTTCGTTCTGACTTTTCTATTCCTTCTTGGGTAACTTTGGAGAGTCTTTTTGAACCTTCAACTTATTTTAATTTGGCTGAGGGACATTGGTTCCCTAGCCTCTTTATTGCTGAATGTGGATTTTCTTTTCCACCAAACCCTTTGTGTTTAGAGTTCTGCCAGTATTTCGATGTTGTCCCTGCAAAAATAGCCCCCAACACATGGAGAATAGTTAATGGGGTGTATAGGTTAAATCAAACTCATGGAACTCGTATAGGAATTCCTGAGATTATGTACTATTACAGATGGGCTGTTTTAGACAATGTTTTTTATTTAAAAACTAGATTTTTGAATAGGGCCTTAGTAGTCAATCTCCCTGGTGCAAACAGGGATTACTTTGAACACGGGGTAGTTATCAAAAATTGGCAACATGCCCCTTTGGTTGGAGATGAAGTATATGAGGGTCCCAGATGCCCCCCATATGGCAATGGGATAGGTTATTTTCATCTTTTTTTGTTTTTGAAATTATGATTTCATTGTGTTTGACAAAATGTATGACTGATATTTCACTATGTATTTGTTTGCAGTTGACAGTAAGAGAAAAACTCCAAAAGAATCAGAAATAAATATTAAACATTTGAAACATATCTAGAATTTGCATCGAAGAGTTGCAGACGAGCACATCAGGTCTGCTTCATATTTGTTGCAGTACAGGAGCTACACATCATCCTTTACTGCTCGTCCTGTGGTCAGCATTAGTGAACCGTTGCCAGCTTCTGAGGAATCTTCACCAGAATCTCACATTCCTCTAAGTCAGAAGATGGGAAAAAGAAGAGTTCCTGCTATCTTCGAGGAGACTTCCTCTGCTGGAGATGGAAAGAGAAACAAGAATGATGTCCCAAAGGGGACAAAGAAAGTAGATGCTGCCCCTTCTGTTGCTGCTCAAAAGGCTGTCGAGAAGCCTCCAGTGGCTCCGAGCAAGAGAAGTACTTCTGTGGAAGTGGTCACCATTTCCCCCACCAAAGGTTCTTTGGCTGAAACTGCTGAAGTACCATTGAGGAGATTGAAAAAATCCTCCTCGGTCAGTTTTTCTGAAACCATTCCCCAGCTCCAAGCTAGTGGAGCTGGTGTTCCAACCATTATTCCCCCGAGTTCTGCAATGAGCTCGGTAAAGACTTGGACTATTCCTGAAGTCCAAGGAATTGAAGAAAACATGTCTAGGGATATGCTGACATCCCTAGCTACTCGTCACATTGCTTCAGTAAGTTTCTCTTATCCTGAATTTTTCTTTCTTTCAGTCTATATATGTATCTCGGCACTGACTTATCATTACCTTCTTTTTCAGCTGGTGAGTTGCTTTAACACCATAGTGAAGAAAGATGAAGCGCTCAAGGCTTCAAGCTCCTCGTCCGGAGTAAAGGATGCTTTCCAGGGTTTGGCCCAATCTCTGAAGGAATCCCGTCAAAAATACGACGAGGATAGTGGTGAATGGGAAAAGAAGTTGACTGCGTCTGAGGCAGAGAAGGTACAGTTGGGCAATAAAGTGAAGGATTTGGAGAGAGAGAATAAAAAATATGCCGAGAAGCTCACAAGCTTTGGGGAGCTTGAGAATAAGTTGAAATCGGCCGAGGAAGAGCTGACCCTTCTGCGAGAAGTAAATCGCCAGAAAGAAGAGGTGGAGGCCAAATTGAAAGCTACCGAGGATCTTCTATCCGAGAAGCTCTCCTCGGAGAAAATGAAGAGAAAAGCGGTTGTGAAGAAATCCTTTCGAACTGGTTGGGACAAAGGATGGGATAGGGGGTAGCGGCAATGATGACCCGGGTCAATTATGGGAGTTTGAAATACTTCCGAGATGGTTGGGTTGCTGCCTTGCAAGAATTGAAGGTGAATGAGGACTCTGAACAATTTCAGCAACATCTCCCTGGTCCTCCTCCAGCTATTGAAGATGAAGAAGAGGATAAAGCTGCATCTGAGGAGTCTTCAATGACAGTGGGTGATCAATTCCTTTCTCCACAGCCCAACCAGACATCCACCGAGGAGATTTCTTCTTTGCTTGCTCCTCCTGAACAACTCCCAACTTCTGCCAACCAAATCGTTATTCCCACCGAGCAACCAAGCTCCTCGTCCCAGCCTCCCGAGAAAGTCTTGGGAGATAAGGAAAAGGTGTGAAGTTGTTCGGTATTCTCTTTTATTTTCCTTTTACTTGTACTTTGTATTCTGAACGATGTACTCTTTTTGATGATGTAATAAAATCACATCTTTTTATTCCTCTACATTGTTGATGCTCTGTCTTCTTCTTTTATTAACTCTTGCCTTCTCTTCTTTATTAGTTTATGACTAGAATGGAATTGTTGTCTGCCAATGATACAAAACTAATGCAGCAATGCCATGAATATTTTAAAGCTGGCCATACTGACCTGAGTGCATCAGAAATTGCTGATATTCTTGGTCATGATGCTTCAGACCAAGCAGTGGAGGCATATCAATACTTGAAATGTCTTCTTGATCGTGTTGTAGCCAATAACGTGGCTTATTATGACATGATCGAGGAGCTTCAATATACTTTAGAAGATCTGCAGACTCAATACAAGGAGTCAAAGGCCTTGTTACATGAGGGGTATGAAAAGAAATATCAACAGCTTTCTGCCGAGAAGGGCTACGACAAACTCCTTACTGGGTATGATGTCAGGTAGAGGACCCTAAAGGGAGAAGTTGAAGCTTGTAGACAAATTGCTGAGCTGCTGGAGCAAGAGAATAATAATTTGCAGAAAGAGCTAGCATAATATAAGTCTGCAGCCTCTTCTTCAACAGCGGTAATCCCAGTGACTGATGAGGGATTTTCCTTCTTAGAGGTTGAGAATGCCAAATTAAGGCAAGAGTTGGATATCCTGAGAAGGTCTGGTACTTCTACTTCTACTCGGGGACGAGGAAGGGGTTCTCGTGGGGGAGGAAGAGTTGCCCAGGATGTTATCGAGGAACGAAGTACTCCACCTGCTCGGGGTCGATCAAGAACTCCTCGTAATATTGAAGAAGCTCGTACTCTGTCAACATTGGAAACTCAAGCGTACCAATTGAATGCAAAATATCGGGCTTTGTCTGAAATGTCCAAGAAAATCCAAACTCTGGAGGATCAACTTGCATCGACAAAGTCTGCTCTGGATAATAAGGATGCTCTTGCTAGAAACCTTCATGAGAAACTTGAAAAGTTGACATTTCAATTTAATAAACAGCCCAGGGAATTCTGGATGGCTGGATACAATGAAGCGTTATTTCACTTAGACGGTCGTATCCAGAATGCCAATAACGAGGGTTACAAGCAAGGTTGGCTGAATGCCTTGGGCGTGCTGAAGCTTGAACAGGGGAACTACCTGTGGGATTATTATGATCTCGGGGTTCTTGACTTGCCAGTGCCACCGTATAACTTGGACATGGAATGGATCCCAGCTCGCGCCATTCCTCGGAGCTTAATTGCAAAATACCTTGGCGACTATAATCTTCACTCTCAGATCGAAGTATCTCATCCCGAGCATATGTTGGACACTCCTTCAGTAATGAATGTCAGAATGCTCCGAGATATTAACTTCATTAATTCTCCTCTTTGCCTGGAAGATCCTCCTGCTGGCGAGGAGCCTGTTTCAAAAGCTAAGGGAAATAAACCAATAGAGTGGGGATCTCAATGTAATAGTTAGTACACATGTGATTTGTAATTCATTTTGAATTTTAATGAAAAACTTTCATTTTCTGTTTGCAAATCTGTATTGCTATTGTCTTGTGCTTTGTCAGACATTCTATATTTGTGCTTGCATAACAATATTGTATGGTTCCTCGATCAACATAGTAATAAAAAATTACAAGTATTAATAATGTTTCTCGATCACTTAATAATAAAGTAATGAGCATAAGAATGTTAAAAATTCTTCCAACCAACCAAGGTTGTTAAATTGTTCTCGTCGACCAATTATAGTTAGTGAGAGTTTTTATTCCCGACCAGCTATACTTGGTAAATTTTGTCTTTTTCATAAAATGTGCCCGACCAACCAAGGTCGATGATTTTTCCTCGTCGACCAGCTACAGTTAGTGGGTTTTTACCTCCGACCAACTATACTTGGTTCAGTTTGGAATATTTTTTCTTCGAGGAACTTTTATGTAATAGACTTACTTCCCAACCAACATAAGTTGGCATTTAAGAGCATATTTTATTTCCTAATCAACCAAGATTAGCCTTTCGTCGATCATCTTGTGTTCTTGCCCTTTACCAACCGGAGTTGGTCATAGGTTTGAACTATCATGTCCACTAGTTATTTTACCAACCTGAGTTGGTCACGCTAGTGTACGCCTCCTAACCAAAGGAGTTTAGTTTGTTCTCGTCCTTTTACCAACCGAAGTTGGTCGTGGGTTTGAACTATCATGCCCACTAGTTATTTTACCAACCTGAGTTGGTCACGCTAGTGTACGCCTCCTAACCAAAGGAGTATGAGTTCCTAACCAACTGGAGTTGGTATTTCAGGAATATCGTGTTCTTTCTCTTTTACCAACCGGAGTTGATCTGAGTTCGAACTAATATGTTCACAAGCTCTTTTACCAACCTGAGTTGGTCATGCAAGTGTACGCCTCCTAACCAAAGGAGTATAGTTTGTTCTCGCCCTTTTACCAACTGGAGTTGGTCATGGGTTTGAACTATCGTCTTCTTTTTACTGCCGAGCAGCGTTGTTTTACTGCCGAGCAGCGTAGTGTTAAACACACTAGTATTCCTCAAAAAACTTTCAATAAAAGGAGAGAAGATTGTGAAATATCATCGTTTTATTCATATTGATGGAACTGATTTACATTTTACATCAATGATAATACTTGTGTAGGTGTTCAGCATTTCATGCATTCTTAAATTCCTCTCCTTCTAGAGTTGCTATTCGGTAAGTTCCTGGTCGGACAACTGCAGTAACTCGGTAAGGTCCATGCCAGTTTGCTTCCAAATTATTGTGCTTCTGAATGACCTTCTTTAGCACGTAATCTCCTTCTTTTAAGTCGTATTTTTTCACCCTCTTGTTGTAGAGCAGAGCTGTTCGTTGTTGGTAAGCAGCATTCCTAATGGCTGCCTCTTCTCTAACCTCCTCGAGCATATCCAAATCTAATCTTCTCATTAAATCGCTGACTGGGGAATTGAAATTCAGCACTCTATGTGTTGGAAGATCCAACTCGGCAGGTATTACAGCCTCACTTCCAAATGCCAGCATATATGGTGATTCTCCAGTTGCTGCTCGGGGAGTTGTTAGGTAAGCCCACAATACTGACTGTAGATCATTAATCCAATTAGCTTTAGCATCACTTAGCCTCTTCTTCAAACCATTTAGTAATGTTTTGTTTGTCACTTCAGTCTGCCCATTGCTTTGAGGATGGCCTGGTGCTGAATGAACCTTCAAAATGTTTGACTGATGATAATAGGCGGCGAATTCCTCGTTATCAAATTGTGTTCCATGGTCTGTGATGAAGGCATGAGGAAGACCATATCGACAGATTATGTTCTTCCAAACGAATTGGTACACCTTCTCGTATGTCATATCAATCAGAGGCTCGGCTTCTACCCACTTAGTAAAATAATCCACTGCGATAACGAGGTCTTGAATCTTCCTCTGGTCGTTGGCAGTGGTCCAACCAAATCCATTCCCCACATGACGAAAGGCCAATGGGAAGTTATGGGTCTCAACAATGCTTGTGGAGTTCGTCGGATGGAGGAAAAACGTTGCCATTTATCACATCTCTTAGCATAGGCTATACAATCAGCCCTCATCGTTGGCCAGTAGTATCCTTGCATCATCACCCTTTGCAAAAGTGTTCGACCTGCTACATGGGATCCACAGGACCCTTCATGAATCTCTTCAATCAATTCTTTCACCTCGGAGGGATGTACACATCTTTGCAAACCTGCCATAATTCCTCGTCTATACAAAACACCATTAGTTAGTACATACCGAGCAGATTTAAACTTCAATTTCTTGGCAGCGATCTTATCCTCCGGTAATTCTCCTTCCTCGACATATGCCCTGATGGGATCCATCCAAGATGGTCCTAAATCAAGAGTAATAATATTCATCGTCGGGTCTTCATCTATGCTTCGACTTTCTAACACCTCAATTGGTATTGTTCTTCGCAACTCGGTACGAGTAGCTGATGCTAGTCGGGCCAGTGCGTCCGCTTGCGCATTCTCCATTCTTGGTATTCTGATCAACTGAATGGCATCAAATTATGCCAACAACTCCATCGCCTTTGCATGATACTTGACCATTAATTCTTCTTTAACTGCATACGTTCCCATCATCTGATTCACAATTAATTGAGAATCACTGAATACCATCACTTGTTGCGCTTCCATAATCTTTGCTAAATTAAGACCCGCTATCAAGGCTTCATACTCAGCCTCATTATTGGAAGCTTTGAATTGGAATCGTAAGGCATATTTCACGTCAATCTCGTCTGGGGTGTTCAAAACAATCCCTTCCCCACAACCTGTTGTACAAGATGACCCATCTACATATAATCTCCATATAGGTAACTCGTCTTCAAATTTCTTATCTGACAGAGTTCCTCGGTGAAATATCTGCTGTTTTCTTTCATCCTCCCCTGGCAATTTTTTCTCCTCGTCGACCATCTCTTCTCGCCCTTGTACCAACCGGAGTTGGTCTGGGTTTGAATTTGATGATATTTCTACATCCACGAGTCCTTTTACCAACCGGGGTTGGTCTGGACTTATGTCTGTTGATCCTGTAACGTCCACAGGTTGGTCAGCGAGCATCTTTTGTTCCTCGGGGGTATCAGGATAAGTAAACTCTGCTATAAAATCTGCTACAGCTTGCCCTTTTAATGATGATCTGGGTTCATACACAATATCATATTCACCGAGCTCTATTGCCCAGTACATCAGTCTCCCTGATTTTTCTAGCTTATGAAGGGCTTGTCTCAATGGCATGTCGGTATACACGATGATGGTATGGGCTTGGAAATAAGGCCTCATTCTTCTACTTACTTCAATTAATGCCAATGCCAATTTTTCCAGCTTTGGGTACCTAATCTCTGCACCTCGAAAAGCCTTACTTATGTAATAGACTGGCTTCTGGACTCCATTCTCCAATCTGATCAATGCCGAGCTGACTGCATTCTCTGATACTGCCAGGTACAAGTACAATTTCTCTCCCATTACTGGCCTGGATAACAATGGAGGTGCTCCCAAATATTTCTTCAAATCCTGAAAGGCTTTTTCACATTCATCATTCCACTAGAAAGTTTTTCGAAGTGTTTTGAAGAATAGAAGACATCTATCAGTTGCTCGGGATACAAATCTGTTGAGCGCTGCAACTCGTCCTGTAACACTCTGCACCTCTTTCTTCGTCGTTGGAGATCGCAACCCTAAAAGAGCTTTGATCTTTGCTGGATTTGCCTCAATGCCTCACTGGTTGACGATGTACCCGAGGAACATTCCTTCTCGTACTCCAAAGGTGCACTTCATCGGGTTGAGCTTCATCTGGTATTTATCCAGTTGATCAAAGGTCTGACCTAAGTCAACTAGATGCTCAGCATTTTTCTTGCTTTTTGTCAGCATATCGTCGACATAGACTTCCATATTGCAACTGATTTGTTCGGCAAAAACCTTATTCATCAGCCGCTGATATGTCGCTCCTGCATTTTTCAAACCAAAATGCATAACATTATAACAATAAGTTCCCCTAGGGGTAATAAAAGAAGTGCTTTCTCTGTCTTCAGGTTTCATTTTGATCTGGTTGTATCCAGAGTAAGCGTCCATGAAGCTGAGCAGCTCATGTCCCGAGGTAGCATCCACTAGTTGGTCAATTATGGGCAATGGAAATTGATCCTTTGGGCATGCCTTGTTGAGATCGGTGAAATCAACACACATTCTCCATTTATTATTTTTCTTCTTTACCATCACCACATTTGCTAACCAGTCTGGATATTTCACATCTTCAATGAATTGGGCTTTCTAGAGTTTCTCGACCTCCTCTTGTATGGCTTGATTCTTCTCGGGACTAAACACTCTTCTTCTCTACTTTACAGGCTTAATCTCCTTATTCGCATTGAGCTCATGACATAAGAAGTTCGGATCTATTCCTGGCATGTCCTCATGACTCCATGCGAAAGTTTTCTTTTTGTTCCTCAAAAAAGTTATCAACTCCTGTTTTATTGAAACATCCAACGATGAACCTATCTGGGTTACTCGTTCAGGGTGTTCGTCGTCCAGAATAACATTTTCTGTAGATTCCACCACCTGTCCTTTTACAAGTTGGGATTCATCTCTGGGATCAAGTGTTTCAATTTCTGTACCTTCCTCCACCTGGTAGGTAGTAGTCTTTTTCCTTGATTCTTCAAGCTCCTCTTGCTCGGCAGACGAATAATAGCATTCCCGAGCTACTTTCTGATCACCTTTCACAACTCCTACTCCGAAATTTGTAGGGAATTTTAAACACTGATGTACTGTAGACGGAACTGCTTCGAACTTCTTCAGACCAACTCTTCCCATGATGATGTTGTAAGCTGATTGCACATTTTTATCCATCACAAAGAAGCGTATTCTTACTGTTCGACAAGCAGGCCAAGTTCCAATGAATATATCCAACTTGATCATCCCAAGTGGAAAAACTTTCTCGCCAGCAAAACCCAATAGAGGTCTGTGATAAGGTTCCAATTGAGATAATTTCAAATTTAAACTGTCAAAGCATGAATAGTACATGATGTCTGCCGAACTACCATTATCTACCAGCACTCTTGAAATCACTACTTCTTTCATCCTCATTTTGATCACCAAAGGATCGTCGTGAGGGTAAAGAACACCTGCAAGGTCGTTTTTTGAAAAACCGATGACCAGCTTTTCTTTGTTTACCTTCCTCGGGCGATCCTCTTCAGCCAAATTTATTCGCTAAATGTACGAGCAAGCTTGAGCCTCTCCAAGGTAAGCCTTTCTTTCTGCAGTAAGGTCTCCTCCTCCTGCATCTCCTCCTGTAATAACATTACAATCAAATGATCCAAAACCTATGGAAAATACCTCTCGTTCTGGATGCCTTGGCTTCTTGGGAAGATCGGGGTCATCATCTGGATCATCTTCATGGTCTCTCTTCTTTTTCTCCTCTGCTCGACGAGGAGATCTAGACCTCTCCCTAGTTCCGTCATTATTCCTTTTATCACCTCCCCGATCAACATACTTTGCTAGTTTCCCTCTTCGGATGAGTATTTCAATTTCGTTCTGAAGAGCTATGCAATTTTTGGTCATATGGTCGTGATCCTTATGGAACTCGCAATATTTATCCCTATTCCTCGAGTCAGGGTCTGACCTCAGTTTCTTCGTCCACTTTACTTCCTCGTTATTCTTGATTTCTTCCAAGATATGATTAATACCCATTTTCAAAGGAGTATAATTATCGAATTTTTCAGGACTTCCCATGACGATTTATTATTCTTGGAATGCTTGTCACCGCCATTGCCCTTATGCTCTTTCTTCTTGGATTTGTCGTCTTCCACCTTGGTTTCTTTATCCATATTCTTCTTCGCAGCCATAGCCTCCTCGGCATCCATGATTTTGGCCGCTTTTGCCATCAATTCTGACATAGTTGTAGGTGGATCTTTGGCCAAAGTGTAATACAACTTGTTAGGCAACAACCCACTCATCAAGGCGGTGATTGCTATCTTTTCTTCATAATCTATAACTTCCAGTTTCTCGTTATTGAAACGAGTTATGTAATCTCTAGTACTCTCACCAGATTTGTGTCTAACACTTAACAAGTGTGCTACTCTTTTTACTGGCTTTGCCCCAAAATAGAAATTGCCGATGAACAACTCGGCTAATTGAAAGAAAGTTGAAATCTTACCCCGAGGAAGATTGTTGTACCATATCTGGGCAGATCCAGTAAGAGTTCCCGAGAATGCTCTGCATCTCATCTCGTCGGGGACAGCATAGATGTCGGCGGCAGCTTGATATTGCTCTATGTGTAGAACGGGATCTGTCTTTCCATCATATTTGGGGGTCACCACGGGCGCTTTAAACTTTGATGGGGTAGGAAAATCCATAATAGCCCTGACAAAAGGTGTCCCTTGAATAAAGGTTCGTTGTAGGGGATTCTTTGCCTTAGCCATTTCTCCCAATCTATCCTCCAACCGCTGAATGGAACCCTTCCACGCATCATTTCCCTCCTCGGGCTTGTTAGTTCGAGCAATTGATTGCTCTGAAGTAGCTTCCTGAGATCTCTCTTGACGAGCAACTGGTCGTGATTGTGCGGATCTTTCTCTTAGATCTGATGGTTGTCAAAAACTCCTCGACATGACTTTAGGTGGACTCTTATTCCTCCTGGGGCCTAATCTACTGAAAGGAGACGCCCTGCTCAGTCTTTCCAATGCACTAGTCCTCTCTGGAGAGAGAGTAACACGTTGCTCAGTATCTGTGGCCCTTATCGATGAAGTTTGCCCAGGTTGATAAGAGAAATCATCAAATTCCTCATTACGATACGTCTCTGTACGCCTGGATCGTGAAGAAGGTAAATAGGTTTGCCTCTGACCACTTCGCTGTCCCGAAGGTGCCGGTGCTATGCCATGAAGGGTTTGTATGAGTTGCCGCATTGTTTCTTGCATGGCGGTTTGTCCTTGAGTCAGATTCGTCATGATTCCAGCCAGATCTGGAGGAGCAGAAGGATTTGGAGGATTTCCAGTATTTCCAGCGTTTCGATTGCTGGATTCCGGATTATCTGCCATTGATGATGAATGAAGTTTTGTGAAAAATGATAATAACAATCATTCCCACAGACGGCGCCAATTTGTTGATGTAAAAAATTAGATCGCTCTAATTATTCAATCACAGATAAATAAAATGAGACAAAGATTTTTAAAGTGGTTCAGCCTTATAAGAATGGCCTACGTCCACTGTTATGTTATTGCTGAGTGTTTGGGAATTCTCGATTACAAGTGCTATCAAGAAATTTCGGTCCCCTTGAATGAGGGTGATACAAGGTATTTATAGCCCTTAGGCTGTACATGAAAGGGTGTTACATTAAATGATACACATATGAAAGGGTAACTCATTTAATGCTCTTCAAACGTGTGCGTCAAGATGATAAGCATTCAATGAATAGTTGAACTGTTGATTATCTGGCAATCAATGCTGTGGTCGAGATGCAGCTCGAACCGCCTTAGTAGCTCGTCGTTCGATAGTTCCTCGGAGCGTTGGAGTTCCTCGGAGAGCTGGAGTTCCTCGGAGTGTACTTGTTGCTCGAAGTGAGTCTAACTTGGTCGGGGGAATGAACTTCCTCGTTGCTATTGTGCCACGTAGATTGACACGTGTCTTCTTATTATTTGTCCACATCAGCATACTAATTTTGGTATCAACAGTCCCCTTTATTTCTATAAATAGGTACTAAAACACTTTTTCTCCAATCATCGGGCATCCTATTAGTCATTAAAATTCTATTGAATATATTTGTAAGACATGATACTCCATCCTCCCCTAAGCACTTCCAAACCTCAATAGGGATACCATCTGGTCCTAAAGCCTTCCCTATTTTCATCTTTTTTAGAGCAATCCTGACCTCTGTTGTCCTAATTCTGCGAAAAAATATATTTTCTCGAGTCTCCCTAAGTTCCTCTATATCTATACCTAATTCTGCGAAAAAAAATTCTAGCAAAAGTGGAAAAAAATTGATTTCGTCTAAAAAAAATAGTTTCTAGGAGAATGAAACTGTTGTCCAATGAATACAATAATTTGTAATAAAAAATTATTTCCCACCGAAAAAATGGTTTCAACAACAAAAAAGATAATTTCCAGTAAAAAAAACTATTTTTCGTTAAAAAAAGTTTAATGTTTAGAAAAATTAAACTGTTTTTGACAAAATAAAATGATTTTCAACAAAAAAAAAATTAGCTTTCACAAAAAAAAAAAAAGTTTTTTGACAAGATAAAAGATAATTTTTGCTAAAAAAAATTAATATCCAGAAAAAAAAATATTTTCAGAAAGAAGAGGGATAAGCTAGAAAAAAAATTAAGGATGAAATCCTAGATTCTTAAACTTAACCCAACGATCTTCAAGAAAGAGACCTAACTAAATCCAAAAAACTCTAATATGGAAATTTGGATTCAATTCAACCATCTCTAAAAAATCAAATCTGAAATTTGGATGTAATCCACCAATCTCCAAAAGAAATAATTTCCACAAAATAACCCAAATCTGAAATTTTAAATTCGAACCAACAATCTTTAAAACATATATTCCAAAATCATTGTGTGTATGTGTTTTGTAGTGTGTGTTTGTAAGTATTCATGTGTGTGCATGTGTATTCGGGTTTATGGGCAGTTGGTGTTAGGGTGAGTGGAGAGGGTGGAGTTTGTTGGTAGGTGGTGGTGTGCGGTGGGGGTGATGTGATTGTGTGTGTGTGTGTGTGTGCGCGCGCGTGTGTGTGTGTTTTTATGGGAGAGAGAGGATGAGGAAGACAAAGAAGTAACACCCCGTATTTTTGGAAATATTTAAATTAAAAATGAGCTCATAAGTTAATTAATTTATAAAATTTTAAGAAAATTAAATAAATATTAATTAGCAAATATTGGAAGAATATTTATGTATTATTATATTTCTTTGTGTAATAAGTAAATGAAATTGTATTATTTTATATCACGTCATATGTGGGTAAAAGCGATGGGTTAACATGATCTTATTTAGGACGAGCGTGTGGAGTCGTATTGGGAATAAGATGGTAAATTGATGATAGGTGTAATACCCCGTATTTTTATGATTGTTAAATTTTGGGATTTATTAAAATTAATTAGAGATATTAATTTAATATTAATTCGAAAGTTATTTAAATATTTAGTAGTGTGATGAGAGTTAGTAATTATTGGAATTTTGTTGTAAATTACCTTATGGGTAAAGTAAGATGTTGAATAGAATTTAGTAAAATTATCACAAGAATCTAACTTGATAATTTTGGAAATTTTATTGGGACGCGCCTGTGTCGTGTCAGGATTAAATTAGCATTATTAAAAGTGAATAAATTATAAGTCACCCGTATGGTCATTTTGAGTGCGTCAATGTGTCCAGAAGGGTCGAGATAGTTAAACTAAGGTAACCGGGGGTTTAGTTTCGGTCTCGGGGCGTTTTTATACCTAATTAACATCCCAGGAGGGCGTTTTAGACATTTTGTATTTTTGGGCATAGAAATCCGCGAATTTTCTAAGGTTATATCAGATGTTAGGGGTTGTCTTTTAGGGTTAACATAATCAAAAACAAAGAACATCCATTGGAGAGGAAGGGTAGAAGCTTTCCAAGGAGTTCTAGGCCAAAAACTCCGTCATTCGCACTGCCGTCACCGCCAAATTGTAGATCACGCAACGAGGAACACAACCACACCAATTTCTTCCAAAAATTAGAAACAAAGATTTCCAGGCAAGTATCTATCTTGCTTTATTTTAGTTGATGCTTCAATTATATTAGTCTAGGGTTGATTAGAACTAATTTCATGAAAGAAAGCATATATTGGAGACTAGAATTCACATGTTATAGAGGTAATAATCACATTCTGGAAATCTAATTCAGATGTAGAGTATATACCATGAATATTATTTGAGTTAGGAGTAGAAAATCTAGAAAAATAATTGGAAGAATTAAGTTAAAGAAAATATTAGGGTTCTTGAGGTTTATATAGATTTTCCACTTTTAATTTGTGATACTTGATGAAAACTCACGTGTTTTACGTAGAAAATTATTTATTTGGGTATATCACACTTGTAGTATCATTTGTTGGGAGTTTGGGAGTTAAATATGATGATTTGTTTGAGTTTGGAGAAGGATTTCCGTAGCTGGGTTTTTGGCAGTTTCGCCGTAACTACTTGATCGATCGATGATCGATCGATCGATGATCGATCGATCTAACCCCTTACATCGATCGATCAACCCCTCCGGGAAAACTCATATTCCTCTTTAAATAGTGTATTCCGATTAAATGAGTAGTAACCTTTGAACATTATTGTTAGAACATTTTGGAACATAAAGAGGACCAATAGGACTTTTGTAAAAATGGAGCATTTAATGTAAGATGAATTTAGGGTTAACGAGGAGTGATTTACACTTAAGAAATAATGGGAACGTGTGACTAAAGGATTAATACTCGTAAGGAAGTTACATTATAAAATAAGAGAGTACCTATTGAAATTATACTTAGGGAGATAGGATACTACGAGTGATAAGAATTAAGTATGGAATAATCCCATAAATAAGAATAAAAGAGATGAGCCGTTATACGCGATAAACTAATAATGTGTACTAAGAACGAATATCATAACTATGGGTCGTGGGTATACCGAATTTAGATATGGGAATAGTATTATATATAGATGACTGTGTTTGTCCATATACTATATATGTGTAAAAATCATGCCCGCGCTACTTCCTATAACTGAGGTTACCGCACCGGGACAATCTTATCTCGATGGGACCTTTATGGGGGATATTGACTTGTACCCTAGAACATAGGAATCCTTGGTACAGGCTATCTGATTGATAGTCAGACGGCCCTAAGAGATGTGAGGGTATGTGCTGACCTCTTAGTGACTTGGAACTATGCTTCACCTCAATTTGTATGTGTTTGCAGTTAATACAGTTCGAGAGTGATTCCGAACTACTATTCCCCTTAGTACGAGTGATATGGGGACTTGATAGCAGAGTATGCCCGCACCATAAAATTTATGCGTGGAGCCGATAGCATATATATATTATACGAGTGATTAATATATATGTAGACATAAAACTGGGAACTTTCTAGTGTGAATAAAAGTAGTTATGTAATGAATAAATATTTTGACTTTATTATAAGTGTTTGAAGAGTTTGAGACAATGCTAGAATATTTTATAATGAAATGTGATTCATGTGAAGATTTTACTTTCAGAAAACAATTATCTTAGCCCTAGTAACGGTCGGCATGAAACCTTTTGATGAATTTAAGTTAAGATTAACGTTTGGGATTAATAGCGTGACAAGTGTGCACACTAGATGAGAGGTGAGAATTTCTCAAGAGAGTGCCGCATACTAATATGATTGTTGCATTATCCGGTAAGTATTTTAAGTACTTGCTAAACTAAATTTTAAACTATTTTTACAATCGGGCTCTGACCCGTTTGTTATCTCTTCTCTCTTGTATATATATGTATATATTATAGGTGCCCAGCCACAGGGGCGTCATGCTTAGGTACTTTGGATTGGACGTGCTGCAACTTAGGTGGGAGTTGCAGGCCATTTGCTTAGATAATCTCCTTGTTGATTCCATTCTTAGTTCAGTTTTAATTAGTTGGGCATGTGTCGCCCATTTCCTTATTTAGTTGGATTTGTCAGAGATTATGTTCATTTATCTTTAGTATTTTACTCATTGGGATTTATTTACTGTCAGGATGGTTTTCCTTTATGGTTTTAAAGTTGGTATTTGTTGTTTGAATGCTTAAATTCTTATATGTTCATTTCGAGTCTTAATAAATGTGTAACTCTTAAACTGTTTATTATTAAAGGTTTTATAATTGGGTTTAATGAAATAGAAATAATGTTTTAAATGATTTTGACACTTAGCTTAATTATTTAGGGTGTTAAATTGGAAAGTTTATTTTTCGACAGCGATGCTAAGATTGAACCAACCGCTCACCTTGATTATAATTTAATAAAGGTATGACCACCCAGAATTTAATTAGGTGGGGTGTCACAGGTGGTATCAGAGCATCAGGTTCTAGTTGTCCTTTAGGATCTGTACGGCTTATTTCGCTTTCAGCTTAGCGTCCTTGATATAGAGCCCTATTTTAGGATTGTTGTATTCTTGAATTTACACTTACGTCTTCAGCTATTCGAGATTTATTAATAACTGTAGACTAATAAACTTCCTTCTCATATCAGATGCCTCCGAGATGCGCACCCAAGGATAGATGTGCCCAAGCTGAGCAGCCAACAGCTCCGGCTCAGGGAATGATGAACATATCTGAGGTAGCCTCTTTCGTTGCCCAGGTGGTGAATGCCGCATTAGCGGTAGTGCAGCAGGCTTCACCCCAGATTCAGGCAGTGGCGCCAGTACCAGCACAGCTTCCATCTGCATGGGAGCGAGTTAGGGATGCCTTCTAGAAGGCGCATCCCCCAAAGTTCGCGGGTAGTTAGGATATCATTATAGCCAGCGAATGGAAGAAAGATATCCAGAGGCATCTGCGCATGTACGAGTGCACAAACGTGCAGAAACAGCTATTGGCTTCCTTCAAGCTAGTAAGGGCCGCTTTACAGTGGTGGGAATCCACCACCACCTTGGAGGAGAGGGAAATTATCACTATTCAGTCATTTTGGGTACGGTTTGACTGCAAATACTTCCCATCCACCGTGCAGACTGAGATGAGGAGAAAGTTATTGAATCTGAAATAGGAGAATATGAATGTTGCTGAGTACGAGGAGGAGTTCACTAGACTTCTCACTATAGTTCCAGATGAGGCACCTACATAGGGGAAGAAGATACTATTGTTTATGGATGGATTATCGTGGAGGAGTATCCGCCAGCACCTCATAGGTAATTTGTCATTGAGTACCTACACAGATGTACTCAATGCTGCTTTGTTACACTTCCAGGATCACCGCTTCCATTTGTAAGGAAGCAAACGAGCAGGAGATTCCAGCCAGCAGGGCAGGACAGGGGGTAGTAGTACTGGTAAGGCACCGGCATCTCAGGGGCAGACTCGTCATAACGAGCAGAGTTCCCATCAGGGGGACCCTTCCAAGAGGTTTCGATCAGGTGACTCCAGACAGGGATTTGGGTGATATAGGCAGGGTCAGCAGGGCCAGTCTAATCAGTAGGGTCAGCTGAGCCAACACCGTCAGCAATAGGGGCAGTAGCAGGGCCACTAGGGACAGTGGCAGGGTCGTAACGGCCAACAGGGCCTTGGTCAGCAGGGACAGAGGGGAGGAAATTTCAGGGGCCGATGTTTCGGGTGTGGCAAGAATGTCCATAGGCTCCAGGATTATCCAGAGGGAGATAGGTCCCCACAGCAGCAGGGTGCCCGTAATGAGCCACAAATGCCACTCTTTCTAGCCTCCCTCCCAGCACTAGCTCGGGTACCAGCCCTACCAGCCATCCCAGCAGCTCCAGTACAGCAGGGATAGTTACAGTACGTACGTGTCTATAACGTCCACCAGGCAGCAGCTCCTCAGGCACCACCCGCGATTGAGGGTACATTTCCTATCCATGTCACTATGGGTCAGGTCTTATTTGATACTCGGGCGACACACTGTTTTATAGCTACTCATTTTTTAAAGGCTTTAGGATTATTAGCCACAGCTGAGAGCACTGTGACTTGCGTAGATTCACCACTGGGGAATGGGTCGCTGATTTTCTTCATATATCGGTGCGTGGGAGTAAAGATTGGTAGTTTAATTTTACCAGAAGACATGTTAGTCTTAGAGATGCATGAGCACGATGCTATTATTGGCATGAATTGGCTCGTAGCATATATGGACGTGATAGATTGTAACGGTGGGAGTATTATCTTTGCCATTCCGGGACAGGAGATGTTTTTAGTGGCGATGCCTCGCCCAGAGGGAGGCTCTTCCTCTCATTTATATTACATAGAGGAGGATACCTTTAAGGAGGTAGTGATTCCCTTAGACTCGATCCCAGTCGTTCGGGAGTATTTTGATATATTTTAGGAGATACTAGGCCTACCCCCCAGTTGAGAGATAGATTTCATCGTAGACTTGTTACCAGATACTCGATCGATAGCACACGCTCCGTACCGTATGGCTCCAGCAGAAATGAGGGAGTTACAAGATCAGATAGAGTAGCTGTTAGGTCAGGACTTCATTCGTAGGAGTACCTCACCTTGGGGCGCTCCAGTTTTGTTTGTGAAGAAGAGAGATGGTTCACTGAGGTTATGCAGGGACTACCGGGAGATGAACAAGGTCACGATACGGAATAAATATCCATTGCCTCAAATCGATGATCTGTTCGACCAGTTGAGGGGATCAACCTTCTTTTCGAAGATAGATTTGAGATCAGGATACCATCAGCTATGGATTAGGGAGCAGGATGTTTCGAAGACTACTTTCTCGACAAGATATGGGTCCTATGAGTTCAGATTCATGCTATTTGGACTCACAAATGCTCCAGCCATATTCATGGACTTGATGAACTGAGTGTTCAGAGAGTTCTTGGATCAGTTTGTCATTGTCTTCATAGACGACATCCTGATATATTCACACACTGAGGAGGAGCATACCGAGCATTTAAGTCAGGTTATTCAAACCCTATAAGAGCATCAGTTGTATGCTAAGTATGAGAAGTACGAATTTTAGTTACGGGAGGTGTATTTTTTGGGGCATGTTGTATTCGAATTGGGGATAGAGGTTGACCCGAGTAAAGTGTTAGCAGTGAGGGAGTGGGGACAACCCACGATACCGAAGGAAGTGCATAGTTTCTTGGGGTTAGCCGGGTACTACAGGAGATTCATTCGAGGGTTCTCCAAGATAGCGAGTCCATTGACGAATCTGATTCGCAAAGGGGTACCATATATTTGGGACGATGCTTATCAATTGGCATTCGATGAGCTGAAAGATAAGCTGACTTCGGCACCAGTTCTCGCTCTACCCAAGCCGGGAGTGGATTATATGGTTTACACCGATGCCTCCTTACGAGGACTCGGGGGAGTACTTAAGCAGGAGGAGAAGGCTATAGTTTTTGCCTCCCGCAAGCTTAAGCCGCATGAAAGAAATTATCGCACTCATGACCTAGAGTTAGCAGTGGTCGTCTTTGCATTTAGGATATGTAGACATTATTTATTGGGGGAGAAGTTCCGCTTATTCATAGACCACAAGTCACTGCAGTACCTGTTCACTCAGTGAGAGTTGAATATGCGTCAGTGCAGGTGGTTAGAGTTTATGAAAGACTATCAGTTCGACATAAAATACCATCTGAGGAAGGCTAACATGGTTACTGATGCGTTGAGCCGTAGACCGGTAGACGACGTAGAGGACATTTGGAAAGCAGAGTGGAAAGAGTTGTGTCACCAGTATATGGTAGCCCGTTAATTCATATCTGTCATAATAGTGACACCTGATATTATTACGAGGGTAATACAAGCACAGATAGCAGACTCATTTTGCCAGGAACAGATTTTACGGATTTTAGATGAGGGTCCTGAGTCCTATTCAATTGGTTTCGATGGAGGTTTGAGGTTTAATGGGAGATTAGTGGTCTCAGAAGGAGTAGACTTACGTCATGCAGTGATGACACGGTCACACGGGTCCATATTTGTGGTGCATCCGGGGGAGATAAGATGTACTAGGATATGAGGCGAAAGTATTGGTGGAGTGGGATGAAGAAGGACATTACTAAATTTGTGTCCAAGCGCTCTACTTGTTAGATGGTAAAGGTAGACCACCGAAAACCGTCGGGGTTGCTTCAGCCGTTGGAGATACCAACATGGAAGTGGGAGAGTATTTCCATGGATTTCATTACTGGGTTGCCTACATCACAGCGGGGTCACGACTCCATCTGGGTGATTGTGGACCGTTTGACCAAGGTGGGTCATTTTTTCCAGTACGGACAGACTATACCACGGGTCAGTATGCTCAGTTATTTGTTGTCGAGATTGTTAGACTACATGGGGTGCCCCTGGCTATTGTGTCAAATAGAGATAAGATTTTCGTGTCGCATTTCTGGGATTTCTTTCAGGAGGCCATGGGTACAGAGTTGAGGTTGAGTTCAGCTTATCACCCACAGACATATGGACAAACAGAGCGTACCAATCATATGTTGGAAGATATGCTACGCATGTGTGTACTTGATTTTGGAGGAGGATGGGAGCCACATCTTCCACTTGTGAAGTTTGCTTATAATAACTCCTATCAGTTCATGATTGGCATGGCTCCATTTGAGGCATTGTATGGAAGGCCTTTTCGTTCTCCAACTTGTTGGCTAGTGGTGGGGGATAACAAGTTGCTAGGACCAAAAGTGATTCCGAAAACCTCAGCTAGGATTGAGCTTATCAAGAGTTGCATTCGGGTAGCCCTAGACAGGAAAAAAATCTACGCCGATGCAAAACGGTTTTTCCGAGAATTTAATGTGGGGGACTAAGTATTACTATGCGTATCTCCTATGAAAGGAGTGATGTGGTTTGGGAAGAAGGGGAAGTTGGCCCAAAGGTACGTGGGACCATTTCCCATTATCGAGAGGATTGGGTCGGTAGCATATAGATTGGGACTGCCAGAGCATTTACATCGCATTCACGATGTATTCCACATTTCATCGTTGAGACGATACCTTCGGGATAACATGGCCCAAACCCACATCGTAATTGAGGAGATTGAGTTACAGCCCGATAGCTCTTACAAGGAGAGGTCAGTGGCTATCCTAGACCATAGCGAGAGGAGGTTGAGGTCAAAGGTAGTTACACTTGTATGGGAACAGTGGGAGCATCATAATGTGGAGGAATCCACTTAGGAGAGTGAGGGAGACATGCGTGAGAAATACCCAGAGTTATTCTTACCAGGTATACCTTATTTTTTTCAAATTTCGGGACGAAATTCCGTTATTAGGGGGGAAGTATGTAATACCCCGTATTTTTATGACTGTTAAATTCGGAGATTTATTAAAATTAATTAGAGATATTAATTTAATATTAATCTAGAAATCATTTAAATATTTACTAGCATGATGAGAGTTAGTAATTATTGGAATTTTGTTGTAAAATATTTTATGGGTAAAGTAATATGTGTAATAGAATTTAGTAAAATTATCACAAGAATCTAACTTGATAATTTTGGAAATTTTATCGGGACGCGCCTGTATCGTGTCGGGATTAAATTCGCATTATTAAAAGTGAATAAATTATAAGTCAACCGTATGGTCATTTTGAGTGAGTCAATATGTCCGTAAGGGTAGAGATAGTCAAACTAATATACCCGGGGGTTTAGTTTGGGTCTCGTGGCATTTTTAGGCCTAATTAACATCCCGGGAGGGCTTTTTAGACATTTTGTATTTTTTGGCATGGAAACCCACAAATTTTCTAAGGTTATATCAGATGTTAGGGGTTGTCTTTTAGGGTTAACATAATCAAAAACAAAGAACGGCCATTGGAGAGGAAGGGTAGAAGCTTTCTAAGGAGTTATAGGCCAAAAATTTCGTCATTCGCACCGCCGTCACCGCCAAATTATAGATCACGCGACGAGGAACACAACCACACCAATTTCTTCCAAAAATCAGAAATAAAGATTTCCAGGCAAGTATCTATCTTGCTTTATTTTTGTTGATGCTTCAATTATATTAGTCTAGGGTTGATTAGAATTAATTTCATGAAAGAAAGCATATATTAGAGACTAGAATTCGCATGTTATAGAGGTAATAATCACATTCTGGAAATCTAATTCACATATAGAGGATATACCACGAATTTTCTTTGAGTTAGGAGTAGAAAATATAGAAAAGGAATTGGAAGAATTAAGTTAAAGAAAATATTAGGGTTCTTCAAGTTTATATAGATATTTCCCTTTTAATTTGTGATACTTGATGAAAACTCACATGTTTTACGTAAAAAAATTATTTATTTGGGTATATCACACTTGTAGTATCATTGTTGGGAGTTTGGGAGTTTAATATGATGATTTGTTTGAGTTTGGAGAAGAATTTTCGTAGCTGGGTTTTCTGTAGTTTCTCCATAACTGCTTGATCGATTGATCGACCAAAGAGCATCGATCGATCGATGATCGATCGATCGACCCCCTTACATCGATCGATTGACCCCTCCTAGAAAACTCATATTCCTGTTTAAATAGTGTATTCCGATTAAATGAGTAGTAACCTTTGAACATTATTGTTAGAACATTTTGGAACATAAAGAGGACCAGTAGGACTTTTGTAAAAATGGAGCATTTAATGTAAGACGAATTTAGGGTTAATGAGGAGTGATTTACACTTAAGAAATAATGGGAACGTGTGACTAAACGATTGAGACTCGTAAGGAAGTTACGTTATAAAATAAGAGATTACCAACTGAAATTATACTTAGGGAGATAGGATCCTACGAGTGATAAGAAGTAAGTATGGAATAATCCCATAAATAAGAATAAAAGAGACGATTCGTTATACGGGATAAACTAATAATGTGTACTAAGAACGGATATCATAAGTATGGGTCGTGGGTATACCGAATTTAGAAATGGGAATAGTATTTTATATATATATATGTGTGTGTGTATGTGTGTGTGTGTGTGTGTGTGTGTGTGTGACTCTGTTTGTGCATATACTATATATGTGTAAAAATCGTGCCCGCACTACTTCCTATCACTGAGGTTACCGCGCCGGGACAGTCTTATCTCGATGGGACCTTTATGGGGGATATTGACTTGTACCCTAGAACATAGGACTCCTTGGTACAGGCTATCTGATTGATAGTCAGACGGTCCTAAGAGAATTGAGGGTATATGTTGACCTCTTAGTGACTTGGAACTATGCTTCGCCTCAATTTGTATGTGTTTGTTGTTAATACAGTTCGAGAGTGATTCCGAGCTAGTATTTCCCTTAGTACGAGTGATACGGGGACTTGATAGCAGAGTATGCCCGCACCATAAAATTTATGTGGGATGCCGACAGCATATATATATATATATATATATATATATATATATATTATATGAGTGATTAATATATATGTAGACATAAAACTGGGAACTTTCTACTGTGAATAAAAGTAGTTAAGTAATGAATAAATATTTCGACTTTATTATAAGTGTTTGAAGAGTTTGAGATAATACTAGAATATTTTATAATGAAGTGTGATTCATGTGAAGATTTTACTTTCAGAAAACAATTATCTTAGACCTAGTAACGTTCGGCATGAAACCTTATGAGGAATTTAAGTTAAGCTAAACGTTTGGGATTAATAGTGCGACAGGTGTGCACACTAGATGAGAGGTGAGAATTTCTCAAGAGAGTGTCGCATACTAATATGCTTGTTGCATTAGCCGGTAAGCATTTTAAATACTTGCTAAACTAAATTTTAAACTGTTTTTACAATCGGGCTCTGACCCATTTTCTCTTATCTCTTGTCTCTTGTATATATATGTATATATTACAGGTGCCCAGCCATAGGGGCATCATGCTTAGGTACTTTGGATTGGACGTGCTGCAGCTTAGGTGGGAGTTGCAGGACATTTGCTTAGACAATCTCCTTGTTGATTCCATTCTTAGTTCAGTTTTAATTAGTTGGGCATGTGTCGCCCGTTTCCTTATTTAGTTGGATTTGCCAGAGATTATGTTCATTTATCTTTAGTATTTTACTCATTGGGAATTATTTACTGTCATGATGGTTTTCCTTTATGGTTTTAAAGTTGGTATTTGTTGTTTGAATGCTTAAATTCTTGGATGTTCATTTCGAGTCTTAATAAATGTGTGACTCTTAAACTGTTTATTATTAAAGGTTTTATAATTGGGTTTAATGAAATAGAAATAATGTTTTAAATGATTTTGACACTTAGCTTAATTTTTTAGGGTGTTAAATTGGAAAGTTTATTTTTCGACAGTGATGCTAAGAATGAACCAACCGTGACTGATCACCCGGAATTTAATTAGGCGGGGTGTCACAATAGGTGACTCAGATGGTGATTCTGAATGTACGAATGATCCGGGATGGGTTGAGATAGTCAGAATTAGATACTTGGTGGTTGTAATCGGGTTCCGATTACTTTTTAAGCTCTATATAGTTTAAAAAGTATCTGAAACCCATACTTAGGGGTTGTAATCGGGTTTCGGGTACTTTTTAAGCTATATATAACTTAAAATTACCCCAATACCCCCGTATGGGTCCGATATATATAGGACACGTACGGGGGTATTAGGTTCATTTTAATGTTACTAATTAACCAAATTTCGGGAATAGGGGACTATTAAGTGGTTTTGGATGAGGGAGGCAGCCCGATTGACCATTCTAATCACTTAGTCTTGAAAGAGAGACAAGAGGGAAAGGAGAAAACTCAAGACAGGAATTAAGAAGGCAACCCAAGGAGGAAAATGGCAATTTTCAAGCTAGGATTCTTGGGCAAGGAAGATCTACAAAGAAGAATCCAAACCTTGCGATAATCTAAGGCGGTTGTTTAACTTGCTTTGATATTATATGCATGTTTTTAGTTTATCTTGTGGTTGGTAACACAAATATGAATTTTTTAGTGGGATTCATGTGTAAAAATGGGAATTTTATGAATAAAATTAGAGGAGAACAATTGGTTTATGATCCCATGTAGAATCTGAGATTTATTCATGTAGAAAAGTGTGATCTTGAATAATTAGTATAAGGTTGTATTCAATCTTGAAATCAAATTAAGGACGTGTATAATTCTTGATTAATGATGTTGAATCCTAGGAATTAGATTGTTAACAAGTGAATTCGAATGTGAAAATAAGTGTAATCATGTTTGGAATTGATAAAAACTATAAATTTTGGGTTAGATTGGTGATATATATGGGATTATCATTTGAATGATAAAAATTCTCATTCGAACGAGGTTGGTATTTCGTTCCGACGACCGATGGTTTGGTCATGGAGATAGATCTTTTCGTTATGAACATGTGGCCGCTAGTTTCGTATTTTTCTGATTTTATTTTTGAATTAGTTATGAGTTTTCTACGAAAGGGTGTTCAAGGCCTAAATCTTTAGTTGAAAATCAAATTCAGGTATGGATGAACGGGTGTTTTAGGGTGAAAACAACACTCAATTTATGATTTATGAAATCGGGTTAGAATTTCAAAAAGAGTTAGGTTATGGCCTGGTTTGAGATAGACTTAGTGTCCGGAACAAAATATAAACGTGATATGTATATATATATATATATATATATATATATATATATATATATATATATATATATATATATATATATATATATATATATATTGTCCCTATACCCGCATATATACACATAACTTTCATGAGTTATGTGTGTGTGTGTGAAAATATTTGTGTTTATGATATTTATATAAAACATACCCATCCTAATGGATATGCTATCGATGGAGGTTAGGCATTGCGAGAGGTCACTCTGGAGAATCTCAACCGAGGTAGTACCATTCCCCAGGGTGATAGGTCTGTGCATGCCTACACCATGTAGGGTTTGAGTCCTATGAAGTAATGTGGTATGGTTAAAACCACAAACTTAAGGCCATGACTGCCTTCGGTTTTAGCTTCCATTTTAGGTTCAGTGGTGAGATTCTGACCTGATTTCTCAGGTTATGGTGGACATTCTTGGAGCTTAATAGCATGTAAGTGATTTTGCATCTAGTGAGTTATTACTCTGAGGGATTGCGATTATAAATATATAGTGAATGATATATATGTAGGTGTATTTGATATGATTTGTGTATTCATATATATATACGGGAGAATTAAAAGATATTATGGACAATAAACTTTTAGGTATCCTAGAGGATAGCTAAGGGATGTTATGCGTAAATACATATATACAAGTGAAGAAAATTATATATGGGCATGAGACACTAAAGTGTAAGCATTGACTTAATAACTCATGAAAGTTATTTGAAATGAATTGATCTAATTATAATTGAGAATTATAATTGTAAAGTGGATGAGAAGGCTAACTGAGAATTTAAAGTGAATAAAGTTATGCGCGATACTGGGTAGATAATGGGATAAAATTAGTGTTGAGGTACCATTTAGGCTGGATAACATAACTAGGGTGTTTAAAATGCATGCATTAAGTGCGCACTTAGATTAGGGGTAAGGGTATTTCATGGGAGTGTGACACCAGTTTAAATATGAAATATTACTATGGATATTTATTAATGTCTTTTAGACACTTATTAAATGTTTTTTTAAAGGTTTTGGACTCAGACCCATTTCAAAATATTTTCAAAACAATATTGATGCTAAGAATGAACCAGATGAGACTCCTATTTTATTTTTGTAAAGGAATGATCACCTGTTATTGAAATAGGCGGGTGTCATAGATGGTATCAGAGCATCAAGTTCTAGTGTCCTTAGGATTTATACTACTTATTACGTTTTCAGCATTGCTTTTTTATTGAAGTAGAGACCTATGCTTAGAACTATCGATTCATATTGAGATCTACGTTCTCCTGCTATTATGTATAATTAAAGAGAGTCTTATTCGAGTTTGGATGGGTTTATAAAGCCGAACAGGATAAGGACGACAAACGAAGGCTGTTAGGAGGATCGCAAGAGGTGAGGCTTGGACGGAGCCATAGAGTATTCAGGGGACTATGACCATAGCAAAGATCACTACTGTTGTTTCTTAGGCTATTAATGTTGAGATGATGTTAGGGTGAAACAATTTCCCCAAGTACCGCCACAGCAGATGGTTGTGACAATTCAGACTAACACAGTGTAGTTATTATGGGAAGGAGTTAGATGGTTCTTTCAGAAGGGCCATCCGCTGGAGTTTCAGGGAAATACGGGCGTTGTATTAGTTAACCAATGGAATGAGCACATCCAAAGTCATTTGCATATGGTTGAGTGTAGTGACACTCACAAATAAATCTTGGAAACTTTTAACCTCGTAGGAGCATCAGTGCAGTGGTGGGAGTCAGTTACCACGTTAGAGGAGAGACACTATGACTATCAGGGATTTGGGATGCGATTTGATCGTAAGTCCTTTCATTTGCTGTTCAAATAGTTATGTGAAGGAAATTTCTAGACTTATCATAAGAGGGATGACAGTGGTCGAGTATAAGGAAAAATTTACTTGCTTAGTGAACTTGTGCTCGACGAGGTGGATACGGAGGAGAAAAGAGTCCTTAAGTGTGATAATGGACTCATGGGTAGAAGTCACCAACACTTTTTTAAGAAATTAAGCTTGGATGAATTGGTCTGATGGCGTCAATATTATACTCTTACCATGTCAATATTAACGCTTTTATGTGAAGGGAACCAAGAGATTTGGAGACTCTAACAGCAGGGAAAGACTTGAGGTATCGGTGCTAGTGGGGCACCATAAGGGGATACCCAATAAGGTGACCTATCTAAGGGATTCAGATCAAGGGAATTCTGACCAGGTGACGGTGAACTTGGTCATGACTGTTAGGGCCAATAATGTGTTCCTTAGAACTAGAAGGGATAAGAGAACCATGGGGGTGGCCATCAGGGCCGTGGCCACCAGGGTCGGAGATCAGTATAACCCTGACATGGCCAGTAGGTCCGGAGATAAGGGGATTACACAGGGAGGTGTTTTATACGTGGAGCGTAGGGCCACATGTGTCAAACTTGTCTGCAGCGAGAGAGGGGACAAGAGTAGGATTCCCAGATAGGGAAATAATAGCAATCGTTATTATGTCAGTTCAGATGGGAGTATTTCATACAAGAACCAACTGAATAGCCAGTGCCATTAGCAATTGAAAGTATGAGTTTTATCCTTGGGTAAATGGGGTAAGTTTTATGTGGTACGGGTGCATCACAATAACTTCAGTTAGCACTAAATTCGTGCATGAGATGGGTTTAGTGGATGTATTGTTAGTATCATTACTGTGTGTTTATATTTACCATTGAGTAGTGGGAATATCTTTAGTCCCACTTATAAGGGAGTGGGTGTGGACACTGAGAGGATATGTTTTGTATATTTTCTTATTTTAGAGAGATGTAATATGCGAGTATGATATTATCCTAGGTATGGACTTGTTAATGATGGTTTTGACCGATAGTGGACTGTTATAATAAGGCTATTGTGTTCGCTGTTCCAAGGCAGGATGTGTTGTTTTGTGATGTCTTGTCATGAAAGAGGGTCGAGCCCGCATATATATTATATTGTAGGTGAGACTTCGAAGAGTATAGTAGTCTCACTATATTCGATGCCAGCACATAGGGACTTTACTGATGAGATTCGAGGGATACCGGGTTTACCGCTGAGAGGAGAGATTGAGCTAGTTATTAATTTAACATTAATGACTTAGTGATAGTGAGAGCGTCGATTGGATGACAACTTTAGTTATGTGAGAGAGAACTATTAGACTTATAATTCTGGGGACAGGATAGAGAGTGTCTCAATTATGTTCTTTGGGCACTAAGTCATAGGTTTAATACTTCAGTTATTAAACGTGTATGTAGATAAAATTTTGAGAAAATGAATATTCTTCGATCTAAGGCCAATGAAGTCGAATAGTATTGTATAAAGAGCATTGGGTAACGTTTACACTCCTAGCTGATAGTTTCGAAAACAGCGAGAATATTAGAGTTACAATTAATAAGGTAATCAAGTATACCCTTACCTTATATCCACACCGAGCATGAGGGGCCAAGTTGATATCAATATGTTACATTTGTGATAATTGTGCATATATGCACGGGGTATAGGGTATATGGGTGCCTTGGTTAGTTTGATTTTTAACATCATTCGGGATATGGGAACGTGGTAATAAATGTGTTGAATCGCATGCCTGTGGGGCAGAAGGAACATAATTGGAAAAGTAGTAAGATGGACTGAACGTCGTTTGAGGAAGAAAATAGTGTGGTTATATACAACAAGAAGATCTATCACACTGAAGATAGGTTGCAAGACCGTGGAGACACAGGTGATGATCACTCTTGACAAGGGAGGGTCTAATAGTTTTGGGAAGGAGATCGAAGTCATACTCAACCAAATTTAAGGGTAGCTGGCTCATAAATAGGATGTTGATTTCACCAAATAAAGACCTAGGAAATGTCTAGTTTAGAGCAGCCTCACGGGTCACTTTTTTAGCGTACCTAGGAAATGGGAGTAGGATGTACAATGTGACGTGGGATATACAGCAGGTGGATCAGTGAGGAGTGAGACATGTTGAATTTGTCTTTAAATACACCACTCGTATATGGAAAAAGGTTGGTCCGTGGCGATCAACCAAAATTTTACAATAATTGGTGAGTAACGGAATGGACAGACATACTAATAGAGTTCATTGTTGGGGTACCAACATCGTTGAAAGGTCAAAATTTCCTTTGGTCTTGTGAATTGGGTTAACCAAGATGGAGAAGTTATTACTAATTTATGTGAGTTACACTATGGGGCAGGGTGCCCAATGTTCCATTAGAGAGAGGGAACGAGCCAGCATAAGGTGTCGCTCGACATTGTTGTGGATCAGAAGGAGATCCTTAAGTCCCACCTCTATAGGGATTATCAGGAGGCGATAGGGATGAAGTTACATTTTGAGCAATTCATATTACCTATAGACCGAGGAGTAAACCAGAGAGGTGACTAAAATGTTGGAGAATAGGAGGGATGCGTATTCTAGGTTTTTGGTTAATTAGATGGAGTAATTTCCATTGTTAATGTTGTGTGTAATAACTTGCACCAGTTTATCATTGGCAAGACCCCTTTTGAATCTTCGTGTGCGAGATCTTATTTTCCACCCACTGTTTGGTTAGAGGTGGGGGATAATAATCTTCTCGTCCTGTAAGTGATTCAGAGTCCGTCTATAAGGATTGGGTTAATTAGACATTACTTCATGTAGTTCAGGAACGTCATAAGAGTTATGTTGGTGCGAACCAAAGATTTTGAAGAATGACGTGAGTGGTCAAACACTATAGCAAGTGTATCCTATGATGGGAGTTATGTGAGTTGGCAAGAAGGGAAATTAGCACGTAGGGAAACAGGGCCTTTCCCCAGTATTGAGATGATAAAACTAGTGGTGTATAAGCTCATTTTATTGGGGTATTATTAGTAGTTTCACAATAGTTTGTGTATCGTCGTCAAGGTGAGACCTTGAGAAATTATGTAGCATACGAGTATATAATTATTTGAACGAACTTGTTATTATTTTTGGGGTCGCAGTGAGTAGGCCTTTAGTCATGATGGTTTCGTTAGTGGGTGTATAGTGGAGGCACCATAATATTGACATGATTTGATTTTGGGTATGTGGGAATGTCATGCAGGTAAGCATGTGAAGTTATTGGTACCAGGCATATCCAAATTTCGGGGATGAAATTCCTTTGTAGGGGGTATGTAATACCCCGTATTTTTGGGAATATTTAAACGGCATGTGTGCTTATAATTTAATTAATTTGTGAAATTTTAAGAGAATTAAATGAGTATTAATTAGAGAATATTGGAAGAATATTTATCTAATATTATATTTACTTGTGTGATAAGTAAATGAAATTTTATTATTTTATATTATGTCGTATCTGGGAAAAGTGACGGGTTGACAGGATCTTATTTCGGACGCGCGTATAGGGTCGCATTGGGAATAAGATGACAAATTGATGATAGGTGACTCAGATGCTAATTTTGAATGCATGGATGATTCGGGATGGGCCAAGATAGTTAGAATTAGGTACCCAAGGGTTGTAATCGGGTTCCCAAGACTTTTTAAGCTATATAGGACCCGTATGAGGGTATTCGAGTCATTTTAATGTTACTAGTTAACCTAATTTCAGGACTAGGGGAATATTATGGGGTTTTGGATGAGGGAGGTAGCCCAATTGATCATTATAATCACTTAGTCTTAAGAGATAGGGAACAGAGAAGGAGAGAGAAATCAAGAAGGCAACTTGGGAAGGAAATTTGCAATTTTTAGGCTAGGATTCTTGGGCTAGGAATATCTTCAAAGAAGGATTCATATCCTACGATAATCTAAGACAAGTGTTTAACTTGCTTTGATATTATATGCATGTTTTTAGTTCATCTTATGGTTTGTGACACAATTATGAATTTTTGAGTGGGATTCATGTGTAAAAATGGGAAGTTTGTGAATAAAATTAGGGGAGAACAATTGGTTTATGATCCCATGTAGAATCTGAGATTTATTCATGTAGAAAAGTGTGATATTGAATGATTAGTATAAGGTTTGATTCAATCTTGAAGTCAAATTAAGTACTTGTATAATTCTTGATTAACGATGTTGAATCACGGAATTTAAATTGTTATCGGGTGAATTCAAATGTGAAAATAAGTGTAATCACGTTTGGAATTGATCACAACCATAAATTTTGGGTTAGATTGGTGACATATTTGGGATTATTGATGGGAAGATGATGAACCCCATCTAAGAAAGAGGGTTATAGCACCAATCTCCTTGTAATCTTTTTAAAAGCTCATTATAATGAGTTTTTTTTTTTTTTGGTTATTAACCGGGGTGTCCACTAGCGACTAAGTGACTAATCCCCTCGCTGATTTGTAGGCACCTCAAATGGGTGGGACAGCTGGCCAAGAGATTTAAAGCTTCTCCATGCCCAAGGCGGGAATCGAACCCCCGACCTTGGTTAAGGTTTGAGTTGATATTCTCGTTCGAACGAGGTTGGCATTTCGTTCAAACGACTTATGGGTTGGTCATGGAGATAGATTGCATGCCTTCCAGTTTTGTAATTTTCTAATTCAGTAAATTAGTTATGAATTTTCTACAAAAGGGTGTTCGAGACCGAAATTTTTAGTCAGAAATCAAATCCGGGTATGAATGCATGGGTATTTTAGGGTGAAAAAACACTCGGGTTATGATTTATGTAATCAGGCTAGGATTTTAGAAAAATTTGGGTTACGGGTCAGTTTGAGATATGCTTAGTGTCCGAAATAAAATATAAACATGATACATATAAATAAGTAAGTGACTAGTTATGAATTTGGGAGTTGGATTTAGACTCGGAGATTTTAGGCTAGTGCTATGAGGGACATGTCAGATTAGCTGGTTTTATTTTATATATATGTGGATATATATATATATATATACTAGGGTGTACCCGTGGCGATGGCACGGCGATAAATTTGTTCCCATGATAAATTTGTTCCCGTGATAAACTTGTTCCCATGATTCCGATAGTTCTAAGATTAATATTTCACGCCTCCACATATAATTTTGAATAGTCATTAGATCTCGCAAAATAAGACATGACATGATAACACTATTTAGTGTGCAAAGTTATAAAGGAGGTGAATATATATTAAAATGAAATAGGAACCAATCCACTTGCACTAAATAAGAAATATGATAAAAAAAAAATTCTTCATGCTTGAGTGTACCCGTGTCAATGCCATCAAGATTATTTCTTACTCGATGAACTTTTATTTATGTTATGTTTGGGTTTATTATCATGACCATACAATATTTCTACTACCCAACAAATAAATGTTAAAAACAAATAAATAATTATTTTAAATGTAAAAATGATTATTAACCACCGTGTTAATAAAATGTTAATAGAACACGACACGACATGAGCAATACCATTAGTTAATGTGGACACCCTTAATAATGTGATTAACATTATAAATAAAAATGATCACACATGATATAAATCAACACGAAAAGGATTCCAAAACTAATTTAATATTAGGAATAAATGAGTTACTTATATTGATGTTAACGTCTTTTAATAATGAGTTACGTCTATTTGCATAACGTCTTTTATCAACTTTTTTAGTTCATTTAAAAATGCCTCCGGAGTCTCCCGCTATAGTATGTATGTTCAATCTTTCCTATTGGCATTTGTCAATTCAATATTTTTTAAAGCTTAAAATATTTTTAAAAATGGCACAACTTGCATATTAGTCTTAGTAATAATGTAAAATTTTTACTTAAAATAATATAATATGGCTTTCAATTATTATCCGTTTTACTAAGATTCTTTTTAACCAAAAACTGATGGTTAATTGTATTATAAATTTAATACAATATTTACACTTGCCACACACATAGGTCATTTATTAGTCCTAAAAATATCCGTTCTACTAAGATTCTTTTTTAACAAAAAGAAAAGATGGTTATTTGTAATGGAAAATTAATACTATATTTCACACAAAGATAGGAATGAATTTATAAGCCTTGAAGTCGTCCTATATTATCTATACAACTTTTCTCCACTGCCCAAGGTAGGAACGTGGGTCCCGAGGTAATGAGATGACATCTCATTGTGAGGTCAGATGTCAAACCATGATGTGTACAGTAGAGAGTATATTATATATTATGAGAGACAAAAAAGAATAACTCACCTCAAGCCACATGACAACGTTACCATTATCCACAATACCACCTCTTCAATAGGTTTACACGGTTAATCAATACAAAAGAATAAAAAAAGGAACATGAATTATAAAAATAAAAAAATAACAAAATAAATTTAACACAACTGAAGTTTGGTGTATCACCCCGTTACATATCCCATCATTCTTCTCTAAGAGAGTGATTTCCATTCAAACAAATTACTGTTGTTTTTCCATTAGGACATCTATCATAAGGTGGATTACTTTCCAAGTACTGCATTATACAAACTCACTTCTGATTAACAGTGTTTCTATGCGATCTACAAAAAAATATTAGAACTACAAAAAATATATACTTTTGTATAAATTAGAACCAGTCAGGCTCCCGTGCAGGAGTCCAAATGGGGGTATATCGTGAGGGATGATTTTTAGAAGAAAAAAAAAATTATTTGTTTTGTGTGGGTTATAATCATTTTAGTTAAAATGCATCCCTGTAAAAAAATTCAAAATAACACTTTTTAGTATTATAAAATACTCTCAAATATTAACCTATTTTTTTAAATACCAAAAAATGTTATTTTTAACTGATTTTTTTTACAGTAGTAGACCGAAATGTTTATAACCCACACAAAAAATTAAAAAATATTTTTTTTTCTAAAAAATATCCCGCACGGGATCCCTCGTTTGGACTCTCGCACGGGAGCCTGACTCATATTAAAACTACAAAAAAAAAATATAATTTTGGATCATCTCATTTAACTGTAATGCGATCTACAAAAAACATATTAGAACTACAAAAAAAATACACTTTTTAAGATAACATAAAAACCTTGCCAAAGACTCAGGAAAGGGCTTGTGAACATTCCAAAAATCATAGTTTTTGTAGCATCTAGTCCTCTCGTATATCCTTCTGAATGCGATCTTCCCACATCTACACCACATAAATAAAAAACATCATTGAAGATATAAACTTGAGATGTGAAAGAAATGACTTTTTAGTACCTCAGTGGTGATAAAGATTTGGTTCCCATCATTCTCTCTCTTAATCCAATAAGCTAGTATAAAACAAATATGAACACATTTACTAACTAAAAAAAATCTTAAAAACATTACCGTGAAATGGCATGGAACTCTTAAACTCGGATGGAACTCTTAAACAACAATGTTACCGAAGGTACCAAAAATACAACTCCACAACGCTTAGAACCAAGAAACAAAACGTAAAAAAGTGTAACAGGTACCAAAGAAATAAAATAGAAAATGCATGGAACTCTTAACAGAACTCTTGACAGCAATGTTGCACTTTTGTGTGTAGAACTCTTGACAACAATGTTGCACTTTTGGATTTGCAACTGATAGACGGGGGTATGTACCTGATAAAATGGGTTCTACGCATGGGTCCAAGTGAGAGAACAACAATGTTTTAAGACTTAACGATTAAATTGTTTTAACACTTAACGAAAAAATCATGTGTTCGGGAAGCTAGTAGAAACTCTGTTGACTGGTAACAGGTACATTAAACTGGGTTAGCAGCTCAGATGTCTAGGAAAAATAAAATGTTGTGTAGAGTATACAACGGGGTACCAAAAAAAAATGTTGTGCAACTCTATTCAAGAAGGATACTTATGTTGAAAACAAAGGGTGAGATGAAGTCTCTCTTGCTCCTTGTATGGCAGATGTGTGAAGACTATACAACTGGGTACCAAAAAATGTTATACAGAGAAAAAAAATGTTATGAAACTCAATTCAAAGGGCATACTTACGTTGAAAAAATGTGAGATGAAGTGTCTGAGATGGCAAAAGTTTCAAGATAAAGAAACGCTTGTATACTTAGTTTGCATGATCAAGCAATACAATGACAGCTAAGACCAAACCGAGATCTTTTAAAGTTTGGGATTGAATCAATTTTGGAGGTTTTTGAGGGGAGGTCGATGAGAGTTAAGAGAGAGGCGTGCATTTATGTCCACTCAACATACAATGACAGCTTAGAGATAGGTGGGCGAGAGATTGAGAGGCTCGAGGTAGACAGAGATTGAGAGGCTCGAGATACCTTTTCTTTTTCTTTTGGTTTCAAAGTGATTCTCTGTTTATATTTAATGGCTTTGTAGATTTGGAGGTATACGTGACAACTGTTAACGGTTAAATAGATAGATATAAAATATGTTTATATAGGTTTTGTATATGAAGTTATATGATGTGGCAAAACACCCTCCTCCTTTATATATATATATATATATATATATATATATATATATGTGTGTGTGTGTGTGTGTGTGTGTGTGTGTGTGTATGTGTGTGTGTGTGTGTGATATTTATGTGAAACATATCCATCCTAGAGGATACATTATCGGTGGAGGTTGCGGGACATGGGCAGTCATTCTGGCGAATCTCAACAAAGGTAGTACTGTTACCCAAGGTCATAGGTCTGTGCATGCCTGCACTATGTAGTGTTGGAGTCTTATGGAGTAATGTGGTATGGTTATGACCATGGGCTTAAGGCCAAGACCACCTCTAGTTTTTGTTTTCATTTTGGGTTCGGTGGTGAGATTATAACCGGGTTGCTCAGGTTGTGGTGGAAATTCCTGGAGCTTGATAGCATGCTAGAGATTTCCCATCCAGTGAGTTATTACTCAGAGGAACTGCAGTTATATATACATAGTGAGTGATATATAAGTATGTATACTTGATTTGATTTGTGTGTGTCTATATATATATGCATAAGCAGGTAAAGAGTACATATGTTGGGATACCAAAGAAGTAATAATCCCTAAACAAGATAGAGCAAGACCTAATTGAAAATGAATCAAATTATTGATTGTGTCATAAAGACCCTTATGCCCATGTCCCAATCAACCTCCCGAAGGAATATGTGCATCTAAAATATCTTTCATACTGTGTCCAATCCCGAACTTATTTCTATATATGTGACCAGTAATGAGAAAAACAAATGAAATAGCTAAATGATGATGAGCCATATCACTCAGCCATAAACTTTGCGTTTATGTATGGAATCCCCCGAGAAGGGTTAGAATGGCAGTTCTCGCTCCTTGGGAAGTACCAAATAAATGACTACTTGAATCGGGATTTTGAGCATAAAGATTCCAATGACCTGTAAAAAGTGGGCTTAACCCTTGGGGAAGGGAACTACTTCGATTTCATTGGAGTTACAGATTGGAATAACTCGAGAACTTTTGATTTAATTATGATCCAAAGAAAAAAAAAGGATGGAATAATCATTCTATGATGAAAATAGAATAACCGTCTATTTTGTGTTGTGTGGATAGCAGGTATACACTATATAATCAAAACAATCAAATAGAAAAACAAATAGATTTTTTTTATGAATTTGTAATAGATCTATGGGGTAAACGTTTGTTGTTGCAAATGCTAAAACTGGACTAGAAAGGAGTTTGAGAGTTCTTCTGGTATGGAATCATAGTCGAAATAGAATCATGATATAAAGATATACATGAACCACAGTCTAAAAAATATAGAACCATCAATCAGTTGATTTGTTCTAATTTATTAATTTAAGCCAAACATCTCAGAGATAGATAGAGAGGTAGGAATTTATCAAATGAGCCGCAGTCCTTCGTATACATCAGGATTCCATTGATGAGAAAGGGTTGGGTAAAGCTTGAACCCAATTACTACAGTGATGAATATGAGCGCAATTGAAATTCCTGGGGAGTTATACATTTGTGTATTGATAAGACCGTTCACTATTTCTTGAAGATCAATCTCTCCCCCATATGAACCATATAGCCAAGAGAAACCATGAACCATAATAGAAGAGCTTGCCCCACCCATGAGTAAATATTTCACGTGGAGTCGATTATGTTGATTCTCGGATATAAAGATATCAAATGGGCTACATCAAACTCGCATGGCCAGTAACGCATGTGTGGTATTTGAAACGCCTTCCTAGTTATATTGTGAATATTTTAAATAAAACTCTTAAACAATTATAAGGCCTAGTATACTGTGATGTGTGATTTGATCAAAATTCTAATTTTACAGATTCGAAATGAGAAATTGCCATCCCATTCAATCCAATCGGGATGCCCTGGACCTAAGATGTCACTTGGGAGGAATAACATGAAGCTCAGAATTAGGGGTGTATTCAATACTCCAAAATAACCAGGGAATTGATCTATGGTCGATTTCATAATAAATAAATAAATAAATAAATAAATAAATAGGAATTTATAGTTATACCTCGTAAAAAAGACTTTTTTGTTTTGTGGAATTATCAAGTTCTTTTCTTTTCGAAAGAAATTATGTTCAAGTAAGCAACTAGCAAATATGTCATGGTTACAGGAGTCTATCCATCGCATATAGAATTTAAGGTCATTGTGGCCTAACTGTCGAGGTAAAGTCGGGACCTAAAAGACCGAATGGAATGGTACATAGACAATTAAATCCCTTATGAATTCCAAGGTACTCCCTTAATTAATAATTATGGGATTCATCATTCGAGGGGAAGTATACTACTCAAGAATTTCACATTTCATATATGATCCTACCTATTATCTAGATATACCAAGAAAGAGTACAGTCTAATGAGGCTAGTATGAATTATTTACTCATGGGTGGGGCAAGCTCTTATATTCTGGTTCATGGTTTCTCTTGGCTATATGGTTCATCCGAGGGAGAGATCAAGCTTCAAGAAATAGTGAATGGTCTTATCAATACACAAATATATAACTCCCCAGGAATTTCAATTGCGCTCATATTCATCACTGTAGGAATTGGGTTCAATCTTTCCCCAACCCCTTCTCATCAATGGACTCATGACGTATACGAAGGAGTGAGGTTTGTTCGATAAATTCCTACCTCTCTATGTTTCCACGCGTGTTAAAACCCTATCAAGAATGTAATCTGTTCTAAAAACATTTTCTATAGATATTTGTACTAGAATTTACGAACACCCAATACCAATATTATTCTTTATTAGTGCCAAATAGAAATCGAAATGGGGCGTGGCCAAGTGGTAAGGCAACAGGTTTTAGTCCCACTATTCGGAGGTTCGAATCCTTCTGTCCCAGAGCACATAAATTCTATCTAAATTTTATCAGAATAAATATTGCATTGCTTTTTTGAACTTTTAAAACAAGGTTATGTGTGAAGATATAGGAGAGAATGTGAGTCTTGTTTCTTTTTTATTTTTAATGTTTCTTTTCTGAATCATATCAGTTTTTTTTTCAAAAACTGAACTAAATCAAGTTCAAATTGCATACTGATATAACTGAATAGATTTGTGATCCAAGAAATATGGGAACAAAGACTACAATAGTTTGAATTTAAAAAGGTAGGGAGGCTTTTCGTCCTATGCTCATTACCTTCATATTGAAAGAAGTTAGTTACTTAGAAAAACCCAATGTCCCATATCTATTTGAAATCCTTTTTTTGTGAATCGAAATACGAAAGATCCTATCTACCCTATCTCTTATTCCCTATTCCTTAAACTTAAATGAGATATCCCAATTATTAATGTTCTTCCGATCTCTTGAATTTTAAACAAGAGCAGGAGGGAGTTATTGCTACTGGTTAAATTGACCCAATGGGACTAAGTCTCATAAGATTGGTTAGGGTAAAATAAAAAATAAGAGCAAGGACTTAATATGTACTTGTTTATATTTGTCCCTAAATAAGAGAGTCTGCATTCCATAAAAAAAGGATCCTTTTTCTTTATGTTATGATTCATCAAGGATTGCTTTATCAACCGCCATCTACTTTAGAGATCCATACCGAAACATTTTTCGAATACAAAAGCTCAGTATCTTCCGATGAATTAGTGAATTAAACAGGATTCTTTTGTACAGAATAAAAAGTAGTTGGTCAATCTTTAGAAATTTCATCGTCAATGTGAAATACTTATACAAATAAAAATGTGGGAGAGATAAAAAAGATGCAAGGTCGTTTGTCTGCTTGGATAGTCAAGCATGGGCTAATTTATAGATCTCTGGGCTTTGATTTCCAAGGAATAGAGACTTTACAAATAAAACCCGAGGATTGACATTCCATTGCTGTCATTTTATATGTATATGGCTACAATTATCTACGCTGACAATATTAAGGATTCATAGTGCACTTCGATGGGAGATTCTCTTGTAGAAATAACGCGTTGATCTAGTCACCACCGGAGCCACAAAGGACTATCTAAATTGATTCGTTTCTGCAGCCCCAATTGCATCATAGGAATTTGAAAAAAAGGGTTCTTTTCTTTCATATACTTATATATATTATCATTAATTCCTTCATTTTGAATGTTTCAGCGATTACATGGATTATACCTATTTACACAAACACCTCGACGATTCTCGCTCGTTAAGATATAGAGTCTAATAAGCATATCTTGAGTTGGTACGGAAATAATATCCCCAATAGCTAGAGATAAATGATTCATATGAGAAAACATAAGTAAATTTGCCACTGCTTGAGCCTCTAAAGATAAAGTCACATGAACAATCATTTGATCCCCGCCAAAGTCTGCATTGAATCCTTTATGAACTAATAGATGTAAACAAATAGCACGCCCTTCCACTAAAACTGGATAGAATGCCTATATGCTTAATCTATGCAGAGTAGGTGCTCTATTCATCAATAAAGGATGCCCCTGCATAACTTTTTGAAGTATTTCCCATACAATTGGTTCTTTTTCTTGAATTATACTCTTATCAAATCCTATGTTCGAAGCAAGACGCTGTCTAGTTAGACCACGAATTAAAAATGTCTAGAAAAGTTCTATTGCTATTTCACTAGGCAATCCACATCGATGTAATGAAAGTGAAGGGCCCACGATAATGATGTAACACCCTGAATAATCGATCTGTTTGCCCAGCATAGTCTCACGAAATCTTCCCTCTCTGCCTTCAATTACATCTGAAAACGACTTGTAAACTTTATTATGACCGTCTCTCGTTGATTTTTCGCGAATTCCATTATCAAGAAGTGTATCCACGACTTCTTATACCAATTTATCCTGAAGAACTGATTAATTTTTTGAGAATAAGGATAGAGTCCCATTCTACATGTTAATACCAGCAAAAATGAAATTTATAGTAAGAGGAAAATCCATCGAGTTTAGAAATCATGACGGTTCAAGTCCCTTGTTGATACCAAAATTAATATGCTGATATGGATGAATAATACGAAGACACGTGTCAATCTATGTGGCACAATAGCAACGAGGAAGTCCATTTCCCCGACCAACTCATGTTCTCTCCGAGCAACAAGGATACACCGAGGAACTCCAGTGCTCCGAGGAACTCTTGAACGACGAGCAACTAAGGCGGTTCGAGCTGCATCTCGACCCCAGCATTAATTGCCATATAATCAACAGTTCAACTATTCATTGAATGCTTATCCTTGACGCACACGTTAGAAGAGCATTAAATGAATTACCCTTTCATATGTATATCATTGAATGTATCACCATCTCAGATGATAACCTCAAGGCTATAAATACATTGTATCACCCTCATTCAAAGGGACCCCGGAATTTCTTGATTGAACTTGTAATCGAGAATTCCCAAACACTCAGCAATAACATAACAGTGGACGTAAGCCATTCTTATAAGGCTGAACCACTTTAAAATTCTTTGTCTCATTTATATTTATCTGTGATTGAATAATTAGAGTGATCTAATTTTTTACATCAACATATTGGCGCCGTTTGTGGGAACGATTGTTATTATCGTTTTTCACCAAAAATCATTCATCATCAATGGCGGATAATCCAGAATCTAGCAATCGAAATGCTGGAAATACTGGAAATCCTCCGAATCCCTCTGCACCTCCAGATCTAGCCGGGATTATGACGAATCTGGCTCAAGGACAAACCGCCATGCAAGAAACAATGAGGCAGCTCATACAAACCCTTCATGGCGGTGCACGTTCAGGACAGCAAAGTGGTCAGAGGCAAACTTATTTACTTTCTTCACGATCCAGGCATACTGAGTCATATCGTAATGAGGAGTCTGATGATTTCTCTTATCAACCTGGGCGAACTTCGTCAATAAGGGCTACAGATACTGATCAACGTATCACCCTCTCTCCAGAAAGACCCAGTGCCTTAGAAAGACTGAGTAGGGTGTCTCCTTTCAGTCGATTAGGCCCTAGGAGGAATAGGAGTCCACCTAAGACCATGTCGAGGAGTTTTCGACAACCATCAGATCTAAAAGAAGGATCAGCACAATCACGACCAGTTGCTCGTCAAGATAAATCTCAGGAGGCTACTTCAGAACGATCTATTGCTCGAACTAACAAGCCCGATGAAGGAAATGATGCGTGGAAAGGTTCCATTCAGCGGTTGGAGGATAGATTGGGAGAAATGGCTAAGGCAAAGAACCCCCTACAACGAACTTTTGTTCAAGGAACACCTTTTGTACAGGCCATTGTGAATTTTCCTACACCGTCAAAGTTTAAAGGACCAGTAGTGACCCCCAAATATGATGGAAAGACAGATCCTGTTCTTCACATAGAGCAATATCAAGCTGCTTCCGACATCTATGTCGTCCCCGACGAGATGAGATGCAGAGCGTTCTCAGGAACTCTTACTGGAGCTGCCCAGATATGGTACAACAATCTTCCTCGGGGTAAGATTGCAACTTTCTTTCAGTTGGCCGAGTTATTTATTGGAAATTTCTGTTTTGGAGCAAAGCCAGTAAAACGAGTAGCACACTTGTTAAGTGTTAGACAAAAATCTGGTGAGAGTACTAGAGATTACATAACTCGTTTCAATAACGAGAAGCTGGAAGTCATAGATTACGAAGAGAAGACAGCAATCACCGCCTTGATGAGTGGGTTGTTGCCTAATAAATTGTATTACACCTTGGCGAAAGATCCACCTAAAACTATGTCAGAGTTGATGGCAAAAGCGACCAAAATCATAAATGCTGAGGAATTTATGGCTGCAAAGAAGAATATGGATAAAGACACCAAGGTGGACGTCGACAAGTCTAAAAATAAAGAGCATAAGGGCAATGGCGGTGACAAACATTCCAGAAATAATAAGTCATCATGGGAAGTCCTGAAGAATACGACAATTATACTCCCTTGAAAATGGGTATTAATCATGTCTTGGAAGAAATCAAGAATAGCGAGGAGGTAAAGTGGCTGAAGAAATTAAGGTCAGATCCTGATGCAAGGAACAGGGATAAGTATTGTGAGTTCCACAAAGATCATGGTCATATGACTAAAAATTGCATAGCTCTTCAGAACGAGATTGAAACAACTCATCCGAAGAGGAAAGCTAGCAAAGTATGTTGATCGGGGAGGCGAAAAAAGAAATAATGACCGAACTAGAGAGAGGTCTAGATCTCCTCGCCAAACAAAGGAGAAAAAGAAGAGGGACCATGAAGATGATCCAGATGAAGACCCCGATCTTCCCAAGAAGCCAAGGCAGCCAGAACGAGAGGTATTTTCCATACGTTTTAAATCATTTGATTGTAATGTTATTACATGAGGAGATGCAGGAGGAGGAGACCTTACTGCAGAGAGAAAGGCTTACCTCGGAGAGGCTCAAGCTTGCTCATATATTCAGCGAATAAATCTGGCCGAGGATGATCGTCCGAGGAAGGTAAACAAAGAGAAGCTAGTCATTGGTTTTTCAAAAAATGACCTGGCAGGTGTTCTTTACCCTCACGACGACCCTTTGGTGATCAAAATGAGGATGAAAGAAGTAGTGATTTCAAGGGTGTTGGTAGACAATGGTAGTTCGGCAGACATCATGTACTATTCATGCTTCGACAGCTTGAATTTGAAATTATCTCAATTGGAGCCTTATCACAGACCCCTTCTGGGTTTTGCTGGCGAGAAATTTTTTCCACTTGGGACGATCAAGTTGGATATATTCATTGGAACTTGGCCTGCTTGCCGAACGGAAAGGATACTCTTCTTTGTGATGGATAAAAATGTACAGTCAGCTTACAACATCATCATGGGAAGAGTTGGTTTGAAGAAGTTCGAAGCAGTTCCATCTACAGTACATCAGTGCTTAAAATTCCCAACAAACTTTGGAGTAGGAGTTGTGAAAGGTGATCAAAAAGTAGCTCGGGAATGCTATTATTCATCTGCCGAACAAGAGGAGCTTGAAGAATCAAGGAAAAAGACTACTACCTACCAGGTGGAAGAAGATACAGAAATTGAAACTCTTGATCCCAGAGATGAATCCCAACTTGTAAAAGGACAATAAGGGCACGAAGACCGAAGCGCCTATAAAAATGCAAAATGGCGAATTCTGCGAATTTGGAAGGAAATTCAAATATGAAGAAAAGGCTCCTAAAACCGAGGAAAGTCATTTAATATCGCCATATACCGAGAAAGAATGGTCCATACTCCTCAAAGTTCGAAATATGAAACATTAGGGGCTTCTGTTGATACCAAAATTAATATGCTGATATGGACGAATAATACGAAGACACGTGTTAATCTATGTGGCACAATAGCAACGAGGAAGTCCATTTCCCCGACCAACTCATGTTCTCTCCGAGCAACAAGGATACACCGAGGAACTCCAGTGCTCCGAGGAACCCTAGCGCTCCGAGGAACTCTTGAACGACGAGCAACTAAGGCGGTTCGAGCTGCATCTCGACCCCAGCATTAATTGCCATATAATCAACAGTTTAACTATTCATTGAATGCTTATCCTTGACGCACACATTAGAAGAGCATTAAATGAATTACCCTTTCATATGTATATCATTGAATGTATCACCCTCTCAGATGATAACCTCAAGGCTATAAATACATTGTATCACCCTCATTCAAAGGGACCCCGGAATTTCTTGATTGAACTTGTAATAGAGAATTCCCAAACACTCAGCAATAACATAACAGTGGACGTAGGCCATTCTTATAAGGCTGAACCACTTTAAAATTCTTTGTCTCATTTATATTTATCTGTGATTGAATAATTATAGTGATCTAATTTTTTACATCAACAGATTGGCGCCGTCTGTGGGAACGATTGTTATTATAGTTTTTCACCAAAAATCATTCATCATCAATGGCGGATAATCCAGAATCTAGCAATCGAAACGCTGGAAATACTGGAAATCCTCCGAATCCCTCTGCACCTCCAGATCTAGCCGGGATTATGATGAATCTGGCTCAAGGACAAACCGCCATGCAAGAAACAATGAGGCAGCTCATACAAACCCTTCATGGCGGTGCACGTTCAGGACAGCAAAGTGGTCAGAGGCAAACTTATTTACTTTCTTCACGATCCAGGCGTACTGAGTCATATCGTAATGAAGAGTCTGACGATTTCTCTTATCAACCTGGGCGAACTTCGTCAATAAGGGCTACAGATACTGATCAACGTATCACCCTCTCTCCAGAAAGACCCAGTGCCTTAGAAAGACTGAGTAGGGTGTCTCCTTTCAGTCGATTAGGCCCTAGGAGGAATAGGAGTCCACCTAAGACCATGTCGAGGAGTTTTCGACAACCATTAGATCTAAGAGAAGGATCAACAGAATCACGACCAGTTGCTCGTCAAGATAAATCTCAGGAGGCTACTTCAGAACGATCTATTGCTCGAACAAACAAGCCCGATGAAGGAAATGATGCGTGGAAAGGTTCCATTCAGCGGTTGGAGGATAGATTGGGAGAAATGGCTAAGGCAAAGAACCCCCTACAACGAACTTTTGTTCAAGGAACACCTTTTGTACAGGCCATTGTGAATTTTCCTACACCGTCAAAGTTTAAAGGACCAGTAGTGACCCCTAAATATGATGGAAAGACAGATCCTGTTCTTCACATAGAGCAATATCAAGCTGCTTCTGACATCTATGTCGTCCCCGACGAGATGAGATGCAGAGCGTTCTCAGGAACTCTTACTGGAGCTGCCCAGATATGGTACAACAATCTTCCTCGGGGTAAGATTGCAACTTTCTTTCAGTTGGCCGAGTTGTTTATTGGCAATTTCTATTTTGGATTAAAGCCAGTAAAACGAGTAGCACACTTGCTAAGTGTTAGACAAAAATCTGGTGAGAGTACTAGAGATTACATAACTCGTTTCAATAACGAGAAGCTGGAAGTCATAGATTACGAAGAGAAGACAGCAATCACCGCCTTGATGAGTGGGTTGTTGCCTAATAAATTGTATTACACCTTGGCGAAAGATCCACCTAAAACTATGTCAGAGTTGATGGCAAAAGCGGCCAAAATCATGAATGCCGAGGAATTTATGGCTGCAAAGAAGAATATGGATAAAGACACCAAGGTGGACGTCGACAAGTCTAAAAATAAAGAGCATAAGGGCAATGGCGGTGACAAACGTTCCAGAAATAATAAGTCATCATGGGAAGTCCTGAAGAAATACGACAATTATACTCCCTTGAAAATGGGTATTAATCATGTCTTGGAAGAAATCAAGAATAGCGAGGAGGTAAAGTGGCCGAAGAAATTGAGGTCAGATCCTGATGTAAGGAATAGGGATAAGTATTGTGAGTTACACAAAGATCATGGTCATATGACTAAAAATTTCATAGCTCTTCAGAACGAGATTGAAACACTCATCCGAAGAGGAAAGCTAGCAAAGTATGTTGATCGGGGAGGCGAAAAAAGAAATAATGACCGAACTAGAGAGAGGTTTAGATCTCCTCACCAAACAGAGGAGAAAAAGAAGAGGGACCATGAAGATGATCCAGATGAAGACCCCGATCTTCCCAAGAAGCCAAGGCAGCCAGAACGAGAGGTATTTTCCATACGTTTTGGATCATTTGATTGTAATGTTATTACAGGAGGAGATGCAGGAGGAGGAGACCTTATTGCAGAAAGAAAGTCTTACCTCGGAGAGGCTCAAGCTTGCTCATATATTCAGCGAATAAATCTGGCCGAGGATGATCGTCCGAGGAAGGTAAACAAAGAGAAGCTAGTCATTGGTTTTTCAAAAAACGACCTGGCAGGTGCTCTTTACCCTCACGACGACCCTTTGGTGATCAAAATGAGGATGAAAGAAGTAGTGATTTCAAGGGTGTTGGTAGACAATAGTAGTTCGGCAGACATCATGTACTATTCATGCTTCGACAGCTTGAATTTGAAATTATCTTAATTGGAGCCTTATCACAGACCCCTTCTGGGTTTTGCTGGCGAGAAAGTTTTTCCACTTGGGACGATCAAGTTGGATATATTCATTGGAATTTGGCCTGCTTGCCGAACGGAAAGGATACGCTTCTTTGTGATGGATAAAAATGTACAGTCAGCTTACAACATCATCATGGGAAGAGTTGGTTTGAAGAAGTTCGAAGAAGTTCCATCTACAGTACATCAGTGCTTAAAATTCCCAACAAACTTTGGAGTAGGAGTTGTGAAAGGTGATCAAAAAGTAGCTCGGGAATGCTATTATTCATCTGCCGAACAAGAGGAGCTTGAAGAATCAAGGAAAAAGGCTACTACCTACCAGGTGGAAGAAGATACAAAAATTGAAACTCTTGATCCCAGAGATGAATCCCAATTTGTAAAAGGACAATAAGGGCACGAAGACCGAAGCGCCTATAAAAATGCAAAATGGCGGATTCTGCGAATTTGGAAGGAAATTCAAATATGAAGAAAAGGCTCCTAAAACCCAGGAAAGTCATTTAATATCGCCATATACTGAGAAAGAATGTTCCATACTCCTCAAAGTTTGAAATATGAAACATTGGGGGCTTCTGTTGATACCAAAATTAATATGCTGATATGGACGAATAATACGAAGACACGTGTCAATCTATGTGGCACAATAGCAACGAGGAAGTCCATTTCCCCGACCAACTCATGTTCTCTCCGAGCAACAAGGATACACCGAGGAACTCCAGTGCTCCGAGGAACCCTAGCGCTCCGAGGAACTCTTGAACGACGAGCAACTAAGGCGGTTCGAGCTGCATCTCGACCCCAGCATTAATTGCCATATAATCAACAGTTCAACTATTCATTGAATGCTTATCCTTGACGCACACGTTAGAAGAGCATTAAATGAATTACCCTTTCATATGTATATCATTGAATGTATCACCCTATTAGATGATAACCTCAAGGCTATAAATACATTGTATCACCCTCATTCAAAGGGACCCCAGAATTTCTTGATTGAACTTGTAATCGAGAATTCCCAAACACTCAGCAATAACATAACAGTGGACGTAGGCCATTCTTATAAGGCTGAACCACTTCTTTGTGATGGATAAAAATGTACAGTCAGCTTACAATATCATCATGGGAAGAGTTGGTTTGAAGAAGTTCGAAGCAGTTCCATCTACAGTACATCAGTGCTTAAAATTCCCTACAAACTTTGGAGTAGGAATTGTGAAAGGTGATCAAAAAGTAGCTCGGGAATGCTATTATTCATCTGCCGAACAAGAGGAGCTTGAAGAATCAAGGAAAAAGACTACTACCTACCAGGTGGAAGAAGATACAGAAATTGAAACTCTTGATCCCAGAGATGAATCCCAACTTGTAAAAGGACAGGTGGTGGAATCCACAGAAAATGTTATTCTGGACGACGAGCACCCTGAACGAGTAACCCAGATAGGTTCATCGTTGGATGCTTCAATAAAACAGGAGTTGATAACTTTCTTGAAGAATAGGAAGAAAACTTTTGCATGGAGTCATGAAGACATGCCAGGAATAGATCCAAACTTCCTATGTCACGAGCTCAATGTGAATATGGAGATCAAGCCTGTAAAGCAGAGAAGAAGGGTATTTAGCCCCGAGAAGAATCAAGCTATTCAAGAGGAGGTCGACAAGCTCCAGAAAGCTCAATTCATTGAAGATGTGAAGTAACCAGACTGGTTGGCAAATGTGGTGATGGTAAAGAAGAAAAACAATAAATGGAGAATGTGTGTTGACTTCACTGATCTCAACAAGGCCTGCCCAAAGGATCACTTTCCATTGCCCAGAATTGATCAGTTAGTGGATGCTACCTCGGGGCACGAGCTGTTCAGCTTCATGGATGCTTACTCTAGTTATAACCAGATCAAATTGAAACCTGAAGACAGGGAAAGTACTTCTTTTATTACCCCTAGGGGTACTTATTGTTATAATGTTATGCCTTTTGGTTTGAAAAATGCAGGAGCGACATACCAGTGGCTGATGAACAAGGTTTTTGCCGAACAAATCAGTTGCAATATGGAAGTCTATGTCGATGATATGCTAACAAAGAGCAAGAAAGTTATTGATCATCTAGTTGATTTGAGTCAGACCTTTGATCAACTAGATAAATACTAAATGAAGCTCAACCCGACGAAGTGCACATTTGGAGTACGAGAAGGAATGTTCCTCGGGTACATCGTCAACCAATGAGGCATTGAGGCAAATCCAGAAAATATCAAAGATCTTTTAGGGCTGCGATCTCCAATAATAAAAAAAGAAGTGCAGAGTCTTACAGGACGAGTTGCAGCACTCAACAGATTTGTATCTTGAGCAACAGATAGATGCTTACCATTCTTCAAAACACTTCGAAAAACTTTCGAGTGGAATGATGAATGTGAAAAAGCCTTTCAAGACTTGAAGAAATATCTGGGAACACCTCCACTACTGTCCAGACCAGTAATGGGAGAAAAGTTGTACTTATACCTGGCAGTATCAGAGAATGCAGTCAGCTCGGCTTTAATCAGATTGGAGAATGGAGTCCAGAAGCCAATTTATTACACAAGTAAGGCTTTCCGAGGTGCAGAGATCAGGTACCCAAAGTTGGAAAAATTGGCATTGGCATTAATTGAAGCAAGTTGAAGAATGAGGCCATATTTCCAGGCCCATACCATCGTCGTTTATACCGACATGCCATTGATACAAGCCATTCATAAGACAGAAAAGTCAGGGAGACTGATGTACTGGGCAATAGAGCTCGGTGAATATGATATTGTGTATGAGCCCAGATCATCATTGAAAGGGCAAGCTATAGCAGACTTTATAGCGGAGTTTACATATCCTGATACCCTCGAGGAACAAAAATTGCTCGCTGCCCAACCTGTGGATGTTACAGGATCAACAAACATAAGTCCAGACCAACTCCGGTTGGTAAAAGGGTTTGTGGATAGATCATCAAATTCAAACCCAGACCAACTCCGGTTGGTAAAAGGGTGAGAAGAGATGGTCGACGAGGAGCGAAAATTACCAGGGGAGGATGAAAGAAAACAGCAGATATTTCACCGAGGAACTCTGTCAGATAAGAAATTTGAAGATGAGTTACCTACATGGAGATTGTATGTAGATGGATCATCTTGCACAGCAGGTTGTGGAGCAGGGATTGTTTTGAAAACCCCAGACGAGATTGACATAGAATATGCCTTGCGATTTCAATTCAAAACATCCAATAATGAGGTTGAGTATGAGGCCATGATAGCAGGTCTTAATTTAGCAAAGATTATGAAAGCACAACAATTGATAGTATTCAGTGATTCTCAATTAATTATGAATCAGATGATGGGAACATATGCAGTTAAAGGAGAATTAATGGTCAAATATCATGCAAAGGTGATGGAGTTGTTGGCAGAATTTGATGCCATTGAGTTGATCAGAATACCCAGAATAGAAAATGCACAAGCAGACGCACTGGCCCGACTAGCATCAGCTACTCGTACCGAGCTGCGAAGAACGATACCAATTGAAGTACTGGAAAGTCGGAGCATAGATGAAGACCTGACGATGAATATCATTACCCTTGATTTAGGACCATCTTGGATGGATCCCATCAGGGTATACATTGAAGAGGGAGAATTGTCGGAGGATAAACTCGCTGCAAAGAAATTGAAGTTTAAAGCTGCTCGGTATGTACTAACTAATGGCGTTTTGTATAGACAAGGAATTATGGTAGGTTTGCAGAGATGTGTAAATCCCTCTGAGGTAAAAGAATTGATTGAAGAGATCTATGAAGGGTCATGTGGAGCCCATGTAGCAGGTCAGACACTTTTGCAAAGGGTGATGACGCAGGGATATTTCTGGCCGACGATGAGGGCTGATTGTATAGCCTACGCCAAGAAATGTGATAAGTGTCAACGTTTTTCCTCCATCCGACGAACTCCACAAGCATTGTTAACACCCATAACTTCTCCTTGGCCATTTGCCATGTGGGGAATTGATTTGGTTGGACCACTACCAACGACCCGAGGAATATTCAGGTACCTCGTCGTTGCAGTGGATTATTTTACTAAGTGTGTAGAAGTTGAGCCACTTATTGATATGACATACGAGAAGGTATACCAGTTTGTTTGGAAGAATATCATCTGCCGATATGGTCTCCCTCATGCCTTCATTACAGACCATGGAACACAATTTGATAATGACGAATTTGTCGCCTATTGTCATCAATCAAATATTTTGAAGACTCATTCAGCACCAGGCCATTCTCAAAGCAATGGACAGACTGAAGTGACGAACAGAACATTACTAAATGGTTTGAAGAAAAGGCTAAGTGAGGCTAAAGCTAATTGGATTAATGAGCTACAGTCAGTATTGTGGGCTTACCGAACAACTCCCCGAGCAGCAACTGGAGAATCCCCATATATGCTAGCATTTGGAAGTGAGGCAGTAATACCTGTCGAGTTGGTTCTTCCAACACACAGAGTGCTGAATTTCAATTCCCCAGTCAGCGACTTAATGAGAAGGTTGGATTTGGATATGCTCGAGGAGGTTAGAGAAGAGGCAGCCATTAGGAATGCTGCTTACCAACAACGCACAACTCTATTCTACAACAAGAGGGTGAAGAAATGCGACTTAAAAGAAGGGGATTATATGCTAAAGAAGGTCATTCAGAAGAACAATAAGCTTGAAGCAAACTGGCATGGACCTTACCGAGTTACAGAAGTTGTTCGACCAGGAACTTACAGAATAGCAACTTTAGAAGGAGAGGAATTTAAGAATGCATGGAATGCTGAACACCTACGCAAGTATTATCAGTAATGTAAAATGTAAAGCATTTCCTTCATTATGAATAAAACGATGATGTTTCACCATCTTCTTCCTTTTATTACAAGTTTTTCGGGGAATACTAGTGTGATACACTACACTGATAGTTCGAGCGTGATCAACTTCGGTTGGTAAAATAGCGAGAACAAATTATTCTCCTTTGGTTAGGAGGCGTACACTTGCGTGATCAACTTCGGTTGGTAAAAGAGCTTGTGGACAAGATAGTTCGAAAGAACCTGATAGTTCGAGCGTGATCAACTTCGGTTGGTAAAATAGCGAGAACAAATTATACTCCTTTGGTTAGGAGGCGTACACTTGCGTGATCAACTTCGGTTGGTAAAAGAGCTTGTGGACAAGATAGTTCGAAAGAACCTGATAGTTCGAGTGTGATCAACTTCGGTTGGTAAAATAGCGAGAACAAATTATACTCATTTGGTTAGGAGGCGTACACTTGCGTGATCAACTTCGGTTGGTAAAAGAGCTTGTGGACAAGATAGTTCGAAAGAACCTGATAGTTCGAGCGTGATCAACTTCGGTTGGTAAAATAGCGAGAACAAATTATACTCCTTTGTTTAGGAGGCGTACACTTGCGTGATCAACTTCGGTTGGTAAAAGAGCTTGTGGACAAGATAGTTCGAAAGAACCTAATAGTTTGGACCCACGACCAACTTCGGTTGGTAATAGGGCAAGAATAAAATAAACTCCTTTGGTTAGGAGGCAATAGTTCAAACCCACGACCAACTTTGGTTGGTAAAAAGGCAAGAACAACATTCTTAAAACGCCATTCTAGGTTGATTAAGAAACAAATATGCTCTCAAATGCCAATTTATGTTGGTCGGGAGGCAAGATTATTGCAGAAAAATACAATAAGTTCTTTGAAGAACAAAATATTCGAAACTGAACCAAGTATGGTTGGTCATGGATAAAAACCCACTAATTGTAGTTGGTCGACGAGGATAATTTATCGACCTTGGTTAGTCGAAAACATTTTAAAGACAAAAAGTTACCCAAGTATGGTTGGTCGGAGATAAAAACCCACTAATCATAGTTGGTCGACAAGCATAATTTAACAACCTTAGTTGTTTAGAAAAATTTTAAAGCAGTTATTTTACTCATTACTTTATTATTAAGTGATCGAGAAACATTTCTGATACTTTATTTTGGTCGATGAACCATACAATATTGTTATGCAAGCACAAATATAAAGTGTTTAACAGGCACAAGATAATAGCAATACAGATTTGCAAACAGAAAATGAAAGTCTTTCATTAAAATTCAAAATAAATTACAGGTTATATTGAGATCCCTACTCTATTGGTTTCTTTCCCTCTGCTTTTGAGACAGACTCCTCGCCGGCAGGAGGATCTTCCAGGCAAAGAGGAGAATTAATAAAGTTAAGATCTCGGAGCATTCTAATGTTCATTACAGAGGGACGATCTAGAAGATGCTCGGGACGAGATACTTCAAACTGGGAATGCAAGCTGTAATCACCAAGATAATTCGCAATTAAGCTCCGAGGAATGGCGCGAGCTGGTATCCATTTCATGTCCAACTTGAAAGGTGGCACAGGCAAGTCAAGCACTCCAGGATCGTAGTAATCCCACAAAAAATGTCCTTGCTCGAGCTTTAATACACATAAGGCATTCAGCCAGCCTTGTTTATAACCCTCATTATTGGCATTCTGGATACGAGCATCTAAATGAACTAGAGCCTCGTTGTATCCAGCCATCCAAAATTCCCTGGGCTGTTTATGGAATTGGAAGGTTAATCTATCCAATTGTTCATGAAGGTTTTTGGTGAAAAGGTCCTTGGTATGTAAAGCAGACTTCGTCGCAGTAAGTTGATCTTCCAAAGATAGGTTTTTCTTGGACATTTCAGACAAAGCACGATCTTTTGCATTCAATTGGAACCCTTGAGTTTCCAAAGTTGACTGAGTACGAGCTTCTTCAACATTACGACGAAGAACTCTTGATTGTCCCCGAGCAAGTGGAATAATTTGTTCTTCGACAACGTTCAGAGCATTCTTTCCTCATCCACGGGAACCTCTTCCTCGTCCCCGAGTTACAGGAGAAGCTCCAGACCTTCTCAGAGTGTCCAACTCTTGCCTTAATTTGGCGTTCTCAACTTCCAAAAATGAGAATCCCTCATCAGTCACTGGGATTACACTTGTTGAAGAAGAAGCCGCAGACTTATACTGTGCCAGTTCTCTTTGCAAATTATTATTCTCTTGCTCCAGCAGCTCGACAATCTGTCTACAGGCTTCAATTTCCCCCTTTAGGGTTCTCTCCCTGACATCGTACCCAGCAATGATCTTTTTATGGCCTGTCTCGGAGGAAAGCTGTTGATACCTATCCTCATACCCCTCATGCAATAGGGCAGTCGATTCATTATGCTGATTCTGAAGATCTTCTAAGGTACAATGAAGCTCCTCGATCAAGTCATAGTAGGCCACGTTGTTGGCCACAGCTCGGTCAAGTAAATCCTTCAGGTACTGATAAGCCTCAATTGCTTGTTCTGAAGCATCATGGCCAAGGATGTCAGCAATTTCTGATACCCTCAAATCTGTGTGACCAGCCTTATAATATTCACGGCATTGCTGCATCAGCTTTGTATCATGTGTAGATATCAGTTCCATTCTAGCCATAAACTAATAAAGAGGATAAGGCAAGAGTTAATAAATAAAAACAGACAGAGCATCAACAATGTAGAGGAACAAAAAGATGTGATTTTATTACATCATCAACAAGATTACATCGTTTGGAATACAGAGGATAAGTAAAAGAAAAACAGAAAGAGATTACCGAACAACTTCACACCTTTTCCTTGTCTCCCAAGACTTTCTCGGGAGGCTGGGACGAGGAGCTTGGTTGCTCGATAGGAACAATGATCTGATTAATAGAAGCTGGGACTTGTTCTAGAGGAGCAGGCAAGGATGAAATCTCCTCGGTGGCCGTCTGGTTGGGTTGTGGAACAAGGACTTGATCACCCACAGTCATTGAGGATTCTTCAGATGCAGCTTCGTCTTCATCCTCATCTTGAATAACTGGAGGAGGACCAGGGAGATGTTGTTGAAATAACTCGGAGTCCTCGCTCACCTTCAATTCCTGTAAGGCAGCAACCCAACCATCATGGAAGTATTTCAAACTTCCATACTTCACCTGGGTCATCATCGCTCCTACCCCCCTGTCCCATCCTTTGTCCCAACCAGTTCGGAAGGACTTCTTCACAGCTGTTTTTCTCTTCATTTTTTCCAAGGAGAGCTTCTCGGACATAAGATTCTCGGTGGCCTTCAATTTGGTCTCCACCTCCTCTTTTTGACAATTTACTTCTCGCAGGAGGGTCAGATCTTCTTCAGCTGATTTCAATTTATTCTCAAGCTCCCCAAAGCCTGAAAGTTTCTCGGCATAGTCTTTATTCTCTCTCTCCAAGTCCTTCACCTTATTACCCAGTTGTACCTTCTCTGCATCAGACGCAGCCAACTTCTTCTCCCATTCAATTTTATCCTCGTCATACTTCTGACGGGATTCACTCACAGATTTGATAGCATTCTCCAGTGCTCCTTCCACAGTGGACGAGGAGCAAGAAGCTTTGATTGCTTCATCCTTTTTAAGGATTAAATTGAAACAGCTCGTCAACTGCAATCAGAAGAGGAAAACTAAATCAAAAACAAATATGGGAAACAACAAAGGAAATATAAAAAGCTCGGAGTAGAGATACTTACTGAAGCCAGATGCCGAGCAGCCAGAGAAGTAACCATATCCCGAGTAAGGTCTCCTTCAGTACCTTGCACCTCGGGAATGGGCGAAAACTTTGCCAAGCTCATCTTAGAGCTCGGAGGAACAATGATTGGAACACCATCTCCACCAGCTGGGAGCTGGGGAATGGCTCCAGAAATACTGACCGAAGAGGATTTCCTCAGTCTCCTCGGTGCTTTTTCAACAACCTCAACCAAATAAGAACTTTTGGTTGGTGAGATAGTGATTACTTCAACAGGTGCATCCTTCTGCACAGGAGCCACTGGGGGCTTCTCGACAGCCTTCTGAGAAGCTACAGGAGGGGTGGCATCTTTATTCTTTGTCCATTTTTGTACATAAACCTTATTTTTCTTCCCATCTCCAGCAGAGAAAGTCTCCTCCAAGAGAGAGGGAACTCTTCTCTTACCCATTTTCTGGCTCAAAGGAATATGAGATTCCGGATCAGAGTCTTCAGGAATTTGCACTGGATCACTGATGTTGACCACAGGTCGAGCAGTAAAGGACAATGTGTAGCTCCTATACTGCAACAAGTATGAAGCAGACCTGATGTGCTCGTCTGCAACCTTCTGATGCAAACTCCAGATATGTTTCAATTGCCTTATATTAACTTCTGATTCTTTGGGAGTTTTTCTCTTGCTGTCAACTGCAAATAAAAATATAGTGCAATATCAGTCATATATTTTGTCAAACACAATGAAATCATAATTTCATAAATAAAATAAAAACAACCTATCCCATTGCCATATGGGGGGAATCTGGGACCCTCATATACTGCATCTCCAACCAAAGGGGCATGTTGCCAATTTTTTATAACTACCCCGTGTTCAAAATAATCCCTGTTTGCATCAGGGAGGTTGACTACTAAGGCCCTATTTAAAAACCTAGTTTTTAAATAAAAAACATTGTCTAAAATAGCCCATCTATAACAGTACATAATCTCAGGAATTCCTATACGAGTTCCATGAGTTTGATTTAACCTATGTACCCCATTAACTATTCTCCATGTGTTGGGGGTATTTTTGCAGGGACAACATCGAAATACTGACAGAACTCTAAACACAACGGATTTGGTGGAAAAGAAAATCCACATTCAGCAATAAAAAGGCTAGGGAACTAGTGTCTCTCAGCCAAATCAAAATAACTTGAAGGCTCGGAAAGAACCTCCAAAATTACCCAAGATGGAATAGAGAAATCAGAACGGAATTTCTCAAGAGAATCAATAATGTAAACCATGATGAATAAAAGAAGAAGGAATAAGAGCTTACAGGGAAAAAAGGAGATCTGTTGACAAACAAACGAAGAAAAGGATGGACGCACAGGAGAGAGAAAAGCTATAGAAAACTCGAAAGCAGAAATTGAAAAGGTAGAAGACGATGGGATTGTCTCTGTAGCTTAAATACCTTGCCTTGAGAAACGGCGAAAGAAATGATTACAAAAAGGAAACTATTACGCTACCGGTGGCTAAAAGGACAATAAGGGCACAAAGACCGAAGCGCCTATAAAAATGCAAAATGGCGAATTCTGCGAATTTGGAAGGAAATTCAAATATGAAGAAAAGGCTCCTAAAACCCAGGAAATTCATTTAATATCGCCATATACTGAGAAAGAATGTTCCATACTCCTCAAAGTTCGAAATATGAAACATTGGGGGCTTCTGTTGATACCAAAATTAATATGCTGATATGGACGAATAATACGAAGACACGTGTCAATCTATGTGGCACAATAGCAACGAGGAAGTCCATTTCCCCGACCAACTCATGTTCTCTCCGAGCAACAAGGATACACCGAGGAACTCCAGTACTCCGAGGAACCCTAGCGCTCCGAGGAACTCTTGAACGACGAGCAACTAAGGCGATTCGAGCTGCATCTCGACCCCAGCATTAATTGCCATATAATCAACAGTTCAACTATTCATTGAATGCTTATCCTTGACGCACACGTTAGAAGAGCATTAAATGAATTACCCTTTCATATGTATATCATTGAATGTATCACCCTCTCAGATGATAACCTCAAGGCTATAAATACATTGTATCACCCTCATTCAAAGGGACCCCGGAATTTCTTGATTGAACTTGTAATCGAGAATTCCCAAACACTCAGCAATAACATAACAGTGGACGTAGGCCATTCTTATAAGGCTGAACCACTTTAAAATTCTTTGTCTCATTTATATTTATCTGTGATTGAATAATTAGAGTGATCTAATTTTTTATATCAACATCCCTCTATCCCCAAAAAGCCCATATTGACTCCTTAACTATTTATCCTATCCTTTTTATCCTATTTTCCTTATATTAGTTGTTCCAAATTTGTTATCTTTCTTATTCACCATACTCTTCCACAGGTCTAAGCATAAATGTTTTTCTCTTATCACATGTCTTGTGATCTATATGATACATGTAAAGCTAAACATCTCTGAGTAGGGAATCCCCATTTCGATGATTCATGGTCGATATCATTATTCATACTGAAACTTACAAAGTCTTGCTTTTGAAGGTCCAAGAAATTCCAGGACCTGGATAAGACTTTGTAATACCCTTTCAATTGAAATTGACCCAAGCTATCTAGTAAAATGAGGATGTGGCATCGCCCGTGAAGTAAATAATCACCTATGGTCCAACCAATTAGGAGAGAATCAATAGATTCCTTTTCGGGAGAAATTCATCCTTCTCGAATGCAGCATACAACTCTTTGTTGGACTACGCTCTCCAAGTGTGCTTGTTACCCCTTCTTCCTCACCATGGGAAGTCTTTGTGAAATAACTCCGATGAGAAGAAAAAAGAAGGCGTTAAGAGACCTTCCTAGCCCAACCCTAGACACTCTAAGATTCTTTTTCAAACCTTCTCCCATAAAATCCCATGTTTTATAACGAAAAAACTATTTGATTGATCCTAGAAATAGAAGAAATAAAAAATTCTGGCATTCCCTTTAATTGGGCAGGACTCTCATGTCGATTCGAATGAATCCTCCTTTCCACGGAGGTAAATCTTTGTCTGCTAAGAAAGAGGATAGCAAGTTACAAATTCTATCTCGGTAGGACATGTATTTCTATTACTATGAAATTCATAAATGAAGTAGTTAATGGCGGGGTTACCATTATCCTTTTTGTAGTGACGAATCATGTATGTGTTCCTAAGAAAAGGAATTTGTCCATTTTTCGGGATCTCAAAGGGGCGTGGAAATATATAAGAACTCTTGAATGGAAATAAATAGAAAAGAGATGGAACATGGCAGGTATAGGAACCACTAAAGGTAATAAATAAATAAGAACAACAACTACTAATTCATCAACTAATATATTTCTGAAAAGTGGAAAACTAAGTGATAAAGGCTTTATAAAATCTTCTAAGGTGTTAATGGGTAAAAGTATTGGAGTTGGTTGAATATATTTCTCGAAATAACCTAATCCTTTTTTGCTAAGACCCGCATAGAAATATGCCACTGATGTTAGCAAATCCAAAGCAACGGTAGTATTTATATCATTCGTGGGTGCGGTTAACTCCCCATGAGGTAATTATATGGTTTTTCCAAGGTAAAAGAGCACTGACCAATTGATAGGGCCTCATTGGTAAGTGCTACAAGATCTCGTGCATTAGAACCTATGGTTATGGACCCGAATCTATTAGTATGGAACACTTTATTTTCCAAACGGAATCCCTTAGTATATGAAAGAGTGAAAAAGTGCTTTCATTGTTGTGGAATAAGAAGCCTTTGTATCTTAATGAACGTATTTAATTTATTCGGAGCCGTTAGAGCGGGATCCATTTTGGGGGGAATATGAGTCGAAGAAATAGCAATAATATTTCTAGTGGAACATCTTTAACAATCCCTGGAGAGATGGTTCACTAATAGACCGGGGGAGAATTAATTCGACTCATTGACATCCAGATCATGAATGTTTGGAATCCATATTATGCAAGAAGACATTGCTTTTGCTAATTCGAATTGAAGGGTGATATAAAATTGATCTATTTTCGGCATCGACGATCTTATTTGATCAAATACCTAGCGATAAACTCCTATATGTTCCTTTCATTACGGTATTTCTGAACAAGTTCCTGGATAACAAGCCTAAAGGTTTTCTTATTGATGATATCGATATTGATGCTAGTGATGATATTGATGCTAGAGACGATATCGATCGTGACCTTGATATGAAGCTGGAACTGCTAACTATGGATATGATGCCAGAAATAAACCGATTTTATATCACCCTTCAATTTGAATTAGCAAAAGTAATGTCTCCTTAGCGGTTCTCATGTATACCCCAGTTTGTATACCGCTGGTGCGGACCAATTTTGATAAAATAGTAAAAAAAAATATTTTTGGGCTAATTTTTTTTATAGTTTATAAACATTTCAGTAGGACCATATAAAAAAGTCAGATCAAAATTATTTTTATTACTATTTAAAGAAATCGGTCAAACTTTGTGAGTTTTTTGATTAGGTATAAATTCTTCCCAATTTATCCCTTAATTTAGTTACTTCTACCACCTCGAACAACGTAATCGAGTTGACTTTATCTCATAATCTTGCTACTGACTTATCCTAACGAGTACACCGAGTTTCTGGTATTTCGTATTTATTTTACAGGTATTTGATGTCAATAAACGAAAGAACGAAACCGAAAGAATCAAGAAAGAAAAGAAGGAAAGTTAAAAGGGCAAAAGCGGAATTTTTATCCGGAATTCGGATGAGGTACCTAAAGAGAAGTTGAAGATATCTCATTCATGAGCACATAGGAAGAAATGGCATCTCAATCGGAGTCCCGAAACAAAATATATGAGCAGTTAAAGTTGAGAGAAAAAGTCAAACAAGCAGACAGGTCCACCCCTACCCCGAACCGGTCCGCAGTGCAAAACTCCATAAGACCCCGGATCGAAAGCAAATCGAAGAAGGGTGAAAAATAAAAGAACCGGTCCGTACCGAACTGGATCGATCTGCCAAAACATAAAAAGAACCGATCCACCTTGGAGGCAGACCGGTCCGCCTAAGGCCCGGACCGGTCCAGCCATCGAGATTCTGAAATCTTATCTTCTCCTAAAGAGAGTCCTAGTGCAGCTGAAACTCTGAAATTGATGTAGGGTATAAAAACCCATTTTATTATAATTATTTAACGGAGATTTACGGAGAATTTTAGTTAATTTTCCATTCTCTTTTAGAAACCCTAGTTTAGATACAGTTTGTTCTTTTAATTCCAAGATTGAAGCTTTGATCAGATTTCAGTAATTACAAGTAATTCTAGCTAATATTTTGAGTGATTTTGTATGATTAGTAAGTAATTTCATCTGTTTAATTCTATTTTACACCATTCCACCAATTTTTCATAGTTTAATCATGTTTTTCTGCAAATCAAACACTGTTTTCATCACTTTCAGCATGATAGGTTAGATTTTCTAAGGTCGGGATACATGAACCCAAGCTGATGTGTTAATTGCATGTGTATAACATTAATCCTCTGAATTTAGTGATTGATTACGACCGTATTGCGTAGGAACACAACAATTGTAGATCTTTATATCTTGTTTTCCTCTGGGTAACCGGGATGATTTAGAATGCAATTCGAGTGTTGCTGTCGCGATACCGATTTACTCATCCTCAGATTAAGTATGACGCGGGCTTGAACCTCGTATACGTAATGCTTGGGAGTAATAAATTTTGGGTCAAATTAATCGGTTAAATTTACGATTAGTATTATAACTGCAATACACTAGGGTTGGGGGATTGTATTCCCGTCTTGTTTTTTACCATCACATAGTTTAAAGTTTTAAATCAGTTTTCATTAGCAGTTTAGGTAATTTAGTATAATTTCATCTTTTCATAGTTTCACAATTTCATCTAGTTTAATCATTCCCAAAATCAAATCATTTTCTCTTTTCCTTTTTAGAGTCAAAGTTAGGATTCCTTCGTCTTTTCCCGTCGTTACAACTTCGTTGTCTTAGATCCTTGTGGATACGATCCCGACTTACCGGGTTTATTACTAACGCGACAGGCTTGCACTTGAGCCTAGAGTGAACGCACATTAGAGACACATTCTGAGTCGCGTCAAATTTTTGACGCCGTTGCCGGGGAATTAGGTAGACTTAGGATTAGATCGAGTCAATCTAAAGCTTTGAGCAATAATTTCTAAAAAATCGAAAAACATAAAAAAATCCAAAAATCCAAAAAGATTCACCACCATCTCTCATAAGCTTTTAATGCATAATTCTGAACTCACTCCCACACCCCACAATACTCCAACTAGTATTCACGAAAATTCAATAGTTGAGTATAACCCCAATAGCCCCCACACTCCTAACGACCCACAGTTCTGGATCCCACCTCCCACACCGTCACACTCAATCTCCAATAACACTCCGTTTTCCTTCTTAGGACACACTTCGAGCACACCAAGTGAGAGCACCAAGTCATTAAGTGAGATAGAGATGTCACAACACAGTAATGCACCTGTCAATGAGGAAGAGGCCCCATACCGCCCGCTGAGAGAATTCTTCTATCCTGAGTGCACTGTCACTCCGAGATCCATTATACTCCCGTATAATGCCGGGCAATTCCGTTTAAAAAATGGGATGATCCAGATGTTACCACATTACCATGGTATGGATTCTGAAAAGCCATACCTTCACATTAGGGAATTTGAGGATGTGTGCGATACTCTCAATGATCAAACTTGCACACAAGAAGTGATCTGCCTCAAACTCTTCCCCTTCTCGCTCAAAGATAAAGCTAAGACCTGGATATGGTCTTTACCTCCCATCTCGATTCCATCTTGGAACGAGTTACAATCGAGATTTCTCAAGAAATTCTTCCCACCACATCGAACAATCTCCATAAAGGCTCAAATTCAAGCGTTCAGACAACCTAAAAATGAGCCATTTCATCGATGTTACGAGTGTTTCAATGAGTTAGTTACTTCATGCCCCCATCATGGATTTGATGCAGTGCAAATCATCTTTTTTCTCTATAATGGGTTGAATCTCAACTCTAAGCAACTTGTTGAAACCATGGGAAGTGGTCCCTTTATCGACTTAGACGCCCACAATGCCGAGCTTCACTTGAGGTATGTCGCCGAGACTACCCAATCATGGGATACATCTGACCCTAATGCTCAAAATCGAAATCGTCAAGTGACCACCACTCCGTCAGTGTCCGGCCTATTTCATGTAGAAAAGAGTTCTATAGCGTACAGTCGGATTGATATACTTGAGAAAGAAGTGTGAGACCTACGTGGGATATGTGGAAGAGGACCAACTGGATCCATACCAAACCCTATTGAAAAGGTGTGTGCAATTTGTGAGGCGGGTCATTCAACTGAAGAATGCCCGACCATACCTGCTTACAAAGTGATGCTTCAAGAGCAAGTTAGTGGTATAGGAGGTTTTAAGGGTAATTTCGGTGCACCGCACGGGAATTCTTACAACCCTTCTTGGAAAAACCACCCTTGTTTTAACTATGGGAAACAATATGCTGTGATGAACCCTATTTCCCTTGTTTCCCCTCCTCCACCACAACACTTTCAACAAGCCCCACACATGCAAGGACATGTGCAAGAACCACCATCTCAAGGATCTTATATCCCGCCACCGCGAAGAACTCTCTAGGATGCCATGAATCAATTTATCGCAAGCCAGACTGCAACCAATGCTAAATATGATCGTCTCATTAGCGACATAAATGCAAAAATGTAAAAAATACAATCCTCTTTGAGTGTCCAAGAGAAGGGCAAGTTTCCTGCCCAGGGCCAAAGACCTCCCCCAGGTCAGACTAGTGTTAGCTCCACTTCTACTGAATATCAGGAGCAATGTCAAGCTGTGACCACTCTTCGTAGTGGGAGAGTCGTTGATTTATCACCTCCCCCACACGACACAACAAAAGAAAATTAGATTTCGCCCATCATAAAAGAGGCCGAAGATGTCCCCTTGAATGAGAGTGACAAAGAAGACACTAGTGAGCCCGAGGTAGTCATGAACGACCCTCAGCTGCACCATTTCCTCAAAGGTTTATTCCTTCCCATAAAGGAAACCCACGTGATGACGTACTAGAAGTGCTAAAGCAAGTAAAACTGAACTTACCTTTCCTTCATGCCATTAAGCAAATTCCAGCTCATGCTAAAGTCATCAAAGACGGCGGTAAAGAGAAAGATGAAGGTAAAGAAGAATGTCTTTCTAGCACAGAACGTGAGATCCATTCTACTAAATGATCACCCGCCTAAATTCAAAGATCCTGGTGCACCCACCATTTCCTGCATCATTGGAGAAAATAAAATCGAAAAGGCCTTACTTGACTTGGGAGCAAGTGTCAATATCCTCCCTTAATCCATCTATAGGCAACTTGACTTGGGCGACCTCAAGACCACAAAATTCATTCTCCAATTAGTGGATTGAACCGTGAAGATCCCACAAGGCATAGTCGAGGACGTGATCGTCCAAGTTGACACTTTCTACTTCCCGGTAGATTTTGTCATTTGGGACACGGAGCCCTCCTTCAACTCGAGCAATCATGTTCCCATCATCCTTGGGCGCCCATTCTTAGCTATGACTAACGCAATCATCAATACTCAGAATGGGCGAATGCAACTCACCTTTGGGAACATGACCTTAGAGACCAATATCTTCCACATAGCCCAACATACGGGGGAAGAAGATGATCTTCACGCGGTGAGCTTCATAGATGAGATAGTAGAGGAGTACTTTGAGGAGAATTTTTGCGACAATACCTTAGGGTCCTATCTAGTATCGAGCACGAGAGTGAGGGGACGTACAGCGACTTCGAGAGGGAGGTTAGGGAGTTGAGAGAGTTACTCGAGGAGAGTGCGTCAGACGAGGATGCCAAAAATGTTAATTGGGTTTTGAGATTCGAGGAGTTACCACCGAGGGATACACGCAAGGTTCCCTCCAGCGAGAAATTTTCAACCCTCGAGTTGAAGAAACTCCCCTCCCGTATTAAATATGCATACCTAGGAGAGGATGAGACATTTCCTGTTGTTGTCTCCTCTAGCCTAGACGACGAGCAGGAGGGTAAGCTGTTAAAAATTCTAAGGAAACACCAAAGTGCTTTTAGTTGGTGCATTGCTGATTTGAAGGGGATAAGACCTTTGATTTGCACTCACAAGATCCATCTCGAAGAGGACGTCAAGCCCTCAACAGAAATGCAAATAAGGCTTAATCCCAACATGAAAGAAGTAGTGAGAACCGAGATTATCAAGTTATTAGATGTCGGGATTATCTACCCAATCTTGGATAGCAAGTGGGTGAGCCCCATCCAAGTCGTCCCGAAGAAGTCGGGCATGACAGTGATTGAGAATGCCAAAGGAGAGCTAGTTCCCCAACGTACCACCACCGGGTGATGCGTTTGCATTGATTACCGAAAACTCAATGTGGGAACTAGGAAAGACCATTTCCCCTTACCATTCATTGATCAAATGCTTGATAGAGTAGCGGGCCACCCTTACTATTACTTCCTTCATGGTTATTCCGGATATAACCAGATTGAGGTACTTGACTAGGAGAAAACAACCTTCACTTGCCCTTTTGGTACGTTTGCCTACAAACGTATGCCATTTGGCTTGTGTAATGCGCCCGCGACCTTCCAAAGGTGCATGTTGAGCTTATTTAGCGACATGGTCGAGAGAGGACTCGAAGTGTTCATGGATGATTTCAGCATTTTTGGCACCTCTTTCGATCATTGTCTAGAGAAACTGGAAAAAGTACTTGCCCGGTACGTGGAAAAGAACTTAGTGCTGAATTGGGAGAAATGCCATTTCATGGTCATCGAGGGAATAGTTCTTGGCCACATAGTGTCATCCAAGGGGATAGAAGTCGATAGGGAAAAAATCGATGTCATAGCTGATCTTCCCCCACCAAAATCGCTTAAGGACGTGCGCTCTTTCTTGGGCCACACGGGGTTTTATCGAAGGTTCATTAAGGACTTTAGCGCCATCGCTAGACCCTTAAGAAACCTACTCATGAAGGACACCCCATTAGAGTGGACGGAAGCATGCCAAATCTCTTTTGAAAAACTAAAAACATGCTTGTGTCCGCTCCCATCATGCAAGTACCGGATTGGTCTTTGCCATTCGAACTTATGTGTGATGCTAGCGATTATGCGATAGGGGCTGTTTTGGGCCAACGAAAAGATAAGAAGGCTCATGTCATCTACTACGCTAGTCGGAATCTTACCGGACCACAACTAAATCACTCTACCACGGAGAAAGAGTTGCTAGTGGTAGTCTTTGCCCTTGATAAATTCCGATCATATCTCATCGGTTCTCCCATTACTTACTTCACCGACCACGCAGCATTGAAATACCTACTTGTAAAGAAAGATGCAAAGCCGTGCCTCATAAGGAGGATCCTACTCCTACAAGACTTCAATCTCTCCAGTAAAGATAAGAAAGGAGTAGAAAACGTCATTGCCGGCCAGTTATCACAGCTTTCGTTCGATGTACCTAGTGATCTCATACCCATAGACGAATACTTTTCGGATCAGAAACTTTTCCCTACCTCTCCTTTGCCCTGGTTTGCGGATATAGTGAACTACCTTGTCATGGGAGCCGTCCCTCCCGACTGGACACCGCAAGATAAGAAGAGGTTTCTTACTTGGTCGCGCATATTTTTCTATAACGATCCGTTCCTTTTCAAATATTGTGCTGACCAAATAATCCGACGATGTGTACCGGATGACGAAATCCCAAAAGTCATCCAGTTTTGTCATTCGGAAGCGTGTGGAGGCCACTTTTCGACGAAAAAGACGGCCGCCAAAATTCTGCAATGCGGCCTCTATTAGCCCACAATATTCCGGGATGTAAACGATGCTTGCAAATCTTGCAATAGGTGCCAACGGATGGGAGCCATTACTCGACGAGACATGATGCCTCTTACCCCCATACTCATCATTGAGATCTTCGACTGTTGGGGTATTGAATTCATGGGTCCCTTCCCCTCGTCCTTTGGTTTCCTATACATCCTTGTCGCGGTAGACTATGTTTCTAAATGGGTGGAAGCTATAGCTACCAAGACAAATGACAATAATGTGGTGATAAAATTCCTGCAGGAACACAGACTTTCCCGCTTTGGTGCACCAAAAGCGATAATTAGTGATAATGGCACGCACTTTTGCAATAGGCCATTCGTGAAGCTCATGAGAAAGTATGGTGTCGTTCATAAGTTTGGAACGACTTATCACCCACAAATGAATGGGCAGGCCGAACTAGCAAATTGGGAAATCAAGAACATTCTTAAAAAGACCGTCAATCCTACCCGAAAAGATTGGTCACTTAGATTGAACGATTCTCTATGGGCCTATCGTACCGCATATAAGAATTAACTCTGCATATCCCCTTTCCGCTTTGTGTATGGAAAACCTTTCCATATTCCCGTTGAATTAGAGCACAAGGCATATTGGGCGATTAAGCAATTGAATTATGCCATGGATAAGGTCGGTGAAGCCCGCAAGCTTCAATTGAATGAGTTAGAAGAACTACGCAATGATGCGTATGAGAATGCAAAAATTTCCAAAGAAAAGATGAAACTCGCTCATGATAACATCATTCGACGCAAAGAGTTTCTTCCCGGGCAAAAAGTTCTTCTCTATAACTCTCGGCTTCATCTCTTTTCGGGTAAGTTGCGATCACGATGGTCAGGCCCGTTCGTTGTGAAGAATGTTTTTCCCCATGGAGCTGTTGAATTAGACGATTTAAAAGGGGGAAATACATTCAAAGTGAATGGACAACGCCTAAATCCATATCTAGAGGCGTGTACTGAAGAAGTCAACACCGTTTGGTTGTCGGACCCCATTTACGGGGTAGAGTGAGCTGTTACAGCGAGGTCATCGCACTCCCGATGTGTATGGGGTGAGAGTCGTGTCTATAGAGAGAGAGCCGTGTGTGTAGTGAGCGTCGATAGGATTAGGGTACATTAGGGAAAAAGCATTCCCATTATTGAGAAATAGAGTCAAATCGCGTTGACCATGGGTATCGAGAGGTTTTGGACTAATATTGTTCGGGAGTATGTTGTGAAAGTGAAAATTTTCGAAGAAGAGCATTCGAAACCAAGATAGGGGTTAGTGTCGATTCCTCAATGAACCCTATAAAGTGGTTTGGGCAACCGAAGTCCGATCCTTTTATGGTACCCTAGTTCGGACGGGCCAATTCGAGGCCCAAGCTTACGTGGATGGGAATGTCATCCCATTTTCTTTGGCTCTTCTCACAGCCAAGTTGGCCGAGTACGATGTTCTGGACGTTCAAGAATTCACCTATCCACGAAACGTCCCTCCGGTCGCCAAAGAAGTCATCATGGCCCGCATTGCACCAAATGTGGCTTGGACGGGGCAAACCGTCGCCGTTGGACGCCTTAACGAGAAAGCGCACCTCACTTTTCAGATTGTGTGCGCCAACATATTGCAAACGTCCAACGATTCTGCTATGCGGCCTCGGCAAGCCACTTTAACCTATCACCTCTTTGACCCCCACACTTCCATCAACTTGGACCGCACCTTATACGCCGATATCATCAACGTGTCCTTAGATGAGAAAGGTGCTTCCCCACTGCCCTATGCCCGGTTGATCACTTCTATCCTCAAGGATACTAGCATAGCAGTGCCGCTCGACCATACTCGCATTCCCGGTCCTTTTGGACAAGGGACCTGCACAAAGAGCACCAAACAACTAGCTGTCCTACGAGCTTGGCGGGGAGGTGATAGTGAGGATGAGGCTGTCGTGACCGAGAGTGAAGAAGAAGAAGAAGCGACAGTCGGTGCGGATGTCAAGATGGGGGATGTCGGTGCGGACGAAGAGTCGACGGACGATGAGGACGACCCGAATTTTGAGTGGGCGGGAAGCGACCTCACAAACCGCATGGCGGCACTTGAAACGAACTTCGTCAACTTTTTGACCGATTACCGTCGCAATACGAGCTTAATACTCCGTTTCCAAGCGAACATTTATCGACGCCAAGGGGAGCCCAATGAGCCATTTCCCTCCTATTACTATGATCCCTATGGCCCCGATGCACCCGATTCTTCCCATCCCCCGCCCCAGTGAAGCTTGATGTGGTTCTTCAGTTTTTACACATTTGTTGTTTTTCCCTGTTCACATGTTTGAATGCTTTTCCTTGTAATTGTACCACAGTCTTTTTGCTATAAAATCTGCATTTTTATCCATTTGTTTGTTTTATTTATCGCACTTACTATTTTTCCTTATTTAGATTTTAGTCCTTTTTGCTTGAGGACAATGCAAAAGTCTAAGTTGGGGGGGTCACAAGTGCGTATTTCTAAAACTTCACAAATTTTAAAAAATGCCCAGAAATTTCCAAAAAAATCATAAAATTTTGAAAAACCCAAAAATATTTTTGTTCAAAATAAATAAAAATTGGAATTCAAAATTTTCAAAAATATCATTAAAAGTCGATTTAAAGTCTCGAGTTGTAAAATTCAAATACACAAAGCCGAAATTGACCAAAGATAAAAATTGTGCGAAAATTGACGACTTAACGAATAAGTGTGGAGATTAACAAACCCGATGAGATTCGAGCCTATCACTTTTTACGAGTTTTTAAATCAATCCGAGTTAATTGTTAACTCAAAGTTCTTTTCAGCGCCTAAAAAGTCGTCGAGGATGTCAATCCTTTCATTTTGATCGGTTATGAAAGACGTGTGTGATATTGCTTTGAAAAACGTGCCAAAATTGATCTCTAAAGTTAAATTCATCTCGAAACGCATTGGTAACGCAATTGGTATTTAGGACAATGAAGTAGGCCCTCGTTTGTCACCCAAAAATATTGACTAGAAAAAGATGCGAAAAATCACCCCTTTTGCAACCCAAATTGTGCCAAATAGATTTTCCCTTTCGTTTGACAACCCGAAAAACCCAAATAGCCCGGAATTGCGAAAAATGAAAAAATTCAGAATTAAGTCCGAAAAGTGCACATAAAGGGGCAAGAGAAAAATATATATATATGCTCAACAGAAATAGTGAGAAAAGAAAAAAAGTGAAAAACAAAAGAAGAAAAAAATATAGAAAAATAAGAAAAAAATGAGCAATAGCCCAGAAAAAAGCACAAATGGACATCACAAATGACTTTTCCAATTCCAATCTTTCCTACCATTTTCATTTTACCCCAAAACACCTCAAAACCCCGAAAAAGTCCTAACCGAGTCCAAATTGTGAAATTGGTTACCGCGTGGAGAGTTAATACACCAAAAGATAATATAAGAGATTAAAAACTATAATCCATTGACGAGATCCTATCACTATGAAATTTTCGTCTTTCTACTTGTATGCGTGAGTTTGCGTCCATTACATTTACTCTTTATATCACGCAGACCGAGAGAATAGCCACATTCCGAGCGATTTGTTGAGAGAGCATTCCGTGAGAATTTGAAATCAAAACGAATTTTCGGATAAGTAACGTAATGATCAATCGGTGGAAATTGGCGGTCATATTTCCGGCTTCGCACAAACACACTACGATTCGAGACTATTGAACATGGCTTGATGATGAATATTTTCTAGGAAAGTTTGAATTATACAATTTTTACATATTTTGAATCTTCCTTGAGTCGAATTTTGTGGGTATATTCACTGCAAACCCTCACGAGACACAACTCATCCTACTATGGTAACCTAGGGGTTTAAAGGCTTGTTGCATACGCTAAATTCAATCGCTTGCCCGCGAAAAAGGTATTCTATCCAAATAAAAAAAAATCAAGAGTTGAGCCTTGCTAGGATTCTTTTACATTTCTCGGGACGCGCAAAGTTCTAAGTTGGGGGGGTTTGATTAGGCATAAATTCTTCCCAATCTATCCCTTAATTTAGTTACTTTTAGCACCTCGAACAACGTAATCGAGTTGAATTTATCTCATAATCTTGCTACTGACTTATTCTAACGAGTACACCAAGTTTCTAGTATTTCGTATTGCTTTTACAGGTATTTGATGTCAAGAAACGAAAGAAGGAAATCGGAAGAATCAAGAAAGAAAAGAAGGAAAGTCAAAAGGGAAAAAGCAGAATTTTTATCCGGAATTCGAATGAGGTACCTAAAGAGAAGTTGAAGATATCTCATTCATGAGAACATAGGAAGAAACGGCATCTCAATCGGAGTCCCGAAACAAAAGATATGAGCAATCAAAGTTGAAAGAAAAAGTCAAACAGGCGGACCGGTCTGCCCCTACCCCGGACCGGTCCGCTGTGCAAAACTCCAGAAGACCACGGATCGAAAGCAAACCAAAGAAGGGTGAAAAATAAAAGAATCGATCCGCACTGGACCGGTCGGACAAAAAATAAAAAAAAACGATCCGCCTTGGAGGCAAACCGGTCCGCCTAAGGCCTGGACCGGTCCGGCCATCGAGATTTTGAAATCTTATCTTCTCCTAAAGAGAGTCCTAGTGAAGCTGAAACTCCGAAATTCTTATAGGGTATGAAAACCCATTTTATTATTATTATTATTATTATTATTTAACAGAGATTTACGGAGAATTTTAGTTAATTTTCCATTCTCTTTTAGAAACCCTAGTTTAGATACAGTTTGTTCTTTTAATTCCAAGATTGAAGCTTTGATCAGATTTCAGAAATTACAAGTAATTCTAGCTAATATTTTGAGCGCTTTGGTAAGATTAGTAAGTAATTTCATCTGTTTAATTCTTTTTTACATCATTCCACCAATTTTCCATAGTTTAATCATGTTTTTCTGCAAATCAAACACTGTTTTCATGACTTTCAGCATGATAGGCTAGATTTTCTAAGGCCGGGATACATGAACCCAGCCTGATGTGTTAATTGCATGTGTATAACATTAATCCTCTGAATTTAGTGATTGATTACGACCGTATTGCGTGGGAACACAACAATTGTAGATCTTTATATCTTGTTTGCCTTTGGGTAACCGGGATGATTTAGAATGCAATTCGAGTGTTGCTATCGCGGTACCGATTTACTCATCCTTAGATTAAGTTTGGCGCGGGTTAGAACCTCGTATACGTAATGCTTGGGAGTACTAAATTCCGGGTCAAATTAATCAGTTAAATTTACGATTAGTATTATAACTGCAATACACTAGGGTTGGGGGATTGTATTCCCGTCCTGTTTTTTCCCATCACATAGTTTACAGTTTTAAATCAGTTTTCATTAGAAGTTTAGGTAATTTAGTATAATTTCATCTTTTCATAGTTTCACAATTGCATCTAGTTTAATCATTCCCAAAATCAAATCATTTTCTCTTTTCCTTTTTAGAGTCAAAGTTAGGATTCCTTCGTCTTTTCCCGTCGTTATAACTTCGTTGTCTTAGTTCCCTTTGGATACGATCCTGACTTACCGGGTTTATTGCTAACGCGACAGGCTTGTACTTGAGCCTAGAGTGAATGCACATTAGATGCACATTCTGAGTCGCATCATTTTTAATATGGTCCTATTGAAATGTTTAAAAACCATAAAAAATCAGCCTAAAAATATTTTTTTACTATTTTAAAAAAAAATGGTTCTCATTCAGTGTCCTCAAATTGGGGCCTCACTTGATCCTTATATATACGGGCGAATGAAAAGGTATTATGAATAGTAAATTTATAGGTTTTTAAGAGGACAGCTCGTATATATAAGGATCAAGTGAGGTCCCAATTTGATGTTGTGTCTAAATACACATACATAAAAGTGGAGAAAATTATATATGGGTGTAAGACACTAAAGTGTAAATGTTGAATTAATAACTAGTGATAGTTATTCTAAATGAATTGGTTTAATTATAATTGAGAATTTTTTGTAAAGCGTATGTGAAGGCTGGTTAGGAATTTTTAGTGAATAAAGTTACGCATGATACCGGGTAGAGTATGGGACTAATATTAGTGTTGAGGTACCAATTAGGTTGGGTAGCATAAGTAGGGTGTTTGAAATACATGCGTTAGGTGCTCACTTAGATAAGGAGTGAGGGGTATTTCAAGGATGTGAGATGCCAGTTTAAATACGAAATATTACAATGCATATGTGTTAGTATATTTTAAATACTTACTAAATGTTTTTAAAAGGTTTTGGGATCTGACCCATTTCAAAATATTTTAAAACTTTTAGGTGATCACCCACCAGGACGTCTAGCTCAACCGTCCTTTTAGTCAGACGAAGCTGCAGTAGTTGTGGATGCCTGTAGGGATTTATTAGATGCTTCTACCCTTTAAATATAGGTAAGAGGTATTTCAGAGTTCTTTCGAGCATGTGGCCTATGGTTTATTGAATTCACATTTATTTATTTATGTACTCAGTCATTCGATTTGCTCGTTTGTATGTTTGGTTTTATTCTGTTTTATGTTTTAATATTTATTCTGATGGTGATGTTGAGAATGAAATCATGTTGGATTATTGTTTTATTTTAATAAAGGATTGATCTCCCCATATTAGAATAGGCAGGTTGTTACAGTTGGTATTAGAGCATCAGGTTCTAGTATCCTCAGGATCTGTGTGAACTTAGTACATTGTTAGCATTGCATTTCTTTGATATAAAGCCCTATGCCTAGGACCGTTATTTCATATTACGTATTCGTGTTCTTCTGCCATGACTTATGTTTGAAGTGGAATCTTATACAATTTTGATTTGGTTTCAAATGCCAAATAATAGGATAGGTATACTAAAACGTGTAGCGAGGAGGGACGTAGAAATGGAGGTTCAACCAGAGTCGCGGGTCATACATGAGATTATGACCGCAGCAGAGGTTGTAGCCATATTAGCATAGGCAGTTAATGCTTCCATAATGGCCATGGCATAAAAATTTCCCCAGGTACAACCATAGCCGTCTTCAGTGGTAACACTGGTATTGACTAACCTAGTGTTGTTAGTTTGGGATCGAGTCAGGGAGGCCTTTTAGAAGGGCCATCCGCCAGAGTTTTAGGGCAGTGCATATGTATTAACAATTAGCAAATGGAAGAAGGACATTAAGATGCATATTCATATGGTTGAATGTAGTGATACTAAGAAGTAGGTACTTGCTACGTTTAAACTAGTCAGGGTAGTTCTTTAGTGGTGGCAGTCAGTTACCAAGCCAGAAGAGAGAGACACGATGACAATTTTGGAGTTTACGGTGCGATTTGATCACAAGTTCTTTTCGAGTCGTGTGGAAAAAAAAGAGGAGGATATTTTTAGATCTCACATAGGAGGGCCATGCAATGGCTGAGTATGAGGAATAGTTCACCCACCTAGAAAACTTTATGGCATATGAGGTAAACACTAATGAGAAGAGGATTCTCAAGTTTACGAACAGGCTGACTTGGAGGATCCACTAGTATTTATTGGGGAACCCGACATTGAGGACTTATATTGATGTACTTAATTCTATGTCACTTCACTGCAAGGACCATTGCTTCTGAGGGGAGCGAAGAGGAAGCATGGTAAGACTGGGGGCAATGGTGTCAACGGGGCACCACAACACCAGGATAGGCAGTAGGAGCGGGGTAAGCAATAAGGGAACTTCTCTAAAAGATGTAGGTTGGGTATTGGTAATTATAATCAGGTCCATTAGGGTCAATAGAACGCTTCTCGAGTTCAACAGGGCCAAGAGAACAAGAATGGAGGCCAATAGTGCCAGCAACAGGGGCAGCCTCATCAGGTTTAGTGTGGCTAGAAGCAGGCATATTTTATAAGGACATGATTCGTATGTTAGGAGCAAGGACACATGCACTGTGCATGACCGAATAGGGCTAAGGTTCAGTAGTGGGATGCTCACCCGGAGCAAAATTTACCTCACCTTTCAACCCCATTAATACTTCCAGCATTGTCTCTTCCGCATGGGCAATTGCAGTTTGGGCGTGTGTGTATAACGTCCGTGGACTAGTTTTGTCATCAGTGCTGCTAGCGATTAGGGGTAAATTTCCTATCCATGAGCATATGGGGCAGGGATTTTTTGACATGGGTGCCTCATATTCCTTTGTTAGAACTAGATTCATGAGTGAGAAGGGCTTAGTGGATATAACGTTAGATATTATTATGACCATAGATTCACCATTGGGTAGCAGGGCTCTCATTCGTTTCATCTGCTGGCGAGTAGGTGCGAACATTAGGAGGTTATGCTTAGTAGCGGATCAGCTCGTTTCGGAGATGCGCGAGTGTGATTTTATCCTAGGTATAGATTGATTAGTCACGTATAGAGTGGTGGTGGACTGGTACAGTAGGACTATTATGTTTTATATTACAAGGCAAGATATGTTTCTTGTGGAGATGCCTCGTCTGGAGGGAGGGTCGAGAACGCATCTGTCTTATATCAAGTAGGAGACTTCGAAGGGTATAATCTCCTTGTTAAATTCTATCCCGATGTTTAGGGACTTTATTCATGTGGTTCAGGAGATAATGGGGTTACCGTCGAGTTGGGAGATTGAGTTTTGATTAACTTAGCACTGAGGACTAGGTCGATAGTTCATGCGTCATATCATATGACTCCTTTAGAGATACGAAAGTTGAGAGATAAGATTTAGTAACTTTTAGGTAAGGGTTTTATCTGTAAGAGTATATAACCTTAGGGTGCCCCACTACTGTGTATTGGGGTAACTAATCTCTATAACCGACTAAGCTAGGCAATAGTGTATCAAGAGGGTTCCTTTTTTCGATTTCTCTTGAGAAACATCCTGCGCATAAGGCTTATTAAGTGTCCGAGTTGAGAGACAAAACGGATCTAGGATGTTGGTTTGATATGTTAGTCATTAGATATGTGAAGATTTAACGCATCGAGCAGTGAGCTATTATATGATTTAAGGCCAACGAAGCCAAGGAGTGCAATATTGAGAGCACTCAGGGATGTTTGCACCACTAGTAGAATGAGTAGGTCAATCTCAAGAAGAGTTGAGTAGTGATTAGTAGGTTAATTGAGTATACCTTTACTGTATGGCCATACATGGTATATATGGTTGATTTTTGGATGTATGTGTAATGCATTGGTGATAATTTCATGTGAGCATGTGGTATAGGGGATAAGATGTACCAGGTTATGAGGAACTAGTATTGGTGGGCTAGTATGAAGCGGGACATAACAAAGTTCATCTCCAGGTGAACCGATTATCAAATGGTGAAGGTTGATCATAGGATACCAGTCGGGGTTTTATAGCCATTGAATATTCCAGTGTGAAAATAGTAGAGTATATCGATGTGATTCGTGATGGGGTTACCGATGTCACAGAGGGGTCACAATTCCACCTGGGTTATTGGTGATCGGTTGACCTAGGGTGGCTCATTTTTTACCAGTTCGGGTGGATTACATGACAGGGTAGTATGCCCAACCTTTTACTTCAGAGATAGTGAGATTGTATTGGGTGCCTCTCAACATTATTTTAGATCGGGATAAGATCTTTCTATCCCACTTTTGATAGATTTTTTCAGAGGTAATGGGGACAAAGATGTCTTTGAGCGTGACGTATCACCCATAAGCCAATAGGCAGATGGGGAGGGTGAATCATATATTGGAGGATATGCTGAGGATGTATATTATTAACTTTAAGGGTAGCTATGAGAAGTATTTTCCTTTGGTAAAGTTTGTGTATAATAACTCATACTAGTTCACTATAGGCATGGTGTCGATTATGGCTTTGTACAGAAGACCTTATCGCTCTCCCTCTTGTTGGTTAGAGGTGGGAGACAACAAGCTTCTCATGTCGAACCTGATTCAAGATACGTACGACAAGGATTGAGTTGATCAGGAGTTGTCCCCTGGTCCTTTGAATAGATGAATGTTCCAAATAAACCCTAGACTTTTACCAAATTATAAAAATGCCCGTAAAGGAAAAATAAGGATAACTTACACTTTCTAATATTAATTGAACCCCAACTTTCACTCAAAATTTGACCAAATGGCATATATTTTGCAGGAATATCATGAACCAATCCATTAGGTAGGAATAATTGCACATAAGCCCCTAAAGTTTTTGAAAAAACCTTAAAATCCTTTAAACCTATACAAAAACAATCGAAGGACCCAAAATAAAACCTAAAATTATTTACCTTTTCCCCCTAAAGGCATGGTATCGACTGGACTTTCAGTATGGGTTATACCATGTGGGGTACCCATGGTACCCACCTACCATACACATAATCCTTGGTGAACCTTGTTCAATTTTAGCCCCATCTTCGCCTCCAAAACCACCAATTAAATCCTCTCTACGAACCCTATAAATACCCTCATTCACCTCAATAAAAACCCATCCCAGGTGAGAGCTTTTCCGATGTAAAAATTTGAGAGTTTTTGAATTTTTATTATTGTATGTATGAATGGTTATTTCTTCAATTTTATTATGTTTCTGCATATATGTAGAATAGAATTATGCATTTACATGTGTTAGTTAACGTGTGTATGCACTAAAATAGCTAAAATCCAAAAAACTCCATTAAAGCTTGAGATTCAATAGTTATTCTAGTTCCTTAACTTTGAACCAGTTTCAAAGTGAGGAAAGGTGAGCTTAGGTTATCAGGAACCTAGGTGCAAGATTTAATTAAACCAAGAACAAGTTTTGATACCTAAAATCAAAGCTTGAAGTTTTCGGGCCTGGAATTTTCATAAACAAAATTCCAGAGTTTTACTTGACCAAAATTAATCAAACCAAGCTTATTCTACTACATTTTCAATATAAAACAAAACCCTTATGATTAAAAAAAGTATTTTTTAAATCTGAAGAAAATGGTAAATTACATCTTGTTTGAATCCCATGAAATAACTTTATCGAGAAAGTCAGTTTTAAGTTTAAAAAGTAAGTTTCAATTTTACACATAACCCCTTGGCTACTTTTTCAAGTATGTCAAAACACCCCCAAACTTTTTCCACACTTTCTTTAGTTTAAATGAAGCCATTTTGTCTTCTAACACTAAATTAAATCCAAATAAAAATGAAGAAAATCATTAATTTTAAACTTTTTAAATTTATATATTATACCCTCCTAGTTAATTTTACACTGAAACTTAGTTCAATTTAATATCTTGTTACAACATATAATCATTGTTTTAGGCATATATAAACTACTTAAACTCTTTATGATTTCAAACTACCTAGTCAAACCCGTATTAGATACACAAACAACAAAATTTGTAAATTTCAAAGTAGGTGATTTTAATTTCAATAATAGACAACTTGAGCTTATGTCTTTCAAATTACTAATTATTATATCACTATGTGATAACTTTGAATTCATATTTCAGTTACGAACTCTTTTGTGTAATTCGTAGTTATTATGTATATTGATACTCTCGATATTTTAATTATCCCTACCTCGATATTCATTATTCAACTCATGAACGGTTTGAACGAGCAATTAAAGAGGTCGTCTATGCCAAGATTTATCAGCACATAACAAGTATTGATCGTAACTGGGCGATTTTTACTCCTAAAATTACACAAAATTTTCTTATTAGCCATCCGATGGGAGAGGCTTAAGCAACTAGACAAGGATAAGAGGTTCTCAGATGACCCTGATACTCATCTACAATAAATACATCTCGCATAGGATGTCATATCACCTAATTAAGTTACAATTACTCCCCCCCCCCCCCCCCCAATTCATCGATTGACTGTGGTTCTCTTTTTCTCCCCACTACTATTACCCCAACGAATACCAGTATTTTCCCCAATGATTCAAATCCCTCCGAATATGATTTAAATCTCATGTTTCACCAAATGGCTCCTCAAATGTCTTAAAGACTAGCATTGGAATATTAATGTAACTAAACAAACTCTATAGGTGTGATTGTGAAAGTAGACGAAATCCATATTCCTGGATGACAACCGTAGTTTAAACTAATAGTTCTTTTATTCTCTTATTATAAAATGCATCTAACATCTATGTATTTTTATTTGTTGTTTTGTTTTTCTCTACGTTTCCTGTATGATACTAGGTAACCTGATGTGATATAATATAACAAGTTTGTTTGTAGGTGCTTGTAATTTATCCATCGATACATTATTTTTATAAGATGATTAATACTTGAGTAACTACAAGTGGAAACCAAAAGGAATGATCTATTCCGCAAATACTTAATCCAACCACCACTAATGAAGGAATTTCGCATTGTCTCCAAGAGTTAATTATACTAACCCATCGACAACAAAATATACCTCCATCCCCTCGTTAATAATGAATTATCATAAACAACTTGGCGAAGGAATGCTCTTAAGGAATTTCTAAGAAAAAACCTCCAGCATTCTCTGGAAAGATCGATGTGATTGAAGTAGAGAAATGGATGGACAAACACTCAAAGTACTTAACAGAGTAGGCATTATCCCTGAACTTAGGATAAATTTGGCTTCATATCTATTCGAAGGAGAAATATACTTCTGGTGGCAGTCTATTTTACATTTCCAAAATATGAATGATCTAACCTGGGAATAGTTTGAGGAGATCTTCTTCAACAAGTATTTTTTAGAGTCCGTAAGGGATAAAGTGACCATAGACTTCCTAAGCCTACAATAGCAACAAAATATTGTGGCCTAGTACGAGTCTAAGTTCACCAAATTATCCTAATATGCTCAAGAATACATTGACACTGAACCCAAAAAGTGTAATAATTTTGAACGAGGTTTATGCTATAACATCAAATCCCCCATCATTCCTTTACAGGTCTGAGAGTTTAACCGGATAGTTGAAATAGCCTCCCTTATAGAAAATAATCCTGCGGCTACTAATACAGCCCGAATCTTTACTCCTTATCGCAATCCCAATGTTATTGGAACCAAATTAATCAACGAGATCCTCCTTACAATAAGACCCAGAATAACCGAGCATTCAATTAGATTCAACATAATTACAACATACCTTTTGTATGTTATCACGAATGAAACCAAGTAGGACACCTTAGACCCTAATGCCCTAATCTACAGATGCCTCCTCCTTCTACCTCTCCCAACAATATCAAAAATCCTTTTAAAAATTCAATCAATAACTCTAACCATCCACCATAACCAAATACCCATGAAAACAAACAAGAACCATTCAATAAGAACCAAGGTTGTAATGTCTTTCTTCTCCCAGGGAAAAATCCAAATTTTCACGATATGGTAGAAGGTAATTATAAGCACGTGATTTTATAAATCTCCGAGTTAGAATCTGGGAATTTTCTATTTGTCCTAGATCATAATTAGTATGTCTGATACCGCTACATTCGGCATGTCAACACAATCATCCATGATGGCCTTAATCCGAATCCATGCATCCATCATCTTTATACGTGCATTATGCAACATGTAACATACTCTTCAATTGTTCCCTCTACCACACTCACAATTATGGCAAAATAATTTATTTGGAGTGTTTATTATTTACATAAATATTTGGAAAATTTTTATAAAATATTTTTAAAGAGGTGGAATGTTTTTGCTTCGAAATATGATTTTTTTTCTAAGTGTATAGGTGAAGGGAAAAATTTTACTGACGTCGTTTGAGAGAGATTGGTTGATCGTTCGCGTGATATAGCCATCTCACTCGAAGTCGTTTGAGCGACGTGGCCTGATGTTCAAGCGAAATCTGTAGTTCGTTCGAGTGACGCACCACCTCAATTTTTGTATTTAAACCAGTGTCATTCTTCATATTTTTCCAAGTCTTTTGGTACTGGCATTTCTAGAAATATTCATCCCAGAAACAGACTTCATTTTTTCAAGGTTTAATGCCTTTTTGATTCACAAATCCTTCCCAAACATTTGTGTGAATCTTTGAACCCTAGATACAATTGTTCTACTCATCTTGGAGTAACACTGTGAAGAAGAAGGGTCTTTATTCATTGGTGATGTTGGAGTTCTTATGGGACCTCTTGCTGACAAATGCTGCCGACAATGAACTGACGCCTGCAGATATTCGTGCGTCAAAATTATATTTTGCTGTGATTGTGTAATACCCCGTATTTTTATGCTTTCTAAATTTGGGAATTTATTAAATTTAATGAGAGATATTAATTTAATATAAATCCAAAAATTAATTATTTTTATAATTACTAACGTGACGAGAGTTAGTAATCATTGGAAACTTGTTGAATATTACTAATGAGCAAAGTAATATATGATATTGGTTCTATTAAATGTCACGAGTGAATAAAATGACAATTTTGGAAATTTAAGTCGGGACGCACTCGTGTCGTGTCGGGACTAAATGTTGATTAATAAAAGTGAATAAATTATAATTCACCCGTATGGTCATTTCGAGTGCGCCAAAGTGTCTGGAAGGGTCGAGATAGTCAAAATAATGTACCTGGGGGTTTAGTTTGGGTCTCGGGGCATTTTTAGGCCTAATTAACACCCCGGGAGGGCGTTTTGGACATTTATATTTTTAAGCCTGAAAACCCACGAAAATTGTAAGGTTATATCAGATGCTTAGGGTTGCCTTCTAGGGTTAACTCAAACAAAAACAATAAACGGCCATTGGATAAGGAAGGAGAGAGCTTGCCAAAGAGTTCTAGGTCGAAAACTCCTCCGTTTGCACCACCGTCACTGCCAAACGCTAGATCACATCACAAGGATCACAACCACACTGATTTCAGCCACAAATCAGAAACAAAAATTCCCAGGCAAGTATTTATCTTGCCTAATTTCGTTAATGCTTCATTCATGTTAGTTTGGGGTTGATTAGGATGAGTTCTTATGAAACAAAACCCATGTTGGTGATTAGAAATCGCATGTTGTAGTGATATAAATAATAATCTGGAAATCCCTTTCATATGTAGAGGTTGAACCACGAATTAATATTGGTTTAGAAGTAGAAATTCTGGGAAAAGAATAAGAAGAACTAAGTTAAAGAAGTTTCTAGGGTTCATGAGAATTATATAAGTTTTGGCCCATTTAACCCATGAATCTTGATGAAAACTCGCATGCTTTACGTAGGATATTGCTAATTTGGGTTTACAATGTTTGTGGTATAAATTTCTGGGAGTTTGGGAGTTTAAAATTTGGATTTTGATGATGTTGGATGATAGAACCCGTAACTGGTATTTTGCAGATTCGCCATACCTGTTTGATCGATCCATCGAACCAGGAGTATCGATCGATCGACGCATCGATCGATCGAGCTCCTGCCATTGATCGATCGACCCCTCCTGGCAGACTCATATTTCCCCTTCTAAATAGTTGAATTAAATTTAAATTAGTAATGATCATTGGACATCCTTATTAAAATATTTTGGGAGATAAAGAAGACCAGTAGGACTTATTAAAAATATGAAACCTTTAATGTAAGACGAGATTTACATTTTTCGGGGATGTTTACATATAAGGGACGATGGAACTATGTATTAAAGGGGGAGACGCGTAAGGTAGTTACGTTGGAAAATAAATGAGTACCTACTGAAATTACACTTGGGAGAATAGAAATCCACGAATGTCACTTGATAAGTTGGGATAATCCCACAAATTAAGATAAGGGGCAAATGTTATACGTGATAACTAAATAACGAGTAATAAGGACAAATGTCATAATTATGGGTCGTGAGTGTGTACCTAAACTTGATATGGTAATAGTAGTATACTTATGTGACTGTGTTTATGCATATACTATATACGTGTAAAAATCATGCCCGCGCTATTTGCTATCCCTGAGGTTACCGCGCTGGGATAGTCTTATCTCGATGGGACCTTTATGGGGGATACTGACTCGTACCCTAAAAGATAGAAATCCTTTGGTACAGGCTATCGAATCGATAGTCAGACGGTCCTAAGAGACTGTGACACCCCGACTAATTAGATACCGGGTAGCTACTCCTTTATTAAATCAATTCAAAATGCCAAGTTGGTTCAGTTAATAGCATCACTGTCGAAAACATTTTAATATTACTAACCACCTAGTATTTAAAAAGTAAGTTTCCAAATATTAATTAAAATCTGATTAACATGCAACAAGTGTAATGAAGAATAATAACACCATTCACCATACTGAAGTAAATAGAATAACCATCACATAATGTAAATAAAGTCTGGAGGAAAACTCCTCACTACAAATCCCACAACTGAAATAAGTAACTAAATACTGAATACTGAATCAATACATGCCAAAGTCTGAAAAACTGAAATGGAAAGATGTCTCTAATAGAAATGGGCAACATGCCCTACAACTGATAGATACTGAATCTGGAATCCAAATGATAGAAGCGTCTATAAGAAAATCCCTGTAGCTTCCACAAACAGCTACAGCTCGTCACCTGAATGAGTATCCTATGCATGGTGTCCTTGTGGCTGGGAACCTAAAATGGTTTTACAAAAATAGATTTGAAAGAAAACGGGTCAGAGCCCGAATGTGGAGATATTTTAAAAACCTGCAAGTGCTTTAAAAACATTTAAAACATTAAATGCAAAGTACATGTTAGGACGTGCACTCACATGAAATTCTCACCTCTCGTATAACTGTGCACTCCTAACGTAAGTACCCATCTAAAATGACACAAACCACAAGCTAAGTGACATCATATCTAGATAGACTGCCATAGGTTCTACCCTTATTACTCGGTTCCCATTAACATTATAACGATCTCAATTAAATAGGGCTTAACGTAACTTCAGGTTCTCATACAAAAGTAATACAACTCGTTATAGATTATCCCTCTTTGTTATTCCATAGTTACACACAATACCAAATGAAAGTTCCAGTTTATTAAGCGTATATTTTCCACACATAAATATACAATATAAGCACCCCGAGACTAGGCTGCGGTGCACACATACTCTGCTATCCATCCCGGTACATCACGTACATAAGGATCACATATTCCGAATCTCTCAGGAATAGTTCACAGATAACATCACAAATAATGGAGACGAACACAGTCACATCACATGGGTCACGCATATACCTACGTTCCCACGATCAGCGGACTTATTAACATCCCAATAAGTCTTTCTCTGACCTATGTTCATCAAGGTAACCAGTCTAAATCCAGGAAACACAAGGATTAGAGGGCCCTAAGCGAACGCAAACCTCCCGTGATAGAAAGTATGGTAGGTATGTCATACACACAGTTCATATACCAATACTAAGTAAGCACACATCTTAGTAATCCCATAGTTTAATTGTAGTACATATCGCATTCTCGTACCAACTTAATATATATACAACTTATATAATCCCGGTCCATATTTACACGCGCCATAATTTATTCTCACTTCGTAGTAGGCACTCACGTCTCGACTCAAATGTCTATTTGATTTGATCCGTATTTATATAATTTACTCCTCATTATAACCCAAATGTCCCAAGTATACTAATACACCTTCAAAGGAATGTTATCTCTATCCTTGAACAAGTTTACGGTACTCCCAAAATCAAAACAGGCCAAAAAGGCCTAAACTGCCAGCTCGTTAGAAGTCTCGTTCGAACGAGGTTGTTCGAACGAGATCCAGTTCGTTCGAACGAACTGTACCTTCTAACGAGATCTCGTTCGAACGAGATTATCGAACGAAACTGCCCCTCGTTAGAAGCGACTGGTCAACTCGTTAGAAGCTCGTTCGAACGAGCTCGTTCGAACGACCTGGGGAGGTCTTCTAAAAAACGACCAGTTTCGAGCCCAGAATTCCCTAGTTTCGTTTTTCACCAATTTTAACACCTCAAGTTTCAACCAAAATTCGTCCAATCAATGTTTTAAGGTCTCCAATCATCCTAAAACATACTAAGGTCATATACTAACATCTTTTAAGGAATTAATACATCCTAAACATCATTAAATCACAAGTTTCTACACTTTTCCCCAATTTTTCAAGAACATGAACCCTAAAATTTTTAGATCCTTAATTTGACCAATTAAATCCGTTTTTGTGTCTTACAAGATATATCAACATCCGATTAGTCCTCTAACTATGATTCTACATGCAATCCTTTCATCAAAATTGAGTATTCTACTTCTAAACTCATCGGGTTTTCATTATCTTCCAAGAACAAACATAAATTTGAATTATCTAACATGGAAGGAACATTCTCTGAAAGTAAATGGAATTAAATAACTTGCCTCTAGTGTCTCTGAATTTGGTGTTGATTTGGTAAAGCTTTTCTGTAGAATTCCTTCTCTCTCTCTCTCTCTCTACAAGCCTTCTTCTCCAAAGGTGGCTATGGTGGCTAGGGTTTTCTTTGGGAAAGTTGGAAACCAAATATGATAACCTCCCTAGCTTATTGGGTCATTAAGGGTTGGTTAGTGGGTTTAGTGGGTCTATTCCCAATCAGATAAAGACTCCTAATTTTCGTCATTTTTAATTCCTCAAAATACAAAATTACCAAAATACCCTTTATGTTGTCGGTATGGCCTAAAAATACCCCGGGACCCAAATTAAACCCCCGGCTAGTGTTTTCTGACTATCTCGACCCTTCTGGACGCGTTGGCGCACTCAAAATGACCATACGGTTAATAGAATTTAAATTCACTTTTATAAATAAAATAATTATATCCTGACGCGACTGTTACACGCGTCCCAATAAAATGACCAAATTGTCGTATATCAATCTCACGACAATTTTCATAATTCAATATTCATATATCGCCATATATACTCAATATAGTCAAATACCAACTCACATCTCGCTAGTATTCTATCCGGATCAATTTCCAATTAATTCTCATTTAAATAATTAATCCCAAAAATAAATATAGCCAAAAATACGGGGTATTACAGAGACGTGAGGGCATGTGATGACCTATTAGAGACTTGAAAACTATGCTTCGCCTCAATATTGTTTGTGTTTTGTTTCTATACAGTTCGAGAGTGATTTCGAACTTGTATTTCCCTTAGTACGAGTGATACGGGGACTGGATAGCAGAGTATGTCCGCACCATAATTATTGTGTGGGGTGTTGTTAGAATATATATATATATTACATGAGTATTTAATATATATATATTTAAATCTGGAATTTGGGAACTACCTGTTGTGTCTATGGTAAGTAAGAATGGAATAACTATTTCAATCTGGGAATAAGTGTTTGAAAAGTATAATGTGTTACTGAGAAACTTTATTAGTAAATAAGGTTTAAATGAGACCTTTGTTGTTAAATGAAATTAACCTCTTAAATAATTGAATGTGTCAATTTAAATCTTATGAGCAACCTAAGATAAGATAAGTTAAATCGTTGGGAAGGTTAGTGCGATAGGCGTGCACATTAGTAGAGAGGTGAGAATTTCTCAAGGGAGTGCCGCACTAATATGTTGTTGCATTGGCCAGTAAACAATTTAAATACTTGCTAAACAAATTTTAAATCATTTTTACAATCGGGCTCTGACCGGTTTTCATTTTCTTTTCTCTCTTGTATATATATGTATATATTACAGGTGCCCAACCACAGGGGCGTCTTGCATAGGATCCTTTGGAAGGAACGTGCTGCAGCTTAGGTGGGAGTTGCAGGCCTTTTATTTAGACGACCTCATTTGTTGATTCCAGTTCTAACACTATTTATTCAGTTGGGCATGTGTCGCCCTTTTCCATTATTCAGTTGTTTTATTGGATATTGTGATTCGTTTATTTCCAGTATTTACACTTTGGGATTTATTATTTTCAGGATGTTTTCCTTTAAGTTTTAATGTTGGAATTACTTAGTTGTATGTTTAATTAATTGGATTGTTTGTTCCAGTATGTTTGTTGGTTGACCCTTAAATTATGAATTACGTAAAGTTTTAAATTATTGATTTTTGAATAAAAATTTGGAAAGTAATGTCTAAAAATGGTTTTGACACTTAGCTTAATTATTTAGGGTGTTTAAATTGGAAAAGATTTTTTTATGATAGTGATGCTAAGAATGAACCGACCGTTCACCTTGATTATAATTTAATAAAGGACTGATCACCCAGTATTTAATTAGGCGGGGTGTCATAGGAGGTATCAGAGCATCAGGTTCTAGTGTCCTTAGGATCTGTACGGCTTATATCGCTTTCAGCTTAGCGTTCTTGTTATAGAGCCCTATTTTAGGATTGTTGTATTCCTAATTTTACGATTACGTCTTCAGCTATTTGTGATTTGATAATAACTGTAAACTAATAAATTTCTTCATGTTTCATATGCCTTCGAGACGTGCACTAAAGGATAGGCGTGCCCAAGCCGAGCATCCAATAGCTCCGGCTCAGGGAACAACGAATGCTAATGAGGTAGTCGCTATTGTTGCTCAGGCGATGAATTCTGCGCTAGCGGTAGTACAACAGGCTCCACCCCAAGTTTAGGCAGTGGCGCCAGTACCTGCACAGCTTCCATTAGCATGGGAGCGGGTTAGGGATGCCTTTCAGAAGGCGCATCCCCCTGAGTTCTCGGGTGGTTCAGATATCATCATCGTCAGCCAATGGAAGAAAGATATCCAGAGGCATCTGCGTATGTATGAGTGTACAGACGTGCAGAAACAGTTGTTGGCTTCATTTAAGCTAGTGGGGGCCGCTTTGCAGTGGTGGGAATCCACCACCACCTTGGAGGAGAGGGATACTATCCTAATTCAGTCATTCTGGGAGCGGTTTGACCGTAAGTATTTTCCATCCGTCGTGCAAACTGAAATGAGGCGAAAGTTACTGAACTTGAAGCAGGAAAATTCTACTGTTGCTGAGTATGAAGAGGAGTTCATAAGACTTCTCACTATAGTGCCAGATGAGGCACCCACTGAGGGCAAGAAGATATTGTTGTTTGTGGACGGGTTAGCTTGGAGGATCCGTCAGCACCTTATAGGGAATCTGTCTCTGTGTACCTAAACGGATGTACTCAATGCTGCTTTGCTACACTGCCAGGATCATCGCTTCCATCTGCAGGGAAGCAAGCGAGCAGGAGAGTCCAGCCAGCAGGGCAGGACAGGGGGTAGTAGTGCTAGTGGAGCATCGACATCTCAGGGGCAGACTCGCCCATATGAGTAGAGTTCCCATCAGGGGGACCCTGCTAAGCGGTTCCGATCAGGTGATTCCAGGCAGGGATTTAGGGGATTGAGGCAGGGCCAGCCTAATCAGCAGGGCCAGCAAGACCAACACCGCCAGCAGCAGGGTCAGCAACAGGGCCAACAGCATTTTCATCAGGGCCAGTGGCGGGGTGGTAACGGCCAACAAGGTTGTGGTCAGAAGGGTCAGAGGGGAGGTAATTTCAGTGTCCGATGTTTCGTGTGCGGCAAGAATGGCCATAAGCGCCAGGATTGTCCAGAAGGTGATAGGGCCCCACAGCAGCAGGGTGCCCGAAATGAGCCATAAAGACCCCTTTTTCCAGCCGCCCTCCCAGCACCAGCTCAGGTACCAGCCCTACCAACCATTCCAGCCGCTCTAGTGCAGCAGGGGCAGTTACAGTACGGACGTGTCTATAACGTCCACCAGGCAGCATCTCAACAGGCACCACCCGCAATTGAGGGTATGTTTCCTATCCATGGTACTATGGGTGGAGTTTTATTTGATACTGGGGCGACGCACTATTTTATAGCTACCCATTTTGCGAAGGCCTTAGGGTTATTAGCCACAGCAGAGAGCACTGTAACGTGTGTAGACTCACCATTAGGAAATGGATCGCTAATTTTCTTTATATGCCGGGGTGTGGGGATAGAGATTGGTAGCTTGGTATTACCAGCAGACATGTTAGTCTTAGATATGCATGAGCACGACGTGATTATTGGTATGGATATGCTCGCAGCTTACAGAGCCATGATAGATTGTTTTGGTGGGAGTATTATTTTTGCCATTCCGTGGCAAGAGATGTTTGTAGTGGCGATGCCTCGCCCAGAGGGAGGCTCGACCGCTCATTTGTATTACATAGAGGAGGATACCTCTAAGGAGGTTGTGATTCCCTTAGACTCGATCCCAGTTGTTCGTGAGTATTCTGATGTATTTCAGGAGATACCAGGCCTACCCCCAGTCGAGAGATAGATTTTGTCATAGACTTATTACCGGATACTCGACCTATAGCACGCGCTCCATACCGTATGGCTCTGGCGGAGATGCGAGAGTTACGAGATCAGATAGAGCAGATGTTAGGTCAGGGCTTCATTCGCAGGAGTACCTCACCTTGGGGCGCTCCAGTTTTGTTTGTGAAAAAGAGAGATGGTTCACTGAGGCTATGTGTGGACTACCGGGAGCTGAACAAGGTCATGATACGTAACAAGTATCCGTTACCTCGAATCGATGATTTGTTCGACCAGTTGAGGGGAGCAAATTTCTTGTCGAAGATAGATCTGAGGTCAGGGTACCATCAACTATGTATTAGGGAGAAGGATGCTTCAACGACTTCTTTCTTGACGAGATATGGGTCCTATGAGTTCAGAGTGATGCCCTTTGGACTCACAAATTCTCCAGCCGTATTCATGGACTTGATGAACCAAGTGTTCAGAGAGTTCTTGGATCAGTTTATCATTGTCTTCATAGATGACATTCTGATATATTCACACTCCGAGGAGGAGCATGTCGAGAACTTGAGGTAGGTTCTTCAGACTCTACGAGAGCATCAGTTGTATGCTAAGTACGAGAAGTGTTGGTTCTTATTACGGGAAGTGCAGTTATTGGGATATGTTGTTTCTGAACAAGGTATAGCAGTTGACCCGAGTAAAGTGTCAGCGGTGAGGGAGTGGGGACAGCCCACGACACCGACGGAAGTACGTAGTTTCTTGGGATTAGTCGAATACTACAAAAGATTCATTCGGGGTTTCTCCAAAATAGCGAGTCCATTGACGAACCTGACTCGCAAGGGGGTACCATATGTTTGGGACGATGCTTATCAATTGGCTTTCGACGATCTGAAAGACAATCTTACTTCAGCAACGGTTCTTACTTTACCTAAGTCGGGCATGGAGTATTTGGTTTACACCGATGCCTCTTTACTGGGACTTGGGGGAGTACTTCAGCAGGAGGAGAAGGCTATCGCTTTTGCCTCCTGCAAGCTTAAGCCGCATGAGAAGAATTACCCCACACTCGACCTAGAGTTAGAAGCGATCGTTTTTGCATTGAGGATATGGAGGCACTATTTATTGGGGGAGAAATTTCGCTTGTTCACAGCAGTACCTGTTCACTCAGCGAGAGCTGAATATGCGTCAGCCCAGGTGGTTAGAGTTTGTGAAGGACTACCAGTTCGACATACAGTACCATCCGGGGAAGGCCAACGTAGTTGCCGATGCGTTGAGTCGTAGACCGATTGACGATGTCGTGGACATCTGGAAAGCAAAGTGGAAAGAGTTGGGTCACCAGGACGCAGTAGCCCATTCCTTCATATCTGTCATGATAATGACACCCGAGATTGTTATGAGAGTGATACAGGCGCAGACCGCAGACCCATTTTGCCAGGAGCAGATTGTTGACTTTTAGCCGAGGGTGCTGAGTCCTATTCTGTTAGTTCTGATGGGGGTTTGAGGTTTAATAGGAGATTGGTGGTCCCAGAAGGAGCAAACTTATGTCATGCAGTGATGACCCAGTCTCACGGATCCCGATTTGAGGTACATCCTGGGGGAGATAAGATGTACCAGGATATGAGGTGGCAATAGTGGTGGAGTGTGATGAAAAAGGACATTGCTGAGTTCGTGTCCAAGTGTTCTACCTGCCAGCTGGTAAAGGTGGACCACCAAAAACCGTCAGGGTAGCTTCAACGATTGGAAATACCCGCGTGGAAGTGGGAGAGTATTTCTATGGATTTTTTTACTGGGTTGCATACATCACAGCGGGGCCACGACTCCATCTGGGTGATTGTGGACCATTTGACCAAGGTGGCTCATTTTCTGCCGATGCGGACAGACTATACCACGGGTCAGTATGCTCAGTTGTTCATTACTGAGATTGTCAGATTACATGGGGTGCCCCTGAATATTGTGTCAGATAGAGATAAGATTTTCGTGTCGGGTTTCTGGGAGAGCTTTCAGGAGGCTATGGGCACAGAGTTGAGGTTGAGTTCAGCTTATCACCCGCAGACAGATGGACAAACAGAGCGTACTAATCAGATGTTGGAGGATATGCTACATATGTGTGCCCTTGATTTTGGAGGAGGTTGGGAGCCACACCTTCCACTGGTAGAGTTCGCTTATAATAACTCTTATCAGTTCACGATTGGCATGGCTCCATTTGAGGCTTTGTATGGCAGGCCTTGTCGTTCCCCAACGTGTTGGCTAGAAGTGGGGGATAACAAGTTACTCGGACCAGAGGTGATTCAGTAAACCTCTGCGAGGATTGAGATTATCAGGAGTGGCATTCAAATAGCCCAGTACAGGCAGAAAAACTACGCAGATGCAAAACGATTCTTTCGAGAGTTTAATGTGGGGGACCAAGTATTACTACGTGTATCTCCTATGAAAGGAGTGATGAGGTTCGAGAAGAAAGGGAAATTGGCTCCGAGGTACGTGGGACCATTTCCCATTATCGAGAGGATTGGGCCGGTAGCATATAGATTGGGGCTTCCAGAGCATTTACATCGCATCCAAGACGTATTCCACATCTCGTCGTTGAGACGATACCTTGGGATGATATGCCCCACACCCACATCGCGATAGAAGAGATAGACTTACAGCCTGACAGCTCTTACAAGGAGAGACCAGTGGCTATCCTAGACCATAGCGAAAGTAGATTGAGGTCGAAGGTAGTCCCACTTATACGGGTCCAGTGGGAGCATCATAATGTGGAGGAATCCACCTGGGAGCGCGAGGCAGATATGCGCGAGAAATACCCAGATTTATTCTTACCAGGTATGCCTTATTTTCCGAATTTCGGGATGAAATTTCGATATTAGGGGGGAAGTATGTAATACCCCGTATTTTTCTGCTTTCTAAATTTGGGGATTTATTAAATTTAATGTGAGATATTAATTTAATATAAATCTGAAAATTAATTATTTTTATAATTACTAACGTGACGAGAGTTAGTAACCATTGGAAACTTGTTGAATATTACTAATGAGTAAAGTAATATATGATATTGGTTCTATTAAATGTCACGAGTGAATAAAATGATAATTTTAGAAATTTAAGTCGGGACGCGCTCATGTCGTGTCGGGACTAAATATTGATTAATAAAAGTGAATAAATTATAAGTCACCCGTATGGTCATTTCCAATGCGCCAAAGTGTCTGGAAGGGTCGAGATAGTCAAAATAATGTACCCGGAGGTTTAGTTTGGGTCTCGGGGCGTTTTTAGGCCTAATTAACACCTCGGGAGGTCGTTTTGGACATTTTATATTTTTAAGCCTGAAAACCCACGAAAATTGTAAGGTTATATCAGATGCTTAGGGTTGCCTTCTAGGGTTAACTCAACCAAAAACAAGATATGGCCATTGGAGAAGGAACGAGAGAGCTTGCCAAAGAGTTCTAGGCCGAAAACTCCTCCGTTTGCACCGCCGTCACCGCCAAACGCTAGATCATGTCACAAGGATCACAACCACACTGATTTCAGCCACAAATCAGAAACAAAAATTTCCAGGAAAGTATTTATCATGCTTAATTTCGTTAATGCTTCATTCATGTTGGTTTAGGGTTGATTAAGATGAGTTTTTATGAAAGAAAACCCATGTTGGTGATTAGAAATCGCATGTTGTAGTGATATAAACAATAATCTGGAAATCCCTTTCATATGTGGATTTTGAACCACGAATTTATATTGGTTTAGAAGTAGAAATTCTATGAAAAGAATAAGAAGAACTATGTTAAAGAAGTTTCTAGGGTTCATGAGAATTATATAAGTTTTGGACCATTTAACCCATGAATCTTGATGAAAACTCGCATGTTTTATGTAGGATATTGCTAATTTGGGTTTATAATGTTTGTGGTATAAATTTCTGGGAGTTTGGGAGTTTAAAATTTGGATTTTGATGATGTTGGATGATAGAACCCGTAACTGGTATTCTGCAGATTTGTCATACAAGTTTGATCGATCCATCGAACTAGGAGTATCGATCGATCGACGCATCGATCGATTGAGCTCCTGCCATCGATCGATCGACCCCTCCTGGCAGACTCATATTTCCCCTTATAAATAGTTGAATTAAATTTAAATGAGTAATAATCGTTGGACATCCTTATTAAAATATTTTGGGAGATAAAGAAGACCAGTAGGACTTATTAAAAATATGAAACCTTTAATGTAAGATGAGATTTACATTTTTCGGGGATGTTTACATATAAGGGACGATGGAACTATGTATTAAAGGGGTAGACGCGTAAGGTAGTTACGTTGGAAAATAAATGAGTACCTACTGAAATTACACGTGGGAGAATAGAAATCCACGAGTGTCACTTGATAAGTTGGGATAATCCCACAAATTAAGATAAGAGGCAAATGTTATACGTGATAACTAAATAACGAGTAATAAGGACAAATGTCATAATTATGGGTCGTGAGTATGTACCTAAACTTGATATGGTAATAGTAGTATATTTATGTTACTGTGTTTATGCATATACTATATACGTGTAAAAATCATGCCCGCGCTATTTGCTATCCCTGAGGTTACCGCACTAGGATAGTCATATCTCGATGGGACCTTTATGGGGGATATTGACTCGTACCCTAGAAGATAGAAATCCTTTAGTACAGACTATCGAATCGATAGTCAGACGGTCCTAAGAGACATGAGGGCATGTGCTGACCTTTTAGAGACTTGAAAACTATGCTTCGCCTCAATATTTTTTGTGTTTTGTTTCTATACAGTTCGAGAGTGATTCCGAACTTGTATTTCCCTTAGTACGAGTGATACGGGGACTGGATAGCAGAGTATGCCCGCACCATAATTATTATGTGGGGTGCTATTAGAATATATATATTACATGAGTATTTAATATATATATTTAAATCTGGAATTTGGGAACTACCTGTTGTGTCTATGGTAAGTAAGAATGGAATAACTATTTCAATCTGGGAATAAGTGTTTGAAAAGTACAATGTGTTACTGAGAAACTTAATTAGTAAATAAGGTTTAAATGAGAACTTTGTTGTTAAATGAAATTAACCTCTTAAACAATTGAATTTGTCAATTTAAATCTTACGAGCAACCTAAGATAATATAAGTTAAACCTTTGGGAAGGTTATTGCGATAGGCGTGCACATTAGTAGAGAGGTGAGAATTTCTCAAGGGAGTGCCGCAATAATATGTTGTTGAATTGGCCAGTAAACAATTTAAATACTTGCTAAACAAATTTTAAATCATTTTTACAATTGGGCTCTGACCCGTTTCCATTTTCTTTTCTCTCTTGTATATATATGGATATATTACAGGTGCCGAGCCACAGGGGCGTCTTGCATAGGATCCTTTGGAAGGAATGCACTGCAGCTTAGGTGGGAGTTGCAGGCCTTTTGTTTAGACGACCTCATTTGTTGATTCCACTTCTAGCACTATTTATTCAGTTGGGCATGTGTCACCCTTTTCCATTATTCAGTTGTTTTATTGGATATTGTGATTCGTTTATTTCCAGTATTTACACTTTGGGATTTATTATTGTCAGGATGTTTTCCTTTAAGTTTTAATGTTGGAATTACTTAGTTGGATGTTTAATTAATTGGATTGTTTGTTCCAGTATGTTTGTTGGTTGACCCTTAAATTATGAGTTACGTAAAGTTTTAAATTATTGATTTTTGAATAAAAATTTGGAAAGTAATGTCTAAAAATGGTTTTGACACTTAGCTTAATTATTTAGGGTGTTTAAATTGGAAAAGATTTTTTTATGATAGTGATGCTAAGAATGAATCGACCGTTGACCTTGATTATAATTTAATAAAGGACTGATCACCCGATATTTAATTAGGTTGGGTGTCACAGATTGTAAGTCATTACATATTATAGTGAAATAAATGTTTTTTGTCCTTTTGGGGGATTTTTCTACATATTGTGATTGACTTTCCATGATTGGTTTGATTTATTTAGTCTATCATAATTTGGTTGCAAGAGTTTGGATTTTTGGGATTAAACATTGGAATTTAATTAAACAAGTTAATCATTGATTGCTGTTGTACTCTTAAATTGCTATCAGAGCCTATTACACAATTATACCATGTAATCTTTTTTGCAAAAACTTGCTAGATATCAATTTTAGTTTAAAATTTGATTTTGAAAAATCACAATTTCAATGGAAAACTTGTATAATCGAGTGCCAATTTTTTACGGGTCAAATTACGCATATTGGAAGGCATGTATGAGATCTCACTTAAAGCCATTGATGAATGTGTTTAGGTTATGTGTGAAACGAGGTGGACACCTCCCATTGTCACTGTAGATAACGTTACTACGTTAAAATCTGTGATTTCATGGACCGAGGAAGAATTTAAATGGAGAACATTTAACTCACGTGGGATTAATGCTATTTTCGAAAACATCATCCCCGATGAGTCTGACACATCATGATGTGTACCACATCTAAAGAAGCATGAGATGTTCCTCAACTTACACATGAAGGCACTGATGCAGTTAAAGAATCAAAACTGCAAACTTTAACTACACAATTTGAGACAATCACTATGCTTGAATCTGAGTATTTTGATGAATTCTATGCACGATTATCTGATATTTTAAACACTAGTTTCAATTTAGGTGAACACATTCCTGATGATAGAGAAGTTAAAAAGATTCTGAGATCACTACCTAAGAATTTTATCCCTAACGTCACTGTGTTAATTTCGTTACGAAATTTGAGTAGTCTGAAATGAGAAGAATTGGTAGGTGACTTCTAGACTTATTAAATTGACATATTTCCTAATACAATAAAATCAAAAGACAAAGGGGTAGCACTTAATGCCCAGGATAGGAAGAGTGAGGGGTCAGCAAGAAACAGAGGTGAGTCGTCTAGAAAAAGAGAGGAAGATTTTTCTGATTTTATGTTTGATTTTGACTTAGACGATTTGGCCTTATTCGAAAAAAAGTTCAAGAAATTTCTCGAATTAAAGAAAAATGGAAATTTCAAAGATAAAAAGAATTTTGAGAAAAATAAGTTTGAAAAGAAAAATGAAAAGGATAAAAGAACGCGCCTAAGAGAGACAAGGAGAGATGTTATGAGTGTGACGGTAGAGGTCATAAGGAATTTGAGTGTCCTACTAGGTTGCGACGTCAAGGAAAAGGAAAAGTCGCTCTTAATGCCTCCCTTAGTGATGACAGTGTGGTCGAGTCGGTGAATTCTGGAGAAGAGTCACCGAATGAATTTAACTTCACCGCATTCATGGCTAGTCACGTGAGTTTTGACAGTGCACCTCACGACGATGAGGATACTACCTCACAGGACACCTCGACAGTGGAGGCGATGTGAGTGAGGGGGAGGATGTTGCAAGTGAGAGCAAGAGTGATTTATGACTCGCGTACATTGATTTATATGTTGATTCTTTTAAAACTAAAAATCATAACAAAGCGTTAGCACTTAGGATAATTTCCTTAAATAAAGATTTAGGAGAGACGAGAAAGAATCCTCCATTAATACTGTCGAGAGAGAGAGAGATAGAGAGAGAGAGTTTGTGTAGAAAGAGAGCCAGTTTGGTGAGAGAGAGAGATAGATGTTTAGAGAAAGAGAAAGGGGACTTGACCAATCATGTGGCTAGTCTTATAAGTGAGCTCCAGACCTCCATGGACACTCGAAAGAAACTTGAATCCTTTGTAGCCCAGCTTACTCATGACCTTGAGATATCCAGGCAGGTCAAGGTAAAGATTGAGGATATATCTGGAAAGATGGGAAAGATGATCCTCGCCCCTGCTTTGGGCTTTGGTGAGAGGCAGGGAATTGGTTTTGATGGTGCCTCCACATCCCATGTGATACCGAAATTGGTTCCTGAATATACTACAAACCCATATGGCTATCGCCGAAACCCCCAAAGAAGAGTTCAGCCAAGAAATGAAAAGTAAGGTCAGCCAAAGATCGTGTACTTTTGTACTTACTGCAAAAGAAAGGGACACCTTAGTTTGGGTCGTACACGACATACATTTGCTCCACCACGTGCCACTAGCGATTTTTTGAGTCTTAGGGAGCAAGTCGAGTTTCTATTCGCCACTTCTCAGAGTTTAATGGAAGAGTTCCAACGGATTTCTATGCCATCAACAGACATATCTAATATCCTAACTATAGCTAACAATGACAAGGGAAAACAGAAGGTTACCTCATCTTGGGTACCTAAACTCAATGCAAAATCCCTTGTTGTTTGTGTTGATCTTAAAGCACATAACACTTCTCAGTGGTACTTCGACAGTGGGTGCTCCAAACACATGACAAGTGATGTCTTATTTTTTATCTACCTAGAAGACCGCGAGGAAGGTAAAGTCACCTTTGGAGACAAAAGAAAATCTAGCATATTAGCATGAGGTATAATAGAGATACTAATATTTCCTAAGCTAGAGGATGTTTTGTACCTTAAAGGTTTGAAAGCAAACCTTCTTAGCATTAAACATATATGCGACTCTGACTTTGTAGTAAAGTTTGATCGAAACGAAAGCAATGTTTATGATCAAGTCGGTAAACTTTTATTCCAAAGGGTGAGGACTGAAGATAATTGTTATGGGATTGTGTCCAAGTACTCATTTATCTACAACAGCGCCATGATCACTCCTATGGATCTATGCCATCAACGTCTAAGTCATGTGAACTTTAGAGATTTGGATAAATTAGCTAAAAAAGACCTATTTCGTGGATTGTCATCGCTTAGAAAGATAACTTTCGCTATTTATGGACCCTGTCAGTTGGTAAAGCAAGTCCGAAGCCCTCACAGGAAGTTGAATTCCATTATCACTTCATGAGTACTTGAGTTGCTTAACATGGATCTTAAGGGTCCTACTCGTATTGAGAGTTTGGGTGGTAAGAGTTATATCCTCGTGATGGTATATGTTTACTCTCGTCACTCGATCGTAGTTTTTCTGAGAGAGAAATCCAATGCTGTGGAATTTCTTATGACCAAGTGTCGTGTCCTGCAAAATTAACACAGAGTCGTTATCAACAAAATACGTAGTGATAACGAAACTAACTTTAAGGAAGATAAAGTAGATATGTACTGTGATAGTCTCGGGATCAAACATGAATTTTTTACTGTGAAGACTCTTCGACAAAATGAGATTGTTGAGAGGAAGAATCGAACGATTCAAGAGATGGATAGATCAATGCTTCTAGGTTATAGAGTTGCTAGGAGATTTTGAGTAGAGGAGGTGTATATCACATGCCACGGGATGAATATGGTTTACCTTTGTCCACACACACTTAAGACACCCTACGAATTATGGATTGGAAAGAAGCCCAACCTTTCATATTTCCGTATCTTTAGGAGTAAATGCTACATCCAATGGAATAGAGAGAAATTAGAAAATTTTGACTCCCAGAGCGATGAGGGAATATTATTAGGTTATTCGTCGACTAGTAGAGCATATCGAGTTTTTAACCCGAGTAGCTTTAAGGTTATGCAATCAATAAACGTCACTGTGCAAAATGATGAACCACCGACGTTTATTGATTTTAACCTTTTGTGTGAGGATGATGCACTTTCTTCTGATGATCCCATTATGCCTCCCACACCAAGGGTGGCCCCCATTCCTAACTTAGGGGACACTCCTTATAGGGTTTGCAAGATTCATGATCCTACTACTATTCTAGGAGATCCCACTTTAGGGGTCAAGACTCGTGTTTCGTTAGAGGACATTATTAGACATGTTTGCTACACGTCTAAAATCGAGCCCAAGAACTATAAGGACGCACTCAAAGATGAACACTCGAGATGTACTACACCGGATGAGTTACTTCAGATTAGAAAGAATTATGTCTGGGAACTGGTCCCCTGACCTAGTGAGACAAATATGATAGGTACCAAGTGCATCTTCAAGAATAAGGTGAATGAGATAGGTACTATTATTCAAAATAAGGATAGGTTGGTCGCTCAAGGCTACACACAAATAGAGGATGTAGACTTTCACGAGACATTCACTCTTGTTGCGAGGCTTAGGTCCGTTCGCTTACTCGCCATCGCATGTCATTTACATTTCAAGTTATATCACATGGCTGTCAAGAGTTCCTTTCTGAATGGAATTCTATAGGAGGGGCTTTACGTGGAATAACCAAAAGGGTTTGAAGACCCTAACCACCCTGATCACGTCTACTATCCGAGGAAAGCCTTGTATAGTTTGAAGTAAGCACCCTGTGCTTGGTACGAGAGACTTACTTCCTATCTCTTATCCCATGGCTTCAAGAGAGGGGGAGTTGATATGACATTATTTGTCAGGAGAGATGAAAGTGTTATTTTGGTTGCCCAGGTCTATGTGGATGACAGAGTCTTTGGATCCATGTGCTCCCCTCCCAGCATGCTCACCATTTTGAGGAGGAGATGAAGAGTGAGTTTGAGATGAGCATGGTAGGTGAGCTTACTTTCTTCCTTGTTAATTAGCTAGAGGATAGGATGTTCATCTCCAAATCCAAGTATGCTAGATACCTTGTGAAGAAATTTAGTCTAGACTCCGCTAAGCACGCACATACACCGATGGGTACCTCAACAAATCTTAGCAAGAACACTTAAGGCAAGGACATAGAGAAAACCTTATATCGGAGTATGATAGGTAGTCTTACCTACTTGACTGTCAGTCATCCTGATGTAGCCTTTAGCATTGGAATTTGTGCGCGATATCTGGCATCCCTAAAAGAGTCACACTAACTCGCTCTTAAACGTATTATTAAATACGTAAGTATGACTCTTTCACTTGGCATTTGATATTCCTTTAATACCAGTGACCGTTTATCCGCCTATTCGGATGCCGATTGGGTCAAGGATGTAGATGGATATAGGAGCATTTTAGGTGGGTGTTTCTTATTTAGTTCTGCTCTTGACTCTTGGTTAACCAAGAAGAAAAATTCCATCTCTTTGTCCACTGCAGAGGCTAAGTACATAGCTGCAGGAGTTGTTGCACGTAACTTTTATGGATGAAGCAAATGTTGGAGGATTATGGGATATCACAGGACATCATGACTATTTCCTATGATAACACGAGTGTGATACACATATCCCATAATTCAGTCCAACATTCACGCACAAAGCACAATAGGATACGCAAGAACTTTATCCGTGAGCTTGTAGAGGAAAAGGTCGTATCTTTGAGTTTTGTATCTACCAACCTCTAGTTAGCCGATATTTTTACAAAGCCTTTAGATGCCCTTAGATTCGAGAGTCTTAGGAAGTCTTTAGGAATTTGCACAGTTGACTGAGGGGTGGTTACCTTATCTTGAGTAGGATGCATTTTTCATGTTTATATCATGTGATTCCTATCTATAGATTGTATCATTTGTTTCATTATTTATTTGTTTTTTTTTTTCATCTTTCATTATTTTGAAAAACTAAAAAATCCAAAATGAATTTATTTTTTTGAATTTTTTAAAAAAAGTCAAAAAGATTTTATTTTTATAATTTTTGTTTAAAAACACAAAAAGAGTTTTGTGATTTATTTACACCATTTATGGATGAACATTTAAGATAGTTGTAGTCACAACTTCATTCCATTTTCCACGTGAATGTTTGATAGTGATTTGAGATGCTACATCATTTCATCCATGTGCTTTACATTTTTTTGGAGTCATTGAGATGTGATTAGTGATATCTTCTACATATTTGGCTCCTTATCTCCTTTATTGTACACATTCATGGTATTATTTGAGTATTGTACTTGTCTGTCACATATTAGATTAAGTGTTTCCATCTTAATTTTGTCTATACAACGACCAAAATGCGATAAAACTTGACACGAAAGTAGTGCATGTAAAAACCTTTTACCGCGAGGATTTAATTACAACAAAATATGATGAGTGGATCATGGGAAAGGGCTGCGAGAGTTTAAAATTAACTCGTCGTGAAAGTCAAAATTTTGAATTAGCCCTAAAAATAATTAAAAGGCAATAAAAAGAAGAATATTCCAAATCAAATGGGCCAATAGGTTTTAGTTTCATCACCTGAAAAGAAAACTATAATGTCTAATTATTTATGAGGGAGTTTGGATGGAAATAAATGAAAAATGGGTTTGAATGTCCTTGAAAGTCATGAAAAGGCGTTACAACGTTTTGGACGTTATTGGTATGGAAATCACTTTGAGCTTTGATTTTTTCATTTGATTGAGTCAATTTCTTTTAATTCCACAATTTTTATACGTAAGGAAGATGTTGAGTTTATTCGTTAGGAATATCCAGCATTCGTCAGGCCCATATGTTATGGTTGTATGTATTGATTTTCCAGTTGAATTTGTTCACATACCTACATTTTTGCTATCACCGACTTTTTTATTTTGGTGTTCTTTCATGGTGTGATTATTTGTTGTATATTTTGTGAGAAAAATTTTGAAAATTTCAAAAAGAGAATGTTTGATTACCTTGTGACATTCTCCATTTGCATTTGATTTATGGACTTCATATTTGTCTATTTGGGGACATCACAAGAAAGGGGGAGAATGAATTATGGGGGAGAATTTTGTTTGTTTATAAATGTACCAGCATAGACATAGGGGGAGATTTGTAAGGGCATGATTTTATAAATGTCCTAGTTAGAGCCTAGGAATTTTCTGTTTGTCCTAGATCACAGTTAGTATGTCTGATACCGCTACATTCGGCACGTCAACACGATCATCCATGACGGCCTTGATTTGAATCCATGCATCCATCATCTTCATACGTGCACCATGCAGCATGAAACGTACTCTTCAATTGTTCCCTCTACTCCACTCACGATTATGGTAAAATAATTTATTTGGAGTGTTTATTATTTACATAAATATTTGGAAAAATTTTATAAAATATTTTTAAAGGGCTAGAACATTTTTACTTCGAAATATGATTTTTTTCTAAGTGTATAGGCGAAGGGAAAAATCTCGCTAACGTTGTTGGAGCAAGATTGGATGGTCGTTCGCGCGACATAGACATCTCGCGCAAAGTCGTTCGAGCGAGGAGGCCTGACGTTCGAGCAACACCTGTACTTCGTTTGAGCGATGCACCGACTCAATTTTTGTATATAAAGTAGTGTCATTCTACATGTTTTTCCAAGTCTTTTGGCACTGGCGTTTCTGCAAATATTCTGCCCAGAAATAGACTTTGTTTTTTCAAGGTTTAATGCCTTTTTTTATTCACAAATCTTTCCCAAACATTTGTGTGAATCTTCAGACCCTAGATAAAAAATTTCTACTAATCTTGGATAAACCTTGTGGAGAATAAGGGTCTTTATCCACTGGTGATACTGGAGTTCTTGCTGGACCTCTTGCTAAGAAACACCGACGACAACGACGAACCGACACCTTTGGGTATTCATGCGTCAAAATTGTATTTTGCTGTGATTTATAGTTATTACATATTATAGTGAAATAAATGGCTTTGCCCCTTTAGGGGATTTTTCCACATATTGTGATTGACTTTTCATGCTTGGTTTGATTTATTTAGTCTGTCACAATTTGGTTGCAAGAGTTAGGATTTGGGGGATTAAAAATTGGAATTTAATTAAACAAGTTAAACATTGATTGTTAGCACACTCTCAGTAATCTTGCTTTCTACAATATCTCAGCACATATATTATATGATTCTGTATCCATACACTCTTTCATTAGTTATTCATGTATGGCTCGTCTGTAATTATCTTCTAGTCTATTAGCTCATCCTTTTACTATAGGAATGCCAGGGGAAAAAATTGCCATTATCAATAGGGTTTGTAAATGTCATACTTTACATTTTGGATCCAGGACATTAGCCATAGATTTAATAGTCCTCAATTTGACGGAATTTGATTTAATAATAGGAATGGACGTCTTATTCCTGAACTTTTCTTACATTGCGAAGATGGTGACATTCAAACCATCCCCTCAAACTTCATTTCATTTTCAAGTAAAAGATCCCCATTAACATCTACTTTTCCTAATAAGGGAAAATAAAACCTCATCTATTTCTAACATCTTGATCAGGTATAAAGATGTGTTTCCTGAAGATTTACCTGGATTACCCCCACCTTGAGAAGTTGATTTTTTTTATTAACCTCCTGATAAATATCTCTCCTATTTCAATACACCCTTATCGTATGGCTCCTTTAGAATTGAAAGAACTTCGAATACAAGTAGATGATCTACTCAATAAAGGATTTACATGCCCAGTTCATCACCTTGGGGAGGTACAATTTTATTTATGAGAAAGAAATATGGATCTTTCTGGTTATGTATAGATTATCAAAAATTGAACCAACAACCATGAATAATAAATATCTATTGCCCATGATAGGTGATCTATTTGACCTATTGCGAGGATCAAAGATATGTTCAAAGATTGATTTAAGATATGGATATCACCAACTTAGTGTCAAGGAAGAAGATATATATATAGTAGGAAACTTATGTATGTCATAAGATATTACACTGATGTCATCAAGATGAACTTTTTTTGCACTTCCTATTTTGCCGTTCCAAATTTTGAATTCCCCCTCTTTTGACACACTCCAATTTATTTCTCCTTTTGTTCAAAATTTAAAATAAAGGACAAAATAGTCCTCCCACTACTTTCTCCCCTACACTCATTTGTCTAAACCCAATTCGTTTCTCACTTCATGTTCTCTCTGTTCACTCTCTCCACGAGAAGCCTAGGGTTTCAAACCTCACCCATCGATTCCGTCTCACTCCCTCTACCTCTTTGAGCCTCCTTCACCTCCCCCTCCTCTCCATCGGCTGCCTCTCTTCCCCTCCCCCAACAAACCTACGCACACTCCTCCATCTATTACATGAATTTGTATTTTTTTTTCAAATTTGAGAATCATAGTTTTTGACATTCGTTTTTGCATTTATTTTTTAGATTCATTTATATATGGAGATCCAATTCTTTTTACAATTTTTTTTACAGATCCATAAGGTAAAACTTCTCTCTCTCTCTCCCGCTCTCTCTTCCAATGGATTTTGTGGATTTTTGGTTTGAATTAATCTTTTCTCAAAGTCTGCGAGATCTTTGGTTTGAATTAACATGTCATAAAGTTTGTGGTGGGGAGGGGGATGCCATCTCTATTTATAACGGGTCATAACAGTCATATTGTTCTGTTCATGGTCATATTGTTTGTTTGTGGATCTAATTAATTTTATTTTAGTGTTTGTGTACTCTAATCACGGTCATAGATTTTTGTTGTTTGATTTTACCTGTTTTGTGTCTGATGTAGATTTTTGTGGTTCAAATTTGCAGATCTGACTCTCCAAAACCATAATCAGGTACTCTCTCTCCTTTAAACCCTAATAAGATATTAATTGTTGTAATTAAAACTATAGATCTTATCCCAACTACACAGATGTTTTTCAGATATTAATTGTTGTAATTTGTGCATTTTGGTTTGTAAGGTACTAATTTGGTCACTCTAATTTGGTTTTGAATAATTCTCAAATATGTTTCAGATCTGATTTGTGTATATATTTTTGTGTCATTAGAGGGGAATAGAAATTGTTTTGAATAATTCTCAAATATGTTTCAGATCTAATTTGGTTTTGAATAATTCTCAAATATGTTTCAGATCTGATTCAAGTATCATGTTTTGAAATATCAGTGATTCATGCTGTTAAAGAAAACATCCAGTGAACCTGCCCCCATCACAAGCATTCTGAGTCTCTATTTGGAACCATCTTAATTATGTTATGCCCCTGACCTGACTATTTGCATCTCTATTTGGAACCATCTTAATTATGTTATGCCCCTGACTTGAACTGTTTTAATTATATTATGCCCCTGCATCTCTGTTTGCATCTCTATACTTCAACACACTACTATTTATGAGTTTATCAAAGAACAACACTACTATTTCTTTAAATTGAGGTTCTTTTTTGCAGATTCGTGTACGTCGTTTAGAGGCACTTGGGTATGTCGTCCAAAGGTATTTTCAGATTTATGATTTAGGACTTTTCTTCTTTGTTTTTACTGATTTTTTTTTTGTATTGTTTGTATGTTACTGTGTTGGCATCCTATGTTTTTGTGATAGAGTATAATAACCATGTGCGTACTTTGTTCACAGTTAGATTATGAAAGCCCATTCTTTTCATTTCCAAGCGTGTTTTTAATCAGAATTAAAGATCGTTCTTTTCATAGAGGATATTTTATCTAAGTTTGTATTTTGTTGAATCCTTATAGGGACATGGAGGGTAGGAGGTGTGTTAGTGATGTCATGTGTGTTTGGAAATTGCATGCTAGTGTAATGCCTTATAGCTGACGTGTTGATGGCATGGGAATGTTTTTAGAAGAAAATGTAAAGAGTAATAGACAATATACTGGTGATATTTTTGTTATACGTTTTTACTATGGTTTGTAGATGTATTCATCTTTACCCATTTTTGGTGATTACTATCATAGAAGTTCTGGGGGTTTTTTCATAGAAGTTTTGTAGCAGAAATCTGTTAAAATGTCTTTTGAAGTGCTTGAGGTGCCAGTTATAGAATTGTCTTATTTTGAAAGTTTTGGTAGGAGAGATGACAAATAACATTTAATGTTTCTAATGTATTTAGTATTGTCATATTATAATTGTTTGTTAAATATTGTTGATGTGGTGATTTAAAAAAATGTTTAGATAATGCCTCTGTTTTTATTATGCCTCCAGTTGTAGTAGATGATTTGTTCATTTTAAATATATTCAAAATTTAATTGTTATTGCACAGGTTAACCCAGCGGTAGAGAATTCCTTATGTAATTTTCGTATATTTTTTTATATTGCAGCGTGTTCTTTCTGTATTTTTTTAGGACTAAATATCATGGCAGCAGACACTAATATAGTCAGCAAAAACTATACTTTGCAAAGCAAAAATTGTGTTTGACAGCAATTATAAATGCAATCTTTAGTTCCCAGAATTAAATGTCGATGAAATACGGTAAACTTTAGAAAGTCATTTTTCTTTCTTAGGCTTCTTTAAGATGAGTTTGAGGCCATTAGTTAAAGCTAATGTAGAGTTTACCGATGCCTTTAGTATGCTTATACCCTCCTTCATGCCAATGTTAACCACCAGTTCCTCAACATCCCTGGCCATAGACATTTGGGTCTTTATAGGTCAAAATAATAACATCATCTTCCACATCTTTATTGTTAATTTTAATCAAGTTCAACTGATGGAAAATGATCAGATAATATCTGCGGAGATAAATATAAATTTGAGAGCTCTCATAAAAAGGAAATATCGAATTCAAGCAGATATATCTTGGATCCCATCGAGGGCAATTTAGCATTTCCTTTATATCATAGGATGTTATGTATCTGCCAACATTCAAATATGATATGCTTTTCTTCAAATTATCCACACACACCTGGGAAACATTTCCACCTGAGAGTAATATAACCCTTCCTAATGGAATGGAGAGGAAGCTGAAGAGAAAGTCAACCAAATCTTCCTCGGCTTTAGCAAACAAAGCCCTATGATTTGATTTTTGCACCATTACTTTCATTCATCTTATTTAAATTGTCGGTTACTTTGTTACCCATCCGAGCTGAGTTAATCAGTTCAGAATTCACTATGTCTACGATGGTTGGTATCTTACAGAATAGCATATCTGTTAAAGGGGCAGTAGATATTAATGAAAGCTTAAGCAGATTCATAATCTCTTTGATTCCAAGGTTTAAAGACATGTCTTCAATCTTGAGCGATGGTTGTTTCATATTGTATTATTCTCTTTGGCTACCATATTAGTTGTACTCTATTTTTTTAGTGAGAAAAGGTGGGAAAAAGGAAGAGTTTTTTTTATATGGTTGGTTGGTAAGAAAATATGGCATCTTATTTTTAGTTCTTAACTTCCAGTCCAGTAATATTGAGATTCGTTATTTGGTTGATGTACCTGGACAAAAAGTTCCTTCCATTTCTAAATGTGGCATGGCCTAATATATGAAGATGGTGGTGGATCCTCAGGTTGTCATAATTTGCATTACATTGATTTGTTACTGTATAATTTGCTGAAACTGGTCTGATTGAAACAGATGTACATTTCAGATCCCCAATGAGCTATATAATGCCTTCATAATAGCAGTTGACAGAGGAGTTAGAACAATGCCAAATATAAGCATGCCTTTTGCTTCTCATCCCACTCCGGGGGAACTTTTAATGGGGGATGCATTCAATATGCGACATCCTTTAACAAGAGGTGGAATGACCGGCTCTACAAGATATTTTATGCTTCAAAATCTTCTTAGACCTTTGAGAAATCTGAATGACACACCTACACTTTTCTAAAGTTTTTACTCATTTGTGTTAACCATATGATTTAAATTTATACGATTCTATACTTTAAAATTTTACACTTCTAATATATAAAATATTTATTATTTACATTATACACGACTTTATACTTTTCAAAATTATCAGCGTGCCTTCAGGCAGGGGCATACCCTAGTGTGTTTGTGTGTGTGTGTGTGTGTGTATATATATATATATAATTTCTTTTCAAACATGATATGGACATTTTGAATTCTTAGTCATGCCTTTTTGATTAACAAATGCCCCTCCATCTTTCATGGACCTAATGCATAGAATATTTCGTCCTTTCCTAGATCTATTCGTGATCAGTTTTTTTTAGATGGCATATTAATTTACTCCAAGACTAGGGCAAAACATGAAGAACCCTTATGTGTAGTGTTGGAAACTTTTTGCAAACATCATATTTATGCGAAACAGAGTAAATACGATTTCCTAATGAAAGAGGTAAAATTCCTTGGACATGTATTCACTAAAGTAGATATACAAGTAGATCTAATTAAAAGTAATGTAGTACTACAATGTCCTCAACCTACCACCATCATAGAACTACGTAGAATTATAGGACTTGTCGAATATTATTGACATTTTATGGTTTTGAATTGCCCTACCATTAATGAAGTTGACCAGAAAGGATGTTCAATTTGTATGGACCCCTAAATGTGAACAAGATTTTTGTACCTTCAAAGAAAAGTTAACCACTACCCCCATCCTAACCATCCCTTCCAGTAACAACATCTACGATGTTTATATCGATGCTTCTCTACAAGGACTGGGTTGTGTATTAATGCAACGAGGGAAAGTGATCGAGTATGGATCACGATAATTAAAAATTCATGAACGTAACTATCAAGTACATCACTTGGAACTAGAAGCAGTAGTATTTGCCGTATAAATTTGGAGATGTTGTTCTGTGTGGAGAAGAATTTCAAGTATGTTCGGATCATAAGAGTCTTAAGTACAACTTCATAAAGATTTTAACCTTTGGAAAAGACGATGGATAGAATTTTTAAAGGATTATAAGTTCATCTTACTTTACCATCCTGGAAAAGGTAACGTAGTTACTGATGCCTTAAGTTGCAAGGCCTAGGAAAGCCATCATAGTTTGTTTGTACTCTTACAAACCACTGAAGATTACAATCTATAGCAAGACTCCTCCAAGCCCCAGATTATTTTACGAAACATTATCGCTCGCCCCATTCTGCATCAAAAAATCATTTACTTCCAAAACCAGGATGAATTTTTGCGTTCCTAGAAGAAAAAACTTCAAAACAATCACTACAAAAAATATTGGACTTGTGACCCCGAGCATGGGTTAAAATTCAAAAATCGAGTATGTTCCCCCTCCTACCCTCATTACGAGAAGAAATCCTGCAAGAAACTCACAACTCTAAATTCATGATTCACCCTAGAAGTACCAAAATGTATCAAACCCTCAAGCAACATTATTATTGGCCCAGTATGAATAAAGATGTTGTACACTTCATAGCAAAGTGTATAACTTAATAACAAGTGAAGATTGAACATCAACACCCCAACGGTTTAACCACTCCCCATCCCAGAATGGAAATGGGATCATATAACCATGAACTTTGTCAGCGAATTGCCCCAAACTTCTCAAGGATACAACACGATATGGGTCATTGTTAATCGTCTTACATAATCTACCCATTTTCTATCAACTAGATCCAACAATTCATTCCAATGACTAAGTAAAATTTAAATCAAAGAAATTACTAGACTTCATGGTATACCTATTTCCAATGTATCCGATCAAGACCCCAGATTTATAGGAAATTTTTGACAAGCCTTACAAACTGCCTTAGGAACCAAACTCTACCTAAGCACAACCTTTAATCTTTAAACTAACGGAGAATATGAACGGGTAATTCAAACTCTGGAAGATATGTTACGAGCTTGAACATTAGACAATATATGTTACGAGCCTTCACATTAGATAAGATATGTTACGAGCGTGCACGTTAGACTTTCCCAATACATGGAACAATCATCTTGCCTTAATCGAATTCTCTTACAATAATAGGTTTCAAACAAACATTCAAAACACAACCTATGAAACTCTCTATGGATGACCCTATTATTCACCATTATTCTGGAATGAATGAGGAGAAAATTATACAATTGGACCTGAAATCATCAATGAAACCACATAAAGTTACACCTTATTCAAAAAAGGTTTCATTCATCCCAGAGTCGATAAAAGAGTTATGTCGACACTCATCGAATGCCTTTAGAATTTCAAGTAAATAATTAAGTGTTCTTACGATTATCTCCAAGGAAGGGGATAATTTCATTTGAAAAGAAAAGAAAGTTAGCACCTTTACATGTTGGTCCCTTTTTAATCACCAAATGTACTGGACCTGTAGCTTATCCTCCAGAATTACCTCCCAAATTATCCAATCTCCATGACGTGTTTCATGTTTATAATTACGAAAGAGTATCCCTAATTCAAGTCACATTATTACTTGGCAAATTATCATAATTGAACCTAACCACAAATTTGAGGAAATTCCTAATCAAGTTATCTATCGAAAAGAAAAGGCTCTTCGATGAAAAACCATCCCACTAGTCAAAGTTCTTTAGCGGCACCATGGAGCTGAAGAAGTAATATGGGAAATAGAAGACATTATGAAACAGCAATGTCCCGCACTCTTCCCAAGTAATTTTAAGGATGAAAGTTATTTTAGGTGGAAAAAATGTAACAACACACCCTAATTATCCCTTGGTCCTTTGAATAGATTAGAATTCCAAATAAACCCTAGACATTTACTAAATTACCAAAATAACCCTAAAGGAAAAATTAGGATAACTTACACTTTCTTATATCAATTGATTTTCACTCAAAATTTGACCAAATGGCATATATTTTATAGGAATATCATGAACTAATCCATTAGGTTGGAATAATTGCACATAATCCCCTAAACTTTTATAAAAATACCTTAAAAACATAAAATTTGTGAATGTCACAGCTCAGGACTGACAAAAGAGTTACACCGATACGAACCGGAGACACTTGGATTTTTATATGGGTGATCAAGTGTTATTGCGGGTATCTCTCATGAATGGAGTGATACAGTTTGGGAAGAAGGGGAAGTTGGCTCCTAGGTATGTGGGGCCTTTTTCCCATCACTGAGAGGGTAGGGTCAGTTGCGTATAAGCTAGTCTTACTAGAGTATTGGCAGAGGATTCATGATGTGTTTCATGTGTCATTAATGAGGTGGAATCTTAGAGATGATGTGGCTTACCATCATACAGCGCTAGCGAAAATTTACTTACAGCCAGATATTTCTTACGAGGAGAGACATGTTATTTTGAGTCGTAATGAGCTAAAGGGTAAATGAAAGGTTGTAACGTTAGTGCATGTAAAGTGGGGACACCACAATATCGCTGAATCGATGTAGGAGCATGAGGATGACATGTGGGAAAAGTATCCATAGCTCATTGTGGTAGGAACGTTTAAATTTTGGGGATAAAATTTCGCTATTAGAGGGAGAATGTAATACCCCGTATTTTAATGAATATTTAATTTCCACATGACATGCGCATAGATTTATTAATTTATTTGGTGAAATTAAATGGGTTTCAATAAATATTAATTAGCGAGTTAAGAATTAATATTTATTATTTTATTATTCACTTGTGTGTGATAATTAAGTAGAGATATGATTTATCATTTTCGTTTATGAGTGAAAACGATGATTTATCATATTATGTCGATAGAGTGTTATATCAGCGGATTTGTATATTTTATGGTCGTCGCATACTATACGCGTGTGTAGGGCCCGGTTAAAGAGATATTGGTGCATTTGTAGTTGAGTGACTCGTATGAACTTTTTGAGTGCACCGGTGATCCAAAATGGGTTGAGATAGTTCAAAATAGGTACTCAGTTGTTACAATTGGGTTCCGAGGGCTTTTCAAACATAACAGGACCCATATGGGGGTATTGTCGTCTTTTTACATCTAAGGTTTAAACTAAAAGTAGGATTAGGGTGTAATTAGAAGGTATTTAAGGATTAAAGAGGTGGATAATAGCCTCACTTTTGGCCTCTTCATGATTGGGATTAAGAGAAGAGATAAAAAAAAAAAGGGAGAGAAAAACTTGGAGAAGAGGGGAGAAGAGCCAAACTCTGGATTCAAACTATCCCTACCAACGAGACTTAAGATTTAGATCCATAAAGCAAGTATTTACTTACTTTAGATTCCAACTATGTAGTTAATTATATTTATGATTAATTAGGAACAAATATGTGATTAAAAACATTAAAAAATTAAGAATTAGAATGAAAAGATTTAAGTTGTGTATCCTTTTATTGTACTTGATACTAATTGATAATGAACATATAAGAACTTCATGATTTAAACTCTGGATTTGCAAGTAAGAACATGTAGAATATTGATAGGGTGTTAGAATTAATGAAATTTCAAGTTTGATTCATTCTGGGTTTAATTGAATTCATTAATGACTAGGAATTCTAGGGTTTTGATTATGGATTAGGGTATATTTCGGAGTTATATTACTTTTGGGCTGGCTCAGTATTGATGTGGATCATCAATTTAAAGTTTTTGGAGGGTTGGGACCTCCATTGGAGGTATTTAGAAGAGAAAACCCGAGGAAGAAGACGATTGACAACCCATCAAACCGAATTAATTCAGTCTACCAAGTGAACTGGTTGGCCTACCCAGATTTTGTTTATGCACTGTTTTGACTCGTTACATCTTGGGGAATGAGCGTGAGATATTTCAGGGTAGAGTGGGACTACTGGGGAATATTTTTAGGGATTGGTATGTGTGTTCATCCAACAGATAGATGAGTTCGTCTGAGAATAATCGGGAATTCAAGTGAGTGAAAACTTATATGTAATATCAGGAAGTCGATTTTGATAGACCAGTACGCTGTAGGAATTGCCTACGAAGTCACTACTATATATATATATATATATATATATATATATATATATATATATATATATATATATATATATATATATTTGTATGCTTATTTCTTATTTATTTGAACATATCTACTCGGTAGTGCTATCGTTATGAGGTTGTCCATAGTGGGCAATCCACCATGGCATTAACAAGCAGGTGTTGGACTGATTCTCCAAGTCACAAACTATTGCATGTCCACTATCCATATATGAGGATATGTGTTGGTTTGGATATCGATTGGGTACGATGTGGTATGGTTGCGACCCCCAGGCGAATGTTTATAATCGCCTCCTTTTTTGTGTTTAAAATTTGGGTCCGATAATGAGATTTTGACCCGGTGACATAGTGTGATATGTGATATACCTGAAGTCTAATATCACACGTGTAATACTCGTGCCTAATATTTTATTATTTTCCCGTGAAAATAATAATAATATGAAACCCTTGGGAATTGATTATTATATTTGGATTTATATATGCATCTGATTGTTTTGGGAGTCTTGATGATAACTATTGGAAGTTTTTGGGCAAAATTGGAGAGATTAAGAATCCTAGTGGTTTCAACGAACTCAAGGTCATTCGAATGAGATCCTTATCTCGTTTGAACGAGGTTGCAGTGGTTCGAACGAGAGTCCAAGGTTGTTCGAAGGGGGGTTCAAACGAGAATCAAACAAGATGCCATTTTATAGCTTAACAACCTCATTAGAAGGTCGTTTGAATAGTAGATCTAACGAAAAGATATTCTCATTTGAACGAGTTCATATTCTTATTCGAACGAGATGGGCAAAATTTCTTAAATCGGGTTGTCCATGTGCATTGTCACATTTTAGACCCTTGGATTGATGATATGTCGAGTTCTGGTGCACCCAAAGGGACAGAAACGGGATTTTAAAGTTAGGTTGCATTTTTATATAGCTTGGTTGGGGTTATTTGGGGTTTAGAAGATGAGAGAGTGGGGGTGGGTTTCCCCGCCATTTTTAAAATTTTCCCCTCTCTCTCTAGCTCTTACCACCACAAACTACCCTTCCACCACCATACCTCCACCTTGTACCACCATATTTCATAAGTATTCCACCATATTTGAACCCTACACACCTATTTCCTTCATGGTTGAACATAGCTACAAATTTTGGAAGTGTTATTAGGGGGTTTTGGAGAAGAAGAAGAAGCAGAAATTTGTGGAGTTTTGAAAGGGGGTTTTCTTTGAAGCCTACATGGAGATAAGCTTATGGATCTAGACAACCTCCTTGAAGTCACCTTAGGAGGTGGGGGGTTTCCATAACCTTCTTCTTCATCCAACATTTTTGGAGATCCATTTGAGGTGAGAAAACTCTACTCATAGTCTAAGTAACTATTTTGTACATTTGTAGTCTTATAGCTAGAACTGCTAGAGAAGAATTCATACATGAGTTAAGCAGATGATTTAATAAGATTTTGTGTAAAATGTTTATAAATGGTTTCAAAGGGTCGAGAAAAATACTATGATTCAAGAATGTTGAATAAATATGAAGCTTTGTATGGTAGACGATGTCGTACACCGATATGTTGGGGTGAAGTTGGTGAAAGGAAGATAGAGGGTCCAGAATTGATTGAAGTCACCACTGAAAAAGTGAAGATTATTCAAGATAGAATGAGAACAGCTCAAAGCAGACAGAAAAGTTATGCGGATAAACGACGAAAAGATTTGGAATTCCAGAAAGGGGATTATGTGTTTCTCCGGATATCGCCATGGAAAGGAGTTATGAGGTTTGGAAAGAAAGGGAAATTAAGTCCACGCTACATTGGACCTTATGAAATCCTTGAAAAGGTTGGGATGGTTGCCTACAATTTAGCATTACCACCATAGTTATCTCGGTTACATGATGTTTTCCATGTTTCTATGTTAAGAAAGTATGTAGCGGATCCCTCACATGTGTTAGTGGAACAGCCTATTGAGTTAAAGGAAGACTTGAGTTATATGGAAGAACCACTTGCCATTGTGGATAGGAAGGAACAAATATTGAGATCAAAAGTGATCCCACTTGTGAAGGTTATGTGGATAAGGCATTCCATGGAAGAATCTACATGGGAGAGTGAGGATAGCATGAAGATCCGTTATCCGTATTTGTTTGATTCAGAGAACCAAGGTATGTCAATTTCGGGGACGAAATTTCTTAACTGGGGGAGAATTGTGACAACCCGAATATAATTATGATAAATTATATTTAAATCATGATTAGCTTGTGTGATATGAATAATATGTTATTAGTATATATAATGTTAATTCATTATGTTTAGTCTAATCCTACCTTCATAAAACATGAAATATCGAATTAGTTACAAACATGAAATTTTGAAGTTTTCGGTAGGAATATTCCTGTTGGAGACTAGTTTTGACCTTTATGACATAAAAATGAACTTGAGGTGTAAACTATATATTTGTAGATATATGAGTTAGGTTTGTAACACAACAAACGGTCCATCGAACGGACATCCGAGTGGGAAGATATTGTCTTTTTACGAACAGGGGCTAAAGTAGTCATTTAGCCTTAAATGATATTTTGTTTTATATAATGCCACATGTTATAAATTGATTGGTTGGAGGTGGAGGTTGTTTTGGCCGACTTAAACCCTTGATATATCCTCCTTTCTTCAGTAAACTCAGTTTGGGAGAGTTTTAAGTTGAGGAAGAACAATTGTGAGGGTTAGGAAGAAGAAAGTGAGGAGAAACATTCAAAAAAATTCATAGAAAATTACGTAAAAGCCCCTAAGGTAATTCCAACCATGAATCTTGTTATTTTTCGTGAAATTATGATTTATATGACATAAATCCTTGATTTTTTATTGAACTTTCGTACTTGGGTGCATATGTATGGATATATTGAAGTTTAAGTTAAGTTGAATGTACAAAACCCTAAGATTGCTTTGTTTAGAAACTTTGTTTATTCAAACTTCCATATATTTTTGTATAGTTACTGGAATCGATTTATTCCAATTGTAGATTAACCTGGACTCATATATGTATGACATATCCGAAAATCATGTGAAAATACCAAGAAATGAGTCCTTGGTGAGAGTTTGAAGTTCGGGTATGAAATCTGCCCTAAGGGTGAAAATATGCCCGCCATGTGTTCGGTGTTTTGCTTGACATAGCAAACGAAACTTAAAAATTATGAAATTTTAATCTACTATTTTTCAATATGTTTAATGATTTTGGGTGAAATATCATATAAATTTATGATGTATAAAAAATTATGGAAATTCCTGGAAGTTGAATGAACGATAAAAGAGCCTATAGGGCAGATTTGCTATGTGGTAAAGAAATGAGCATATCTTGCTCTAGGAGACTTGAAATGATGTACCATCTTTTGTATTGTAATACTAATATGACAAGTATTGAATTACCAAGAATAAATGAATTTATATCTGGTCTATGATTTGGATATGTTAAATATATTAACAAGGAATTGGATGGTAATTCACTTGTGATAAATGATTTGAATGGAATCATGTGATGCCTATGGATTGAATTATGTTTAAATCATTCTTTGGATTATTGATATTCTTATTATGATACTAATATTGTAAGAATGATAGTAAGGGAAGAAGAGTTGATTGAACAAGTACCGGATAAAGGCAAGGGAAAAGCCAGTTAAACTATCAAGGTGAGTGTACTTATGATTTGTTTCATATATAAATATGAATATAGCTCTAAGAGCGAACTTGTTTGAATACTTCGGTATTCAGGATTTGTTTGGATATTAAAATATCCAGGATTTGTTTGGATGATCCAGGATTTGTTTGGATGATCCAGGATTGGTTTGAATACTTCGGTATTCAGGATTTGTTTGGATATTCAAATATCCAGGATTTGTTATTGCCAATGGACAGAATTATTTGGATCTTATGATCCATGATTTGTTATTGCCAATGGGCAGGATTGTTCGAATTTTATATCCACATATTCGATATAGAATTGTTATTCCATTGCAGGGAAGGAGTACCTCACTAAGCTTAAAGCTTACGATTTATATTTTAACAATTTCAGGTTTATACGCTTCCAGCTAGGATAATATATGACCGGTAACTTTGAGAGTTGCACCGTTAGAAGAGCTGGGGTTTAGTATGGAGATTTTATCGTTGTCACACTGAACATTTTAACATACTCACACCTTGTATATATTGATTTAGTATGGATTGAGTTGATCATAGTTAATCATAGTATTGTATAATCTCTAATTATGACTCTGATGTTGACTTCGTTATGGCACAAGAACAATATTATGTTCATTATGCAGAAAAATATTGATAAATGAATTAAATTTTCAATGGGCTCGAGATTATGATCCAATTAGTCTAATAACAAATGATTAGTATGGATATTGGGTTTGGGGTGTGACAAAACTCTTATGATTTTACTCAAACATCACATGGGTACTAGAATCTTTCTAGGAATAAGCCCAATATAACATTCCCATTTGTCTTATATATAGTGTACATCCCCATTCGAGGAAATCATTTAGGGCATGTCTGGAGGTCTGACAATTTTTTACCTGATAACCCGTTTACTGTAATAACCTAAAATGATATGAAGATGACGCGAATGGCTTGTATATATTTAAGAGTGGTCTAAATTTATACTCAAATAAAAAACAATAAAACTTGAAAATGACACGACAATACCAAATTTCCACCCCTAGTTTAAGAACCCTAATTCCATGCCATTGATTTAGAATTGGAAAATTTTTAGCTCAATTTTTACAAAGTTTGAATTTAAAATTTTCCCACTACAATTCTAAGCCATGGAATTTGAATTCCCAAACACACCCTTAATATATTGGGTATTTTAGAGTTTGTTTCTTTTGTTGGCATTTTCTTTGATTATCATAGACACCATTTGCATTTTATTGAATTTTTTGATAGTAGAAATTCATATTATTCTTTCTCAACTCTTGCAAACTTGTTAACTTCTAATTTGACATGTAGTAATGATCATGTTTCTTCCTATTGGTCATTTTTATCTTCAGTATCAATTTCAAACACCATGTTGCACTTTCATTAGGTGGAAACCATAACCGAAACCAAACCAAACAAGAAATAATTAGTTAAATTTCCATTAGTATAGAATGATTATGTTTCCAATACCATAAATCGACCTACATCGGTTCTGATTCGCTCGTGGAACTTGAGACTGCACGTGATCTAATGGACCAATTTATATAATTAAATGACACATACACAATTCAATTTTTAATCAAATTTTTATTCTGAATTAATTGTGTTTTGTGCATGAGATGTGTCTAGATACAAATTAGTAATTTTCGGGTCAAGTATGCAAAAATAGAACATATGAGGAAAAATCCCAAAGAAGGGCAAAATCTTTTTAATTTAGCACTATTGAGAATTTTAAATACAATCAACTTACAAAAAACTTGGCTACACTAAGTTTGATGCGCAGATTCTTTAAACCTTCAACAGATACGACTCAAATCCAGAGTCGTCCACCCTCGGTATCCACCGACCAGCCCCATATTCTTCTTTAGCTGTAAAACCACATTTCAGGTGTAAAACCTCCTTATTGTGATGTCGTAAAGTGATCTTGAATAATTCCAAGGAGTTTGGAATATGATATGAGATATTTGATCATAAAAGAACTCAAAAGGTGTTATTGTTCTTAAAAAATAGTTCATCTTGTATTTGATCTTGTTTAGCTATTTTATAAGAATATTAAATAGACATGATAAACACAAAATATTTGGGATAAATTATCTTTATAAAATAAAAATTTGCTCGGTCCTTCGACCTAAACGGGATGTCGTTAGAACGACACCCTGCATCTCGTTAGAACGTCTTCGAACGAAAACTTCGAATGACATTCCAGAGAACCATGGAAAATGCCTCGTTTGATTCTTGTTTGAACAACCCATATACTTACGTACGAACGAAAGCCAAACTCGTTCGAACGAAGAGTCATTTTTTTGGCACTTTTTCTTATAAAAAATTTAAACTCCTTTACATAAAAATCACCTCATAAAAAAATAATTAAACCCTAAAAAAAATCATTTTACCAACCACGCTCACAATTTTCTTCCATGATTGATTGTTGAGACGAACAACTTAAATAAAAATACAAGCAATCATAAAACTTGCCCTTATAAATCTACCCCTTTGGCTATTTCGATACAAAACACAAACATAAGTCAAATTAAATCCTACCAACTTAGTACAATAACTACCCTCCTAATATCAAATGAAAATGGAACGTAGAACACGTGCAAGTCTTTTGTACTGAAACTGGATTTTACCTTTGGCTAGAGTTGTCTTCATCTGGTGTGGGTCCAAACGATCATCATCCAAGCGGAACATCATACACACATGAAACAAACTAAGATACCGTGATGTATAGATTTTTAAACACGAAAATAAAAACTCCTCCTCAATTTATTCTCCCCCTTTTTGTCCACACTAAACAAAGGAGTTGAAACTAAACATTAAATAAAGCACCATATAAAGAAGTAAGATATCATCACAAGAATAATCAAGACAGCACAAGTAATGATAATCTCAAAGACATATAGCAACCATCTATTTATGAAAATTTTATTTTTTAAAAAAATGTGTAAAATATACAAATACGCCATACCGTGGATTAACACGAAAATACCCGAATCATGAAAGTGAAATGTAGGGTGTGAACATTTTTCATAAGTTAATTAACATAGACAATCATAACACATGTGCACGAAGTTTTGATACACTTATAATGAAAGATCTAAAAGTCTCACTTAGGTGTAAAAATGGTGAACTCATGTGATATTGACTGAACCTAATCAACATGTCAAGAACATAAATGATTCTCACACCAATGACGCCAAACTATGTAGTATTTTTTTGACAAATTTTTGTTTGTGCAAACCCATTGATCTTCTAATTTAACTTTCTCAATATCTCACATAACTAATAATAAACTCTCAATTATTTTTGACGAAATTAATGCTCATATGTAGCGAAGCATCAACGAATCAAAAATTGTCTTGGCACTTCTGTTTTTTCTGTGCCTTTAATTTTTTAGGTTGTTTTATGCAAATGGCGGCTTTTAACGCAAAGGCCATTTGATCTTTCGTAGCACCTTTCCATTGCTTAACATTTAACAATATTTTTCGAAAAAAAAAAAAATTTGGGCAACGATTCGAACATGCACAACTTTTATCTCGTTTTAACATTTGGTTCGATATAAAAGCAAAATTGATATGAGAACACCGTGTTCGACAAGTGACAAGTAAGTACAATGTTCAAACAAGATCGTGTTCGTGTGCAATAAAGGAAACAAGGAGTCAAGCATGTAGTAAGTAATCATCAAAGATCAACGTAATGACTCCATACATTACTGAGCACACAAAAGAAACGATGTCATGTCTCAAAACACTACGAAAAAGTCACATGGATGAATGAAGTGTATAGGTGATCTGAATATCCTAAATGTTCATTCATATATGGTAAAAAATACAAAACTTTTTTTGTCTTTTTCAAATTTTTTATCAAAAAGAAAATATTTTTAACATTTTCAACTTTTTCTTAAAAACCATATTTTTTTTTGTAGTTTATAAAAAATTTCAAGATAAACAAAACTCTTTATGGGTTTTTCAAAAAAATATGTAACGAAAAAAAACATACAAATAAATACAATGATAGTACAATCTAACAATAGGGATGTAAGATATGAACGTGATAAGCACCCTATTCTAGAATCGAGCCTCAATCTCAATCATTAGGCCCTGAGGAGTTATCAAAAGGAGAAGACATCCTATAAATTTCCACCATCAAACATTATGAAGTTTTGATTAAAAACTCTACTCGCACTCAAAAACTCTACCAATCTCTAAGATGGTGCGTGGGAGCATGCTAAGTAATATGTGTGGGAGTGCGTGGGGGAACATATTTAGGAACTCGTGTGGGAGCATACAGGAGAACACACATACGAGAAACTCACACTAGCTTAAAACAGAACTCTCTGAGACTCTGAGGCCACGCTTACACCAAATTCTTTGGTACGACTTTTGAGAAAAAAAAATTGGCTTACTCAAACCTCACAATGAATTTTTGATATATTCACACTTGTATCTCAAGAACAAAGAGAAAAACATATTAGCTTAAGAATAAAGGTATAAGTGTTTTAAGCTTCAATAAGACTTGTAATCAATGCTAAAAAAATCTCAAAATACAAAAGAGATGAACCATAAGCGAGGAGGGTAATCCCATTATACATATCTCATACTTAAGTGCTTAAATAAGGAGGGATGAGAATGCAAGAAAGTCTTGCATAGGCTCCCAAAGAAAAGAAAATTGATATTTTAAAGATCTCTTTACATCAAGAAAGTCTACGAGTCCCGAAGAATTGTCATTGTTGCGACAAAAGTCTTCATTGTCGCTCATGGTCCTCGTAACGGGAGGTCGTGCATGTAATACCCCGTATTTTCATGCTATATTAATTTGGGGATTTATTAAATTTAATGTGAGCTAATTATTTAATAAAAATCAAGAAATTAATTATGTTATAATTATTAACGTGACGAGAGTTAGTAATTATGGGAAATTTGTTGAATATTACTAATGAGCAAAGTAATATATTATATTGGTTATATTGAATGTCATGAGTGAATTAAATGACAATTTCGGAAATTTAAGTCGGGACGTGCTCGTGTCGCGTCGGGACTAAATTTTGGTAAATAAAAAGTGAATATTTTATAAGTTGCCCGTATGGTCGTTTTGAGTGTGCCAACGCGTCCGGAAGGGTCGAGATAGTCACAAAAGTGTACTCTGGGGTGTAGTTTGGGTCTCGGGGCGTTTTTAGGCCTAATTAGTAACCCGGGAGGGCATTTTGGTCATTTTACATTTTTGGGTAATTAAACCCACGAAAATTAGAGGGGCTATAGCTGATATTGAGGTTGTCACCTAGGGTTAGAATACCCAAAACCTAGAACGGCCATTGGAGAAGAGAGGAGAGAGCTCTCAAGCAATTCCAAGGCTCAAAACTCAACCGTTTGCACCGCTGTCACCGCCAACGCGTAGATCGCGAGACGGGGAACGCAACCACACCAAAATCAGCCGCAATCCAGACTTCTGAAAATCCCAGGCAAGTGTTTATCTTGCTTATTTCGTTGGTTCAATTTCCATATTAGTTTAAGAATGATTAGGGAGGAATGATATGGAAGAAAACCCAAATTGTGATAGGAATTTGCATGTAGTAAAGACTTAAACATTATTCTGAAAATCTTTTGTGATGTAGAAGAATAATCCACGAAATTTTGGTGTAAATAAGAAAGAAATTCTGGGATAAAACAGATTAGAATCATGATTTAGAAATTTTTAGGGTTCTTGAGTTTTAAATGAATTTCGGTATAATTAATCCATGTTTAGTGACGTAAATTGACATGCTTTACGTAGGATGTGTATCATATCATGTTAAGATGTTAGTAGTAGAATTTTTGGGACGTTTGGGATTGGAAAATATGAATTTGGATGAAGATAGATAGTAGAACCCGTAACTGCAATTCTGCAGAAATCAAAATACATGTTTGATCGATCGATCGAGCCCCAGACCTCGATCGATCGACCCCTCCTGGCCGACTCCTATTTCCCTTGTTAAATTAGTTAAATTCAATTTATCATGAAATAATTCTTGGGCATTCTTAATAAAATGTTTTGGGAGATATGGAAGACCAGTAGGGCATATGAATAAATTTTTGGAGATTCTTAATGTGGACCGAGAATTACATTTTGGGATAATTACTTATAAATCGATTAATTTATGTATTGAAGGGTAAGGTGCGTAAGAGAGTTACGTTGGAACATAATAAGGACACCTACTGAATTTTATACTTGTGAGGATAGAGTCCACGAGTGTCACGAAATGAGTTGGAGAAACCCTTCGAGTTAAGGTTAGTGACGAACCCTTATAAGAAATACTTAATGTGAAAATTAAGGATAAATATCGTAATTATGGGTGATGAGAGAAACCTATATTGTTATGATAATAAGTGGTATATTTATATGGTTGTGTATGCATATATTATATACGTGTGGAAAACATACCCGCGCTACTTGCTATCCCCGAGGTTACCGCGCTGGGACAATCTTATCCTGTGTTGCCTTATGGGGGATATTGATTCGTACCCTAGGAGATAGATGTCCTTGGTACAGGCTATCGGAATGATAGTTCAGACGGTCCTAAGAGACGTGAGGGTATGTACTGACCTCTTAGAGACTTGGAATCTATGCTTCGCCTCAAATCTTGTTTGTATATGTGTTGGTACAGTTCGAGAGTGAGTCCGAACTTGTATTTCCCTTAGTGTGAGCGATACGGGGATTGGATAGCAGAGTATGCCCGCACCATAGTTTTATTCGGGGTGTTGTTGTAAAATATATATATATATATATATATATTATGCGAGTAGTTAATATATATATAATTATGAAATTTTGAAATTTGGAACTCCCTACTGTGATTTGATAAGTAGGATTTGATTGATGGCCCAAATTGTAAATACTTATTTGAAAAGTATAATATGACACTGGGAAACTTCATAAATTAATGAAGCTAAAACGAGAGTTGTGCTACTAATTGGAAGTATCCTTTTTAAACAATGATATTGTTCGGTTTTGAAATCTTACGAGTAAATTTAAGATAAGCTAAATTATTGGGAAGGTTAGTGATAAAATGATAGGATAAACCGTTGGGAAGGTTAGTGCGATAGGTGTGCACATTAGAGAGAGGTGAGGATTTCTCAAGAGAGTGTCGCACTAATATGTGGTTGCATTGGCCTGTATAAATTTTAAATACTTGCTAAACGAATTTTTAAATCATACACACTATCGGGCTCTGACCCGTTTCTTTTTCTCTCTCTCTTGTATATATATGTATGTATTACAGGTGTCCAGCCACAGGGGCGTCTTGCTTAGGATCCCTTGGAAGGAACGCGCTACAGCTTAGGTGGGAGTTGCAGGTCTCTTGATTAAACGACTTCGTTCATTCGGATCCACTCTTAGTACTTTCATTTAGTTGGGCATGTGTAGCTCTTTCCATTATTCCGTTGTTATTGGACATTTGTATTTCAGTTATTTCCAGTACTGTTACTATGGGATTTATTCAGTTTGGATGTGTGACTTTAGATTTCGTATGTTGACATTCGATTGACGAATGTTTTAAATTATTTGGATTGTCTTGCAGAATTAATGTGGTGTGATTCTTACTTATTGAATGTTGTTAATAAAATAAATAATTTTTCTTTAAATAAAATTTGGAAAGTTATGTATGAAAATGGTTTTGACACTTAGCTTAATTAATTAGGGTGTTAAATTGGAATATTTATTTTTCGACAGTGATGCTAAGAATGAACCAACTGTTCACCTTGATTTAATTTAATAAAGGAGTGATCTCCCGGTATTTAATTAGGCGGGGTGTCACAGGTGGTATCAGAGCATCAGTATCTAGTGTCCATAGGATCTGTACGGCTTATTTTCGCTTTCAGCTTAACGTTATTGCTATAGAGCCCTATTTTTAGGATTGTTGTACTCTTACTTTTACGTTTAAGTCTTCATCTATTTGAGATTTGATAATAATTGTAGACTAATAAACTTGTTCACGTTTCAGATGCCTCCGAGACGTGCTCCGAGGGATAGGCTTGCCCAGGCCGAGCAGCCAGCAGCTCCGGCACCAGTTACAATGAATGCAAATGAAGTAGCCGCCATTGTTGCTCAGGCGGTGAATGCCGTACTAGCGGTAGTTCAGCAGGCTCCACCCCAGGTTCAGGCAGTGGCGCCATTACCAACATAGCTCCCATCTGTATGGGAGAGGGTTAGGGATGCTTTTCAGAAAGCGCATCCCCCTGAGTTCTCTGGTAGCTCCGATATTGTCACAGTTAGCCAATGGAAGAAAGACATCCAGCGGCATCTCCGTATGTATGAGTGCACTGACGTGCAAAAGCAGTTATTGGCTTCCTTTAAGCTGGTGGGGGCCACTTTGCAGTGGTGGGAGTCCACTACCACTTTGGAGGAGAGGGACACAATCCCTATTCAGTCATTTTGGGAGCGGTTTGACCGCAAGTATTTTCCACCCGCCGTGCAGACTGAGATGAGGCGGAGATTGCTGAATCTGAAGCAGGAGAATTCCACCGTAGTAGAGTATGAGGAGGAGTTCACGAGACTTCTCACCGTCGTGCCAGATGAGGCACCCACAGAGAGCAAGAGGATTATGTTGTTTGTCGACGGGTTAGCTTGGAGGATCCGTCAGCACCTTATTGGGAATTTATCCCTGAGTACTTTCACTGATGTACTCAATGCCGCGTTACTACATTGCCAGGATCACCGCTTCCATCTTCAGGGAAGCAAGAGAGCAGGAGAGTCCAGCCAGCAGGGTAGGGCCGGGGGTAATAGTGCCAGTGGGGCACCATCTCATGGACAGACTCGTCAGCACGAGCAGAGTTCCCATCAGGGGGACCCTGCTAAGCGATTCCGTTCAGGTGATTCTAGGCAGGGATATGGGGGTTATAGGTAGGGCCAGCCTAATCAGCAGGGCCAGCAAGGCCAACATAGACAGCAGGGTCAGCAGCAGGGCCAGTAGGGCCAACAGCGTGCTAATCAGGGCCAACAGGGCCAGTGGCGGGGAGGTAACGGCCAGCAGGGCCGTGGTCAGCAGGGACAGAGGGGAGGTAACTTCAGAGGCCGATGTTTTGGGTGCGGTAAACATGGCCACAGACGTCAGGATTGTCCGGAGGGTGATAGGGCCCCACAGCAGCAGGGAGCCCGTAATGAGCCACAGAGGCCACTTTTTCCACCTGCCCTCCCAGCTCCAGCCCAGGTGCCAGCCCTACCAGCCGTTCCCGCAGCTCCAGTGCAACAGGGGCAGTTACAGTATGGACGTGTATATAACGTCCACCAGGCAGCAGCTCCACAGTCACCACCCGCGATTGAGGGTATGTTTCCTATCCATGGTACTATGGGTCGAGTTTTGTTTGATACGGGGGCAACACATTATTTTATAGCTACACATTTTGCGAAGGCCTTAGGGTTGTTAGCCACAGCAGAGAGCACAGTGACGTGTGTAGACTCACCACTGGGGAGTGGGTCACTTATTTTCTTTATATGCCGGGGAGTGGGGGTAGAGATCGGTAGTTTGGTATTATCTGCAGACATGTTAGTCTTAGACATGCACGAGCACGATGTGATTATCGGTATGGATTGGCTCGCAGCTTATAGAGACATGATTGATTTCTTCGGTGGGAGCATTATTTTTGACATTCCGGGGCAAGATATGTTTGTAGTGGCGATGCCTCGCCCAGAGGGAGGTTCGACCGCTCATTTGTATTACATAGAGGAGGATACCTCTAAGGAGGTCGTGATTCCCTTAGATTCGATCCCAGTTGTCAGGGAGTATTTCGATATGTTTCAGGAGATACCAGGCCTACCCCCCAGTCGTGAGATAGACTTTGTCATAGATTTATTACCAGATAAGAGACCTATAGCACGCGCACCGTACCGTATGGCTCCGGCAGAGATGCGAGAGCTACGAGATCAGATAGAGCAGCTGTTAGGTCAGGGCTTCATTCGTAGGAGTACCTCACCTTGGGGCGCTCCAGTCTTGTTTGTGAAGAAGAGAGATGGTTCACTGAGATTATGTGTGGACTACCATGAACTGAACAAGGTCACGATACGGAATAAGTATCTGTTGCCTCGAATCGATGATCTGTTCGACCAGTTGAGGGGAGCGACTTTCTTTTCAAAGATAGATCTGAGGTCGGGGTACCATCAGTTGCGTATTAGAGAGCAGGATGTTTCAAAGACTGCCTTCTTAACGAGATATGGGTCCTATGAGTTCAGGGTGATGCCGTTCGGGCTCACAAATGCTCCAGCCTTTTTCATGGACATGATGAACCGAGTGTTCAGAGAGTTCTTGGATCAGTTTGTCATCGTTTTCATAGATGACATTTTGATATATTCACACTCCGAGGAGGAGCATGCCGAGCACTTGAGGCAGGTTCTTCAAACTCTACGAGAGCATCAGTTGTATGCTAAGTACGAGAAGTGCGGATTCTGGTTATGAGAGGTACAGTTCTTAGGACATGTTGTTTCTGAGCAGGGGATAGCAGTTGACCCGAGTAAAGTGTCAGCGGTGAGGGAGTGGGGACAACCCACAACACCGACGGAAGTGCGTAGTTTCTTGGGGTTAGCTGTTTACTACAGGAGATTTATTCGGGGATTCTCCAAAAAGCGGGTCCACTGACGAATCTGACTCGCAAGGGGGTACCGTATGTTTGGGATGATGCTTATCAGTTGGCTTTCGACGAGCTAAAAGACAAGCTTACTTCAGCACCAGTCCTTGCGTTACCAAAGTCGGGTGTGGAGTACCTGGTTTACACCGATGCGTCCTTACGGGGACTTGGGGGAGTACTTCAGCAGGAGGAGAAGGCTATAGCTTTTGCCTCCCACAAGCTTAAGCCGCATGAGAAGAATTACCCCACCCACGACCTGGAGTTAGCAGCGGTCGTCTTTGCATTGAGGATATGGAGGCACTATTTATTGGGGGAGAAATTTCGTTCGTTTACAGACCACAAGTCGTTGCAGTACCTATTCACTCAGCGAGAGCTGAATATACGTCAGTGCAGATGGCTAGAGTTTGTGAAGGACTACCAGTTCGATATACAGTATCATCCGGGAAAGGCCAACGTAGTTGCTGATGCGTTGAGTCGTAGACCGGTAGACGAGGTAGCAGACGTCTGGAAAGCAAAGTGGAAGGAGTTGGGTCACCAGGACGCAGTAGCCTGTTCTTTCATATCCGTTATGTCAGTCACACCCGAGATTGTTACGAGGGTGATACAGGCACAGACCACAGACCCGTTTTGCCAGGAGCAGATTGTGCGACTTTTAGCCGAGGGTGTTGAGTCCTATTCTGTTAGTTCTGATGTAGGTTTGCGGTTTAATGGGAGATTGGTGGTTTCAGAAGGGGCGGAATTACGTCATGCAGTGATGACCCAATCTCATGGGTCCCGGTTTGCAGTGCATCCTGGAGGGGATAAGATGTACCAGGATATGAGGAGACAATACTGGTGGAGTGGGATGAAGAAGAACATTGCTGAGTTCGTGTCCAAGTGTTCTACCTGCCAGCTGGTGAAGGTGGACCATCAGAAACCTTCAGGCTTGCTTCAGCCATTGGAAGTACCCGCGTGGAAGTGGGAGAGTTTTCCATGGATTTTATTACTGGGTTGCCTACATCACAGCGGGGCCACGACTCTATCTGGATGATTGTAGACCGTTTGACCAAGGTGGCTCATTTTCTACCTGTACGGACAGATTATACCACGGGTCAGTATGCTCAGTTGTTTATTACTGAGATCGTCAGATTACACGGGGTGCCCCTGAATATTGTGTCAGATAGAGACAAGATATTTGTGTCACATTTTTGGGAGAGCTTTCAGGAGGCTATGGGTACTGAGTTGAGGTTGAGTTCAGCTTATCACCCACAGACATATGGACAGACAGAGCGTACTAATCAGATGTTGGAGGATCTGCTACGCATGTGTGTTCTTGATTTTGGACGAGGTTGGGAGCCACATCTTCCACTGGTAGAGTTTGCTTATAATAACTCTTATCAGTTCACCATTGGCATGGATCCATTTGAGGCTTTGTATGGCAGGCCTTGTCGTTCCCCAGCTTGTTGGCTCGAAGTGGGGGATAACAAGTTGCAAGTACCAGAGGTGATTCAGGAAACCTCCGCGAGGATTGAGATGATCAGGAGCCGCATTCGGGTAGCCCAGGACAGGCAGAAGAGCTATGCCGATGAGAAACGGTTCTTCCGGGAGTTTAGTGTGGGGGACCAAGTGTTATTGTGTGTATCTCCTATGAAAGGAGTGATGAGGTTCGGGAAGAAGGGGAAGTTGGCTCCGAGGTACGTGGGACCATTTCCCATAATCGAGAGGATGGGCCGGTTGCATACAGGTTGGGACTACCAGAGCATTTACATCGCATCCACGATGTATTCCACATCTCGTCGTTGAGACGATATCTTCGGGATGATATGGCCCATACTCACATTGCGATAGATGAGATCGACTTACAGTCTGATAGCTCTTACGAGGAGAGACCGGTGTCTATCCTAGACTATAGTGAGAGGAGATTGAGGTCGAAGATAGTTCCACTTGTGTGGGTCCAGTGGGAGCATCATAATGTGGAGGAATCCACTTGGGAGCGCGAGGCAGATATGCACGAGAGATATCCAGAGTTGTTTTTACCAGGTATGCCTTATTTTCCGAATTTCGGGAAGAAATTCCATTATTAGGGGGGAAGTATGTAATACCCCGTATTTTCATGCTATATTAATTTGGGGATTTATTAAATTTAATGTGAGCTAATTATTTAATAAAAATTCGGAAATTAATAATGTTATAATTATTAACATGACGAGAGTTAGTAATTATGGGAAATTTGTTGAATATTACTAATGAGCAAAGTAATATATTATATTGGTTATATTGAATGTCATGAGTGAATTAAATGACAATTTCGGAAATTTAAGTCGGGACGTGCTCGTGTCGCGTCGGGACTAAATTTTGGTAAATAAAAAGTGAATATTTTATAAGTTACCCGTATGGTCGTTTTGAGTATGCCAACGCGTCCGGAAGGGTCGAGATAGTCAGAAAAGTGTATCCGGGGGTGTAGTTTGGGTCTCGGGGCGTTTTTAGGCCTAATTAGTAACCCGGGAGGGCATTTTGGTCATTTTACATTTTTGGGTAATTAAACCCACGAAAATTAGAGGGGCTATAGATGATATTGAGGTTGTCACCTAGGGTTAGAATACCCAAAACCTAGAACGGCCATTGGAGAAGAGAGGAGAGAGCTCTCAAGCAATTCCAAGGCTCAAAACTCAATCGTTTGCACCGCCGTCACCGCCAACGCGTAGATCGCGAGACGGGGAACGCAACCACACCAAAATCAGCCGCAATCCAGACTTCTAAAAATCCCAGGCAAGTGTTTATCTTGCTTATTTCGTTGGTGCAATTTCCATATTAGTTTAAGAATGATTAGGGAGGAATGATATGGAAGAAAACCCAAATTGTGATAGGAATTTGCATGTAGTAAAGACTTAAACATTATTCTAAAAATCTTTTGTGATGTAGAAGAATAATTCACGAAATTTTGGTGTAAATAAGAAAGAAATTCTGGGATAAAACAGATTAGAATCATGATTTATAAATTTTTAGGGTTCTTGAGTTTTAAATGAATTTCGGTATAATTAATCCATATTTAGTGACGTAAATTCACATGCTTTACGTAGGATGTGTATCATATCATTTTAGGATGTTAGTAGTAGAATTTTTGGGACGTTTGGGATTGGAAAATATGGATTTGGATGAAGATAGATAGTAGAACCCGTAACTGCAATTCTGCAGAAATCAAAATACCTGTTTGATCGATCGATCGAGCCCCAGACCTCGATCGATCGACCCCTCCTGGAAGACTCATATTTCCCTTGTTAAATTAGTTAAATTCAATTTATCGTGAAATAATTCTTGGGCATTCTTAATAAAATGTTTTGGGAGATATGGAAGACCAGTAGGGCATATGAATAATTTTTTGGAGATTCTTAATGTGGACCGAGAATTACATTTTGGGATAATTACTTATAAATCGATTAATTTATGTATTAAAGGGTAAGGTGCGTAAGAGAGTTACGTTGGAACATAATAAGGACACCTACTGAATTTTATACTTGTGAGGATAGAGTCCACGAGTGTCACGAAATGAGTTGGAGAAACCCTTCGAGTTAAGGTTAGTGACGAACCCTTATAAGAAATACTTAATGTGAAAATTAAGGATAAATATCGTAATTATGGGTGATGAGATAAACCTATATTGTTATGATAATAAGTGGTATATTTATATGGTTGTGTATGCATATATTATATACGTGTGAAAAACGTACCCGCGCTACTTGCTATCCCAGAGGTTACAGCGCTGGGACGATCTTATCCTATGTTGCCTTATGGGGGATATTGATTCGTACCCTAGGAGATAGATGTCCTTGGTACAGGCTATCGGAATGATAGTTCAGACGGTCCTAAGAGACGTGAGGGTATGTACTGACCTCTTAGAGACTTGGATTCTATGCTTCGCCTCAAATCTTGTTTGTATATGTGTTGGTACAGTTCGAGAGTGAGTCCGAACTTGTATTTCCCTTAGTGTGAGCGATACGGGGATTGGATAGCAGAGTATGCCCGCACCATAGTTTTATTCGGGGTGTTGTTGTAAAATATATATATATATATATATATATATATATTATGCGAGTAGTTAATATATATATAATTATGAAATTTTGAAATTTGAAACTGCCTACTGTGATTTGATAAGTAGGATTCGATTGATGGCCCAAATTGTAAATACTTATTTGAAAAGTATAATATGACACTGGGAAACTTCATAAATTAATGAAGCTAAAACGAGAGTTGTGCTACTAATTCGAAGTATCCTTTTTAAACAATGATATTGTTCGGTTTTGAAATCTTACGAGTAAATTTAAGATAAGCTAAATTGTTGGGAAGGTTAGTGATAAAATGATAGGATAAACCGTTGGGAAGGTTAGTGCGATAAGTGTGCACATTAGAAGAGAGGTGAGGATTTCTCAAGAGAGTGTCACACTAATATGTGGTTGCATTGGCCTGTATCAATTTAAATACTTGCTAAATGAATTTTTAAATCATACACACTATCGGGCTCTGACCTGTTTCTTTTTCTCTCTCTCTTGTATATATATCTATGTATTACAGGTGTCCAGCCACAGGGGCGTCTTGCTTAGGATCCCTTGGAAGGAACGCGCTACAGCTTAGGTGGGAGTTGCACGTCTCTTGATTAGACGACTTCGTTCATTCGGATCCACTCTTAGTACTTTCATTTAGTTGGGCATGTGTAGCTCTTTCCATTATTCCGTTGTTATTGGACATTTGTATTTCAGTTATTTCCAGTACTGTTACTATGGAATTTATTCAGTTTGGATGTGTGACTTTAGATTTCGTATGTTGACATTCGATTGACGAATGTTTTAAATTATTTGGATTGTCTTGCAGAATTAATGTGGTGTGATTCTTACTTATTGAATGTTGTTAATAAAATAAATAATTTTTCTTTAAATAAAATTTGGAAAGTTATGTATGAAAATGGTTTTGACACTTAGCTTAATTAATTAGAGTGTTAAATTGGAAAATTTATTTTTCGACAGTGATGCTAAGAATGAACCAACTGTTCACCTTGATTTAATTTAATAAAGGAGTGATCGCCCGGTATTTAATTAGGCGGGGTGTCACAGTGCATAACACTTGTGAAATTGGAAAAAAAAAATAAGCAAAAAATGGTGAACACTTCTGTAATGTTCCTTTTGTAATGGGAACAAATATTTGTAAAGACAACCACTTCTGTAATGGGAACAAATATTTGTGTACTTGTATCACTAATACAAAATTATCAAAGCACACAAAAAAAGTTATTGTCCTATTATGAAAAACTAATATGAATATGACAAAGGTGAAAGTCTTGAGTCTGTTACCTTAATTTAAGTGGCACTCAAATGAATGTGATCGTAAATGATGTTCAATTGAGAAGTGTTGAAGCTTTTCGATAAATATGACTATTCGTGAAGATTTTCCTTATTGACCTCAAGGACAAGATATTCAAAGTATATTTGTAACACGTAATACGATAATCCAATTATCGAGGGGACACTTAAGTATACTTATACTCTCCCATTATATTTATTACATGCGTGACATTTTCTTATACTTTTTTATTTACTTTGTCCTATGTATGATTATATGTTATGGGTGTGCTACATGTGCATGACACGGGGTTTGTGAGTACAAAGCGCAATAAAGGGTATCGTTTTCATGCTGACCAAATATTGAGTCGTGCGGGATTTAGGTCGAGGTAGATTTGATGTACATGCTTTTTTATCCATAATTTTTTTGATCTCTTTTTTTGTGTGCCTGTGTTCATGAACATTTAAAGGAGGGAATTTATTAAAACATAGTTCTGTTGAGTTAATTTAAAGTGGACAAAACGTAGATCTAGGCTTTTGTCTCATGAGTAATTTGAGAGGTCCCTGCCTTCATCATTCACTTTATTACACACAAATACCAACAAAAAAATAATTAAGATATGGTGATTTATGTTTCTGCCCATTGCAATATGGGTTGGCAACCATATTATGAGTGAAAACAAGCTTTTGAAAACTTTGAACATCCTTGTGAATGTGTTTAAAATCACAAAAACTTATTTAGTAATCATTGGAAAGTTTTTACGACTATCAAATGTTGGAATTTTGGACTCGTCAAATCTTGAAAATGTATGTTTTTGAATAATCTCTGTAACACATATTGTGCATCATTTTAACACACTGCGCCAAAAGTAATTTATAAAATAGTGAAGCCCATGTAAAGATGTTATAAGCTTGTTCAAACGAGGACTTCACAAAAGAATTTTTTTTTTCCAAGAACATATGCATCGTTAGAAGCCCGTGGGAAGTTATCTTTACATGAGAGAGTGGGCAGCTCGTGCAAAGTGCTCGTTCAAACGAGAACTTGTTAGTAAGATGCATTGAACACCAACCCATCTCAAGTCACCGTCACCCTAATAATTACCAAAGCAAAACAATATTAAATTAACTCCATACTTGGGGAAAAATTTATAAGACTATATACTTGGGGACCGTCTTTCTATAGCTCGGTCACACCCAAACCACGTTCCTATAAAAACGTGTGTCAGCTGATGGCATACCCTACCTACCCAAAATCATTAAAGAAGATCCCCCATTACAAATGGCGCATAGTACCCGTGTATAGGGAACTACCGAGTTAATCCACCTCTCCAGCTATGATGGTGACCACATCTGCTGGCATGTTTTTTTTAATTGTAAATATTTTCTTATTTTAGGAATTGGGTTATTTAAGAGGCTAATTAGCATTACCCCAATTAGTGGAAATTTATTCATTTTGATGTTGGACTTGGTATCGGCAAAACATCAAAGGCATGTGTACATCATAGTCAGCGTCAATGACTTGAGGCTAAAGATTTGACCATTGATTTCTTCTCCTTCTTTATTGCGCGCAGGGAATAAATTAACTACTTGTATGCATGTGTCCTATAGATGACACATCACTAACAAATAAACTACAGAAGAACCAAGGCAAAAAAAAAATTAAAAAATTACACTGAAATGTTAAATAAAAATCCGGGAAATATTTTTTAAAACGTACGTCATACCGACTATAAATTATACAGGAAATGAATTTTGCAATACAGATGTTTTAAGAAATTTCTACAACCATGTTTCCATTTCATGTATGATTCTGCATGAGACTTATGAATAATACATAGATTACCTTTAAATTGAGAGTTCGAAATCTGGATAGAAATAAATTTCTAAAAAAATAAATATGCTGAATATAAGTGAAGATGGATATTTAAAAAAAAAAATACTAATAGGGAAAAATTATATTATAACTAAAATAATAGAAGCTGGTGGATTCCATACTTGGAAGCATGACTTTTGAGAGATCTAAAACATAGACCAAAGCCGTCGTCCATTCTTATCAACCAAAATGACATCGGTAAAAATGGAGGGAACACCTCTGAAACATAAACCAAAGCTACCGTCCACCTCAATTGCACAGCAACAAAAGAGTACAACCAGTGTACAACCCAAATACTGGGTATATTGAGCCCTAGTTTTAAAATTTGGGCTCAATACTCTCTAGGTGGCTTCTTTTATTGTTTCCCTTAATATTCACTGTTCCAAAACCCAAATACTTTGTATATACAAAATTTATGACCCACGCCCACTTATATTTTGAGATCCCCGTTTCATGTATATGACCCAAACACCTTTAAAATTCCAAAGCAATAAAAATGTGCACGAATTTGAGTTTCAAGGAGGTGAGAGAAAATTAGAACAACATGGAGAGATTTAGAGAATAGTAGAATTCATGAATGTAAAGTATTTATTACCGTCACGTGTCAGTCTCACACGATTTGAATCTATAATTTTTATTATATACTATAGACTAGCAAGCAGGCCACGCGATGCGTGGAAAAAAAATATAAAAATATGATTTCTATCATGCAAAATTAAAAAAAAAAATCATTTATTGGAAATACATTAAAATAAAAAAACATTTAAAAATTTGGAATTCGTAAAAAAATATAAATGATTACAAGCAACAATAAATCATTTTTTCCAGCAATAATAAATTATTTTCACGAAATAAAAAATATTTTCCAGCATAAATAATTGATTTTCAGCAAATAATTATTATTTCCAGCGACAAAAAAATGAATTTCAGTAATATAAAAGTATTTACAGCATACAAAAATGATTTAAGCAAATAAAAAAAGATTTTCAGCAATAATAAATTATTTGCAACACATAAAATATGATTTCCAGCAATAAAGAAATGATTATCAGCAATATAAAACTATTTTCAACATATAAAAGTCATTTTCACCAAATAAAAAATGATTTTTAGCAATATAAATTATTTCCAATCAAATTTCTATTAAAAAATAAAAAACATAAAAATATATAAAAAGTAAAAAAATATACCAAATCTCCAAAACATTAAACTTCCAAAAATAAAAAACTATTTCCAACAAAGAAAAATTATGTCCAGGAAAAAAAAATATTTACAGTAATAAAAAATTATTTTCAGCATATAAAAATGATTTTTATCAAATAAAAATAATTTATAGCGATAATAAAATATTTTTTAGAAACTAAAAAGTAAAAAAAAAACATGTTTGAACAAAAGACATTTTAAACCCATATATATATATATATAACAAACCATACAGACCATCTTAAAACTCAGGTATCGCCCAAAACTAAACCCATAAACCTTTTTCTCTCTTTTCTCCTTCTCTCACCTGAATTCATTTCAACAAATAGTCTATGTGCACAACGCTACTCAAATCGATAACCATTGCCATCTCTCCAATGCTACCCAAATCCATTTGTAGCCGGAATCCTCATAGATATGAATAAAATTTTCAAAATAAAAGGAAATAAAATGCCAAGCTAGTTTGGAATAAGAAGAACGGGTATTATTTAGAGTGATATGAGCAAAAATTTCTTGAACACACACTAAAGAAAAATAAAAATGCCATGCTAGTTTAGAAAATGAAGAATGGGTATCTAGCGTGAGTTACTATGTATATTTATAAGCTTATAAAAAGCATATCAATGGGGCTGTTGATTAGCTTTCCCATGTATAATAATGCCAAATTCCAAGAAGAATGAATGTATTACTCGTGCATTGGTACATGTGGAGACTGCTGCTCTTGGCTTTTCTAATCACTGATTTGGATTCTGTTTCTAATTTATTACTTTTGGAAATCAGCAAAATAAACCGAACCCTTCAAAAGTCGACAGTTCCCAACGGGTACTCAACACTGTGTGTAAGTTATGATAGCATATACTATAGATTATTGGAAGTCATAAGGGTGCATACGAGTTTCAATTGATGATTCATCAAACTAAGTGCCACTTATCATGTTCTAATCATTTCGAACTTCTATTTTATATATATGCATAGATAGATTTGGGTATGTATTCTTAGTTCTGCTTGAACCGGTTCGACGCCCAAAAATTGTGTATAATATAATATTATATTATATTATATTATATAAAGGATCTCATGCATACTTAACTTGCATACTCTCCGTGTGAGTCATTTTTTTTAAATAGTAAAAAATATATTTTTTGATTGATTTTTTATGATTTTTAAACATTTCAGGATGATCGTTAAAAAACGGTTCAAAATGAATTGATTTATTTTATCCTCTGTATGTTTATATGTTACAGGTGTCCTACACGTGCATGATATCGTTTTCAAGCTTACCAAATATTGAGTCTTGCATGATTTGGGTCCAGGTAGATTTGATGTATAGGCTTTTTTATCCATAATTTTTTGGATCTCTTTTTTTTTTGTGTTCATGAACATTTAAAGGGGGGAATTTATAAAAACATAGTTTTGTTGAGTTAATTTAAAGTGGACAAAAGGTAGATCTGGGCTTTTGTCTCGTGAGTAATTTGAGAGGTCCCTACCTTCATCATTCACTTTATTATGCACATATATACACAAATACCAACAAATAAATAATTTTAAGTAAGATATGGTGATTTATGTTTCTGCCCATTGCAATATGTGTTGGCAACCATATTATGAGTGAAAACAAGCTTTTGAAAATTTTGAACATCCATTTGAATGTGTTTAAAATCACAAAAACTATTTTAGTAATCATTGGAAAGTTTTTACAACAATCAAATGTTGGAATTTTGGACTTATCAAATCATGAAAATGTATTTCTCTGAATAATCTTTGTAACACAAAAATTGTGCATCATTTTAACACATTGGGTCAAAAGTAATTTATAAAATAGTGAAGCCCGTGTAAAGATGTTACAAGCTCATTTAAACGAGGACTTCACAAAAGAAATTTTGTTCCAAGAACATACGCATCGTTAGAAGCCCGTCGGAAGTTATCTTTACATGAGATAGTGGGAAGCTCATGCAAAGAGCTCATTCAAACGAGTACTTGTTTTAAATGAATTTGAATTTTGACTTTTGTGTATCATTTAAACTCTATTTCGTTGACAAAAATGCATTTTTATGCCAATTAGAATGATGGCTCATTTAATGACCTTGCCTTGTTTCCAGGCATCAGCCTATCGGGCTGTGATCAAGTTTGCTCGTTAGTGCGAGGTTCATTACCGGGTTCTCCCGACGCCGTGACCGAGCTTTTTGTCAGTCGACTGAAGCGCAAGGTTCCTTACCGGGTGCTGCCAGGCTGTGATCAAGTTTTCTCGTGCGTGCAAGGTTCCTTACCATGTTAAATTAAAAGAGAAACTATTGAGTTTTTTTTTTTTTTGAAGATAGACTTTTTTCAAGATATTCGAGATTCCTTGTCGAAGCCATGATCTCGCAAAAATAAAACAGCAAATGTGATCAATATATATTAGACTTGGATGATTATTTGAAACAAAGCTTGGAACCTAGTTTGGAAAAAATAAACAATAACAGTCGTTTTGCGTGTACACGTGGCGGGGTGAATACTATCTATAGATTATGCACTTTAAGCACTTAAAATAATATTAGTGACAACAAACATTTTGTTTTCATTTTTATTCCCTATTTTAAATTACCGGATGACGTAACATGCTACAATTGATTGACGTTTTATGGTCAAATTAGAAATGAAATGTTTGTTGTCACATTTCTATAATACATATTACAATATGTCCTCAATTTACAAAACCCCATCTAATGTGTCGAGGTCACATCCAATTAGAAAGGTTGAACGGCTACCAAAGAATTTAAATTTGATGGTAAGGGAAGGCCCACTGTAACAGTAAACGGTCAAGAACCCATGCTTGGGGATCAACAAATTTAAACTAGTGACGAGCCCCAACTATAAATAGCAATCGCTAATAATTACCAAAGCAATGCAATATTAAAACCAGCTCAAAATGTTACGAAACAACTGTTTAACAAGTGCATCTTTTGGTGGTTCTCTCAGTCCTTGTAGTAAAATGCACTGAACACCAACCCATCTCAAGTCACCGTCACCCTGCGCCACAAAGGACAGACATTTAATGCGAACTCCTCACAAAAGATGAACAAAAAGTATGCTGTGTGCTTGGATCTCTAAGGAAATCAATATGTAGCTTCACAACTTTAGCCAAGGATGAATGTAATTTAAGAAAAAATGCATACCTTTCATCAGATCTAGAAGCTCCTTCGCACTCTCGTTATTTCTGAAATGATCGCGGACAGGCTACAACACAATGTAGTATAACATTATCATGTTGACATTCACAAGGAAAAGATTGTAAAAGCAATCAATTTCTATAAGGATCGTAGAATGGGGACTGTTTCAAATGTACAAAAAGAAAAATTAAAATTCTATTTTACTATAATTTCTCAGCAACCAAAAAGATCAGATGAAACAACGAAAATCAGCCATATAAATATATTGTTAAATCAGGGAAGCCCTCTTAACATATTCCTGCCCAATTAGAAGACTTTCACATTGGAAAAGGGAAGCGATAGAGAGCAGGCAGAAAGAATGAAGAAGATGAGTTTTAAAAAGACGCCCGTAAGTTAATTTTGAGTGGGCATCCATTTAGGAGCCTCAATAGATAGATAGATAGATAACAAATAAAAAAAAATGGGGAAAAATTTATAAGACTATATACTTGGGGACCGTCTTTCTACAGCTCCGTCACACCCAAACCACGTTCCTATAAAAACTTATGTCAGCTGATGGCATGCCCTACCTACCCAAAATCATTAAAGAAGATCCCCCATTACAAATGGCGCATAGTACCTGTGTATAGGGAACTGCCGAGTTAATCCACCTCTCCAGACACTATCTTGAGTAACTATGATAGTGACCACATCTGTTGGCATGTTTTTTTTAATTGTAAATATTTTCTTATTTTAGGAATTGGGTTATTTAAGGCTAATTAGCATTACCCCAATTAGTGGAAATTTATTCATTTTGATGTTGGACTTGGTATCGACAAAACATCAAAGGCATGTACATCATAGTCAGCGTCAATGACTTGAGGCTAAAGATTTGACCATTGATTTCTTCTCCTTCTTTATTGCGCGCAGGGAATAAATTAACTACTTGCATGCATGTGTCCTATAGATGACACATCACTAACAAATAAACTATAGAAGAACCAAGGCAAAAAAAAAATTAAGGAAGAACGAGTCTGCCCAAAATGCTTCCAGATGTAGTTGCGCATCAATATATAACTTACAAGAAAGCCTCGCAAAACAAAAAGACATAGCTATGTTAACGCCAAATAGTAGAAAATTTTGGGCACCTGCAGAATAGAATTTATGGACTTTGATAAAGCGGGTTTCAGGTATTTAGGATCCAGCTCCCCACACTCATAGTCAGCAGCTAGATCTTCAAAACGAGAGAAGGCTCTGAATTACAAAAAAAATATCAAAATGCAAACACGTTAACACTAGTCACTATGGTTCAGAAGACAAAAAAATTCATAAAATGAAAATCTACTATTGGAATGCGGCCGGTCCAAAATTGGTAGGCCTGTGTAGGCCCATCTTAACAGAGATGGGGGAAATAATTGTGCATCAATGAGGTGAGTCTAAAAAACAGTGCTCATTAAAAGCCAACATATACTCACTTGTCACCACCTTGGTCAGCATTTCTTTCAACCTTGAATTCGTTAAACCAGGGAAAGATAAGGTACTTGATGTACTCCAGGCATGGATTTCCTTCAACATTCGGAGGACAGTAGGCTGACGTTATCTTCCTATTTACATCTTCCTACAATATTCATTACACAGTATTACATCATATCTATGGCTTCAAAACTACAAAAAAAGTTGGATTTGCTGAACATTAATATCTCAAATATCAAACTTTTAAATCAAAAAATACCTCGTTATCCTCCATAAAGATGGAAGATGAAGGGTCACTCTTTGACATCTTTGCTTGCCCTTGCAGCAAACCAGGAAGCATGTCTGCATGACAGGCAACAACATGAATTTGACCACAACAGAAAACTAACAACATAAAGTAGGCGCGAAAGAACTCAAAAGAACCCTACGATGAGATATTATGACGGGCTTGTCTTTCCTCTTGACAGCACGGCAATACTCCCGTGCAAGAACATTAACCTTCCTCTGATCCATTCCTAACTGACATATGTTGGCCTATAAGATAAACAACTTGTATTATAAGTTACATTCATCCAGATTGAGCAATTCAAACAGATAATACTCATGCATGTAGCAAAGAATGATCACAAATAGACAAAAACAGATTAAAATACGGTTTCATGGAATACACACAAATGGACGGTTGCTTCAGGTGGGACATACCTATCATGTACTACACGTATAAAGAAACAGCCAAACTATTTCGAATAGTTTTCAGTAAAAAGAAAAGGTAAACACCAACTACTCCCACAATTCGCACATGTCCGAACCCCTACTGGACCATAAACCCCTAAAAAGGACCATAAGAATCCATGTTCCACCTTAAGTACCAAAGAACAACGATACCTCACTTGGGGGGAACATTCATCCGGACAACACTCTACCCCCTAACCACCATGTGCAATAGCAGTTGCCGTTCTAGGTGGAGCCAATAGACCTTAATTTTCAAAGAGTGATGCCTCTTCAAGTAGGATAAAATGAAGGACGTATTTGTATTCACATTTAACCACGAGCTAAAAAAAAAGAAATTGCTCTCTTAAAAAAACATTAGGAAAGAAATACTAGTTTCATTTCATTTAAGAAGTAGAACGACCTGAAGAAAAAAAATGTCCGCACACTGCATGCACGTGTATAAAATTTGCCCCACAGTCAATGTATCTTTATCTTTGCGACCCATTATTTGAGCACACCTGAAAGAGACAAAAACTCATGCTATAAGTACCATTACAATTTTTCAGTGTATGACAAGGAGTAAATCGTCTCATTAACAGTACCTCGTTAACCTGCTACGACTGTTACGGTTAGCGATATCCTTCACGAGGGGCCAATACTCCTGGGCTCGAGAATTGATCTCTGCAGAAGACCAAAGAAATTCTACCCCCGGGTCCATCCCCAAAGCTTTCCATACCTCAATCATGTAGCGTCCAGCAGCTTCAATTTTCGTTCGATCCTTCCCCATCTTATTATTTAAGAAAGCGAACCAATCGGCAATCAAAATCTTGACTCTGCAGCCAGCAGAGATTAATTTGTTGACATTAATTGTCTTCATGATTCCCTGTTGAGCAACAAAATGGAAAGTAGCCTCTCTAGATGTGAGATTCAGTGGTTCAGGCAACGAGAAAAGAAACTAGAAGAAATGCAGTATTACAGGTGTTTGGAGAACATATCCTTGCAGCGATAGCCAAAGTTACGGATCGCTACAAGGATGTGTTTTTTATATAAGCAATCCACCGAATTACTCAACTCAACAAAGCCTTAATCCATTGAGTTATTTCAGATAAATTCAATACCATTTTCTTTTGACCAGAAACAAGTATTTAAAAACAGTGTGGAGGACGACTAAAACACAATTAGGTGGCGTTTTATATATAAGTCGAGGAAATATTAAAAAGAAAACAAAGGAATAACTGAATTGCAGACCTGGGCGATATGTATTTTGCCTGATGGTTCGAATCCATCATAGCATATAGGTGGTATATTGCAGTTGGCCAGAAGAGTCAATAACTCCTGGTCTTTTATGCATTCTTCACCTATACTCCTCACGATCCTGAATTTTTCCTCCACAGTCATCCCATTTTCACGGCTGAATTTTTCGCCTACAGACATCCAATTTTCCCCTCTGAAATTTTCGCCCGCTGTCATCCTATTTTCATTTTCACATGACAAAATCAGATATCAACAAAACTAAACATGATTGAAGTTCTTTCCAAAAAACTAGAACCCGAGGTGTGGTGCCAAATAATAAAAAAAAAAAACTTCAAATATATATATGTTCAATAGGGTAGGGAAAACATGGAGATGATGGATACAAGGATGTTGCAGTGGGAGAATATTAGTAGTATTCTTCATTCTTATTCTTATGAATAGAAAAGAGGGCAGGCAGGCATAGAAAATATAAGAGAAACATAGGTAAAATAGACTTACTGGCGGTCGTTATTGCTACCGAGATCTTTACAGACACTCGCATTCTTCTTTAAATGATCACGGACCGGCTACAACACAAATCATGTTGACAATTCACACGGAAAAGATTGTAAAAGCTATCAAATTTCTATAAAGACAAAAAAATAGACCGTTTCAAATGTACAAAAGAGAAAATTTGAAATTTTATTTTACTAATATTTCTCAGCAACCAAACAGATCAGATGAAACAGGGAAAATCAGCCATATAAATAAATTGTTAAATCAGGGAAACCCTTAACATATTCCTGCCCAATTAGAAGACCTTAAATATTACCCAACAAAGTGATGAAAAGCACATCCCTATTTGTAGTTGAGGGGGTAAAACAGAACAATGACCAGATTTTAAAATTAAGAAGGAGAACATTAAGCTTAATGATATTATACAAGTGCCAACTTGATTTAACATAACAGCATACTCGAGTACAAATGGTCTACAAGCTGTCTGATCTTCACACTTGTCCGTTAAGTGTCCATAGTGTCCGACACAGGTACATCGCCTCCAAAGACGTGTTCATGCTTTGAATATAATATAATAAAGTACAACAATACCATCAGCCCATGTCCAGTAAAAAACTGCGAAAATCATGTACCACTTTCTCTTAATCCATTGAATTGAAGCAGCTGGGTAGGAGGACACAATGTCCACATCTTAAGGATCGTGCGCCCAGATTGCTTTATGGAATCATAGAACCCTCGCCGTGGGATTAATAATTATGAGGTTAACAAAATACGTAAACAAAATTCGGTAAACTCGCAAATAAATTTATCGACAAAGTGCGTATGTACATATATATATATATATATATATATATATATATATATATATATGGGACAATGGTGTTATGAATAGTGTTATCTTATCTTATCAAAGTAATCAAAGGGTTTACATTTTGCCACATCACTCACAAATGAAGGGTTGTGATTAAAGATTCCTTTTTTCCTCTTTTATCCTTTTATTATTTGGTTTCCCCCTTTTTTTTATCACTTGATTTCCTCTCCCCCTCTTACTCAAAATTCAAAAGAAGGGATGGAATGGTAAAATACACACTTATAGGGTCCATCACACCCGACAAACCAACACACGCACGGTTCACACTACGCACAAAGTTCCTAGCTCACTCTCACCACACCAGGTTCTCTCTATCCATCTAAAACATCCGACCTTTTCTCTCTCATCGAAATCTTTTGATTTCTAAAAGTTGTTGAAAAAATTATTTGTGTTTTTAGGATTTGAAGATTTCGAGATATTTGATTTTGATTCAAGGGATGCGTTGGTGGGTAATAATTGAGTTTTAGGTTAATATTACTCACTTTTTTATTTCGATTTTAGAGTTCCGTTCGAGTTGTTGGAATCATTTAAATCTAGGGTTTTGTTCAAGTTATTGGAAGATTTTAGTTTATAAACTTGACTTTTTGTGGTACTGTGATTTTTTTTTTTTTTGGTTTATTTATCTAGGGTTTGCAGATTTGATGACAGGTGAAGATGATTGAAAGTTTAACTGAGGTATTCCTTCTCTCTCTACGTACACATAAAGAGATTCCATGTTTTGTGCGTTTTTCATATACCATGTCAAGTTTTATGTGTTTTTAAATCAATCTCAAGTTTTTAATTTGTTTTTAGCTTTATTTGAGAGATCTAATTTGTATTTTTATGATTTGTTTTGTAGGTACCCTTTTTTCTTCTAACTTGTTTTCATCTTTTATGGATTTGTGTGTTTATTTTGGTTTTGAGCTACTTATTTAGTTTGTATTTATTAATACTTTTTTATAGATTTTGTAATTATCTTTGTATAGTGATATCTATACAAAGTTCATAAAAAGGACAGGAAATAGTTGTTGATGCGAGCCTTAAACTTTTTTGTTATTTGATATAATGATGTTCTGTTTCATTTTTTGCATTTTTTAGTTATGAGACCCCATATGATTTTTGTTGAGGATCGTGAAATATTTGAGTAAACCCATATGATTATTGTTGAGCTTTTATTTTTTTAGGTTATTATTACTTGAATTTACAGTTGCTGATTTTTTTAGATTATTTTTACTTGGTAGTTTTGCAGATTTCATTCTTGGATATACCACACCACGGTTCAAATTTTGGTTCGAAGAAGGTACTCTCAAACTTATAGATTTGACTGGGGGTTAATGTATCATATGTTAGTAATGTTAATATGTTCATATGTTTTAGTGACTATGATGTATGAGAATTTTTATTCTATTAGAATTTTCAAATTTCAGTCATTTAGGGTGGCTATGGCGTATACAGTGGTACGAAGGGACTTCTAAAGGGATGGAGGCATTTAGGGTGGAGATAGCGTATACAGTGGCGAGAGCGACAGCGTATACATATTGTTGATTATTTATATCCATACATGTAGTTGGCTAAATTCGTTTTCAGTAAATCATGATACATATGATGCAAGACAAAATTGGTAATTATATATTTTTATTTTTCACTTTAATATGTCACTCACAGTTTCTTTTATGAATTTTGAATCTCATGTTGTTTGTAAATTTTAAATTTCTTAGTAGGTAACGAATATAATTACATTAAAATGTTTTGTTCAGTTTGATTCATAGTTTTTTTATTAATTCAGTGGAGCCACTTTACACCCAAATGATAATTTTTCATTTTTATGTAAAACATATTTTTGTTTGATATATACTATTGATAATAACACACTAATTCTTTCTGACCATATATTACAGTACTTAAGCTTTAATGTTTAGGTAAGGTGTTCTCTCTGTTATAGTTCTGTTTTTGAAGTCTTAATGTTATGGGATTGTACAGATATTTGTTTTTTATAACTTTGCTATTGTAACACCATTATTCTTATATGTTTAGAGACTACCAGGAGGGCATTGGAAGGCTTATATGTTCATGTACTATATGTTTAGAGAATATTGGGAGGATCAGTGTTCTAAAAGGCACGCATATGCGTCGCAAATGCGCGCATATGCGTGATGCTTTTTAGAAACGCAACGCATTAGGGGTATGCGTGGAAAAATGTGTGGTCAACGTTTTTTAAGGCGGTCAACGGGCGCGAGGCGCGCATATGCGTGAAATGCGCGCATAATGCGTTTTTTTTTAAATTAAAACGCCGTCATTTTACTGGTTTTTTTTTCCCTCATGTATTTTAGTTGAGTAAAGAGATATATTAAAAAAAGTGCCCCGATCAAAAAAACAAAGGCAAAGAGTGCCCCGATCTTATTTTTCTTAAAAACTAAATGCTTAAATCAAAAAAACATACCCGATCTCTTGCCGAAACCCAAGAAAACATTGCCAAAACCCTAAAACCCAAGAAAACATTGTCGAAACCCAAGAAAACACCGCCGGCCATAAAGAAAAAACCTCTATTCCGGTCGAAAACAAAAAACAGGTAACTTTTCCGTCTTCTTATTTATTTCTTTTGATTTCTTACAAGACAACGACTAAAAATTTTTTCACCAAAAACGACCCGAAATGTTTCTTTCTTATTTTTTTCTTTTGATTTCTTTCTTATTTCTTATTTCTTTGATCACGAAAAGAATTTAGTTTTCTTATAATTAATTAAAAGTCTAACAAAAGGTTGATGTTAAGTTTTTTTACTTGCTTTTATTAATCAACAAAAGGAGGATGTTATTTAACTGTATAAGTTTTATTATGTTAAGATGATGTTAACTGTAGAAGCATAAAAAATAACATTTCTTATAATTAATTAAAAGTCTAACAATTTACAGCTTCAATCATTCCACTGTATAAATGTTATAAATGTTGTTTTTGATGCAGTGTTAACAGCTATGCAGTGTTAACAGTTATAATTTACAGCTTCAATCCTCTTATGCAATGTTGACAGTTATATATGTTTTTTTTTATTTCTTAAATGTCTGTTTTTGCTTATATTTATTAATAGTTACCAGTTAATAAATGTTAACAAACGAACAATGTTATGAAGTGTATAAATGTTTTTCTTCTTATATTGATGCTTTTAGGACTCAATGCTATGCATTTTATTCGTAATTTTGATTTAATGTTTATGATTATGTTTTTTATGTAAGTTATGCTTATATTTCTGCTTTTATTATTTTACAAGCCTCGGTATAATTAAAAAAATATTAAAAAAGGCAAAACGCTTTTTCACGCATATGCTTCGCATGTGCGCGCCTATGCTCCTAATGCTTGACCTCCACTCATCGATTACGCATCGCGCCTTGTAGAACATTGGGGAGGATATCTCCATTTTTTCATTCTTTCTATTTTTATTTGATATTCTTTAATACAGTTTACTTTCTTTGTTTCTTCCTTTCAACATTTAATATTGATATTCTTTTCTACTTTTTGGATGCAGGTGACATAAACGTGGGTGACCAAATATGGATTAGGTAGTATTTATTTTGTCAAGCTTCATGGGTACATAGTAATATGGTTTTCATGACCTTTGGGTGACATGAGTTTTCTTCTTTTTATATATTGATCCGTATGTGCTCTCAAAGAAAGTAAATGTGCTCGCAAAGCAAGTAAAGGTCCTCCTCCAAGACTTGGATTCCATCAGAGGAGAATTTTGGGTCAGCACCCATGCAATTTGTTAGGAGCAAGGTGAGGAGATGGTGAATTACTTCCCGGAATGACATCCGATCTTGATTTTTGTTATTTACTTCTACGAGAACTTTAAGACATCAATATATAGTTGGTCTTTACATTTGTCATTGATGGATATGTATGCATAGTGTCTACCCATAACCTTATTATGTATACTTGGTCATCACATTGTGAAGTTTTACTTTTAACTATTTTGAGTTGTGCACGCTCTCTTTTTCGTGCTTCATTAAATACAAGTATTAGTTTAGGTTTGGGAAAGAGTTTGGTAGAATGTGTTGTTCCCCTGTATACCGTTTGTTAATTCATTAGTTCAATTCTTGATAAATTGCAACTTACATGTGACTGGCCATTTGTAATTGCCATTGATATGGGCCATGACTAACCATTTCTTCCCTTCCCTGTTTTGTGCTCCCCCATTTTTGATGTGTTTCAGCAAATAAAAGAACACCAAGCCTAACCTAGAGAAATTTCAAAGTTTTATGGTGTCTTATAAGAAGCTTTCTAATTATATTTCTTAGCATATCGAGTTAAGGGTGGTTTTTATGCTCAGATCTAATTATGTGTATCCTTAACATATGGAGGTATATATTCTGAATAATGAATCTTACTTGAAATATGAGAATTTTCAATGGAGCCTGCAAAAAGGAGGCCTTTCTGTGCTCTCAATTCAGCTGTTGTAGCCGATGATGAGGACGACGAAGATGATGATCAGTGAATTCAGCTGCTGTACTGATTCATATTTCAGCTGCTGCTGTGCAATACTTAATATGTTAAAAATTTAGTATAGCAGCTGAATCAGTACAGCCTGCAGAAAGCAAGAGGCCTGGAGAGATTGGCACATTAAACCGATGATTGAGTTCATCGGTTCATCCTCTGTTCGAGAGCTGCTGACTGTCCTTCCTTCCAATCTGATTTCATCTCTTGGTTGCCATTTGATGTTCTAACTAAGAGACCATGTGTTCTACATGGTTGCGAAGATGGTGTTCCAGAATCCAACCAAGGTACTGATTTATTTGCGTTGTTGTTGATTGTTGTTCCAGACATGAGTTTCTTTTAGCAATGAGATGGTAATCTGAGAATTAATTGTGTGATTAACATTTAATGGACTAATACAATGGTGATTATGTAGGCCTGATGGTATGGTTCAGCGAATAATGATAATCAAATGGTATCGTTTTATCTTCACAACCCTTGAAATCGTTTTATCTTCACAACCCGTGATAATCAAATGGTATCAAATGTATGATCGTGATTTTTATTTCATTTATTCCATTCTTCTATTGATATCGCACTACTAGATAACAAAGACCAAGAGAAATTGGAGCTAAAGAGAAATGAAAAATCATTTCATTTGATACTGGAATTAGTTTGTCATTTTTCATGTTGATACTAAGAATAGTTTAATTTCAGTTTTAGTTTTGTAATGTGACTCAAGTACTCATACAGTTTTAGTCTTATCATACAGTTTTAGTCTTATTACTCACTTAGTCGTCCATTTTTTGTTTTCTTTCTTACAATGATTTTAGCAGATGCCATTCAATAAATTTTTGGGGTTTCATGATGACTTTTTGGCAGTGATTTAGAAGCAGGTACTTTTATGGTTCAGTTACTTCCTAATCTGAGTTCCAAGATTAACATACAGTTATTTGTTTGATTCTTTTTTTTTCCTGGTATTTTGTGTTCCAAATCAGAGTTGAAAACAATGTTATTTGGGTTATCCATATCTGAATTGCTTGTGCGCGTGGTGCATTAAGTTTGAAATAATTTGTTTCGTGGAACTCTGCTTTCTGAACGTCATTAAAAAAAAACATCTGACAAAACTATTTCTGATTTGCGTAAGTTTCTCTAACAGACATTTTTTTATATTTTTATTACGAGATTTAGATGTTAACTTTGTGTGTTATTGGCTACTAAATGTCACACCTTGGTCTGTTTTGAGAGGTCAGTTAATCATTATCAACTACCTTAACTTCTCCCATTACTTATTTAGAGTTAAAATTCTGGGCATGTTAGTGATTGGGACAGAACTGCTGCCACATCTGTTTGATCAGAGTGATGATAATTTTTCTTAAAGTAAAGTTTCCTGAGTATTAATTTCCTACCATAAATGTTTGAATTGTTATCTCATAAAACATGTTTTGTGATAATAATTTTTTATAAAGATTTCTGATAATAGCTTTTGTAATAGTTTTTCTGATAATAATTTTTGTAAAAGTCCTTGAAAGAATTTATTTATTGTACTAATTTGAAAAAACAATTAAGTCCTTAGCACTACATTCTATAATGGTGTTAGAAATTAACAGTGTTTGGGTAGTTACTTTCCTCACAATACATCATGTGTGCTGTGTGTATGGTGAGTACATGAATGTGTTAGATGGTCCGCTTTTGGACCGAGTTAATTGATTTTTGTGAGATGGTCATGACTTTTCTTCTTACGAATGTGACTTTATGAATGACTTTGTTAATTTAATGTCACGGAATAGACACAGATAAGTGACTTTTCTATACTCTTTTTTATTTACATTATTTGTGATATGTATTAGAGTATAACTAGAGGTTTTTGAGTTTAATTTTCTTTATTTTTGAATGTTTCTCCATAATACTCATTGGTTGTCAACTTTGTATATCAGTTTTCATGTGTGAAAGACTTATGACTATAGGTGGAAGGGAAGATTTATGGACAGTGGTGTAGGAAAATTCAGGATATACATAAGATGTATTTTGGTAGCATAATTTATTTTCTTCTACTTTGTCTGCTGGACATTATTCAAACCAAATATGAATGTTTCTCCCTATTTATTCCCTTATCTTAGTCAACCTTTTTATATTAGGTCGGATGATTGAATGAATATCCTTAGTTCTATTACACTGACATTGCAAGTATATCTTTGGTATTAATAGTTTTTGTGTCCTAATAGAAATTTAATTTGGAGTTTCATCTCCTCTGATCGTGGAACCATCACCAACACAAGAAAAGCTTGCCTGCTTTAAGGTATTGATCTCCCTCTCATTTAAGGGTTTTTGGATTGAAATTATTTAATTCGAAATTTGATTTTGATTCCTTTGATTTGTGTTCTGCTTCAAGAGGTAAGGATTTTAGTTTAGGAACACACGATTCAATCTTATTTATTTGAATCCATTGATCAGTTAGTACATTCATTTGGGTTTGACTCTTGAAGTATAAGAATGTACATATAACATCATAGAATTATTAAATTGCACAATCCATAAAGTTACATATTTTCCGAACAATTGTATTTTTATTTACACTTATACACTAAAATCATCATTATCTCTCCAACTCCTCAAAATTTCTATAACAAACTGGTTTCAGTAATATATTTTTTGATGTTCTTTTAGATCACTCCAATATTGTCCATTTATAAAAGTGCATACTGTAAAGAATAGTTTGATATGGCATGGGCTTACTTGGAATGTCATTTAGTTAACTGTGGTGCTTAATATAAATTTTCAAATATTAGTTTGTGTTAATTTATAATTATAACTATGTTTCAAATCTTATGCAGCTAACATTTGTACATTTCAATACATAGTAGCATGGCTGTTTATTGACAAAATGCACACCACTCAGGTTTATTGGGTGTGAGACCATAAGAACTCAAGTCTGAGACTGTATAGGTTACCATATGGTGAGTTTCATTTTCTACCTCATGTCTCCGCACTGCTATATGCTACTACTTGGTTAAAATGAATGTTATATAAGTATTTATCTATGGAATTAACATGGTCTTTTCGATTCACAGTTCGAACAGCAACAAAAAGGCCAGTTGTAACATTTTAAACAGTGGCATTTACATCTTGGCCATCTCGAACACTTACAACTACAATAACTTGACAACGTTGGACGCTTACATCTACAATAGCTTGGCCAGATCAGCCAATTACAGCAACAAAATCTTAGCCATCTCGGCCAGCTAGGAAAAAAACTGTAACAGCTTGGCCAGCTAGGACAAATGTACCTGCAACTTGACCACCTACAACAACTTAAATGACATTATATATATATATGAATTTAATACAACTTGGTACAACTACAATAATTTAGAAGTGTGTAGGTATGCCACAACTTGGTATGTTTTTTAATACAATTTGTTTATCTGTTAACCTCTCTTTGGGTGTTAAGAAGTGTGTACATATGCATTAGTTTATCAAATTTAATACCTCCAACTACTGTAAACTTTATTTTATCGTTGTAGTTGGAATGGAGTGTATTATTTGTGGTGCTCTTTAATGAAATTTTTCTCACTTAGTTTATTCTTTTTGTGCGTTTTTTTTTCATTTCTAAAGACGTGTCTCCATAGTTAGATGTGAGTTCTAATTCTATTTTTGAATTCGTTTCAATGTAATACTTTATGATTAGTTCTAATTTCCCTTTTTGTGTCTGCAGTTCAATGTGAGCAATCGTGTTACTCAAATTTGGCAAAAATCTTATATTGCTGCCTACAACTTAAGTTCCTATTTATTGAGAGTTTCGTTATATTAAGCATTTTTTTCCAACTCATTGTAGTATATAATTGATAATGTGGTATATAGTTGCCAACTTAATTTAGCAAATCTTGCACGAAACGAAGACAATTCAACAAGACCGCCTGACAAGTTTAATCATACACACAAAAATGCCTTGCGTGCCTTCAGGCACAGGCATGTACTAATATATATATATATATATATTACAAATAAAAAAAATTGGACAAAATCGCTAAGAATATGTTAGCCTGTCTTTTTCTCGTGTCTTTATACATGGGGACCGTCTTTCTCGTTTCCTGAGAAGGCTCCGGCAAGGATACGACAAAGTCGCACCTGAACCATGTTCCTATAAGAATGTCTTTCTCAGTCTGAGACTGCTCCGACAAAGATACGACAAAGTCAACCCAATGTTCCTAAAATAACGTATATCGGCTAACAGTATGCCCTGCCCAAATTCATTAAAGAAAATCCCAATTCGAATGGAGCGTACTACCCACTTATAGGGAATGCTCTGCCGAGTTAATCCACCTTTCCAGATACAATATCTTGAGTACCTTTAATGGTGACCACATCCTGACATGTTTTTTTAATTGTAGATACTTTTTTATTTTAGTCATTGTGTTATTTAAGGCTTGTTAGTATCTCCCCAATTCCTGGAATTTTATTTGTTTTGACGTTGAGTTTGGTATCAGCTTACATATCGAAGAAATGTGTACTATCATAGTCAGCGTCAAGTAAATAAAGCACTTGAAGGCTAAAGATTTGACAATTGATTTCATCTCCTCCTTTTCTTCTGGCATTGTTTTTTAAATGTAGAAACTTTCTTATTCTGGCCATTCTTTTATTTATGGCTTGTTAGTGTTACCCCAATTAGTTATCTGCTTACATATCGAAGATATGTGTACTACCATAGTCAGCGGCGAGTAAATAAAGGACTTGAAGGCTAAAGATTTAACTATTGATGTCTTCTCTTTCATCCCCCCTCTCCCCTTCTATTCCTCCTATGTTCTGCATAACGAGGTTTGATTTCTGATCATGAATCAGTGTCAAAAGATCAGGGAAAATCATATGCCTAGATGACAGAAGGAAAAGGTCACGAGTACATGCATGATTGCGCGCACAGGAAATAAACTAACTACTCACATGGAAATGCATGTGTTCTATAGATGGCACGTCACTAAAGAAGAATCAAGGCAAAAACAAATTCATAAAGGATGAGTCGGCCCAAAATGATTCCAAACGTAGTTGCACATCAACATAAAATTGACAATACATCTTCACAAACACACGGCATATATACGTGAACGCCAAATACTAGAAATTTTGTGCACCTGCAGAATAGCATTTATGGATTTTGATAAAGCAGGCTTCAGGTATTTGTGATCCAGCTCCCCACACTCGTAGTCCGCAGCCAGATCTTCAAAACTGATGAAGGTTCTGAATTATGTCAAAATGCAAACCCGTTAACATTAGTCACTATGGTTGAGAAGACAAAAGAATCATAAAACGAAATATACTATGCATCAATCACAAAACGCAACATATACTCACTTGTCACCACCTTGGTCAGCACTTCTTTCAACCTTGAATTCGTTAAACCAGGGTAAGATAAGGTACTTGACGTACTCCATACAGGGATTTCCGTCAACAACATTCGGAGGACAGTAGGCCGACGTTATCTTCCTATTTACATCTTCCTACAATATTCATCAAACATTATTACATCACATCTATGGCTTCGAAATAACAAAGAAGACGGATTTCGTTGAACATTGATATTTCAGATATCAAACTTTTGGTATAAAAAATACCTCATTATCCTCCATGAAGATGGAAGATGAAGGATCATTCTTTGACATCTTCTGTTGCCCTTGCATCAGACCAGGAAGCATATCTGCATGTCAAGTAACAACGAGAATTGGACCACAACAGAAAACTAACAAAATAGTGTAAAGCGTCAAAGAACTCAAAAGAACCCTACGATGACATAATATGATTGGTTTGTTTTTCCTATTGATATCGCAAAACTCTCGTGCAAGCACAGCAACATCCTGATGATCCATCTCCAACAGCCATACGTCAGCCTGCAAGATAAACAGCTTGTATTATATGTTACAGTCAACCAAAATGAGCAATTCAAAGGAACAAAATAACATCCTAAATAAAAACAGATAATGCACATGCACGAGTGAGTTAACACAGCCCATTAGAAAGCAAAGAATGATAACAAATTAGCACAAACAGACAACAATTGAGTTTTGTAGAATTTTGTAGAATACATGTGTGGTTGCTTTGGGTGTGACATACCTATCATGTACTACACGAAAAAGGAAACACCCGAAAACATTTCATGTTGTTTCCAATAAATAGAATAGGCCGACGCCAATTCCTCCCATCACTCACAAATGTCTGAATCCCCAAATGGTACATAAACACCCAAAAAGGACCGAAAGAATGCATGCTCCACTCTGGAGTCCTGAAGAATAATAACACCTCACCCCAGGGGAACACACGGTTGGACATCACTCTCAACCCACAGGCCATGTGCAATAGCAGTTGTCATGCTAGGAGGGCCTATAGACCTTAATTTTCAAAGAGTGGTGCTTCTTCAAGTAGGATAAAATGAAGGCTGTATTTGTATTCACATGAACCCCTCAAGCAAAAAAAAAAAAGGAATTGCTCTCTTAAAACACCATTATAAAAGAAATTTTAATTTCATATCATTTAAGCAGTAAAATGACCTGGAAAAACAAAATATCAGCACAGTTGAAGCACTGGTCTAAAATTTGGCCTCCCGTCGATGTATCTTTATTTCTGTGACCCATGGGTTCAGCACATCTGAAAGAAACAAAAAGTCAAGCTCGAAGTACCATTCCAATTTTTCAAAGGAATAAATCATCCCACGAACGGTACCTTTCCATCCTACAAGCATCGTTAACAGTAGCAATATCCATTACTAGGGGCCAGTACTCGTGCGCTCGAGAATTGATCTCCGCAGAAGACGACAGAAACTCTACCGCCGGGTCCATCCCCAAAGCTTTCCATATCTCAATCTTGGATTGTGCTGCAGCTTCAATTTTATTTGCATCTTCCCCCAGTTCACACCAATCTTTTATCAAAATCTTGACTCTGCAGCCAGCAGAGATTAATTTGTTGACATTCATTGTCTTGATGATTCCCTGTTGAGCAACAAAGTGGAAAGTAGATGTGAGAATCAGTGGTTCAGGCAACGAGGAAAGAAACTAAAGGAAATGCAGTATTAAAGGAGTTTGGAGAACATATCCGTACAGCGATAACCAAACTTAATGGTCCCTACAAGGATGTGTTGTTGATAAAAACAATCCACTGAGTTTATTGCAGATCAATTCAGTACCATGGCGGACATCTAAAAATTCGATTAGGTAGAAAAAAAAGAAAAGTAGAATTGCACCTGGGAAATGTGCACTGGCCCAGAAGGTTCGAAGGCATCGTAGAATATGGGTCGCGGGTTGTTTGCCAGCAGAGTGATTAACTCTTGGTCGTTAATGCAGTTTCCACCTACACTCCTTACAATCCTAAATCTTTCCTCCACGGTCATCCTGTTTAAAATTATATATCAACAAAAAAAAAACATGAAGTAATGTCTAAACCCATGGAGATGGTGTATACAGACAGGGATGTTGCAGTAAAAGAATATTACAAGTATTATTCATTCTTATTCTTATGAATAATATAGGTAAAATAGACTTACAGTGGATCGTTAGTTGTGGTTCGATGGGATGATACTTGTGCGTTTCTATCATGTAATTGATCTTCGTCTCTCTCTTCTAATTCTAACAGGTCCATCCCTACTGTAGGGTTAGGTCTTGTTTGCGAGTTCTATTTTGGAGAGAAAAGAAAGAAAAGGAAGGGAAAGTATGTTTCCTTTCCTTCGTTTGGGAGTTTAAATAGGAAGGAAAGTGACTTTCTCTCGTTTGGAATTTTAAAAGTAGAGAAAAGAAAAGAAATTTTTTAAAAAATTTTCCCTTCCTTTCTGTCGAAAACTTTCTTTCCAAATCGGAAAGAAATGAAGAGAAAGGAAAGTTTTTTAATGAATTGTTCCTTCTTCCCCTTAAAAAAAATATTTTCCTTCCAAACTCCCAAACACAAGAAAGAAAGTTATTTTCTTTTCTCTCCCAAACTCCTTTCTCTTCCTTTCTTTTCTTTTCTCTCTTATTAACTTTCCTTTCTTTTCTTTTCTCTCCGAATAAAATTTTCCTTTTCTTTCTTTTCTCTTCAAAACTCCCAAACGAGCTCTTAATGACAGCTTGTGCTGTGTTGTTTCTCTCTATGTGTTGTAATCGGCGGACTCCTCTTCGCTCTAGGGTTATCACTGTTCCCTTAAATACACGGCACGCGGCCCGTTTGGGAAGAAAAAAAAATGGGGCTTTCCACCACCCCCACCCACACACACACACACACACACTCCCCATGCAGATTGGCTTCGCCACTGTCTACATCTACAAAGTTCTAAATTCCTACGACTTACCAATAAAGTGTCAATTCGGGTTAATCGTGTTATTTTCGGGTCGTATTAGTTTTTGTTTGAATATAAATTTTGGGTACTCTTAACTCTATACAAGCTAATTGTGTCAAGTTCGGATCATTTCGGGTTATTACCATAAACGGGTTATCGTGTCAAAAATTATCAGCCCTGCTTACCAATGAACTTCCTCCCAAAAGACCTCAGTAGTTATGACTTCCACCGATTAACTGAAAAATTCAATGCATATATGCATTTTTTTGTAGCTGAACACATGAGGTTATTAGGAGTGGAGAATTGCTTCAGAAGATTTTTCGATTTGTAATTGTTAAAAGTCTATAATGCCCTTTCACACAATGACAAAATCAAACCTTAAACTATTTCAATACCCAATTTTTCAAACCCAAAACCAAACCCTCCAATTTCCAAACGTGAAACACCCTACCACAACTCAAACCCTCAAAAATCAACTTTTGTTTTTCAATCCAACCTTGTTTATACACAACACATTGTGTTTGTCAAAGGTTGTGGAGTTGTTTTCTACATTTTTTGCAACACACAACTAGTAAGAATGGCCATGGATGATGAAAAATTCACAAGACACAAAAGACGCTCAAAGCTTAGACTTCACTCCCATGTTGATCTCGTTTGAGGTACTAAACACTTACATACATTTTATTTAATCATTACACACCAATAAATCTAATAAAAAAAGCCAAAAAATTACAAAAAAAAGGTTGTTATCGCCTTCCACGATTACTCGTAGTCGAAGAAGATGAGTATTAACAGTTTGGATTAACAGTGGTATATCACATTCCACGACCACAATTAACTGTGGAGAAGATTTTCCAATCTTACGGTCAATATATACCCTGATAACATTTCCACGGTATGGTATGGTCGTGTGGCACCTTGGTCGTGGTACCCTTTTCACGGCTAACCTTGGTATTGGTTACCTTTTAACGGTTAACCTTAGCCTTGTTTATACACAACACATTGTGTATGGCAAAGGTTGTGGGGTTGTTTTCTACATTTTTACAACACAAAACTAATAAGAATGGCCATGGATGATGAAAAAATCACAAGGCACAAAAGATGCTCAAAGCTTAGATTTCACTCCCACATTGATCTCATTTGAGGTACTAAACACTTGCATACATTTTATTTAATCATTACACACCAAGAATTCTAATAAAAAAGCCAAAAAATTACAACAAAAAAAAGGTTATACACCACTGCACTTTCATGAATACTTCCATGTATTCGAAGACCAGAAGTTGATGGAATTTAGAAGATTGAAGATATTCGTCCCAACAACATTCAGAAGAGTTACGAGGAGTTTTTATAAAGTCTTTATTTATTCAGGGTATTTTTTTATAGGAAGAGTTTTCTTTAGATGTTTTCAAAAATTTTAAAATGATTTTTTTAAAGAATTTTTAAAATCTCGCTAACTCGTTAGAACGAGATTGTCACGTTGTTCGAATGAGTTAGGTAGTTTCGTTAGAATGAGTTTTCCACGTTCGAACGAGATTTGCAATGACGCCTTTTGGCAAGATCTGTAATGTCCTTCGAAGTTTTGTTGAAAACATGTTCAAACAAAAAAGGGTAAGCCGTTCGAACGGAACGCGAGCGCGAGTTTTCATTTTTTGAATTTTTTTATTCAAATCTCTAATGCCTATCTATTTGCAACTACTTTCCCTATAATAGAGATATGGGATTGGACTATTTTCTAAGCCATTTTAGAGTTCGTTTATGATCAAATTTTATCAAATTTTCATCCAAACCCCTTAGATCTTTAGAGATCACTTTACCAACTCAGGAATAACACAACTCATGTTCAAAAACCCTTGTAGAGTTCATCTCTACAACTGATTTGTGGAGCCGATGCTCTACTACTGAAGAAGAAAGATGATCGGTGAATAATGTTATAGCCTAAAATTAACAAGGCCACATGGACTAATGAGTTAGTGACAATTATCCACACATCCATTTGGCCTTCTTCAATGGGTACGCCCGATCGGCTCTCGAAATCCTCGGTCGATCGACCAGCCGACCATAGCTCAAAATATAAACCTCCAATTATACGTGAAGTCATATGTGGGATATTCAAGGGTCACCATGCACATACATGTGAATAAAGGCATTCCTTCTCTTGAGTCTTTAAGGGTTATAAATATGCTATTATCCCCAACTGAGGTGAAGATAAGAAAAAAACCTGTGCACTACGCCTTAGAATTGTAAACACGAGATCATAACAAGCCCTAAACAAATAGTAAAGTTGCCATGTGGATGTAGGTTCCATTCTTGAGTTGAACCACGTAAAAAGACCTGGTATCTCTTTATATTTTCTTCATTGTTACTATCTTTGGTTATATATATATATATATGTATTGTCTGTGCTTGAAAGCACGAAGAAAATTTTTTAAAGTATTAAGTTAAGTACAATTTAAGTCAAAAATATCTTTTATACAACACAGCTAATTGTAAACAATTTAAAAATTTTGGGCAGAATTTCCTCTCTTTATAGGACTATCCACCCTGTTTAAAAATATAAAATACTCCAATAACAAAACTAATAGTTCATAACAACAATACTAATAACCCGTAAAGGCAAAAGACGTAAAGTGTAAATATCTTCATATAATGTTTGGTTTTAAAATGTACAATTGCACCATTTCAATTTACTAACCACAAAATGTAAATTACATAAAGCAATGCATTAACTTCTACTGCAGCTATGGAATTGGTATAAAAAATCTTATTTTATAATTGTCTAAGAAACCGCCACAACTCTCTACAATCAAGATCATCCAACCTTTTCTACTATTCAAGAGCAAAAAAAATGTCTTAGTACAATATATCAATTAAGATAATAAAGTTTAAAAGTACGTCAATCATCATGTAAATGAATATGTCAATCAATTTTTTATGATTTCATGTTACCCAAGGAATAGACACCGTGTATTCACTGTTATATATGTCAAGATAACCTTGTTTATATACTTTGCTCCAATCAACTCCATTAATTTCATCCGATCAAACACCTAATTGGGGTAGATTTACACACAAAAAGTTAGTACAAATACACCACCATCCTCTGATCCAACTAACAAAAAAACAAAGCTATCGCATCATAAATTTTAATTAATTGATGTAGTATTATAAAACAGAGCATTTGTATTATGTAATGCAAAATATTTAACCAAATTATTTGGCATGATAAAAGAGACGAAGTTTGAAAGAGAATGAAATGTTACCTCAATGGTTGCATTAGTGGTGGAGCCACTCTAAAGAAGTAAGAGGGACGAAGTTTGCTTCGAGTATGAGCTACCACATTTGCATAATGTATAGTGTAGCTTTTTACATTCACATCATGGTGAAAAACCTAGAAGCATTGGATAATTTTGCCTTTGCCTTCCTTGCTGGAGCATCAACTATTCAAGTCACCCCGTATCCAACTCAACCCTGTACCCATAGAAAAAATTACAACTTCATTCACTGTAGCAATGCAAATATCAAAAATCCCATACGAAAGGTATTCACAAACACGCGCACACTAAAAAATAAAAAATAGAGCATTGAGTAGTAATTATTTTTTTTCATTTGAGTGGAGTATTGATATATAAGCTTGAACACTACAACAAACGAATGAGTGCATCTTTTCAATAAGTTATGCACACTTTAAATAATAAAACCTTTATATTTTGAGTTGTGTACTTGAAAGTATTAACCTAAAAACAAAAACCTGATATCTAAGATTGAACGCTACACTAATTAAATGATATAATTGAAATTGATATAAAGAGGTAGTATTGATTAAAATATAAATTAGAAGCAACGGGAAGCATTAGTATTGAGAAGAAAAGGGGCCTAAAGTAAAGAGCGTAAGAGAGAACGTGTAACGTCCCGACCCGAATATATGGGTTACCCGTGAGTCAACTCGGTCCGAACCGAGAGTTAGGTGTGAAGTGCAATGGAACAACCTACATAATGTTGCTAGTCCAGTTTTATTTTAATTAACATTTCACTTGTTTAGCATGTGATTCTAGTTTCAAGATAAAATACGTATGGGACCCACGAAGGAGTACCCCAAAGTCCAGTAAAAAGAGCTACTAACGTAAAATAAATAAAGTAATTTCCCGTAAAACCCTCTCGAAATACGAAACTGCTACCAACCCGCCGTGACAAAGTAAGGGTGTGAGTCGATGCCTAGTGGGAATATAAAAAGCAGTATAGAAACGAACGACAGAAAGAGACTCAACATGTTATAACTACGCATAAATGCAACTTTCTTATGTATATATATACATGCATATATATACCTAACGCGTGAAAACGCTTTATGCAAAAACATTGCTGATTTAGATTAATTCACTGAAATCTCGTAAAGGAACCTTTTGTTAATACTTAACGATTTTTCCTTCATTTAACTCACGCGATTAAATACTTAAACAACTACACTTGTTTAACAAATAAATCATGTCTTTACTAAAATTGCCCTTTTTATACGACTAGCCCATTTTAGTATTTTCATTGAAAGCACACATTCAACACACGCGACCACCATGTTGGAAAAGACTTATTTAACCTTTGGAAAATATTCATGAACACATTCTCATGTTAATTATGTGTTGAACCTCTAAGGTCTCTTAACTCACCCATTTACCCCATATACCTTACGTTTTCATGCTTCGTTATGGACAATACTATATTTGCATATTACTAGTCCACTCAAACCATACTGCAACACTTTTTATTTCATTAAAGTTAGGTTGTACTCACATGCACTACACCAAAATGGGTAAATTGACACCCTTCCATCGGCCAGCCTTGTCACGGTCATTGACCGTGCCAAAAAAAAATACGCATTTTTTATCACGGTCATTGACCATGACAAGGCCGTGACAACTGTACTTGTCACGAAGTTGTCACGGTCAATGACCGTGACAATTCTTATAAATACATGTCACAGTCAAAGACCGTGACATGTTCGTAACAAATTTTCCAGCAAATAAACCCTTCCCCTCCTTTTTTTCCCCACCGATTTCTTCCCTCCTTTTTTCTCTCTTTCTCTACGCTGCTCTCTCTCTCTCTCTCTCTCTCTCTCTCTCTCTCTCTCTTCCATATATATATATATATATATATATATATATATATATATATATATATATATATATATATACGTGTGTGTGTGTGTGTGCGTGTGTGGTGGGGGGGTGCAGGTGGGGGAAGGGGGTGGGGGGAGGGGGGTTGTGTGTGTGTGTGTGGTGGGGGCAGGGTGGGGGCAGGGTGGGGGAAGGGGGTGGGGCAGGGTGGGGGGGAGGGGGCAGGGTTGGGGGGTGGGGGTTGCGTGTGTGTATATGTGTGTGTAGTGTGCGTGTATGTGCGTAGTGTCCCTTGTAAACGAATTGATTGATTATTAATTTTTTTAGTAAATTAATATATGATTGCCCCTCATTGTAAATTAGTAAATTAATATATGATTAATTATGAAAGTAGGATTGCCCCTCATTGTAAATTAGTAAATTAATAATTGTATACTTTAATTGTTAGTTTAATTGATGAAAATAATTAATTGAGTAGATGAATTAGAAGGAGTACGGGATACACATTTGTTGTTGGATTATAAGGGATCGATGTTGGGTTGGTTAATTTTAAAAGTGGCATGACCACTGGACTATTGTCCATATGGGGGTGGAATTTTTCAACTTTTTTTGAAAATTACTTTGTATATCGAACAATATATATATAGTATGATAAGTAAATGAAACATACTTGAAATTACATATAGTGCACATAGATACTATCCTTCTAGTTCTTATGCGTACGCATTCAATAGCCCTCAGACCCGTTCGAGAGTCATTACCCCTGTAATGAGATCTCTCGAATTGTCCCGTTTGGACAGTTTGGGACTGCATAATTTCTGTATAATATTCTTAGTGGACGACCAACCTTCACAACAACCTTCAACAAGCAGAATAGATGTAGATATTCCAATTTGTACAATTTGTACAACCTTCACACTACACGAATTGATTGATAACCCGAATTTTAAACAAATTTTCAATTTGTAATAAATATTCCAATTTGTACTGATACATCCATTTTTAATGCTTTTAATTGATTTACACTTTATCATTTTCATTCTTGTGTAGTGTGCGTGTGTGTGGGTAGTAGGGGTGGGGGTGAGGATGTTTCGAATTTTTAGTAATTGTACATATTACGAGCTAGATGTTGTCGTTTTGGAATTCAAAATTGAGGTGTTTAACTGTAACAATTCATATATATTTATAGTAATTGTACATATTTGCATGTCTTCTTCTAATTCATTTTTATTTGTACTAATAACATTTTTTTACAGCAAATGTCTCCTTCGGGTATTAAGGCAAGGATGATGATGCTGGTTATGATGATGTTGTCTGGGCTCGGTGGTTGCGGAGGCGATGAGGGCTCCTCGGCCCCTAGGCTCCCCAAATATGGCAAATTGGGGATGGCCATCGAGAATAAGGCGGGGCTATTAGTGAGATCCCTCTAGGTGGTAAAGACGATCATCGGCCCAGGGTACATTAGTTGGAAGGAGGTGTCATATGAACTCAAGTTAGCTGTTTGGGTGGCACTACAGGTAATGTATTTATATTTCTATTTATATGAATATTTCAATTTCAATTTCGATTTCGATTTCGATTTTGATTTCGATTTCAATTTTTTATATTTATATTTACTCGCAACTAACATTGTATTTGTTGGACAGGAACAATTCAGCCTGGATCCAAAGCTACGTGATTCCGTCTTGGAGCAGTTGAGGGAGTAACACAAGACGTGGAAGAAAAATATGTGAACCCGGTACTTTGGGAAGACACGAGAGTCCGTTATCCGAATGCGTGAATCCGTCCCGCCGAAGGAGCCGATCTCATTGGCACAATGGCAAAAGTTCATTGACAATGAGATCAGGGAGCGATAATTGGCATCTCGCCAATCGGGGAGGGAAAATCGGGCAAAAAAGACGGACGTGCACTACTCCGGCCGGACGTCTTACGCCGATGTGGAGCATAGGATGATGGTAAGATTTAATTTTTATATAACTACAAAAATATATTATTCTGCATTATTTTACTTTGCGGGGCCGATACTAATTTTACTTTATTTTATTTCAGGGGACAGGGAGTGGCCCTGGGGGTAGGCCACATAGGCTCAATACTTAAGTGGCTCTTCGGACGAAGAATGGGAAGGATAAGGAGGTGTCCCCGAGTTTCACAGCCACAATTGTAAGTAATCCGGCAGTTTACTTTTTATTAATTACGTTATAATTTTTTAATTTACTTATTTTACTAATCATGTCTTTTTGTCGTTTCAGGCAAAGCTTAAGGAAGTGCATGAGTCGCAATCTGATGCCGACAAGGCATCTTTGTCCACAGACGCACTCAGCCAAGTGCTTGGCGTTGATCGCAAGGGGAGGATAAGGGAGACGAGCGACACTGGGTTGGCTCGAACGGTGGACTCGCATGATGCGAAGCTATCCCGTTTGGAGGCAATGGTCCAAGATATGTTCTCATTCATTAAGAGTTCGTTGGGTAGAAATCGTAAGGGGAAAGGGAAGGAGAAGGTGCAGGAGGACGAGGTGCAGGATGACGAGGATGTGGACCTCGCTGCTTCATCGCCGACACGTGTAGACTTTGATGATCCACTTCCCTATTTGGCTCCCTTCAACGGACCGATGTCGACACTTAGTTGACCGAGCGTATTTATACTGAATATATTTGGTGGCAAGCGGATAGGGCAGGGGTTGAGGGACCCAAATATCGTCCAGGGTGGACTAGTTCATGGACGTGAGCTTCAAGACATCGAGTCCAAGGTGCTCGTCACGCATGTGATACCCGAGAAGGAGAACTCCCCATTGTGGTTGCGCGAACAATGCGGCACGATGTATATTAGTGGGTGTGTCAATTCGTATATCGTGTGGCCTACTCACCTCCTCAGAGTTAACCTTACCCCAGATATGTAGTAACATTAATTGAATTGAATTATTTTTAAGTTGGTACATTTTAATTATATTTGGATTATATCGTGATGCATATTGTTTCTATTTTGAATGTATATTTGCATTATCTCTATTTTATTTGGATATATAATGTTTGAACAGGTACAACGTTGCTATAACAGGTACAAATATACTGCTGGGCAGTGATAGTGGCCATACTGCCCAGGAGATTTTTTTTTAAATTTTGCCCATAATTATCACGGTCATTGACCGTGACAAGTCCTTGACAAAGGAAACTTATCATGGACTTGTCACGGCCAATGACCGTTATAATTTTTTTAACATTGGCACGGGGTTGTCACGGTCGGGGACCGTGACATGATCGTGACAATTCTACCGCCCCTTGTCACGGTTAATGTTCGTGACAAAAAAAGTTTTCTCACCCATAATTGTCATGGTCATTGACCTTGACAAGTTGAACTTGTCAAGGTCAATGACCATGATAATTCAACAGATTTTGTGTAGTGGCGTTTCACCACACAATCCATTTCTTGATATGTTCCACATCCCATTAATTTTTTCAAAATTATTCCACTTAACCACATACTTCAACGGGCTCCATACCGCCGACTATGTGCATCATATGATATGGCCAGCGATTTAAGGCTTTTTACCCAAGGGCTTCAGGTCGTTCTTGCTTATTTTTCAATTGCATCTGAGTCCTTATTAATGTGTTTAACATTTTACACATGTTCATATTATTTCATTTCTTTACCTTTATCGGGCTGAAGCAAAAATCCGGACTTAATCATTTATTTTCCTTTAACACTTGGAAAATTATTTCTTCTCTCCTTTAAGTCCCTTATTCACACACACAGGTAATTTATACTAAAATCATTCACGCCTTAGGACTTAAATTCAATTTCACCCATACTAGTGTAAAGACGTTCTTTGACATTTTTACTCCATAAAAATGTTATACTTTAAGTAAATTACCAATTTACCCGTTAGTTACCAAACTTGCACTTTAATCCTTTAACGAGTATTATTTCTCAAAATGATTATTAAGTTTCTAACTTAATATTTAAAACACCTTTTAGCCATTTTAAGACTTGTTTAATACCACATTATCACCCAGCTCTTACAGATGACACTTTTACACGTTGAATATGTAAAATAACCTTTACATAATAAACTTTCATTTTTCACACATTCTTTAAAGACCAAAATTTCTATTTGTCTTATTTCATGTTTAGACCCAATAAAAAAATTTCCTTATACTTGTTCACATATTTATTAAACTACTACAAGTTTATATGCGATAGAAAGTGGACTTTAAATTCCTAAAATCCTCATTATTAGTTTTACTAGAAAACACACTAAAATAATATCGTCACGCATTTTTATTCCATAAAAATGTCTATTATTTTTTTTTACTAGAAATGCACTAAAATAATGTTTTCTTACATTCTTATTTCATAGAAATGTCCATTGTTTCTTTTCACTAGAAATACACAAAACTAATGTTTTCTTATATTTTTATTCCATAAAAATGTTTATTATTTCTTTTTACTAGAAATACACAAAAATAATGCTTTCTTGCATTTTTATTCCATAAAAACGTTTATTATTTCTTTTTACTAGAAATACACAAAATAATGTTTTCTTACATTTTTATTCCATAAAAATGTTTATTATTTCTTTTTACTGGAAATACACCAAAATAACATTTTCTTATATTTTTATTCCATAAAAATGTTTATTATTTCTTTTTACTAGAAATACACAAAAATAATGTTTTCTTACATCTTTATTCCATAAAAATGTTTATTTTTATATTATGAAAGTTATTCTGTTTTCAAGACCTATTTTATATCGTCCTATTGATTCCACTTCATGCAATGCTAATATGGCTAATAATCAACACTAGGATACGAGCCAATAAACTACACACATATATTTAATCTAATAAATATAAATAACATGCTAAAATATACTCACCATTAAACTTAAACAAAAGTTAGTCTCTCACACCTTAATGAAGCTCAACAATGGATGGCGTGAAAGATCAAAGAAGATAACAACCCCCCACCTCCTAAGGTGGCCTTTAAATGGGTTGTCTAGCTCCACCAAATTTGTCTCTAGGAAAGGTCCATTAAAGCCCTTCTTCAAATCTCCATAAAATATTAGGTATACCCGTCTTTATTTGACTGTTTCGTCTTAGAGAGGAAACTGCCTTATTGTTATTTGGCCGAGATCTTTCTCAAGGGACCAAGCCTATTAGTGTTATATATTAAAATCAAGAAGTGGATCAAGGGATGATATTTATTTTAAGTGCCACATTTTACACGATGGCCAGTGTCCGCACCCCTCGATTTACATCATCTTGCTTCCGTTATATATATTTTCATGTGGAGGTCTTTATCCTTATATTTCTTTTACCCATCTAACTACTCATAATTAGTTGACATGTGTAGGTCCTTGCCCCACACACCCTCCTACATTTTTTGACTAAGAGACCCACATTTGTTTTCTTTCATTTCTTGGAAGTTGCGAACCAAACTCATTTGCTATTGAAGTTTTTGGCTCCATTAACTTCTAATGGATTTGGTCCTACATACTTGCTTAATTGTTTAAGAAATCGTGCCTATTTCTATCATCTTAGGAAAACAACGAATTACATTTCTTTGTTATAAACTATATATATGACACCATACCACTTACAATTGTTGACTTAAGGAACCCACATGTATTTTATTTATTCTTCTCTTGGAAACCACGAATCATTCTTGTTGTTAAGGCATTTGGTATTATTTACTTCCATGTAGACTTTTCATATAACCCCTTCCTCGTATGCCCACACCGACGCAACATATTTCTTTTTTTCTTTTTTTTATGTCTTATAGTGTTTTACTAAAAAAAATGATTATAACCCATTAAAATCGACCATGAACATCTAACCTCATAAATTTCCAATGTCGCACCCTGAATTCTTCTTAATTTAATAGACTTTTCAAGATTCTCATAATTATTATATTTCCTCAATAATATCTATTAATTCCCATGCAATGTCATGCATGTGAACGTAAGACCTCTAAAATGTGTGTAAAGTTCAAATGACCCTTTGTTTGTGCATATTTTACTTAAACTTTTCATAGTTACTCCATTAACACCACGTAGTTTTTTTTAACTAATTAATCAAAAGTCAGGGTATTACAAACTTCCCTCCTTAGGGAATTTCATCCCCTGAATTCTTGATTTTTATCATCTTTGAGCTTAAGAAATCCACAAATTTCTACTCTAAGTCACCAAAAAATCTCTCAAGTTTACATCATCAAGTTCACCTAACCATCCTCGAATCTCTTTTTGTTTAGTGATAATATTTAGTCGAGTCCTAAGACTACATTTGCTAATACCCAGAGCATAACGGTGTCCCTACTGGTAACACTCTCTTGTGATCGATACTCACCCAAGAGTAAACAACAACACAATCAACAACCGAGTCATTATCCCTAATCATCTCGAATCTTAGGATTACACACCCTGCTTGTTCTAAATTTTCAAACAACGTAACCTTGCTTATGTTTGATATTTACCTCAAATTATGATTCCTCGCATTAAGGGCGATACCTTACTACGTCACAACCCAACCATCTGACTGATTACCTATTTGGGATTTTTCACGAACCTAGGGTCATTCTAGGCGGATAACTATTGAACGCATACCTGAGGATTACATAATCTACTCATAGCAAAAAACAATCATTAGTGATAACTTCCTCGAGTCTCAACATTCTACGATGTACTTAAGTCATCATTATGCTCTCCATAACTAGAGCCTCTAAAGGTCGTGCTGGCCAAACCTTAGATTTCCATCCTAGGAAAAATGAATACTAAGAGCAATCGTGCGGTCAAAGGCGCAGTCACCCGCACACGAAACTTAGTGCAATATCGAACAAACTTTTTAACAAGGGCTCACCCAGTTATCAAACTGCATAGATCAAGCCAGATCCTACCATGCCCTACTGGGCCAAACTGTATTGTACCATATCGTGGTACATATTCAGAAATATCATACTTGTTGGGGTATAATTTCCAATAATTGTGACCGAAAGAGGCGCCTGCATCACTACTAAGCTTATGCAGCGCTGCACATGAATCAAAACTGATCAATAACTTCCCCTTCATCAGAATCAAAGAAGACACAAGAAATGCAATGAATTGGGTGACTATCGCGCCAAAGGTAGACAATTAAATTCTAACAATCAAATTCTAACAATGGATCAACCCACACGAAGTGTGAACGCATGACGCACACTTTAAGTTTCTAACCCTTACCGATACCTGTTAAGCCCCTTTGCCTTTATGCGTACCCTGGCTTGGCCTCTTAATCCAGACAAGTCCTAACCGCAAATCACCCACACATGTCGGATGGATAGAATACAAAACTACTCTATTTGGGAGGCTGAAATGCTATGCTTCCCTCCTTAGGACTATTGCCCCATATCCCAAATCATAACTATCTTATAGAATCTCGAACTTTCAATGATTACTCGTGCCTAATGATTTCCCTCAATAGGGTCTTTACTAACCATACCAGTAGCACACATAGGTGCTATAGTCAAACCTAACACTTTATCCTTAAAACTATCTTTAAAGCCATGACTAACACCATCATGTTCTAAGTCTCCCAGGTGCACCACGTAACATTGATCAACCTAATTTCGAAACCATCATCGAAGGCCATATCGTGACACATTCTTATAAACAAATCCATAACATTAATCTCTAAGTCACCGTCACAAGTCAACATGATCTAACCGTACTACAATTATTAATGGTCTACCATCATTTATGTAAACTTCAATACAATAATGATTCCCAAACGTATCATGGGCGATGATATCAACTAAGTTATTTATCTAAACATCTTACACGTCTATTACAAGAAACCACGAGTCATACCATAACATGTGATACACAACCTCGATTCACTTATTATTAGGGAATGACTATCACTCGCATTAATATCTAATCAGAAAAACCTTAATATATATCTCCAAGGAAATCTTTAATACGATTTCACAAGCATGTATCCTTTAATCCTCAATGAGTGTTCAATCATTATAACCTAATTACCTTACCATGCAAACCTCATACTACGTGTTAATCTACCAGTTAACACAACTACATATTTTGTATTGGTAGGATAAGGGACGTCGGGTATAGCTTATGAACACCAAGGCCCGTGCCCACGAACTCCACAAGGGATCCTATTTCTAAAAGTCACGCTAAAATCACCAAAATATAAATTGATAACATCTAGGTTCTGGTAGGACACAGGACGTCGGGTATTGCCCAAGAGGAGGTCCACCCTAATGATGACGTAACAAGTCCTATTCTAACACATTACTCCTTATTGTCACTCTGTGACCCTACTCAAGGCTTATATGATATACTCATATGCTAACAATCACTAATGCATTCTCCACAAGGAAAACATCCTATCAATTATCCATCAATCATGGGGTCACCCCAAGGATCAGATTTACTTAATCATAACATTGATATGGACTCCTCATAGGTGTCGCACCTAGGACCGTATATAATTTGAAATCACGATTTCCCATTTATGACACTCTAACAAACAATCCCCACCGTGGGTTACATATAATTTTATTACTTGCCCCATGGGCATTATCTTATTCTATCAATATCTCCAAAGACTCTACCTCATCAAACGTTAAAACAAACACCTCACACTAGAAACCACGGTGTTCCCACTTACTGGCTTATATGGACACCCGTAAATTATTACATACTTAATTAGAAATGCGAAAGAGATTTATAGCAGTTAACTTGATTGTATGCCGCTTGGAACTAAATTACTTCTCGTGATAACCTCTTTGACCCTATCGTTGAGGACACGAGCTAACCTGTCATCAAACTAGCATGACTGGCCCAAATCAACACCGACGTCGAAAGATCCACTACCGACCTCACCACGTCACTCTCGAAAGAAACCTTGAACCTAGAGCTCTAATACCATTTGTAATGCCCCGATACGGATATATAGGTGACTAGTGAGTCAACCCAGTTCGAACCGAGCGTTAGGTGTGAAGTGCAACTAATATAATGTTTGTAACACCCTGACCCGAATTTAAGGGTTAAAAAAGATCAACCTGATTTGACCCGAATGTTAATTGTGAAGTGCAATGGAACAACCTAAATAATGTTTTTAATCCAGTTTTATTATTATTTAACATTGCGCTTATTGACATGTGATTCAAATTTCATGAAACTTCGTGATATGACCCAAGGGAAGTGCCCCCAAGGGAAAGTAAACAGAGGGACTAATCGTAAATGCAAATAGTTACTTACCTATATAACGCTCTCAAAATACAGAACAACATACAACTTGACGTAACAAGATGGAGGGATGTGAGCCAAATGCTTAATGGGTACTTAAACAAATGCAATATAGAAGCGAACGATAGAAAGAACACTCACACGCTACAACTACATGCATGTGAATATACGTATATATATACATATATACCTTTGAAAACACAAGTCCCAATGCATTAAACCGTTTTACTTTAAAAACGTTATTTGATATGGTTTGTTCTCCTTATCTTTACAAAATAATCATTTTGTAATTTATGCTTAAAACTAGCATATTCTTCTCATCAACTCACGCAGTTAAGCAATTTACAATTGTTGGAAAAATCTTTCATTCAGTTTCAAATGTTTATTACTCAATGTACATTAACTCACACCAGAGTTGTTTAATCTTTACTTAAGACTTTCTTTCAACACACGCGAATATCGTGTTAAGGAACGTTCATTTACATTGAAAGCCTTATATAACACACACACATGTATTATTATGGGTTTAAACCTCATTAGGTAGCTTGATTACCCATTAATTCACTTTGCTTAACCACTTCACTCCCCTAATGGACATTTGTCATTATTTTCAAATTACTTGTCCACATTCGTTAATCGGAACTTTAATCACTCACACAAGTTAGGTTATTTTTATCTTATAACCCATTTCTTATCATGTTCCGATTACATCATTATCTTTGTGATTTAACCAACAACCACGGACTTCGTGGCCTCTCACCCGATCTCCTACGCCATATGCGACTGCAGTTACTTTGGGGTCTTTCACCACTAGGGACGTCATGCCCTACTTAATTATTTCTCTGACATCATCCGAGTGTTACATTATCTTTTCAATGGGCTCAACATTATTCAAATATTCACATTATTCAAGATTTTCTAGCCGAAGCCAAAAGCCAAGATTTAACAATCCATTTTCCCGTTAATACTTGGAAAATGGTTTTTTCTTCTCTAGGTCCTTTATTCATACATATGTTGATTCTTATACCAAAAATATTCCCTTTTTAGGACTTAATACATTTTCGCCCACACTAGTGTAAAGCATTCATCAACATTTTTACTTCATAAAAAATGTCACACTTTAAGTAAATTACCAATTTACCCAAACTCGCAATTTGGCCCTTTAACAAATGTTATTTTCCAAAAAGTAGTTTAAGTTGTTATTCAATACTTAAACACATTTAACTATTAAAAAAAATACTTATTCACTTAGCATACTTTACTCAAGTTTCACATTTTCCACTTTACACCTTTTTAGTACATAAACTCATGCATTTTATATTTAAAACCTCATTTTTCACATACTTGATAACACACTTAAAGTTTGAGTTTTTACATCTCAACATCCAATTTACCAATATTTTCACATGAACCCATACAATTCTCTTATCATGAGTTTACACACTTTATTTATGACATTTTGCCTTTCAACAGCTACTTAGCCATTTATTTCACATTTACCCTTCTTTACTTTACTATTTGTATGATGACCTTAGTTTCATATGTTTATGCAATAAGCCCACTTTATTTCCCATGTGAGTTTTGCTACTATAATTAACCCATAAAACTGAAAGTTTCCTTTTAAACATATCTTCATTATTGAAGTAGAAAGTCACATTTTAATCTCACAAAATGTCCCAAACATGCCTAATACACTTCTTTGCATAAAATCTCATTGTTTATCTTTAAAACATCACACTAGTACATTTTATTTCACAAAAATCCCATGAATAGTATTCTGGAAATTTACACACCCTTTAAAGACATTTAAACCTTCCTTTAAATCCCCCCTTTTATTCAAAGCACTAAGGATGCATTAATAAACCCACAAATTTACTATAACCATTTTCTTACACACTTTTAAACCCAAATGTATAAAAGAGTAATCTGAATTTTTATCCATTTCAAAACCCATTTTAAAGTACTTCTTTGAAATCCATTTACACATGAAATCATTGAAATCCACTAATTTATCACAAATGTGCAAGCTATTCACAAATCCTACATATATTAAGCCTAACATATGTAAATAACTAGCTAAAATTATACTCATTGTAAGGGCAAAATATCTAATTGAGTCCTTTTATAGTTTTGACTTATTCCGTGAACAAAACTGTGCTTGTAATATGTCATAGGGAGATTTTTTACTGTCACGATCCCACACGGTCTTTGACGTATTGAAGATATTGAAGACATTGCGGAAAAGCTTCAAAGAATTAATCATGCCGATGTTTAATTGGTGTTTATTCGTCTTCAAGTTTAATTGCATTTCGAGATCACACAGGTATGAATGCATATTGTTAATGAGACTCAGAATTATTTTTAATAAAAGATAAGGATGTATTTTTATTAAAGAAAATGTTTTTAAAGGTTTACACTTCTTGTTATTCTAATAAGATCGAAACATAGTTTGTTTCAATTTAACCACTTATTTAAAGTTGGATTAAATTAAAATAAAGCTTTTTCGTTCGTCGTTCGAGCGACATAAGGCTGTCGTTCAAGCGACATAGCCTTGTCGCGCGAAGTTATCTCGCGAGTTGGTAATCTCGTTCGAGCGACACTATTTTCGAGGCGGCGCTTATTTTATTATTTAAAACGTGTCTGTATCGGATTTTTGGGAGTGTGCATTCTGGAAAAACTGTTTACAATCCAGAAACTTGTTTGCACATGTTTACTAAGGATTTAAAGGCTTAAACAGATCCTTAGAAGTTTGCAAAGATCCGAGTTATCATTAGCATATGTTTATGTGATCTTGCTGCACCAAGAAGGTTTATTCTACTCTTGAACATTGCTGGTTTTGTAGTGAAGAAGTGACGAATATCGTGTTCAACATCGTAGACGTATCAAAGTCATCCGGTGGACACCGAGACATACGCGGACACGTGTGTTGTGGACAGGTACCGTGGAAGAATGTTACTTTCTACGTGGGCACTGTAAGAGGAGTGGTTGAAGATCGAAAGAGCGTCAAGACCCGTGGGGATCGAGTCGTTGTGTAAAGCTGAGTCTGTTCATTGTAATTCCACATTCATAGTGATTGTCTAGCTTGGGGCCGTCCAAGGTTTTCTCCCGTTTTGGGTTTCCTCATACATCCGGCGTTGTGAGTATCATTTACTTTATTTTACTTGTTTTAATCACTAGATGCATATTTAGGATTAATCAAGATAAAATCGGTTTAAAGTAAAATTGGGTTTTCACAACTTGGTTTGGTGCATAATTAAAAGCTGGATAATTTTTTGTGAAAATTGGTTTATTTATAACACACATAGAGGGCGCACTCCACAAATTGGTATCAGAGCTAGAAAACATAATTTATTTGTTTTGTGATCCCGTGTGTTTTTAAACATGAATTTGGGTGGTGTTAAAAAAATTTGAGTTCCTGTTTTGATGGCACTAATTACACTTATTGGAAGATGCGTATAAAAGTGCATTAAAATCAATTGATGAGCATGTGTGGTTAGAGATTGAGAAAGGTTGGTCACCCCCTGTCACAAGAGAAGGTGAGGTCACTAGTTTAAAGCCCGTCGAGTCATAGACCGAACTTGAACATAAACTTTCTCAATATAATGCTAAAGGTTTGCACATTATTTCCTCACATGTCACTTCGGAAGAATACAATGGAATTATGACTTATGAAACTTCGAAAGAGGCTTAGGATATTTTGGCACTCACTCACGAGGGCACTAGCATGGTTAGGGCGTCGAAACTTCAAAACCTCACGACACAGTTTGAGACCATTAGGATGTTAGAGAGTGAGAATTTTGATGAGTTTTATGCTAGGTTGTCCAATATTGTCAACTCATTGTTTAACCTAGGTGAGAAAATTCTCGACACCCGTGTCATTAAGAAAATCCTTAGGTTGTTGCCTAGTAGGTTTGATGCAAAAGTGATCATTTTAAACTCCTTGGGTAAGTTAGAGTCGACGAAACTAGAAGAGATTGTAGGTGACTTACAAACCTATGAAATCGACATGATTACCTCCAATCAAGTGCCTAAGAAAGAAAAGGGTATTATTTTGAAAACCCGAAAGTAGGAAATTAAAGTTTCGGATTCCAATTCTGATTTCAATTTTGAGGATGTCGCTTTGTTGGCAAAGAAATTTAAAAAAATTATTAAGTTTCAAAATCAATCGAAAGATGCCAAGAAATTTAAAAATTCAAGTACAACAAAGAAGATTCCACCTCTAAGGATAAGTTTGAGAAACCTAAGAGAGATGAATCGAATAGGTGTTTTGGGTGTGAGGATATGGTCACAAAGTTAAGGAGTGTCCCATTAGACTTAAGAAAGAGGGTAAGCAACCCATTGCATATAATGCCACCTTAAGTGACAGTGAACCGAAAGAGGGAGAGAGTTACCCCATTGAGCGCAACTTTGTTACATTCATGGCATTTCATGTGAGTGACGACGATTCTAATGTGAATGACACTTCCGAGGATGTTTTGAGTGAATCCCATGTTAGTGAGGGTGAATAGAGTGAGGAGGAGGAAGTAGATATGAGAGAGTTGCAAGTTGCATTTAATGAGTTGTATGCCGAAACGGTAAAGGTGAAAAGGGCTAACTCTAAATTGCAAGCTAGGCTGAATGAGTGTGTCATAGAAAACAATTATAGTTTGATTGAGGATATTAGGGCACAAGAGAAGAATCTTAGGGAGAAATTAGAGTATGTCGAGGGTGAGAGAGATAATCTCCGTATTTTGATATAGTCTTTGAAAAAGGATATTTTAGAGTTTGAGGATTCTAGGCGTTTGCTCGAGTCTAGGATTAGTGAGTTGGAAGTGAAGTTGATAGACTCATCTAGAGTTAAGTTTGATTTAGAGGCTAGGTCGGAGAAGTTAGATAATATCTTAAACACCATCCAAATTAAGGGATATAAGGGTGGTATAGGTTTTGATGAGAGAGTTGTTCCCATTCCCCCCGCACGTGTGAGAAACATTAGGAACGTTAGAAAAGGTCCACATGTAGGTAATCATTCCCACCATCGCTATATGACGCGACTTAAAAAGTGTCTAAATTGTGTGCTTATCTAGGATCAAGTGCAAGCCTATCACTCAAGTAATAAACCCGATAAGACGGGATCGTATCCACAGGGAAATAGGACGAAGAACGTAACGATGTAGGGAAGACGATCAATCCATACCAGTCTCTAAAAAGAGAAAATAAAAAGGTGATCAAAGTGAGAATATGTCTACTAACTAAATGCAAATTAATGAAACTAAGTATGAAACTACACATACAAGAATGATCTAATTGTGATTGATTAACTATGAATGAGAAAAGCAAGGTCGGAACACAATCCTCCAACCCTAGTACGTTTACCGGCGATAAAATTATATTTAAATTAGATAACTGATTAAACCCAGTCTTTATTAATCTCAACCATTACATATGTGAAGGTACGAGCCCGCACCATATGCACTCAAAAGTAAGAATAAAGCGGTGTCGTTGTAGTTACACGCGCATCGCACTCTTAAGCATCCCAGTTACCTAGGGCAAACGAGATCAAAAGTCCTACGATGGTTGTGATCACCACACAACATGATTAAATCCCTAATTTAATTTAGGGAGCTAATTTTATGGCCATGCAAACCACATCGGGTTGGGTTCATGCATCCCAACCCCTAAAAGTCTAGCCTAATATGGTGCAATTAAGAAAAACTAGGGTTTCTATGGTGCATGTGACAGAAATTATGGTAAAACTATAAAAAGATGATGAAAAGGATTTGTTAACTACCGAAAATAAACTAAGCATGCATAAAGTATCAATACCAAAGAGTAAGGAAGAGAAAGTAACCAACTTTATTGCAGAATTCACAAATTGTACTTCTAGGGTTTTCACACAAATTCGATCTTCAAAACTAAGTAAAAATGCTCCTCCAAAAACTTACTAGAAGCCTCCCTTAAGTCTGGGAAGACTTTGGAATATATAAGCTACGAAAACCTAAGAGTTTCAACCATGCAGGACTCTGATTTGAAAACAGGATAATTATAAATTTCGACATTCGGTCCGGACCTATTATCGTTCTAAACGGTCCAGACTTGTAGATGAATTTGACCAGTGAGTTTTGGGGTACCGGTCTGGACATATTATTATTCTAAATGGTCCGGACCTGTACATGAATTTGTCCAGTGGACTTTAAAGCATCCAGTCCGGACTTTTTTTGATGCTAATCGGTCCGAACCTTTATTTTTTTAACTCAATTTCTCTTGATTTTCACTTCATTATCTCTCATCTTTAGAATGTCGTAACTTCTACTCCGGAACTCAGATTTGGACGTCGTTTCTTCCTCAACTTTCATTTTATGTTCTCGTCCGGATTCCAGGTGTAAATTATGCTTTTGCCCTTTTGATTTTCTCTTCTCTTCTTTTCTTTCGATTTCTTTCTTTTACTCATGCATTAAATACCTGCAAAATCGATAAGAAATACACAAAACTCGTGGTATTTGTTAGAAGAGGTCGTTAGTACTGATATTATATAAATCCAAGCGTTTTACATCATCCGAGGTTATAAAAGCCTCTAAATTAAGGGGATAAATCGAAAGAATTTATGCCTAATCAAACGCCCCTAACTTAGAACTTTGATCTTCCCGAGCAATGTAAAAGAATCAAAACATGGTAAAAACTCTAACTAGGGATAGAATACCTCTTTCGTAGGCAAGCAATTGCATTTAGCATATGTAATAAGCCTTTAAACCTTTAGGTTACCCTAGTAGGACGAGTGGTGTCTCGTGAGGGTTTGTAGTAAATATACCCACAGAATTCATTTTTAACTCAAGAAAAATCAAAATACTTAAAAATTATACAATTTAAACTCCCCAAAAACAATCACTGCAATTTCATATTCACGAGTCTCAAGCCATAGTGTGTGTGTGTGTGTGCGAAGCCGAAAATCAAACCGCCAATTTCCACCGATTGATCATTACGTTACTTTTCGAAAATTTGCTTTGATTCAATTCTCCCGGATACACTCACAAACGAATCACTCGAAAATGTAGTTATTCTCTCGGTATGCGTGATGTAAATAGTAAATGCATTGGAACACGAACTCACGTATACAATTTTAAAAGACGAACTATTTGAGGTGAAAAGATCTCTTCGTCGGATTACGGTCATTGGGAAACGGGAAACATCATCTCTTATTCACATCTGTAATCTCTTTCATTATTTTTTGTGCCTTAGCGCTCCATGCGGTAAGCAATTTCGCAATATGGACTCGGTTAGGACTTTATCGGGTTTTAAGGTGTATTTGGGTAAAATTTGGAATGGTTGGAAACTTCGAAATTAGAAAACGTCCTTTATGATGTCCATTAGTGCTTTTTCCGGGCTTTTGCTCATTTTCTCTCCTTTTATTTTTTACATTTTCTATTTTCACATTTTTTTTTCTTTTTCTTGCTATTTTTGTTGAGCATTTTTTTTGCTCCTTTTTATGAACTTTCCGAACTTTATTTGATGAATATTTGATTTTTCACAATTCCGGGCCAATTGGGTTTTTCGGGTTATCAAATGAAAGGGAAAATTTTATTTGGCTCAATTTGGGTTGCAAAAGGGATAAAAAATTTCATGACTTTTTCTGGCCAATATTTTTAGGTGTCAAACGAGGGCCTACTTCATTGTTCGAATCACTCATCACATTACCATATGCATCTCAAGATTGATTAGCGCGCTTTTCAAGACAACATCACACACATTTCCCGTAACTGATCAAAACAAGGGTATTGAGATCCTCAATGACTTATGTAAACGTTAAAATAAACATTGAGTTAACCATTAACTCGAATTAATTTAATTACTCACAAAAATCGCTAGGCTCAAAATCTCACCGGGTTAGTCAATCTCCACACTTATTTGTTAAGTCGTCAATTTTCACTCAATTTCCATCTTTGGTCAACTTTGGTTTTGTGCATTTGATATTTAAAACTTGAGATTAAAAATTTGTGACATTTCTGAAGCTTTTAAATTCCAATTTTTATTTATTTTGAAGAAAAATATTTTTGGCTTTTACGCACTTGTCACCCCCCTAACTTAGACTTTCGCATTGTTCTCAAGCAAAAAGGACTAAAATCCAACTAAGAGCGAATTAAAAGTGCGAAGAAATAAAATGAACAGATACTGAAAATGCAGAATTTTTATATAACTACAAACATATGTTACAAGAGATGGGGATAAAAATAACCAGCAGCCACAAATAAGAGACAAGCAACACAAACAACTAACCATCGCAAAAACAGCACGAACACAACCAAAACAACAAACACAACACTGAACCGATACGGGTTCCCAGGACCGAACCGGTTCGGTTTCCAGAATCTTCCCGCCTCACCTAACTTAAGTTTGTTCTTTTCTCTCTAAACTTTAGGACGCTTTCATAACTATACCTACTGAATACCAACCTAACTTCGTTCAGCGTTTGCTCCGAAACCCTAGACTCGCTCTCAATGAAATGTGCGATGGCGTTCCAATCCCTAACCTCTCGTGACCTCAACTTACGGACTTTAAATACTCAAACCTACGTGCAACTACTATACACAAGAATTCACCCCATACACATCGGGGGTGCGACGACCTCTCATATTCCACAAACTCGCCCGACCCCACTCATGGGGTTCGATGCTCTCCTTGTTCCTCCCGTCCTATGATCATAAACCAATAGTCGAAATAATTTGGGACCCTTCCCAAAGCGAAAGGAGTCACCTTAAGGTTCGTGATGTCTGTCCTTAATGGGATCCTCGTGGTGCTCTATAGAATTACAACATACTTTTCCCGACGTGGAGGTAACCTCTCGATAAAAATTGGAAGGACAAGCTAACCCTCGATCTCTAGTAACTTCGGGAATGTATTGGTCGAGCTATAAATCGGACGAGACTTGCGTCTTCTCCTCTATTGCATCCGATAATTTCGATGGCATGGGTGCATGATTACATGAGTCCAATTACGATTGGATGTCAACATTATGATTCCTATCTACCCGCTCGCTTTTTCTCTAAACTCATCCTAAGTTCATGTTATCTCTCACTTGCTCAATCTCCAACTCTCTTCCTTCATACGCAACAACGTGATCTCTCTCGCTCTTCACATTCATCACTACACCCTATTCTTTCTCACCCTCTAGCTCAATGTCTACATCATAGCTCTCACTTTCTTCAACTTGGAATACCCCTAATGAATTTCTCACATGATTTCTCTTGGGCTCATTTCCTATAGCTTCCAAAAGATTCGTCTCTTTAGATTCGCTCTCTTCACCCTTGAACTTGGTGTTGTTAAAGATATTTGCCTCAAGGGTCATGTTCCCGAATGTTAGTTGCATTCGCCCATTTCAAGTATTAATAAGAGCATTATCTGTAGCTAAGAATGGGCGGCCAAGGATAACAGGAACATGGTTTCTTGTGAGAATGGATAGCTCCTCGCCCCAAATGACAAAGTCCACCGGAAAGTAAAAAGTGTCAATTTAGACGATCACATCCTCAATAATTCCCTGAGGCATCTTCATGGAGCGATCCGCGAGTTGGAGAGTCATATTCGTGGGCTTAAGGGTCCCCAAGTCTAGTTGCTTATAGATGGAATAGGGGAGAATGTTAACACTCGCCCCTAAATCTATTAGTACTCTTTTGATTCGGTTCTTCCCCATGATGCACGAAATGGTGGGTGCACCAGGATCTTTACATTTTAATAGAAGGTCACTCATCAATACCGAACTGACGTTATCTGTTAGAAACATATTTTTCTTTACCTTTAGCCTACGTTTCATCGTAAGTAAGTCCTTAAGGAACTTAGCGTACGTGGGAATTTTCTTGATGGTCTCAAGGAAAGGTATATTGATATTTACTTGCTTAAGAACATCTAGAACATCATCACGTGAGGTCCCATTTTGAGGTGGAAGCAACCGTTGAGGAAACGGTGCAACAGTGGGGTGTTTAACTACGAGTTTGGACCCACTAGTGTTGTCCTCGTCTTCACTCTCAATTAAGGGGACATCTTTGGCCTCTTTCATGCCGGGCAAAATCTCCTTATCTTTGGATTCGTCAAGTGGGGGAGGTGATAAATCAACAACTCTCCCACTACATAGAGTCGTAATCGCACTATATTGCTCCGGAGCGCTAACACTAGATTGACCTTGGGGAGGTCTTTGGCCTTGGGCCGAAAATTTACCCTTTTCTTGGATGCTCATGGATGCTTGTAATTTAGAGATATTCACATTGATGTCGGCAAACATGCGATCATACTTGGCATTGGTTACATTCCTGGACTGGATGAATTGGTTTATAGTATCCTCGAAATTCCTCCACGTCGGGGTAATGTATGGGCCCGGAGGAGGTGCTTACATATGGGTCTGCATAGATGGTGCTTGCTGAAATTGAGGAGGGGTGGAGGTAAGGCAACATGTGAAGTAGGATTCATCGCAGCGTTTTGTTTCCCGTATCTAAAACCAGGGTGATTCCTTTACAAAGGGTTGTATGCGTTCCTGTGAGGGGAGTTAAAATTTCCATTACGCCCTCCTATACCACTTTCTTGCTCCTGAAGCATAAATTTATAAGCGGGTATCGTCAGGCATTCCTCTGTTGAATGTACTGCCTCACAAATGGCGCACACCTTCTCAATCGGGGTATGAATGGATCCGGGTGCTTCTCTTCTTCCAACCGTGAGCAACTCTCTCAAACCCTTCTCAATTTTCTCGAATCGACAGTCATTCAAGGTATCTTTGTCTACGTGGTATAGACCGGATGCCAATGGAGTGGTGGACGCTTGTCGAGATATATTTTGGGCACTAGTGTCAGATGTGTCCCATGCTTGAGTAGTCTCTACGACATACTTAAGGTGAATCTTAGCATCATTAGCATCTAGATCGACAAAGGGTCTATCACACATCATTTCAACGAGTTGTTTGGAGTTGATATTCAACCCACTGTGGAAGCAGGAAATGATTTACATTTTATCCATACCATGGTGAGGGCATGAAGTGACTAACTCGTTATAATGCTCATGACATCGATCGAACGACTCATTTTCTAGTTGTTGGAAAGTTTAAATTTGAGCCTTAATGGAGTTTGTTCGATGTGGAGGGAAGAATTTCGTGAGAAACTTGGATTGCAGCTCATTCCACGACGTAATCGAGTTAGGAGATAAAGAACACATCCAGGTCTTAGCTTTATCCTTTAGTGATAAAGGAAAGAGATTGACGTCGATCACATCATTTATGCATGTTTGATCGCTGAAGATCTCACACGCCTCTTCAAACTCACGAATGTGGAGATATGGTTTCTCCGACTCCATTCCATGATATGTGGGAAGGATTTGGATCATTCCATTCCTAAAGTGAAATTTCCATGCATTGTATGGGAGTAGAATGCATCCCGGAGTGACAGAACGCTCGGGATATAAGAATTTTCTCAAAGGGCGATACGGTGCCTCTTCCTCACCCGTGCCTACACTACCGTCTTATGACATAGTGCTCTTTCTACATGACTCAATGTCCTCACTCAGTATGCTCGGAGTGTAACCTGATGGGTAATGTGAAGGGTAACTCGAAGGATCACTCGAGGTGTAACTTACTACTGAGTTTGGCGGTGTATGAGGTGGAAGCCAAAATTGTGGAACGTGAGGAGTATGCGGTCTATCAGGATCGTACTCAACTATCGGATTCTCGTAAATGAACGTGGGAGTTGACCGAGGAGTTCGTGGCGAATTTTGCATGAAAGGATGATGATAAATGTTGTATCTTTTTAGAATTTTCTATTTTTCTAAATTTTTTTTGGATTTTTGAAAATTTGGTCAAAGTTTAGATTAACTGGATCTAACCTAACAATCTACCTAAATCCCCGGCGACGGCGCCCAAAACTTGACGCGATTTGAAAAGTGTATAAAGTGCGTACTTATCTAGGCTCAAGTGCAAGCATGTCGCTCAAGTAATAAACCCGGTAAGACGGGATCGTATCCACAGGAAAATAGGATGAAGAACGTAACGACGTAGGCAAGACGGTCAATCCTAACCAGACTCTAAAAAAGAAAATAAAAAGGTGATCGAAGTGAGAATATGTATACTAAATAAATGCAAATTAATGAAACTAAGTTAGAAACTATGCATGCAAGAATTATATAATTGTCATTTATTAACTATGAATGAGAAAAGCAAGGTCGGAACACAATCCTCCAACCCTAGTACGCTTACCGGCTATAAAATTATATTTAAATTAGATAATTGATTAAACCCGATCTTTATTAATCTCAAGCATTACATATGTGAGGGTACTAGTCCGCACCATACGTAATCAAAAGTAAGAATAAAGCGGTGTCGTTGTAGTTACACGCGCATCGCACTCTTAAGCATCCCGGTTACCTTGGGCAAACGAGATCAAAAGTCCTACGATGGTTGTGATCACCACACAACACGATTTAATCCCTTATTAAATTCAGGGAACTAATTTTATTGTCATGCAAACCTTCATCCATCCCAACCCCTAAAATTCTAGCCTAGCATGGTGCAATTAAGAAAAACTAGGGTTTTAATGGTGCATGTGACAGAAATCATGGTAAAACTATAAAAAGATGATGAAAAGGATTTGTTAACTACTGGAAATAAACTAAGCATGCATAAAGTATCAATACCAAAGAGTAAGGAAGAGAAAGTAACCAACTTTATTGCAGAATTCACAAATTGTACTTCTAGGGTTTTCACACAAATTCGATCTTCAAAACTAAGTAAAAATGCTCCTCCAAAAACTTACTAGAAGCCTCCCTTAAGTCTGGGAAGACTTTGGAATATATAAGCTACGAAAACCTAAGAGTTTCAACCATGCAGGACTCTGATTTGGAAATAGGATAATTATGAATTTCGACATCCGGTCTGAACCTATTATTGTTCTAAACGGTCCGGACCTGTACATGAATTTGGCCAGTGAGTTTTGGGGTACCGGACCGGACCTATTATTGTTCTAAATGGTCCGGATTTGTACATGAATTTGGCCAGTGGACTTTAAGGCATCCGGTTCGGTCCTTTTTTTTATGCTAACCGGTCCAAACCTTTATTTTTTTAACTCAAATTCTCTTCAATTTCTCCTGATTTTCACTTCATTATCTCTCATCTTTAGAATGTCGTAACTTCTGCTCCGTAACTCAGATTTGGATGTCGTTTCTCCCTATATACTTGTAGACTCGATGTCTTCGACTTTCAATTTGGATTCTCATCAGGATTTTCGATGTAAATTACGCTTTTGCCATTTTGACTTTTCATATTCCCTTCTCTTCTTTTTTTTCGGTTTCTTTCTTTCGCTCATACATTAAATACCTGTAAAATTGATAAGAAATACACAAAACTTGTGGTACTTGTTAGAAGAAGTCGTTAGCACTGATATTAGATAAATCCTTGCATTTTACATCATCCGAGGTGATAAAAGCCTCGAAATTAAGGGGATAAATTAGAAGAATTTATGCCTAATCACTACACTTGCACATTTTGTGGTAGGAAAGGTCAACTTAGGCGTTATTGTTACGACCTTAGACAAGCTCCTAGGAAGTTTAAGAATAAAGTTGCCCCAATTTCCTAAACCCCCATGCGTCGTTTCACACCTACTTGGGTTAGGAAATCGGATTTAGTGGCTTTAGGAATAAAATTTCATGATTCTCATTTGGGTGAACTTGATTCTTCCCATGCTAAATTTAAAGGATGATAGTGTTGCCATGTTTGTCATATCCTAGTTTACTTCATGATGTATTCATTGCTAGTATAGTGACATGTGTATCATTTTGTATTATTTTTTTCATTTGGTTGAGTCTTATTGAAAAATACAAAAAGGTTTTATTTTTTTTAAACTTTTGAAAATCCAAAAAGATTTTGCTTTTATTTGAGTCAAAATATGTTTGAAAACGCCAAAAAGATTTTCGGTTTTTATTTTTGAGTTTACGTGTTTGATGTGGCATACTGGTATGCTTGGACCCCCATCATTTCATATCCATGTGGCTAGGACATTTGGTCATTATTATCGATGCTTAGAATGATCTTAACCATTGTTTAAATGGGGTTATTTCGAAGTTGATATGCATTTTGATTCGACTTTGTATATATGCCATCATTGCACATATGCATGAGTTTATATGGATGTTTGACTTCTCTTGCATATTTGAATTTCATGAGACGTTCTTATCTCAATCTTATCATCTATGCATAATTAAACTTAAGGAGGAGTGTGCATGTAAGAACCGTTTACCTTGAGGCTTGAAATTGAAAAATGATGAGTGATTCACGGGAAAGGGCTGCGAGAGTGTACAATTGACTCGTTATGAAAGTCACCGTTTAAAAAGAGCCCAAAAGAAAAAGTAAATGCTAAGAAAAGGGCCAATAAGATTTTCTCTAAGTTGAGATTGCTAGAAACCTCAAAAGAACTTAAAAAAGTATATATTTATGAAAGAGTTTGGTTGGAGAAAATTTAAACGGGTTTGCACGAACGAATCCTATGCTGAAACTTGCATCATAACGCTATTGTTTGTAGAATCGTCAAAAAAATTGGATTTGTGTGCATGTAGTATGTTTAGTTCATTAAGCTCAATTCTTAATTGTCACATATGACTATGATAAATTTTGATGATTTATCGCTATTAATTAGAGCTTCGTGATCGTTTCAATGTGTTGGAATTGTGATTCATTTGTTGTAGTTCACGCCCATTCAATTCCATGTCCATGTTTGAGCACATCGGTACTATGTTTGCATGTAACTCGCTTTGTTTACTTTTATGCATTTTTGCATCTTGTGAAAAAGCTTATTTTTGGTACTGTTTCGCAGTTTTAGACCCCTTCCAGCATGATTTTTCTGATTTTTTTTTCACTGGGCAAAACCTTAACATTTTTTTGGGAAACTGTGAATGTTTGTCTTTCTCGTTCGAGCGAGAAGTCCTTGTCGTGCGAAGTAGTCGTTTGAGCGACTTTAACTTGTCTCGCGAAGTCATCGTTCAAGCGACGTCCTCATCTCGTTTGAGTGACGTCCCTGGCTCGTTCGAGCGACAGTCTGGGTTTGGACTGATGGAAGCTTTCTGAACTGACTGTTTATATGCAGATTTATCTTTTCTTAAATTAGCATTTAGCATATGTGTTGTTTAATCACATATGTTTTAACTATTGACTATTTGTGTGATTCTTTGTTTGCTAGCTACTGATTTGACATTACTTAATCATAGTTAGCTAGTTGTTTCATGATTATCTAGTGTTTTCATATTGATATATCTCATGCTAGATAGTTGTTGATTTATTTATCTTTTCATCGGATTATCTATTCGAGACAAAAAGGGGGAGAGATGTATGTGATGTAGAGGGAGATTTGTTGAGCTCGTTTATTGATATATGGATTTAAATGATATGTGTTTTCATTACATTGATTACAAATTGGTATCATATTAATTCTCTCATGTTTAACAAATGATTGGATTTGGATGTTTACAAATTGGTATTAATATTTTATATTGGTATCTAAAATGGAGATGTTAAAAACTGGTTTTGCTTAAATTGGTATCATTATGATTTTTAATCATTTGTTCCTCCATACTTCACTGGGTATTTATTTGTCTATTTCATGTGTGTAGGTATGCTTTAGCGATTCGAGATTTCAAGTCTACATCACATTCAAACATTTCATTCTTGCATGTGCTATATATTATAGTCCGTGTCCTATAATTTTTGACATTAGGTTTATGGGATGGGATTTAGGCATCATACGGCTTGACGGCCCGACTTAGGCATTTCACTGGTTGAGTTTTGTCCCGAAATAATCAAAGGGGGAGATGTGTAAGGGCAAAATTTCCAATCGAGTCCTTTTGTAGTTTTAATTTATTCCATAAACAAAACTGTGTTTGTAATATGTCACAGGGAGATTTTTTGTTGTCACGATCCCACACGGTCTATGACGTATTGAAAATATTGAAGACGTTGTGGCAAAGCTTCAGAGAATTAATCATGCCGATGTTTAATTGGTGTAACTTTATTCGTCTTCAAGTTTAATTTCATTTCGAGATCACACAGGTATGGATGCATATTGTTAATGAGACTCAAAATTGTTTTTAATAAAAGATAAGGATGCATTTTTATTAAAGAAAATGTTTTTAAAATATTTTAAAGTGTTTTAAAAGGTTTACACTTCGTGTTATTCTGATAAGATCGAAACAAAGTTTGTCTTAATTTAACCACATATTTAAAGTTGTATTAAATTAAAATAAAGTTTTTTCGCTTGTCGTTCGAGCGACATAAGGATGTCTTTCAAGCGACATAGCCTTTTCGCGCAAAGTTATCTTGCGAGATGGTAATCTCGTTCGAGCGACACTGTTTTCGAGTCGGCGCTTATTTTATTATTTAAAGCGTGTCTGTATCATATTTTTGGGAGTGTGCATTCTGGAAAAACTGTTTACGATCCAGAAACTTGTTTGCACATGTTTACTAAGGATTTAAAGTCTTAAACAGATCCTTAGAAGTTTGCAAAGATCCGAGTTATCATTAGCATATATTTATGTGATCTTGCTGCACCAAGAAGGTTTGTTCTACTCTTGAACATTGCTGGTTTTGTAGTGAAGAAGTGACGAATATCGTGTTCAACATTGTAGACGTATCAAAGCCATCCGGTGGACACCGAGACATACGCGGACACGTGTGTTGTGGACAGGTACCGTGGGAGAATGTTACTTTCTACGTGGGCACTGTGAGAGGAGTGGTTGAAGATCAGAAGAGTGTCAAGACCCATGGGGATCGAGTCGTTGTGTAAGGCTGAGTCTGTTAATTATAATTCCACATTCACAGTGATTTTCTGGCTTGGGGCCGTCTGAGGTTTTCTCCCATTTTGGGTTTCCTCGTACATCCGACGTTGTGAGTATCATTTACTTTATTTTACTTGTTTTAATCACTAGATGCATGTTTAGGATTAATCAAGCTAAATTCGGTTTAAAGTAAAATTGGGTTTTCACAACTTGGTTTGGTGCATAATTAAAAGTTGGATAATTTTTTGTGAAAATTGGTTTGTTTATAACACACATAGAGGGCGCATTCCACACTCATAAATAAATCTAAACCAAAGTTAGTAAATCCAACGTAAACGTCCTCAAATAATGGTAGAAATATTGGTGTAGGAGGAGTAACCCTCACCTCCAAAGGTGGGTTCAAGGGGTTACAAGAAAGCCCTCTGTGGAAGCTACCTCCAAGCTTACCTTCTTCTTCTCCAAAAATCCATCTTCAAGCTATAAACCTCAACCAACTTTCAAGAATAACATCTCTAACAACCCAACATCCTTCATATGGTTACACATGGTGAAATAAGGTTTTTTTATGCCATAAAATGGTGGTTTCATGGTGGTTTTGGGGTGGCTCAAGGGTAGATATGAATTTTGGGGATGCCTGCTAGTTTAAGGGAGTTCAAGGGGAGAGAGAGTGATGATAGATCTGATGGGAATTGAACATGGAGATTATGCACTCACCTCTCTCTCTCTCTCTCTCTCTCTCTCTCTCTCTCTCTATATATATATATATATATATATTTGGGAAGTCTTCAACTTATGACCCAAATAACAAGTGTTGGTGTGTTAAAATGTGTAAAACACTTACCAAGACCTGCAAACCGATGTGGAAAAATGACAAAACAATGAACCAATATGTGACTCAAAAAACCCATTTTAAAAATGCCCAAAACCACCCATAAAATGTTGATTTGCGTCACTTTCTCTCTATAAAAATATTTTTTTTGTAATTTTAAACCCTTGGAACTTCTTACTTGCATTTTTTGAGTCAAAAAACATATTCGCAATATTTTTTTTACCTTCCGAAACGTCCTACATGAATTGTACAAGAATCGGGACCTTCGTACAAAATATATTTTTTCTTGATTTTTCTTCGCATGGTAATATTCCTTATATTTTTATGACTATAAATATATGGTCGGAATATTTTTTTGACTCACTAATTGTCCTAAATAATTCGTGCAAAACTGGACTTTTGTAGTGTCGCACACCGTGAGACAATTAGTACCCAGGCTCGCGTAGCACTCGTTGCTTGTCCGAATCGCGTAAAACTTAACCGAAGTACTTAAAGTAATTATATTAACTTAAAATAAAATTCATGTGAACCATGCAACGTAAAACTTTATCGTTTAATCCATATTGCGATACTTTACTTTTCGTACCATTTAAATATCGCGTTGTATTAGCCATGTCCATGTCACATCCGTTCCTTGACATTTTTTCCTCAAACTTAACGACCATCCTAGCTAATGTTATTATATATTAAATATGCATTAATGCGATGCATGCATCATGGGATATTTCTCATTTAAACCATTTATGTAATACACCACTTTACGTATTACTTGACGTGTTACACTTGGTGTTGATGCAAAAAACTAGAATATATCTAATTATTTAATCACAGATAAATAAGTAAATAAGATAAACATAAAAGATTTTTAAAGTGGTTCGGCTAAAGGGAAAAACCTACGTCCACTGTCTTGTATTTCCTTGCTTTCGTTCAGCTATGTCGTGTCCCTTGGATGCAGGGATTGCCATGTATTTATAGCCCCTTAGGGACTACAAGAGTTGGAATATCAAAGGATGGAATGCCTTTATAAAATAGGCATTAACATCAGTACAACGTTCATAATATATACAACTGTTAGTGCTTTGCTGGCCAGGTTAATCGATCTTCATGCTATTAGTCGAGCTTCTTAATATGTTGGTCAACATTATGACATGTTGGTCGGCATTCCTGGACTTGGTCAGAGAATTATTCCTTGCTGACTAAGACTAATGCCATGATAAATAACACATGTCCATTTCTGATTGGTCCACGTAAGAGGATGGTTTTTGGTATCAACAGAAGCCCCCAATATTTCATGCTTGAGGTTTTTGCAAAAGTATGGAACATTTAATTCTAAAGTAGATCGGGTAACAATTCTGATGCTTGGTCGATTACTGACTTCCTATACTTGTGAAATTATTGATTTTATTGATGGCTCATAACACGAATGGAATTTTTGCAATTATCCAATGTTTTGACAAATTGTTTTTGGGCATATATGTCTTTTTTGGCTTAGCTGCCAACATTTCAATCGATGATCCCTCTAATCATCACCTTCGCAAGTTTTCGTGGCAATCTATCAAAGGCGAGAAAAATCACGATTGTCTTCCACCTCAAACCTTCTGAGTTTCTGCTGCTATCTTCTTGAGCTTTCTGTGCGATCATTCTTTCAGTCCCTCAGTTCTTGCTGAATCCTTAAATCCTTATAAGAATCTTCTTTCTTTTCCTTTTCTTCATCTTCGAACATGGTTTATTCAATAGTTTCTCTAGAGGAATTTAGGGATGAGTGGAATATCCGTTCGTGGTTGGAATTATAGATTCCCAATCCTCCTACGGACCTTTTTTTTTTTGTTTGAGGGCCATTGACTCCCTTCTATTTTTATTGCTGAGTGTCACTTTTCCCCCAAACCCATTTTGCCTCGAGTTTTGCCAGTATTTTGGTGTGGTCCCTGCTAGAGTAGCCCCCAATACTTGGAGAGTAGTTAATGGGGTTTATAGGTTAAATCAACTCCAGAGGACCCATATAGGAATCCCAGAATATATGTTTTTCTATAAGTGGGTCACAAGTAACAACACCTACTAGGCTTTAGTAATTAACCTCCCGTACTCCAACAGAGATTACTTTGATCACGGGGTAATTGCCAAAAATTAGCAATATGCACCCATGATAGGGGTACTGAATACCAGGGGCCCAGATGCCCACAATATGGCAATGGGATAAGTTACAACATTTTGTATAACTATTTTTAACTATTTTACTAATTGTTGATGCTGACTTTTATCTATTTGTTGATTTTGGTTGCAGTTGATCGGAAGAGGAAGTGTCCTAAGGAGAGTGATATCAATATCAGGGAATTGAAGTTTCTTTGGGGCATTCATAAAAAAATAGGAGAGGAGCACACTAGGCTTACCTCATACTTGTTGGAGTATAAAAATACCATCACTTCTTTTATTTCTCTCCCTACTGTTGTTGTTCCCTCCTTAGTGATTTATCTTGATCAAGACCCCATATCTACTTCCTATGCCACTACATCTGGCAGTGGTGAACTTGCTGCTGCTCCATCCTCTTCCATTGATTCAAACTTGCCTCTTGCCGCAACCATGGTGAAAAGAAAATTCCCCAATATCTTGGGTGATATTGTTGCTACTGGTTCCACCAAGCGGGCTGCCGGCGGGGCCACAAATAAAGAAGAAGCTGGGAAGAAGCCCCCAACTAAGAAAAATAATGAAGCCCAGTACAAGAGGCTGAAAAAAGGGTTTCCTTCCAGGATGGCCGAAGGATCTTGCGTTGGCTCTGACCAACAAGATTTGGTCGATTTATCTGATTCTGGCTCACCAGTGGCCATTGGCCCTGGTTTATCTAGACAATTAATAAAGTCTGGTACTCTGCCAGATCATAAGGGTGCTTCTTCTACAATGCCCTGATCTAAAATTTCTAAAAGGGATGCTCAAAGCCTTGCATTGGTAAATGATGTTACTTCTCCTCCTTTTTATTCATCTCTTTGTTATTTCTTATCTTAACTTGCTCTGATTTCTTTTTGTAGTTCTTGATCGACTTCAATAATATGCCGGAGAAGGACGATGTCCTGCATTCTTCTTCAAATGAAGTTGAGGAGGCCTTTGAGGAGCTTAAGAAGTCCTTGTTTGACTCCCAACAAGCTTTAGCTAAGGAGCAAAATAAATGGGAGAACAAAATAAAGACTATAGAGGGCAACGTGTGACACCCCGACTAATTAAATACCGGGTGGCTACTCCTTTATTTAAATTAATACAAAATGTCAAGTTGGTTCAGTTCATAACATCACTGTCGAAAACATTTAATTAATTACTAACCACCTAATATTTAAAATAATGAAGTGCCAAATTTTAATATCTAAATTAACCAACAACTAAATAATTTAAATCATTATCAACCAATCACATGAACAATCTCATAAGGCAAACAACGAAATGAAATAACTGATGTCTTGAAGTAAACTCTCTAATAATAGTAGCAATGTAAATAAACCCAATACAAATGTCTAAATGAAATAAATAAGTTGTAAGACTAAAATAAAAATGAAGGTCTAAAACTACCGTCTCTGAATAGGAGTGGGCAACAGGCCCTAACTGAAATAACTGACTCTGAAAGAAGTAAGGATAGGTGTGGAGGTGTCTAGTAACGAGATCCAATAACTTCCACAACAGCTACAACACGTCAATGGAATGGAAATCCTATTCTTGGCATCCCTGTGGCTGGGCACCTAAAATGTTTTTACAAAAATAGATTTGGAAGCAAATGGGTCAGAGCCCGAGGTGAAAACATTTTAAAATATGGCAAGTGTTTAATTGCATTAAATAGTAAATATTATACACATGTTAGTTATGTGCTCTCACATGAGTTCCTCACCCCTCAACTAATGTGCACACCTAACATATACCCTTAACCCATCCTAGTTATGCCACTAACTAACTAGTCCGTGCTAACTCCTGTCTTCACATTATAATATAGGGTGTCTATTCGTTTTACCCAAATATGTCATACGCATAACCCACATTTACAATAATCAAATTACTTAACTCAATTTTTGTATAAATTCTCACATTTTTAACCAATTTAAATATCTCAATAATTCGCATCTACCAAGCAACAGTGAACCAGTCATAAGTACATATATATCAATCTCATTACATATATACATATATGGCACCCCTAGGCTAAGCTGCGGTGCACGGATACTCTGATATCGAATCCCGGTACATCACGTACTTAAGGATCACGCGTTCCGAATCGCTCAGGAACTGTTTTAATAAAAATCACACATATTGGAGGCGCCATAGTCCACATACCCATGGGTCAGGCACATACCTACGCTACCATGGTCAGTTGACTTATCAACTCACAAATAAGTCATTCACAGTCCAATGTCCTTAGGTACCTATCTAAATCCCTCGAGGGCACACAGAGATAAGATGGTCCTTTTTCTAAAAATCAACCTCCCGTGATAGCAAGTATGGTAGGTATGTCATACACATAACAATCCATATACTAAGTATTCACACAACTTAGGTAATCATCATATTAATATAGGTATATTCCATCCCTATATCGTAAGTCTCACACATATAACAATATCATCCCAATTATTCTACACAATAGGTTTAGCGCGATAATTCTCGTCGTGTAATTCCGGGTACATATCCTATCCCAAAAGGTTACTAAGTCTCCACTTGACCCTAAGGTTAATTCAGTAATGTAAGGTCCCTATTTCTGCCTCTAACCTTAAGTTATCACTTATATAAATTGAATTCATTTTTCGCAACTTCTAATAGTAACTCACTCGTCGGACACTCATAAGTTTAGCACTAAGTCCCAAACCAATTATAATATGTTCCGGGCTTCAAATATACCCCTACTGGTCTTCCCTAAGTCTCAATATGTTCACATAGTCCCCACCAATAACTTTCAAGAGTCGGAATCGATTAAATCTTAAAATTAGCTACATAGACCTTATCCAATAACTAGTGAAGACGTCACAATCCTATTAGACCTAGGTCATCGACCGCCTTAACACATCATGGCCAAGATTCAAAACTCCCACACACATTACTTGGTTCAAGCGAGGCACTAATTTACCCATGTCTTACGACCACACTAGGTTGCCACCAAAATTACCGTCGGCTTTCATCCACATATAATTCAAGCGGGATCTTCGTAACGACCACACCCGCCGTTATTGTTACCCTAAGGGTAATTAATATCATATTGGACTACATCCTCTAATCCGTACTGAATTAGCAAGAAATTCCAATATCTAATCCTTACATCGTTAGGGCTACCCTAGCCCATATTGTTAACACATTGACATACTACTCATATTTCGATGTTACCCCACCTTATTCACCATTTGCAAGTCTCCACATGGCTTCATCACTCTAAGCCTCGAATACACCTCTTAGTACATCCTAACACCGAGGATAATCACACCCGTACTAGTCATTCCATGACATCCGAGCATCATTCTTACAGGGACATAACTACCTCTATAACTTAGGGTTTACACCACCCATCTGTGCCAATTAGAAAGCTATACCTGACACGTATACTACATGAATGACAGCCTGGATCACCACCTGACCCTCAACACTATCGTCACTGGGATACCACTGTCTCTTCTCACCGAACTTAATTGGTCTCCTAAGAACACCAAACACATTTCATGTAAAAGTCACCGAACTCGATAAGGTTTTGCCACATATACTCTTATCATCACATATGCACTCTAAAACGTTTCGATACCCACGTCGATATTACTTGGTGCTCGTAACAACACTAGTTTATGACCTTCTATCTATAGTGCGCGTTAATCATCAAACACTTCAAGGCATCACTATATTCGATATTCATCCTCAATTATGCCACACAAAATTTGTCCTATGGGCACCCCAACGTGCCTATGAACTCTACACACATTAGGGTTGCTTCACACCTAGCCGTTACTCGACGGCTAAAATGAACCTCAACACTTAGATACCAATCCCATCTTTCTTTCAAACAGCTGTAACTATAAGTCACGTACAAACCATAATTAATGCTACTACGGGTCATGTCATGATACAGGACGTCGCCTGCAGCCTATAAACCTCAAGTTCTGCCTCATCCGATTCTCAATGACCGTTCAACTATGTCAACCAAAATTTCCTCACTATGTTAATATCATATCAAGTTCCAACCTATGAGTTAACATGACTATAAAATTCTTGGTAGGATATGGGTGTCGGGGATTGCCTATGAATGCTAAGGCCCACACCACGGACGCCACACAAGATCCTTTACCTCAATTCTACATTATAACCCAAAATACATTTAAACTTATGTCCTCAACTAAGGAACTAATATGTTCTCACCACAAATCAATACTTATTAATGCCACACAACTATTTAGTCTCCATACAAGAGATACACAACCTTTACCACTTGGTCATCGTGAATCACTACTCACTCTTGCCACTAACCAGGTTACTCTCATCACAAAAGTCATTTCACAATACATATCACCCAAAGATTTATGGCATTACCACTAACATTATACACAACCTCATGTATTCTCCGAATTACCATCAATTGCAATATCACCCCAAGGATCGAATTTAGGGATGGCAACGGGTCGGTTCGGGGTCAGGTTTTAACTCCCCGTCCCCGTTAGAAAAATCAATCCCCGTCCCCGCCTCGTTCCCCGTTATAACGGGTTCGGGGATCCCCGTCCCCGTTTAAAACGGGTATCGGCTTCCCCGCGGGGAACCCGTTTTGATTTTTATTTTTATTTTTTATTATTATTATTTTCAACTCATCTTTAGGCACCTAGTAAAGCAGATTTATCAACTAGTAAAGCGATCTGGAAAAAAAACAAGATGTAACTAGTAAAGCAGATTTAGCCTTATACCTATTGTTACAATTTCAAAAGCCATATTGTTACAATCAGAAAAAAAAAGAAATAAAATAACAGTAAAATCATGTTAAAAAAAACACCTAAAATCTGCTTTAGTTATTCCAAAATAACAGTAACATCTAAAAAAAAAATTAAATTCTGCTAAAAAAAACATCTAAAAATAACATCTAACAATCAATCACAAAATAACATCTAACAATCAAAGTTTTAGTTATTCCAACCTCTAAAACTTTTAGCAGTGGCGATTTTAGATTGAGAAGCAACTGGGAATCTGCGATTGATGACAGAAGAGAGGCCGGGGATCTGACAGAAGAGGGAGGCCGGCGTGAGAAAAGAGGGAGGCCGGCGTGAGATAAGAGAGGCCGCCTGGCCTGCTGCCTGCGTGATACAGTAGCGTAAGATAAAAGTGATGGTTGAGAAAAGGAGGTCGCCTGCTTGAGAAAAGAGGGAGGGACGGTAGGTAGCGGCTGCTTGAGAAAAGGAGGCCTGCCGCCTGCTTGAGAAAAGAGGGAGGGACGGTAGCCTAGGTAGCGGCTGAGTGAGTAAAAAGAAAGAGATGAGTTAGGGTTTAGTTTAGATACCTATATATATTTATTATAATATATATATATATATATTAAATATTAAAAAATCGGGTATCCCCATGGAGACCCGAGGGTATACCCGAAACCGACCCGAAATATTTCGGGGATTTTTTTTAATACCCGAACCCGACCCGATCCCCGAATTTTCGGAGATTTTTCGGGTATTTTTTCTCTGGTATCCGCGGATTATCGGATTTTCGGGGAAAATTGCCATCCCTAATCGAATTTGCCTAACTACCTCATCGGCGTCAACTACCCATAAGTGTCGTACCTAAGGGTTATATATGCCTTATACATCACCAATCATTAGTGTCTAGTCGAGACACCCTAACCATCAACCTCTACCGTTGACTATATGCAACAAGTGCCACTTGCCCGTTGGGCGTCATTTCATTCTATCGATATCTCAAATGATCCTATGCCATTAATATCCAACATAATCACCTCACATTAACATTCCCGGTGTCGCCACTATAGGCTTGGAGGGACACCCGTAAATTAATAAAATTCTTATCAGAAGTGCGGAAGCGATTAATAACCATTAACTTGATCGCGTGCCACTTGGCACTAACTTACTTATCGTGCTGACCTCTTTGACTTTACCGTCTAGGACACGAGTCAAATCGTCATCAAACAAGCATGATCGGCCCTACCCAAAACTGTCATCGAAAGATTTAACACCAACCTCACCACATCACACCCGAAAGGAACCTTGAACCTTGAACCTAGAGCTCTAATAAAATACTGGGTGATAAGTCCTATATCAAATTAAAACAGGATTCTCAAATGGTTCATTCTTAGCATCACTGTAGAAAATCATTTAATTACTAATAACCTATTAGGCCTGGCGTCAAATTTTAAACTTTCTAATATTTTTAATTTAAACATATAATCAATCTATCCATAATATCAATATACACAACAGTTGAATTAAATAAAAGAATAACCGATAACTCTCGGTAAAAATTATTGAACCATATCGAATAGGCGTAAAAATAAAATAAATGACAAAAGTTAGGCATAGGCCCAAATGTAACTCACAATACATCTTATCTAGTTCACAAGGATAGAAGCGTCTAAAAATATACCTGCTTAGCATCCACAGCTGCTGCAGCAACGTCAGGACCGAAGGAATAATATCACCCAAGCGTCCCTGTGTCTGGACACCTAAAAAGGTTTTGAAAAAAGAGAAAAATATATACAAGCGGGTCAGAGCCCGAGGTTTAACAACATTTTAGCAAGTGTTTAAAATACCTTAACTTATTAAATATGATATTCTCCATATTTAAACTGGTGTCGCACTCACCTAAGATACCCCTTATCTCTCATCTAACAGTGCACACCTAACGCATGTATTTTAAACACCCTAGTTACGCTATCCAGCATAACGATCACCTCGCACAACTTCCAAGTCACTATACGCTATCTCGTACCCCGCTTATATAATATTCTAGGCATTCGCCCGAGCTTATGCATAATAGATTCTCACTACTAATTTATCTGTTAATTATGAATAACTTTCACTAGTTATAATACACTATTCACACTTTAGTGTTACTAGCCTCGTATATAATGTTCTCATCTTTATATACGTATATCACATTTTATTCCGAATTTTATATTTCCGGATGTAACCATTTATTTCTCACTTTATTCTTCATTTGTCCGTATATATATATATATATATATATATACACAATATACTATACACATTAAGTATATCAATACTTATATATCACATACTATATAAGTATATAACCATCCCTCAGATCTTTAACTCAATGGATGCAGTCACTCAATGCTATCATCTTCCAGGGAATTACTCACATACCATCCTGGGTTACCAGCGGTCGGACTCTCAAACCGACTTGGTAAAAACCAAATCACAACGTATGGAAAGCGGTCATAGTTCCTAACCTGCAAGTGAGCCTGAATCATACCCAAGACGTCTCACCTAGAATAAAATCACACAATATAAAAATGGATGCTATGACCTGGGAACTAAACTCTCCCTGCTCCTCAAGCCAGGGGCCTCACCCACATCGTGCAACTTCCCATAATATCACTAGAGGGGTGTGTACCACACAAATATATCATTCACACACAGATATACTTATAATCATATCATATATATACTGTCTCTATAACCGTATATATGTAATATCAAATCCGACTATCATGCCTATCACCTATGGCATTAGCATGTAAATCCCGAATATACCAATTAGTAATAATATATAAGTATTCACGCATTTATATTTTAATCCCAAGTATTCACTCACTTGTGGTACAATTATCGCATTTATTTCTCCCGAATAGTAGCTTATGACATCTAGCTAGTATTCTAATATCATCCTACTCACACATTCGGATACTCATATATAATCGGCATATATATACTCTACACGCATAAATATATACATACGAACCCGCCGAAATAATTCATCGAGTGTCGTTCGTCCCAAACACTCCTGAAATTCATACCCCATATTTAATTCCCACTAACCAAGGTTATATAATGTTCCTTAATATTTCTCAAAGTCCTTTACTCATCCACAGACATCTCCAACATAATCCAGATTTGATTTCCCATCAAACATTTCAGTCTTAAATACTCTTCCGCATTAAATTCGTAACTAATTAAAAAAAATCTGAAAAATATGCGGTCGGCGCCCACGACCGTATCGAAAAGATCTACAAATTGCATTTCTTGGCAAGCAGCAAAAAACGAACCGATCTGGCCTCAAAAAACGAACCGGTCAGGCCTAAAAAAAAGATGCGTACAGATATGCAAAAATCCTACTTCTCCAAATCTCCAACAAATACACATCTAATCCAATTTCAATGGTTTCTACCTTCATCAACCAACAATGTAACATCTACCCACTTAGTTATAACCACCACAACAATTAATTTGGGATTTATACCCATTTTTCATAATTAAGCCCTAACTTTCATTTCTTCCCATTTCCATCAAATTTACACCATTAATCTTGGATTCAAGCTTAGATTTCACATGGAGTTTATTATCACATAAAGTTCACATGAAATCATTTTCAAAAACCCCATTTTTGTGCAAGAATCCCAACCCAAAAATCAAATAGTTTTACACCAACTATAATATGAACCGTAAACACACGTAAATGGTTAAAGCAAGTTAAACACTTGCCTCATTGGATAAATCCGACGACCTCGTGTCGGGATCCGCCGGAGCTTGGCCGGAAGTCTCCTCTTTCTCCCCTTTCTCTTTTTCGTTTCTCTTTTCTTTTCTTTTTTTCCCTTTCTCTCTCTTTCTCTCTCGTGGCCTTTTAAGAAAGAAATGTAAGGGTTTTCCCTTATTAAACCCAAAATTGACTCGTATACTCAATTGCGAATCCCTGCTAGTCAAAAAGTCCCCAGAATCAAAACATTACTCCCGGGTACTCTATTCTGACTATATCGGCCCTTTCGAGACTAGTAGTGCACTCAAAATCCCCATCCAAGTCACTTATCAAAAATTCACATTTTTACTCCAATACAGCTCTGCACGATTTTTCGAAGAAAATATTATTTCTTGTCGCTTCACCCAATTGCGACATGATATAAAAATTGTCCAACTCATTTACTTATTCCTGCAAGTAAATATAACACACATTAATATTAATCCGATACTCGCCAAATCAATATTTAATCCACATGTCAAATTTAGTTATTACTCTGAGTATTTAATTACACCACTTATGTAATTTAAATACCCATAAAAGTACGGGGTATTACATACTTACCCCCTTACAAAGGAATTTCGTCCTCGAAATTCGGATACGAAGACTCAGGATCTTTAGCACTTGAAGTATCATGAGGGTTACAGTACTCCACTATATACTCACTAGTGGTACCCACTTGTGTAAAGGCTTAATCACTATAGCCCCAGCTTCACGGAAAGCTTGTTCAATTATTTTCGTACTGATATACTCCATCAGTCATAAGGTCTTACCTCAATAACCACATCACACATTGTGCTTCTACCAACGACATTCGAATAAGACGATCCTATATATCACTGGCTCTATCGCCTCAATACTATTAGAAGGCCGCACCTCACTAAGTGTCGGCTTTGCGTATCCTTTCCAACACGAAACTCCCATCCAAAGATAAAGCAGAATAACACCTAACTACTCATGTCAGTCCTTCACATCTCGGTTCATGGCTACGTAACTCTTACGACGCTCAAAAGTCATCCCAAAACAGTTTGTGGTTACTCCAATCTTGTCAACGGGCTCTAACTCTCGTCCGATACAAATGTCTAGTTATTCGCTCACCTCTAAACAACCAGATGGGGATTGAAAAGACTTTCCAGGAAAAACCTCAAATGGAAGTTTGTCCATAATAAACCGGTAGGAGTTATTACACACAACTCTACCGATCGGTAATTTCCCTTCCCAATTACCATACCACGCTCTACTTCACTTACAAGCTAGGTTAGCTATGGAAGTAAAATAACCGCAGTGACTCCAGAATCACATTCGTACTCCTTTACTAGTCATCAATCACCTCCCGTCTACGCATCAGGATATAGGTGATATGACTTGCCCAAACTAAAACATCATCCCCACTGCTTCTTAAAACCTTTATCGGAGGTGGGGTTCAAGGATGTCATCCCGATTCACAAAAATATTGGGCGGTACATCGACTCGTCTGCCCATTCCGTCAATGGAATCGTCGGCTTGATATAAAATTTTTGGTTGGACATCTCGAACCAACCTATTTCCATCTATGAGTGGTGCACCCGGAGACAAATTCACTATATTCCGCTCAACACCGACTTCCACTTATAACGTCTCACACTAGGTGGTACATTATACTCCCCTTCCTCCCCAGGATATACCAAAAGTCTTGACCCATGCACTTTTCGCCACGATGCGCACTTATGGGCCCTCTAGACATATACCTTCCATTTATGTGCAAGCTCTTCCCAACATTCGGCTGAGTAGGACTCCTCTCTACTTTCCCACAATAATTGTATTTTCCCCTTATCAAGAGATATCCTTAAATGGCTTCCCACAGCCTTTTAATCCATCTTGGGTGCGTTATTATTTTTGCACATATATACTTGGATTATCGTCTCTGTCGCACGACGTTTAACCCATTTTATCATTTCAACTTTGTTTATAACTGCCTCACATGCATATATCTCACATATTTATTCCCATGCCCCTCTAACTCGGACGATTTTGAAATTAGCTAATCAGGGCGCCTACACACCTTATAATTTGCACACATTGGCATAAATATCACATGCGCCTCACATGTAACACACATTACCCTATTGCCCTCACACTCTCATCGTGACTATAATACATAGGTATTCTCAATAACCCCGTAAATTACAACTTAATCCTTATCGACATTGTTCCACCTCATGGTGAAATTTTTTTAGTACTTTGTCACAGCACAATCGGCTTCTCGTGCCTTAGCATATAAGAGTTCTCAGCTTAAAGTGTTTTTGTCTGCACATATCCATTGATTAACATTCAAAAATTATGCCCTAGCATCTATCAACGTCTCTCTACTCACGATGTTCACCAAGATCCATGCGTATCTCATCCCGCAATAACTTTCAAACAAGGAACTATCCCCCAAATGTACTAACACTCGACATTGGCGGTAAACAAATTCCATAAACTTCAAACATATAACCGGGACTCTTAAAATCCTCAAAAATCCTATCCTTAGACATATAAATATAAATCTCAACTCCCATGTCTCTAAAGGAGTGATATAACAATGCACTCTCCCTATCACCAAGTGTTGAGCGCTAAACATAATAACGAGCTCCATCTCTCCACTCTATAGTAAACCCAATATACCTCGAATCATATCAAAAAGGTCCCTACACACCGGGATCAAATATCTCGAGACAACTATATTCTCTAAAGTCTTTATCATAATATAAAAGCGCTCTCGACCCTCTCGCAGGAGAGGCATCGCCAAATAACACATCCTGCACTAAAGCAGCAACCATGATAGCCTTGCAATATATACCCACTATCGTTCTAACCATATATAATCAGTCTACACTCAAGATAATATTATACTCATATAACACATCACTAAAATGAGTAATCTCAATAAAGATATATATTACTATTAATACACCCACACCCACTCACCCGTGGATGACACCAGATATTACCCCACCACTGAAATATATATAAACCACTGTTTTAAAAAACCCGCCTAGGCTCCGCCTAGGCTTGAGGCCTGGGAGAAACGCCCCGCCTTAAGATTTTGACGCCTTATGCTTGGTAAAACCCTTAAGGCGTTTTTTCCTCTAAAAACAACAATGCTTTAGTAAAACGATATCGCCTTTTAAAGATTTTTTTGCAAACTGGACCATTATCTCATCCAAAATAATCAAATAGTATTTTTATTTGCAAATGTTCAGACATATTTTTATGATATGTACAATTTTAGTATTTTAACAGCCTTGTTATGGTTAAAAAATATTAAAATATATTAAAAAGACCTAAACGCCTTTTCACGCCTTTTTACGCCAAGGCCCGCCTAGGCTTTTAAGGCTTAAGGCTTGACCTCCACGCCTCGATCAAGCCCCGCATTTTTTAGAATCTTGATATAAACAGAATAATGTTATCAATATATGCACTAAACTCATCTCACACGTGAATCTAGCGTTAATCAAAATACCGTGACCCATTCGTGTCGCATAAAGCATGACTCATTCTTTGAGGATAAAACTCATGTTTTCTACCTTTCCAATCACCCTGGTTGCTCAAATGGTTCACGAACATAACACGCTTGTCCGAAACATACCGAAAGTTACTTTAATCATTGTCCTTACTAGGCACCATACTCTTATCCCTTTACTCGCTTCAGGCAAAACTAATGCATGTGGTCCTACTCTCCACAAAATACTTCTATATATAATCTACTTATCTCCGGCCATACTGACCATATTAGGATTGTCCTTCTCTCGGACTCTGGTAGTCTCAACACTTATGGCTACCCCCGTTGTTCCCTTTGCTCCCCTGGCCCTAAGGAACACTATTAGCCTTAACAGCCCTGACTGAATTCATCATCACCTGGTAAGAATTCAGCTATCTGAATCATTTAAATGGGTCCCCTGATGGGTCTCCCCCTTGTGGTACTTTACTAACACCATTTCACCCCGTCTTACTCTCCGACTAAATCTTTCAATTCTCTTAGATCCCTTCACAAAGAATCGTTAATATCTCCACTGTAAAAAACACCACATTATCACCATCAACATCGACCGTCCAAGCAGAATTTCCCTTAAGTGCTCGCAACTCTTCGCGCGAGTCCATTACCCACTTAAGAATTCTCTTCTCTATTGTACCTACTTCCTCCGGTACAAAATTCGCTAAATAATTAAATTCATTTTCACAAATGGGCCTCTATCCGTCCCTCCTGTGAGGAGTTCAGAACAATGTTCACATCTCCTCCTAAACACCTGATGAAGGAACTTGGGTTAAACCGTACCTCATATCCTTCCATTGACACGACATCTCACTTCCAAATGTGGTGGTTGACTCCCACCATTATAACTTTGCTCTTACAAGCCAAGAAAAATTTACCCCAAATTTTCACTTCATGGTATACTACACTCCACCATGTGCCAAAGCCTCTGGATATCTAACTTCCATTGGCTAACACACACAATCTCCGCACTTTCTAAAATTCCCATGGATAGTCCTCTTCAAAGACTAGTCTGACTCTCTCCCACTCTAACCACATTGGGTGAGTTTAATTTGACACCACTTTCTGCTATAGCGGTACTTGAAATTCATATGCTGCACCCTAGAATTCCTTACAGCTCATAACTTACCGAGTTACAATAGGGGTGACCTCAACTATGGTCATTATCCCTAACATATTCTATAACCCCAACCGAGCCCCTCCTCCTACTGTCCTCCTAACGGCCCTCCCTGGTCGTCCTTCATTGTTCGGCATACAAAGCACACCCAAACGTAAAATAAGATTCACTCATATATATACACTATAGCAGCAGAACGAAATCTCACCATAGGAATCAACAATCATAAACATAGGGCTCTATATCAAATAGAAAGCAACGCTGAAAGCGTAGTGCGTCCGCACAGATTCCTAAGGATACTACAACCTGATGCTCTGATACCATCTGTGACACCCCGCCTAATAAAATATCGGGTGATCAGTCCTATATCAAATTAAAATAGGAATCTCAAATGGTTCATTCTCAGCATCACTGCCAAAAACCATTTAATTACTAATAACCTATTAGGCCCGTCATCAAATTTTAAACTTTCTAATATTTTTAACTTAAACACATAATCAATCCATCCATAATATCAATATACACAACAGTTGAATTAAATAAACGAATAACCGATAACTCTCGGTAAAAATTATACAACTATATCGAATAGGCGTAAAAATAAAATAAATGACAACAGTTGGGCATAGGCCCGAATGTAACTCATAATACCTCCTATCTAGTTCACAAGGATAGAAACGTCTAAAAATATCCCTGCTAGCATCCACAGCTGCAGTAGCAACGTCTGACCCGAAGGAATAATATCATTCAGGCGTCCTTGTGTCTGGACACCTAAAAAGGTTTTGAAGAAAGAGAAAAATATATACAAGCGGGTCAGAGACCGAGGTTTAAAAATATTTAAGCAAGTGTTTAAAATACCTTAACTTATTAAATATGATATTCTCCATATTTAAACTGGTGTCTCACTCACCTAAGATACCCCTTACCTCTCATCTAACAGTGCACACCTAACGCATGCATTTTAAACACCCTAGTTACGCTACCCAGCCTAACTAGCACCTCGCACAACTTCCAAGTCACTATACGCTATCTCGTACCCCACTTATAAAATATTATAAGCATTCGCCCGAGATTATGCATAATAGATTCTCACTATTAATTTATCCGTTAATTATGAGTAACTTTCACTAGTTATAATACATTATTCATGCTTTAGTGTTATTTTCCTCGTATATAATGTTCACATCTTTATATACGTATATCACATTTTATTCCGGATTTTATATTTCCGGATGTAACCATTTATTTCTCACTTTATTCTTCATTTGTCCACACACACACACACACACACACACGCACACACACACACACACACATATATATATATATATATATATATATATATATATATATATATATATATATATATATATATATATATATATATATGTATGTATCTTTTCACATCTTCACATATATATACAATATACCATACACATAAAATGTATCAATACTTATATATCACACACTATATAAGTATATAGCCATCCCTTAGAGCTTTAACTCAATGGATGCAGTCTCTCAATGCTATCATCTTTCAGGGAATTACTCACATACCATCATGGGTTACAAGCGGTCGGACTCTCACACCGACTTGGTAAAAACCAAATCACAACATATGGGATGCGGTCATAGTTCCTAACCTGCAAGTGAACCCGAATCATACCCAAGACGTCTCACCCCAAATAAAATCACACAATATAAAAATGAACGCTATGACCTGGAAACTATACGCTCCCTGCTCCTCAGGCCAAGGGCCTCATCCACATCGCACAACTTCCCATAATAGCACTAGAGGGGTATGTATTACACAAATATATCATTCACACACAGAAATACTTATAATCATATCATATATATACTTTCTCTATACCCTTATATATGTAATATCAAATCCGGCTATCATGCCTATCACCTATGGCATTAGCCTGTAAATCCTGAATATAGCAATTCGTAATAATATATAACTATTCACGCACTTATATTTTAATCCCAAGTATTCACTCACCTGCTGTACAATTATCGCATTTATTTCTCCCGACTAGTATCTTATCACATATAGTTAATATTCTAATATCATCCTACTCACACATTCGGATACTCATATATAATCGACATATATATACTCTACACGCATAAATATATACATACGAACCCGCCGAAATAATTCATCGAGTGTCGTTCGTCCCAAACACTCCTAAAATTCATACCCCAGATTTAATTCCCACTGACCCAAGGTTATATAATGTTCCTTAATATTTCTCAAAGTCCTTTACTCATCCACGGACATCCCCAAAATAATCCAGATTTGATTTCCCATCAAAGATTTCAGTCTTAAATACCCTTACGTAATAAATTCATAACTAATTAAAAAAATCTGAAAAATATGTGGTCAGCGCTCGCGACTGTATCGAAAAGATCTACAAATTGCATTTCTTGGCAAGCAGCAAAAAACGAACCGATCTGGCCTCAAAAAATGAACTGGCCCGGCCTAAAAAAAAGATGCGTACAGATATGCGAATATCCTTCTTCTCCAAATCTCCAACAAATACACATTCAACCCAATTTCAATGGCTTCTACCTTCACCAACCAATAATGTAACATCTATCCACTTAGTTATAACCACAACAACAATTAATTTGGGATTTGTACCCCTTTTTCATAATTAAGGCCTAACTTTCATTTCTTCCCATTTCCATCAAATTTACACCATTAATCTTGGATTTAAGCTTAGATTTCACATGGAGTTTATTATAACATCAAGTTCACATGAAATCATTTTCAAAAACCCCATTTTTGTGCAAGAATCCCAACCCAAAAATCAAATAGTTTTACACCAACTATAATATGAACCGTAAACACACTTAAATGGTTAAAGCAACAGTTGCCTCGTTGGATAAATCTGGCGACCTCCACCGGAGCTTGGCCGGAAGTCTCCTCTTTTCTCCCCTTTCTCTTCTTCCTTTCTCTTTTTCTTTTCTTTCTTTCCCATTCTCTCTCTTGTGGCCTTTTAAGAAATAAATGTAAGGGTTTTCCCTTATTAAACCCAAAATTGACTCGTATACTCAATTTCGAGTTCCTACTAGTCAAAAAGTCCCCAGAATCAAAACATTACTCCTGGGTACTCTATTCTGACTATCTTGGCCCTTTTGAGACCAGCCGTGCACTCAAAATCCCCATCCGAGTCACTTAACCAAAATTCATATTTTTACTCCAATACAGCTCTACACGATTTTCTGAAGAAAATTTTATTTCTTGTCGCTTCACCCAACTGCTACATGATACTCATTTACTTATTCCTACAAGTAAATATAACACACATAAATATTAATCAGATACTCGCCAAATTAATATTTAATCCACACTTCAAATTCAATTATTACTCCGAGTATTTAATTACACCACTTATGTAATTTAAATACCCATAAAACTACGGGGTATTACATTTATTTGATAAAAATGTTCCATTTTAAGTAAAATTACTATTCTACCCATTTGTTTCCAAAATCACCTTTTACTCCATTTCTCAAGTGTTAATTTTACCAAACACTATTAAGTTATTGATACCAATTTCTTAGTCTTTTAACCCTTTAACGCCTTTTTACACTTGGTGTAATATTCATTTTAATTGGAAACACTTTTACACCTTTAGTTCCTTTCAACTTCATAAGTGTTAATATTTTTCAACATTACTAAGTTACACACACTAACTTTTCCATGTTTACCCTTTAACACTTAATGAAATCTTTTATCAATATTTCTCCCAAACACATATTTCTTTACTTTCTTTATTCAAGAAATCCACTTACACTCAAGACTACTTTTATAAGAAAATATCATTTCTTTTTATCAACATGTGTAGTCTTATAATCTCATATTCATTATATCTTTTAGTCCCAATTTCACATACTTTGAAGACTAATTTCTAACTTTTCTTATTTCTTGTTTAAACTCAACAAAATCTTCTTTAAACTTGTTTATATATTCAATATTAAAATACTACAAGTTTATCTACATGAGAAGATGGATTTTAATCCAAAATCCTACTACATGGTTTAAACATGTATTTCATCATGGAAATCATTATACTTGCAAAAATATATTTTTAAGGCACAAGGACATTTAATTTTTTTCTTCAAATATAAAAAATATCTACTTTTTCATAAAACCATCGTTTTGCAAGAACTTGAAATATTATTATTTCACCAAATGTTTCCCAAAATTATCATTATTTCCTAACATTTTTATTTCATAATAATGTTCAACACCAATATTTCTACAAATGCCCATTTTCATATAAATTCCATCCTCAATATTCCAAAATCTTGAAATATTTACTAATTCTTTAATTTCAACAAAACATCATTTTCCAACAAAATCACATCACTTGCAAACATTTTATTTCATAAAATATTTTCCATCAAACTTACTAGAAAATGTACCATTTTCATAAACATCAACTTTTATTATTTCAAGTCCTTGAAATAGTTTAGGGGTGGCAATTCGGGTTAGTCGTGTCATTTTTGGGTCGTGTTAATTTTTATTTTAGTATAAATTTTGGGTACTGTTGATACAAAAATTAGTATGCTGATGTGGACGAATAATAAGAAGACACGTGTCAATCTACGTGGCACAATAGCAACGAGGAAGATTATTCCCCCGACCAACATACTCATTCCGAGCAACAGGTATACTCCGAGGAACGCCAGTCTTCCGAGGAACACCAACCCTCCGAGGAACTCCAATGCTCCGAGGAACTCTTGGACGACGAGCAACTAAGGCGGTTCGAGCTGCATCTCGACCGCAGCATTGATTGCCAGATAATCAACAGTTCAACTATTCATTGAATGCTTATCACCTTGACGCACACGTTTAAAGAGCATTAAATGAATTACCCTTTCATATGTGTATCATTTAATGTAACACCCATTTATGTACAGCCTAAGGGCTATAAATACCTTGTATCACCCTCATTCAAAGGGACCGGAATTTCTGGATAGCACTTGTAATCGAGAATTCCCAAACACTCAGCAATAACATAACAGTGGACGTAGGCCATTCATATAAGGCTGAACCACTTTAAAATCTTTTGTCTCATTTATTTATCTGTGATTAAATAATTAGAGTAATCTAGTTTTTTACATCAACAGATTGGCGCCGTCTGTGGGAACGATTGTTATTATCGTTTTTCACCAAAAATCATTCATCATCAATGGCGGATAATCCGGAATCTAGCAATCGAACCGCTGGAAATGCTGGAAATCCTCCAAATCCCTCTGCACCTCCATATCTGGCTGGGATTATGATGAATCTGGCTCTAGGACAAACCGCCATGCAGGAAACAATGAGGCAACTCATACAAACCCTTCATGGCGGTGCACCTGCACATTCAGGACAGCAAAGTGGTCAGAGGCAAACTTATTTATTTTCTTCACGATCTAGGTGTACTGAGTCATATCGTAATGAGGAGTCTGATGATTTCTCTTATCAACCTGGGTGAACTTCGTCAATAAGGCCTAAAGATACTGATCAACGTATCACTCTCTCTCCAGAAAGACCCAGTACCTTGGAAAGACTGAGTAGGGTGTCTCCTTTCAGTCGATTAGGCCCTAGGAGGAATAAGAGTCCACCTAAGACCATGTCGAGGAGTTTTCGATGACCATCAGATCTAAGAGAAGGATCAGCACAATCACGACCAGTTGCTCGTCAAGATAGATATCAGGAGGCCACATTAGAACAATCAATTGCTCGAACTAATAAGCCCGAGGAAGGAAAAGATGCGTGGAAGGGTTCTATTCAGCGCTTAGAGGATAGATTGGGAGAAATGGCTAAGGCGAAGAATCCCTTACAACGAACTTTTGTTCAAGGGACACCTTTTGTCCAGGCCATTGTGGGTTTTCCTACCCCATCAAAGTTTAAAGCACCAGTGGTGACCCCCAAATATGATGGAAAGACAGATCCTGTTCTTCATATAGAGCAATATCAAGCTGCCGGCGATATCTAAGTTGTCCCCGACGAGATGAGATGCAGAGCATTCTCAGAAACTCTTACTGGAGCTGCCCAGATATGGTACAACAATCTTCCTCGGGGTAAGATTTCAACTTTCTTTCAGTTGGCCGAGTTGTTCATCGGCAATTTCTGTTTTAGAGCAAAGCCAGTAAAACGAGTAGCACACTTGTTAAGTGTTAGACAAAAATCTGGTGAGAGTACTAGAGATTACATAACTCGTTTCAATAACGAGAAGCTGGAAGTCATAGATTATGAGGAGAAGACAACAATCACCGCCTTGATGAGTGGGTTGTTGCCTAATAAGTTGTATTACACTTTGGCGAAAGATCCACCTAAAACTATGTCAGAGTTGATGGCAAAAGCGGCCAAAATCATGAATGCTGAGGAGGCTATGGTTGCAAAGAAGAATATGGATAAAGAAACCAAGGTGGAAGACGACAAATCCTAGAAGAAAGAGCATAAGAGCAATGGCGGTGACAAGCATTCCAAGAATAATAGGTCGTCATGGGAAGTCCTGAAGAAATTCGATAATTATACTCCTTTGAAAATGGGTACTAATCATGTCTTGGAAGAAATCAAGAATAACGAGGAAGTAAAGTGGCCAAAGAAACTGAGGTCAGACCCTGAACTGAGGAACATGGATAAATATTGTGAGTTTCATAAGGATCACGGCCATATGACCAAAAATTGCATAGCTCTTCAGAACGAGATTGAAACACTCATTCGAAGAGGAAAACTAGCGAAGTATGTTGATCGGGGAGGCGAAAGAAGAAATAATGACCGAACTAGAGAAAGATCTAGATCTCCTCGTCGAGCAGAGGAGAAAAAGAAAAGGGATCATGAAGATGATACAGAGGGTGACCCCGATCTTCCCAAGAAACCAAGGCAGCCAGAACGAGAGGTATTCTCCATACGTTTTGGGTCATTTGATTGCAATGTTATTACAGGAGGAGATGCAGGAGGAGATCTTACTGCAGAAAGAAAGCTTACCTCGGAGAGGCACAAGCTTGCTCGTACATTCAACGAATAAATTTGGCCGAGGAGGATCGTCCGAGGAAGGTAAACAAAGAGAAGCTGGTTATTGGCTTTTCAAAAAATGACCTGGCAGGTGTTCTTTACCCTCACGACGACCCTTTGGTGATCAAAATGAGGATGAAAGAAGTAGTGATTTCAAGGGTGCTGGTAGACAATGGCAGTTCGGCGGACATCATGTATTATTCATGCTTTGACAGTTTAAATTTGAAATTATCTCAATTGGAACCTTATCACAGACCTCTATTGGGTTTTGCTGGTGAGAAAGTCTTTCCACTTGGGACGATCAAGTTGGATATATTCATGGGAACTTGGCCTGCTTGTCGGACAGAAAGAATACACTTCTTTGTGATGGATAAGAATGTGCAGTCAGCTTACAACATCATCATGGGAAGAGTTGGTCTGAAGAAGTTGGAAGCAGTCCCATCTACAGTACATCAGTGCTTAAAATTCCCAACAAATTTCGGAGTAGGAGTTGTGAAAGGTGATCAGAAAGTAGCTCGGGAATGCTATTATTCGTCTACCGAGCAAGAGGAGCTTAAAGAATCAAGGAAAAAGACTACTACCTACCAAGTGGAGGAAGGTACAGAAATTGAAACACTTGATCCCAGAGATGAATCCCAACTTGTAAAAGGACAGGTGGTGGAATCTATAGAAAATGTTATTCTGGACGACGAGCACCCTGAACGAGTAACCCAGATAGGTTCATCGTTGGATGTTTCAATAAAACAGGAGTTGATAACTTTTTTGAGAAACAGAAAGAAAACTTTTGCATGGAGTCATGAAGACATGCCAAGAATAGATCCAAACTTCTTATGCCATGAACTCAATGCGAATAAGGAGATCAAGCCTGTAAAGCAGAGAAGAAGAGTGTTTAGTCCCGAGAAGAATCAGGCTATACAAGAGGAGGTCGACAAGCTCCAAAAAGCCCAATTCATTGAAGATGTGAAGTATCCAGACTGGTTGGCAAATGTGGTGATGGTGAAGAAGAAAAACAATAAATGGAGAATGTGTGTTGATTTCACTGATCTCAACAAGGCCTGCCCAAAGGATCACTTTCCATTGCCAAGAATTGATCAATTAGTGGATTCTACCTCGGGACACGAGCTGCTCAGCTTCATGGACGCTTACTCTGGTTACAACCAGATCAAAATGAAACCTGAAGACAGGGAAAGAACTTCTTTTATTACCCCTAGGGGAACTTATTGTTATAATGTTATGCCTTTTGGTTTGAAAAATGCTGGAGCAACATACCAGCGGCTGATGAACAAGGTTTTTGCCGAATAAATCAGTTGCAATATGGAGGTCTATGTCGACGATATGCTGACAAAGAGCAAGAAAGTTGCTGATCATCTAGTTGACTTAGGTCAGACCTTCGATCAATTGGATAAATACCATATGAAGCTCAACCCGAAGAAGTGCACCTTTGGAGTACGAGAAGGAATGTTCCTCGGGTACATCGTCAACCAGCGAGGCATTGAGGCAAATCCAGCAAAGATCAAAGCTCTTTTAGGGTTGCGATCTCCAACGACGAAGAAAGAAGTGCAGAGTCTTACAGGACGAGTTACAGCGCTTAATAGATTTGTATCTCGAGCAACTGATAAGTGCCTTCCATTCTTCAAAACACTCCGAAAAACTTTCGAGTGGAATGATGAATGTGAAAAAGCCTTCCAAGACTTGAAGAAATATCTGGGAACACCTCCACTGCTGTCCAGACCAGTGATGGGAGAAAATTTGTACTTATACCTGGAAGTATCAGAGAATGTAGTCAGCTCGGCATTGATCAGATTGGAGAATGGAGTCCAGAAGCCAATTTATTACACAAGTAAGGCTTTCCGAGGTGCAGAGATCAGGTACCCAAAGTTGGAAAAATTGGCATTGGCATTCATTAAAGCAAGTAGAAGAATGAGGCCATATTTCCAGGCCCATACCATCGTCGTATATACCGACATGCCATTGAGACAAGCCCTTCATAAGCCAGAAAAATCAGGGAGACTGATGTAGTGGGCAATAGAGCTCGGTGAATATGATATTGTGTATGAACCCAGATTATTATTAAAATGGCAGGCTGTAGCAGACTTTATAGCAGAATTTACATATCCTGATACCCCCGAGGAACAAAAGTTGCTCGCTGACCAACCTGTGGATGTTACAGGATCAACAGACACAAGTCCAGATCAACTCCGGTTGGTAAAAGGGCTTGTGGATGTAGAAAGATCATCAAATTCAAACCCAGACCAACTCCGGTTGGTAAAAGGGCGAGAAGAGATAGTCGACAAAGAACGAAAAATACCAGGGGAGGATGAAAGGAAACAGTAGATATTTCACCGAGGAACTCTGTCAGATAAGAAATTTAAAGACGAGTCACCTACATGGAGATTATATGTAGATGGGTCATCTTGCACAACAGGTTGTGGGGCAGGGATTGTTTTGAACACCCCAGACGAGATTGATGTGGAATATGCCTTACGATTCCAATTCAAAGCTTCCAATAATGAGGCTGAGTATGAAGCCTTGATAGCAGGTCTTAATTTAGCAAAGATTATGGAAGCGCAACAAGTGATGGTATTAAGTGATTCTCAATTAATTGTGAATCAGATGATGGGAACGTATGCAGTTAAAGGAGAATTAATGGTGAAATATCATGCAAAGGCGATGGAGTTGTTGGCAGAATTTGATGACATCCAGTTGATCAGAATTCCAAGACTGGAAAATGCACAAGCAGACGCACTGGCCCGACTAGCATCAGCTACTCGTACCGAGCTACGAAGAACGATACCAATTGAAGTGTTAGAAAGTCGAAGCATAAATGAAGACCTGACGATGAATGTTATAACCCTTGATTTATGACCATCTTGGATGGATCCCATCAGAGCATATATTGAAGAGGGAGAATTGCCGGAGGATAAGCTCGCGGCCAAGAAAGTGAAGTTTAAAGCTGCTCGGTATGTACTAACTAATGGTATTTTGTATAGACGATGAATTATGGTAGGTTTACAGAGATGTGTGCATCCATCCGAGGTGAAGGAATTGATTGAAGAGATCCATGAAGGGTCTTGTGGAGCCCATGTAGCAGGTCGGACACTTTTACAAAGGGTGATGACACAAGGATACTACTGGCCGACGATGAGGGCTGATTGTATAGCCTATGCTAAGAGATGTGATAAATGCCAACGTTTTTCCTCCATCCGACGAACTCCAAAAGCATTGTTGACACCCATAACTTCTCCTTGGCCATTTTCCATGTGGGGAATTGATTTGGTTGGACCACTGCCAACGACCCGAGGAAGATTCAAGTACCTCGTTGTTGCAGTGGATTATTTTACTAAGTGGGTTGAAGCTGAGCCACTTATTGATATGACATACGAGAAGGTGTACCAGTTTGTTTGGAAGAATATCATCTACCGATATGGTCTCCCTCATGCCTTCATCACAGACTATGGAACACAATTTGATAACGAGGAGTTTGCCGCCTATTGTCATCAATCAAACATTTTGAAGGTTCATTCAGCACCAGGGCATCCTCAAAGAAATGGGCAGACTGAAGTGACGAATAGAACATTATTAAATGGTTTGAAGAAGAGGCTAAGTGAGGCTAAAGCTAATTGGATTAATGAGCTACAGTCAGTGTTGTGGGCTTACCGAATAACTCCCCGAGCAGCAACTGGAGAATCACCATATATGCTGGCATTTGGAAGTGAGGCTGTAATACCTGCCGAGTTGGGTCTTCCAACACACAGAGTGCTGAATTTCAATTCCCCAGTCAGCGACTTGATGAGGAGATTATATTTGGACATGCTCGAGGAAGTTAGAGAAGAGGCAGCCATTAGGAATGCTGCTTATCAAGATCGAACAACCCTGTTCTACAACAAGAGGGTAAAAAAATGCAACTTAAAAGAAGGAGATTACGTACGAAAGAAGGTCATTCATAAGCACAATAAGTTGGAAGAAAACTGGCATGGACCTTACCGAGTTACTGCAGTTGTCCGACCAGGAACTTACCGAATAGCAACTCTAGAAGGAGAAGAATTTAAGAATGCATGGAATGCTGAACACCTACGCAAGTATTATCAGTGATGTAAAATGTAAAGCAGTTCCATCAATATGAATAAAATGATGATATTTCACAATCTTCTCTCCTTTTATTGAAAGTTTTTCGGGGAATACTAGTGTGTTTAACACTACGCTGCTCGGCAGTAAAGCTGCTCGACAGTAAAAAGAAGACGATAGTTCAAACCCACGACCAACTCCGGTTGGTAAAAGGGCGAGAACAAACTATACTCCTTTGGTTAGGAGGCATACACTAGTGTGACCAACTAAGGTTGGTAAAAGATCTAGTGGACATGATAGTTCAGACCCACGACCAACTCCGGTTGGTAAAAGGGCGAGAACAAGCTATACTCCTTTGGTTAGGAGGCGTACACTAGTGTGACCAACTAAGGTTGGTAAAAGATCTAGTGGACATGATAGTTCAGACCCACGACCAACTCCGGTTGGTAAAAGGGCGAGAACAAGCTATACTCCTTTGGTTAGGAGGCGTATACTAGTGTGACCAACTAAGGTTGGTAAAAGATCTAGTGGACATGATAGTTCAGACCTACGACCAACTCCGATTGGTAAAAGGGCGAGAACAAAAGATGATCAACGAAAGACCAATCTCGGTTGGTTAGGAAATAAGGTATGCTCTCAAATGCCAACTTATGCTGGTCGGGAAGTAAGTTTATTACATAAAAGTTCCTCGAAGAACAAATATTCCAAACTGAACCAAGTATAGTTGGTCGGGGATAAAAATCCACTAACTGTAGTTGGTCGACGAGGAAAAATCTTTGACCTTGGTTAGTCGGGCACATTTTATGAAAAAGACAAAATTTACCAAGTATAGCTGGTCGGGTATAAAAACCCATTAACTATAATTGGTCGACGAGCTCAACTTAACAACCTTGGTTGGTTGTAAGAAATTTTAACATTTTTATACTCATTACTTTATTGTTAAGTAGTCGAGCAACATTACTGGTACTTGTAATTTTTTACTAAGTTGGTCGATGAATATCACAATATTGTTATCTATTTAAATAGATACATATGCATAAATATAAAGTGTTTGACAAGCACAAAATAATAGCAATACAGATTTGCAAACAGAGAATGAAGGTCTTTCATTAAAATTCAAAACGAATTACAATTTACATATGTGTACTAACTATTACATTGAGATCCCTACTCTATTGGTTTCTTTCCCTCAGCTTTTGAAATAGGTTCCTCGCCAGCAGGCGGATCATTTAAAGTCTGAGGAGAGTTAATGAAGTTCAAATCCTTCAGCATCCTAACATTCATTACTGAAGGAGTATCCAATAGATGCTCGGGATGAGATACTTCAATCTGAGAGTGAAGATTATAGTCGCCAAGGTATTTTGCGATTAAGCACCGAGGAATGGCACGAGCTGGGATCCATTCCATGTCTAAGTTATACGGTGGCACTGGCAAGTCAAGAACCCCGGGATCATAATAATCCCACAGGTAGTGCCCCTGTTCAAGCTTCAGCACGGCCAAGGCATTCAGCCAACCTTGCTTGTAACCTTCATTATTGGCATTTTCAATGCGAGCATCCAAGTGATAAAGGGCCTCATTGTAGCCTGCATTCCAGAACTCCCTGGGTTGTTTATTAAATTGAAATGTCAACTTTTCAAGCTTCTCAAGAAAGTTTCTGGCAAGAGCATCCTTATTATCCAGAGCAGACTTCGTCGCAGTAAGTTGATCCTCCAAAGTTAGGATTTTCTTGGACATTTCAGACAAAGCCCGATCTTTTGCATTCAACTGGTACGCTTGAGTTTCCAATGTTGACAGAGTACGAGCTTCTTCAATACTACGAGGAGTTCTTGATCGACTCCGAGCAGGTGGAGTACTTCGTTCCTCGACAACATCCTGGGCAATTCTTCCTCGCCCACGAGAACCTCTTCCTCGTCCCAGAGTAGAAGTACCAGATCTTCGCAGGATATCAAACTCTTACCTTAATTTAGCATTCTCAACCTCTAAGAAGGAAAATCCCTCATCGGTCACTGGGATTACCGCTGTTGAAGAAGAGGCTGCAGACTTATATTGTGCTAACTCTTTCTGCAAATTATTATTCTCTTGCTCCAGCAGTTCAGCAATTTGTCTACAAGCTTCAACTTCTCCGTTTAGGGTCCTCTCCCTAACATCATACCCAGTAAGGAGTTTGTCGTAGCCCTTCTCGGTAGAAAGATGTTGATATTTCTTTTCATACCCCTCATGTAACAAGGCATTTGACTCCTTGTACTGAGCCTTAAGATCTTCTAGAGTATATTGAAGCTCTTCGATCATATCATAGTAAGCCACGTTATTGGCCACAGCTCGATCAAGTAAGCCCTTCAGGTATTGATAAGCTTCTACTGCCTGCTCTGAAGCACCATGGCCAAGGATGTCGGCAACTTCTGATGCACTTAGGTCTGTGTGACCAGCTTTATAATAGTCATGGCATTGCTGCATCAACTTTGTGTCATTAGCAGACAGAAGATCCATCCTGGCCAGAAACTAACAGAGAAAGAAAAAGAAGATCAAGACAGAGTGCAGATAAAGAAGAGACAATCATATGGAAGAAAAGAATTCAAATTTTATTAGATCATAAGGCAAAGTTACAAAGATCTGGGATACAAAGTACAAGTAAAAGAAAAACAGAAAGAGAATACCGAACAACTTCACACCTTTTCCTTGTCTCCTAAGACTTTCTCGGGAGGCTGGGACGAGGAGCTTGGTTGCTCGGTGGAAATAATGAGTTGGTCGGCGGGAGCTGGAACTTGTTCTGGAGGAGCTGGCAGAGATGAAAGCTCCTCGATAGCAGGCTGGGGAAGGATGAGATCACCCACTACCAATGAAGATTCTTCTGAGGCAGCTTCGTCCTCTTCTTCATCCTCGATGGCTGGGGGAGGACCAGGGAGATGCTGTTGAAATAACTCGGAGTCCTCTCTCACCTTCAATTCTTGTAAAGCAGCAACCCAGCCATCTCGGAAGTATTTCAAACTTCCATATTGCACCTGAGTCATCATGGCAGCTACTCCCTTGTTCCACCCTTTGTCCCAACCTGTGTTGAAAGATTTCTTTATTGCCATCTTTCTTTTCATTTTCTCCGAGGAGAGCTTCTCGGATAGAAGGTCCTCGGAGGCTTTCAGCTTGGCCTCCAACTCCTCCTTCTGACGATTTGCTTCGCGCAGAAGGGTCAGCTCTTCCTCAGCTGATTTCAGCTTATTTTCAAGCTCCCCGAAAGTAGTGAGCTTCTCGGCGTATTTTTTATTCTCTCTTTCCAAGTCCTTCACTTTATTTCCCAACTGCATCTTCTCTGCTTCAGATGCAGCCAATTTCTTCTCCCATTCGCCTTTATCCTCGTCGTACTTTTGACGGGATTCCTTCAGAGATTGGGCCAAACCCTGGAATGCATCCTCTACTCCAGACGAGGAGCTTGAAGCCTTGAGCGCTTCATCTTTCTTCACAATGGTGTTAAAGCAACTCACCAGCTGAAAAAATGGGGTAGTGATGAGTTAATGCCGAGATACATATATTGATAAGAAGAATTAAAGATAAGAAGAAACTTACTGAAGCAATGTGACGAGTAGCTAGGGATGTCAGCATATCCCTAGACATGTTTTCCTCGATGCCTTGGACTTCAGGAATAGTCCAAGTCTTTACCGAGCTCATTGCAGAGCTCGGGGGAATAATGGTTGGAACACCAGCTCCACTAGCTTGGAGCTGGGGAATGACTTCAGAAAAACTAACCGAGGAAGACTTCTTCAATCTCCTCGGTGTTTTCTCAACAACCTCAACCAAAGAAGAATTTTTGGTTGGAGAGATAGTGATTACTTCCACAGGCGCATCCTTCTGTACAGGAGCCACTGGGGGCTTCTCGGCGGCCTTCTGAGGAGCAGCAGAAGGGGCAACATCCATTTTCTTTGTCCCCTTTGGGACATCAAATTTATTTCTCTTTCCATCTCCAGTAGAGGAGGTCTCTTCAAAGAGAGCAGGAACTCTTCTCTTGCCCATCTTCTGACTCAAAGGAATGTGAGAGTCTGGTGAAGAGTCTTCAAAAGCTGGCAATGGTTCGCTAATGCTAGCCACAGGACGAGCAGTATAAGAAGATGTATAGCTCCTGTACTGCAACAAATATGAAGCAGACCTAATGTGCTCGTCTGCAACCTTCTGATGCAAACTCCAGATATGTTTTAAATGCTTGATATTAACTTCTGTTTCTTTTGGAGTTTTTCTCTTGCTGTCAACTGCAAATAAAAGCATAGTGAAATATCAGTCATACATTTTGTCAAACACAATGAAATCATAATTTCAAAAAATAAAATAAGATGAAAATAACCTATCCCATTGCCATATGGAGGGCATTTGGGACCCTCATATACTTCGTCTCCAACCAAAGGGGCATGTTGCCAACTTTTTATAATTACTCCATGTTCAAAATAATCCATGTTAGCATCAGGGAGGTTGACTACTAGAGCCCTACTCAAAAATCTAGTTTTTAAATAATAAACATTGTCAAAAACAGCCCATCTATAACAGTACATAATCTCAGGAATTCCTATACGAGTTCCATGAGTTTGATTTAACCTATACACCCCATTAACTATTCTCCATGTGTTGGGGGCTATTTTTGCAGGGACAATGTCGAAATACTGACAGAACTCTAAGTATAAAGGGTTTGGTGGAAAAGAAAATCCACATTCAGCAATAAAGAGGCTAGGGAACCAATGTCCCTCAGCCAACTCTAAGTATTATGTCATGCTTGCAAATTGTTCCACAAATATCAAAGAAACAGGAACATGAAAACTGAAAGATTCATATCCCAAACAAAAAACACAGTCAAACTTAAATAACCAATTTGTAATCTTTATATGTATCAAGATTAATCAAATTATTAGTGTGATACATATAAGGAAATACAATGCACATAATTATTATGCGAGAGATTGTGAGAGTGAATAAGTCTAAGAAGCTACATGAGCTCACCGTTAAGAAATTGCATAGTTTCAACTTTCAAGTCTGTCGTCAAATAGTCGGTATGCAAAATCTTCCTCCCGTACATAAATTAAAAGATATTAGAACTTTTGGGATGGTTTTTACATATTTTTTTAATTCTTTTTCACGTATCTTTTTCACATACGTATTTTTAATTCCATTTTACAACTGCTATCAGACTTGCTCACTTAACATTCGCACGCCACTAACGGAGCGGACATCATTTTTTCGCACTGAATTGATACAAGATTTATATTAGAGTTACATAGGCTTTGATTTAATTCATGTATGAGTTATTTCGAACATTTACATGTCTTAATTAATATTTCTCTTTCAATTCCACACCCCACCCCCCTCCAAAAAAAAAAACACCCTAACAAGCAAAGATAAAAAATTGCATCCGTCTTCTTTTTACTAACATTTGCTTCTTTCTCAACTTTTAGCTTTTCATTTGCAACGACAGGCGCAGAAGAAGCAACTTCCTTTGCATCATCTTCTTTCAGGGAAGTCATTGGCAATATCACTACAACCTTGAACAATCCAATATAATGAAAGCTTATCTGCATTTAAAGGTAAAGGGCATAGCTAAATCAAGATTTGACATGTCATCTACCATTATATAAGAAAACAAAAACAAATCAAACACAACAGAACTCATATTGATGAAGTTTATGATATATGAGCTCTGCATATTCAGCGAAGTCACTTTTCAATTTAGGAATAAAATTATCCAGGGAGTTCTCATCACTTTTTTTAACAAGCAGGTCAGCAGTGTGTTTATAATCGGCTTCTTCCACAATCCTGTGATAATGGCAAAAGCAGCGATACCAAACTTTAACTAACAAAAGTTTATTGGAATCCATAAGTCAAGCTACATGACTATAAATGGCATAGCGTAGTGTATTATCACTAGTTTGTGTACATGGGTGTTGCTTTTTGACTCTAGATTATGAAAAATAAGATTTTGTTTTGAGATGAGATGAGAGATTAGAAGAGAAAAACACTTTCTTGTTGGGCTTAGAGATTGAAAATGACAATATTCGCCATCTTGAAAGTACTTCCATAAAATGAGCATGCCTATGTATCGGTGATGAGTAAACATAATCTTATGGGGAATTCAAATGTGAACTTAAAATCAGAACAATCACTTGAGCAAAATCTCCAACTGCATAATCTCATACAATAACATAACCATTAGGATGCAACTGAAATATTCGTTGGATTCTTTCAAACAATATATTGTAGAACAAATACAAAAAGGCGAATATCTCAACCAGTACCATTTAGTAGCTACCCTTTGTACTTATAAGGTATCAAAATGAGTTTTTTTGTTGGCATGGATTGGTAAACATCTTTACTAGTTTTTTTTCTCTTTTTAAGGTCTTTATCCCTCGAATAAATGAGGCACATGCCTCATAAGCCTCAAGGTGGTTCGCACGGAGGCATAAGCCTCACCGGTAAAAGGCGTAAGCCTCATTTAGACCCCCTAGAGGCACAAACCCCAAGGCTCTTTCCTCTCTCCTTGCCACGCCTTTGAAAAAATTGCTACTACCTAGACCAACATTTAAAACCCAAGGAGCAACACAATAACAAGCACACAATATAAGAAAATTCTTCTCCGATAGAATTCATTATGCAAAAGTGGGACTAAACTAGACCCTACTTTTACATATTGCATATTTTAGTGCATTCCCTCAAAATCATTTTTTCTTGATCTAAAAGCCTTAAAATTTCAATATTCTTTATATTTTGGAACAGGCCAAACCAACGAAAGGATTGATTAGATTACAAAGAAAAATATTATATAAGCATGTTAAGTTCACTAAAATCTTGTTAGAAGCTGCAAGTGCAAAAATCAAGTCTAGTACAATACTCATTTTTATTGTTCATATCATATAAATAGAGAAAAAAAATGGACCCAGTTGTCATTATATATGCGACTACTATATTCAATAGATCATATAAATTAAAGATTGTATGAATGACTCTAATTTACAAAGTCATTTTGTGTATCACAATAGTATGTTGTTGTGTCTAGATAAATTTGTTATAAAATCGACAATACCGAACGTCGGTGCTGGACAAATTAACTCCTTATGTTACGTGGCAATGTTCCTGGACCTATTTCAAAAGAGAATCAGAAATGATATGATATTGGCCTGATTTGGAGAGATGACTGATTGACTGGAAGCATGAAATTATACTTACAATAATGTTGTTTCATTGTGCCATATTAAGTACAAACACAACCAGAAAGAAATTGATTTAATATTGAGTACGATGGAAAGAAAAATGGTAAATTTGTATTACTAAAACTTTGAAGGGAAGCTTCGGAACCTTGAAAGAAACCTTCCCACCGTAAGTCACCATTTTTCCTCTACCCTGCGCAATATCTATCGCTTACAAAAACCACCTAAAATATATGTTGAGGTAATTACAACTTTTAACCTCCATAAAAAATTTGTTGGACCTTAACTTAGAACGATGAAAAGGGACCAAATCAAGTCCGAATCCTTTGGAGGAAACTTTGGTAAAGACTCTGTAGCTGTGAGATTTCAATCTAAGAGATGATGGTGAGTGAGAATATTAAACCAATGATGGTGAAGGTGAAGGTGAAGCTCTCTTGTTGTAGCTAGGGTTAGGGTTTTTGATTGCAAGAGACTAGTGCGAAACTCATTTTTGTGTATAGCATAGAGAGAGAAAACATTGAGAGGGAGAGCTAATTGCATTTGGAATTCGCGAATGAATGGGTCAAACTTTAGGTCAAAAATTTCTCCATTTTTAATATTCACTTGTAAAATTATGAACTAAAACTAGCATGGAAGCCACGCATCTATATATTTAACTATAAAAATTGTACATATTAATTGTTACGTTAAATTTAAAGAACCAATAAGTTAAAAAGAGTGATAACATAATGTGATAAAGAACTGCTGCCCTGCCCTTCATCATCAGCCGAGGTGATCATCAGATTTTGTTTTGTTCCCAAAATCAATACTATGAATTTTATCCAGTGCCAAGGTAATATTTTATATCCGTCACAAATTTTTTCATTATTCTTTTTCATTATTCTTATCGTTGATAAAAAAAGTAGTTCATCTCACTAAAATCAATGTTAACATAATTTGAGCAAAGAGATGACATCAAATTCCTCTAAACAAAAAAGTTGCAATAAAATTGAACTGAAGCAAAATCATTATGAGTAAATTATTAAATGATTTACACATCACACTCAAATTCAATATATACAAACTAAATAAAAAAACAGACCCAAAAAATTAAAAAATCCAAATCTAACTTGAATCAAATACCAAAAAGTCACCATTTTCATCACCAGATATTACCAGATTGATTTCCAATGAAGATATTACCAGATATATAGGGAGACGGAAATGAAGGAAAGAGAACAAACTGCTGCTGATCGTCACCATTGAAAGAAACATTGACCCATGAGAGATTATGACTGTTGTTAACCGCTTGTGAAACTTCATTGACACTATTCGCTTGTGAAGGGTAGTTTTATATAAACCCCCATATCATGTCTCCAGCCCCCGCTCCTTTTAGAGCATTTTTAAGAGAATAAAATAACAAAATTACTATCCTAACCCTTTTTTAAAACCCCAGCAAAGAACCTTTATGATAAAGAATGCCATTACTATTTAACACCGGACCTGGGATGGAAAAATCACATGCTAAGAATAATCTTCGGACATTTGAATTTAATTACTAATCCATTACAAACTAAAAGAATCAAATAGAAATACTACTGTGTGCCCAATAACTCAATCCAAATTGTTTGGAGAAAAAAATATGGATTCAATCACCGTTCAATTTCGTGGAAAGCCACTTCACAGAAGCTTTTTTTTTTCTCTTCAAAATGTTTACTTTCCCGTACTAGTTGCCTTATGAATCCATGGGAGAATACCTTGTTAGTGATATGAGTTGGAAGGGCTTTAGGGACTACTCTGCGACCATGGACTTTTAAAGAAAGCTTTCACAAATTTAACCAAAATATAAAAGGGAAGAAATATATAAAGGGCATTTACGTTTAGATTCTATTAGACGTTCTTATATACATTCTAGTGCCATCATGTTTTTCTCTTACATATAAGTCCTATTCCTAATTTTTTGGAACTTTTTTTCCAATTTTACCCTTTTAAAACCAGCAATCCGTAACTTCTTTGAGGAAGTTACATAAGTGGTTGAACTTTTTTTTTAATCTTCAAATGATCATAACTTTTGATTCACAAATCCGTTTTTCACAAAATTACTATTTTTGAAATCCGCTCGACGAAATCTATCAAACAAGATCCATGAAGGCTATAAAATTCCAAAGAAAAAAATTTACACAAACAGTAAACTTTACTGTATGCACTAGAATATGAAATAGTTTTATATATTTGACATTTTCACAAACAGACAGTAACATTTATTGTGCTAATACTACACAGTATATATATATATATACGGTGGATCCAAACCCTTTTTTTTCAAAATTACCTTATATTTGAAGGTTCGCGCTAGCGGTATCCAATCCTTACCACCATTATTGGAGGTTCAACGACCTTCGTCAGAGCTCCGATTTGGGGCGGGTAAGGGTGGCATGTAGTGCCGCTGGCGCGGACCTTTGAAAATAAGAAACTTTTGAATAAATGGGCTTTGGATCCATCGAAGTATCATGGGGGGCCGCTGGCGCGGACCTTTGAAAATAAGATTGGATAAATGGGATCGGGATCATCTGGAGCGCCAATTTGGGGTGAATAGGGGTGACACAAAACTTTAAAAATAGGAGCATATTGGATATATATATATATATATATATATATATATATATATATATATATATAGTTTGTAAAAATGTCATATATATTAAACTTTATTGTATACACCATAAAATGAAATAGTTTTATATTTCTGACATTTTCACAAACAATAACATTTACTGTGATAATATATTTATGAAATAGTTTTATATATATAACATTTTCACAAACAGTAACATTTGCTGAGTTAATATATATATATATATATATATACACGGTAGATCCAAACCTCTTTTTTTTTAAATTACCATATTTTTAAAGGTTTACGTTAGCGACATTCAATCCCCACCACTACCCACCCCAATTGTCGAAGCTTCAACGACTGTCATCAGAGCTATGATTTAGGTGGGTAGTAGTGGCATAGGGTGCCGCTGGCGCGGACCTCTGAAATTAAAAGAATATTAGATAAATGGAGTTTGGATCCACTGGCGCTCCGATTTGGGGTGAGTAGGGGTGACAGTGGGTTAGGTTTATATCTATAACATTTTTACAAACGTTAACATTTACTGTGTTATAACACAGTGTGTATATATATATATATATATATATATATATATATATATATATATATATATATATATATATATATATATATATACGGTGGATCCAAACCTCTGTTTTCTGATATTGTCTTATTTTTAACGACCCGCGCTAGCGGTATCTAATCCTGACCACCACCAACCGCAATTGTCGGAGCTCCAACAACCTTCATCAGAGTTCTGATTTGGGGTGACATGGAGTGCCGCTGGCGCGGACCTTAGGAAATAAGGGAATATTGGATAAATGGAGTTTAGATACACCGGCGCTCCAGTTTGAGGTGGGTAGGGATAGCATTGGATTAGGTTTATATCTGTAATATTTTCACAAATAATAAATGTTACTGTTTGTGAAAATTTTACATCGGCATCCCATGCCACCTCAAATCAGAGCTCTGATGAAGGTTGTTGTAGCGCCGATAAAGGGGGTGGGGATTGGATGCGGCTGGGGCGGACCGTTAAAAATAAGATAATATCAGAAAAAAGAGGCTTGAATATATATATATACTGTGTTATATGAACACAGTAAATGTTAATGCTTGTGAAAATGTTATAGATATAAATCTAACTCAATGCCACCCCTACTCACCCCAAATCGGAGCTTCGGTGGATCCAAACCCCATTTATCTAATATTCTCTTAATTTCAGAGGTCCGCACCAGCGGCACCCTATGCCACTACTACCAACCCAAATCATAGCTCTGATGAAAGTCGTTGAAGCTCCGACAATGGGGGTGGGTAGTAGTGGGGATTGAATGTCGCTAGCGTAAACATTTTAAAATATGGTAATTTTGAAAAAAAAATAGTGGTTTGGATCTACCGTGTGTGTGTGGGTCTCTCTCTCTCTCTCTCTCTCTCTCTCTCTATATATATATATATATATATATATATATATATATATATATATATATATATATATATTATGTAATATTAACTCTGTAAATGTTACTGTTTGTGAAAATGTTATATATATAAAACTATTTCATAAATATATTATCACAGTAAATGTTATTGTTTGTGAAAATGTCACAGATATAAAACTATTTCATTTTCTGGTGTATACAATAAAGTTTAATATCTATGATATTTTTACAAATTATATATATATATCCAATATGCTCCTATTTTTAAAGTTTTGTGCCACCCCTATTCACCCCAAATTGGCGCTCCAAATGATCCCGATCTCATTTATCCAATCTTATTTTCAAAGGTCCGCGCCAGGGGCACCCCATGATAGTGGATCCAAAGTCCATTTATTCAAAAGTCTCTTATTTTCAAAGGTCCGCGCCAGCGACACCACATACCACCCTTACCCACCCCAAATCGGAACTCTGACGAAGGTCGTTGAAGCTCCAACAATGGTGGTAAGGATTGGATGCTGTTAGCGCGAACCTTTAAATATAAGGTATTTTTGAAAAAAGAGGGTTTGGATCCACCGGATGTGTATATATATATATATATATATATATATATATATATATATATATATATATATATATATATATATATATATATATATATATATATATATATACTGTGTAGTATTACCACAGTAAATGTTACTGTCTGTTTGTGAAATGTCACATATATAAAACTATTTCATATTCTACTGCATACAGTAAAGTTTACTGTTTGTGTAAAAAAATTTCTTTGGAATTTTATAGTCTTCATGGATCTTGTTTGATAGATCTCGTCGAGCAGATTTCAAAAATAGTATTTTTGCGAAAAACGGATTTGTGAATCAAAAGTTATGATCATTTAAAGATTAAAAAAAAAGTCCAACCACTTATGTAACTTCCTCAAGGAAGTTACGGATGGTTGATTTTAAAAGGGTAAAATTGTGAAAAAATTTTCCTAAAAAGTTGGAATAGGACCTATGGGATTATTAAAAAGTCAATAGGACTTATAAGCTTGTTGAGCCGATAAATGGGACCTAGATATAATTACCCCATATATAAAAGAAATCTAGCGACATGGGGAGTGGAAGAAATGAGACTTTGGTTTTCACAAGTTAAAAGAGAAAATAGTTGTAAGTGAGGCAATATGCGGAACAAAGAAAAAAAAAGATAATTATATTTAAGTCCCATTTGTCATGACAACATTCATATAAATTCTATTGACTTTTTAATAATTATATAGGTTCTATTCCAATTTTTTAAGAATTTTTTCACATTTTTACCTTTTTTAAAACCAATCATACGTAACTTCCTTTAGGGAAGTTACATAAGTGGTTGAATTATTTTTTTAATCTTAAAATGATCATAATTTTTTATTCACGGATTCGTTTTTCGCAAAATTACTATTTTTGAAATCTGATCGACGAGATCTATCAAACAAGATCCATGAAACTTATAAAATTTCAAAGAAAAAAAATTACATAAACAGTAAACTTTACTGTATGTACTAGAATATGAAATAATTTTATTAGGGGTGACAATTTTGAAAACGACACGATAACACGAACCGACACGAAACGAAATTAACACGACTTATCGTGTTTGGGTCGTGGTTATTGGATCCGCCCCCGTGTCGTGTCGTGTTCATGTTTAATTTTGGCCACGAAATTGACCCGAATTGGACCCGTTAAGGACACAATAGTGATCTCATTAAGACCCATTATGACCCCGATTAAATAACTATAATTGACCCGTTAGTGACCCGTTATAGACCCATTAAAAATTAAAAACTTTTGATTTTATTAAAAAGCCCACCCCAGCGCACCCTTTAAAGGAAAAAAACTACTCTTTTAACAAATACAAAACCCTACACTACACCGTTTATTTCTTACCATCTAAACCTAACTCAAAAGTTCTACCATACTTTCTTCCTAGGATACCTGCTGCTGCCCCGTTCTTCTATCTGTCGCCCCATTCTTCTCCGATCAGCAGGCGGCATAGCTTCGCGCAGCAGGCGGCATAGCTCCGTCCACCATATATCTTCACAGCGCTGCGGTGGCTTCTCCACAGCAGCGCGGCGGCGACTTCTCCACAGCGCAATGGCTTTTTCACAGTGCAACAACTCGTCCTTTCTTCTGTTCTTCACCTCACCACAGCTCTTCGTTTTTTTTTTCAGATCCACCGTTTTTGCAGATTTGACCATTTATTCAACTGAAAAATGAACTCCAAATCAATGCTGTCAAACGATTAATGAGAAGAAAAGGACCACTTGTGTTTTATTTTGTTGGATTTATGTTAGAATATTTATTCAATTTAAGTTGTTCAATTCATATTATTATTATTTTTTTGGTTTGTCCTGTGTGTTTTATTTTGTTAGGTTTATTTTTTTTGGTTTATCTCTTAGGTTGACAGGGATGAAGATAGTTCTTGCGAAGATAGGCTGAGATTTCTCAATTAAAGTGATGTAATTATTTTTTTTGATAGAAGCATAAATTTGAAAAAAAAATATGCTACAAATCGCGTCGTGTCGTGCCAATCGTGTCATGTTAATCGCCTTTAATCACATCAAAATTTTAAATCGTGTCAATCGTATCGTGTTAAAATCGGGTTGTGTTCGGGGTGTGAAAAAATAACACAACCTCGTGTCGTGTTCGTGTCACTAGAATATATTTCATGTCGGGTTGGTCCCGAACCCGACCCAATAACACGATGTAATACCCCGTATTTTTATGGCTTTTAAATTTAGGGATTTAATTAAATTTAATCGAGATAAATTAATTTAATTTTAATTCGAAATGTTGTTTTAAATATTTACTAGCGTGACGAGAGTGTTAGTAATTATTGGAAATTTGTTATTTGTTGAATGTTACTGGATGAGTATAGTAATATATGAGATTTATTTTTATAATATTGTCACGTGTGAATAAAATGACAATTATGAAAATTTAAGTCGGGAAGCGCCTGTGTCGTGTCGGGACTAGATGTTGATTAATAAAAGTGAATAAATTATAAGTTGCTCGTATGATCATTTTGAATGCGCCAAAGTGTCCGGAAGGGTCGAGATAGTCAGAAAAGTATTCCCGGGAGTTTAGTTTGGGTCTCGGGGCGTTTTTACGCCTAATTGGTACCCCGGGAGGGCGTTTTGGACATTTTGTAATTATGGGTAATTAAACCCACGAATTTTATAGGGTATATCAGATGGAAAGTGTCATCTTTTAGGGTTAACACAACTTTAAACTAATGACGGCCATTGGAGAGGAAGAGGAGAAGCTCTCCAAGGAATTCTAGGTCAAGAACACCTCCGATTGCACCGTCGTCACCACCAACGCGTAGATCGCGCGACGGGGAACGCAACCACACCAAATTCGTCCACAAATCAGAGACAAAATTTCTAGGCAAGTATTTATCTTTCTTTTATCAAGTTAATGCATCCTTTTATATTAGTCTTAGGTTGATTAGAGTTAGTGTTCTTGAAGAAAAATATTAATTGGAGACACAAATTGCATGTTATAGTGATAGAAGTCATATTTCTGGAAATTCATTTCACATGTAGAGGTTGAGCCACGAATTTCCATGGTATTAGTGATAGAAAATCTGGAAAAAGAATTTAAAGATATGAAGTTAAAGAAAAATTAGGGTTCTTGAGAGTTATAAAGATTTTGACCCTTTTTCCCTGTTATAGATGATGAAAATTCGCATGTGTTACGTAGGAAATTGTTTAAATGGGTACACACTACTTGTAATATGAATTGTTGGGAGTTTGGGACTGTAATATGATGGTTTGGAGGAGTTTGGAGTAACAATTCCGTAGCTGGGTTTTCTGCAGTTTCGCCATAACATGCTTGATCGATCGATCGAGCCCAGAGCATCGATCGATCGAAGGCTCGATCGATCGACCCCCTTTCATCGATCGATCGATCCTCTTGGGAAAACTGCATTTTTGCTCGTGTTAGCTTGATCCGATTTTATGCGTAGTAAACCTTGATTAGGATTGCTAGAACATATTGGAACATAAAGAGGACCAGTAGGGTCAAGAGAAATCCCATAAAGTGGAACTTTAATGTGAATGGAAATAAAAGGGTAAACGGGGAGACTTTCAGACTTAAGAAATCATACGTGTGTTGATTAAATAATCGAAACCTCTAATAAGTTGGATTAGAAGGCGAGAGAGGACCTACTGAAATTGTACGTAGATAAAGAAAACACTTCGAGTGAGAAAAAGTGAGTTTAGAATAAATTAATTACGAGAATAAAAAGGAATGAGGCCGTTATACGATATAATTGAGTAAAACGCGTAATAACGGATAATGAAAATTTTGGGTCCTGAGAGTACCTAATTTAATAATGTGAATGTGAATACATATTTATATATGACGGTGTGATTGTGCATATATTATTTCTGTGTAAAAATCGTACCCGCGCTACTTGCTATCCCTGAGGTTACCGCGCTGGGACAGTCTTATCTCGATGTGCCTTTATGGGGGGATATTGACTCGTACCCTAGAAGATAGATATCCTTGGTACATGCTATCGAATCGATAGTTCAGACGGTCCTAAGAGACGTGTATGTACTGACCTCTTAGGGACTTGGAATCTATGCTTCGCCTCAATGTTGTTTGTGTTTGTGTTAATACAATTCGAGAGTGATTCCGAACTAGTATTTTCCTTAGTTTGTGTGATACGGGGACTTGATAGCAGAGTATGCCAGCACCATAGATTTTATGTGGGGTGCCGTTAGTATATATATAATTTATGAGTGATTGGTATATATATACTTATATATGGAAGTCTAGCACCATAGATTTTATGTGGGGTGCTGTTTGTATATATATTATATATGAGTAATTAATATATATACGTGTAACTATATGAGAACTTTCTACCGAGTAAAATAGTAGTTAAGTAAAGTATGAAATTCATCAGCTTCATTGTAAGTATTCGGAAACCTTATAACAATACGGAATCTTTCTAAATAACGTAAGAAATCTTGAAGAGTTAGATTTTCTAAAAGTGACTATCATAACCTTAATTTCATGTGTTAAAACTTATGGAGAATAAGTTAGAGAGATATATTAGGTTCATTAGTACGATAGACATGCACACTAGATGAGAGGTGAGAATTCTCAAGAGAGTGTCGCGTACTAATATGACTGTTGCATTAACCGGTAAACATTTTAAATACTTGCTAAACTATTTTTTTAAAACTGTTTTACATTCGGGCTCTGACCCGTTTGTTGTTATCTCTTCTCTCTTGTGTATATATATATATATATATATATATTACAGGTGCCCAGCCATAGGGGCGTCTTACTTAGGATTCTTTGGATGGAACGCGCTGTAGCTTTTGTGGCAGTTGCAGGTCATTGCTTAGACGACCTCATTGTTGACTCTACTTCTAGTTCAGCTTTATTCAGCGGGGGCATGTGTCGCCCTTTTTCCATTATTTAGTTGGTATTGTCAGAGATTGTAATTCTTTTAATTTCAGTATCTTTATTTTGGGATTTGTTACTGTCAGGAGGTTTTCCTTTAGTGTTTTAATGTTGAGATTTATTATTAATGGGTAAACTCTTGAATGTTCATTCTATTCTTATACTTATTGTGTGACTCTTAGAATGTAAATGGTTAAAGGTTTTATAATTAGATTTAATAAAATAAGAATAAGGTTTTAAATGGTTTTGACACTTAGCTTAATTATTTAGGATGTTTAAATTGGAAAAGTATTTTAACGACGGTGATGCTAAGAATGAACCAACTGTTCACCTTGATTTTAATTTAATAAAGGAGTGATCGCCCGGTATTTAATTAGGCGGGGTGTCACAGGTGGTATCAGAGCATCAGGTTCCAGTGTCCTTAGGATTTGTACGGCTTATTATGCTTTCAGCGTTGCTTTGTTTGATATAGAGCCCTATGTTTAGGATTGTCGATTTCTTTGACGAGATTTCGTTCTCCTGCTATAATGTGTATACATTAGTGAATTCTAATTTTGTTCGGATGTGTACGTGTGCCGAGCGATGACGGATGTCAGAAGATGACCGTTAAGCGTACATCAGGAGGCAAGGCTCAGTTGAGATTATAAAATATATCCAAGGATGATGACCGTAGTCGAGGTCACCTCCATTATGGCACGAGAAGCCAAGACTCAGAAAGGCGACTAAGGCGCAACAATGATTTCCAAATGTTGTTATAGACGAATGAGGTGAAAGGGTAAACTTACCCAACGTATTACAAAAACGTGTAGAGAACTGTCAGTGAGAATTCTAGAAACGCGGAAATTTCGTGTGTTTACCCAAGGAGGTAAAGTATCCAAAGGCTTAGATATGGGACGGTGTGTGGCTAACTGAAAGTGTAAATTTAGAAAAAAATTCTTAGCTTTCGGGATGAAGTTATAATGATGCGAGTCAACCACCAATTTTAGAAGTGGAATGTTATGCCTATAGGAGAACCTTAGGCACAGTGTTGACCGTATGTTCCTTCCTCAACTATTCAGGATTAGAAGTAAATGTGGTTCTGAACTCATCGAGGGAGGGCATGACAGGGGTCCATTTGGGAATATGAACCTTAACCGCTAGCGAATTTTGTATCGGAAGATGTAGATACAAGTGGAGGAAATGACTCTAAGTGGGAGACCAACTCGTAATAATAGTTGATAATACTCAAGGAGAAAATTCGGATGGGCGGATGATTCAGAGGTTGACAATGTCGTATTTTGTCAATGAAGATGATAATGCTCCTTGTGTGGTAAGCTTAAAGGAATCGAAGAATTTAGTCGAGAATAAGACTGAATACAACGGTGGTAGTATAATACCACAAAGGGATGTGGATATACATCAGGGGACCCATTTAAATGATTCGGATAATTGAATTCTTACCAAGTGATGGTAAATTCAGTAAGTACTATTATAGATAATAACATGATCTTTATGGCCTAAAAATCTAAGGGAACAACTAGGATGGCTAACAGAAATTGAGTCTACTAAAGTCCGAGAGAAGGACAATCCTAACCTGGTTAGTAGGACGGGTGGTAAGTGGATTATGTGTTGAGGTATTTTGTGCGGAGTGAGATCGCTCGCGATAATATGTTCCAAAGTGAGTAAAAAGGACAAGAATACGGTGCCTAGTAAAAGGCAACGATTAAAGTAATTTTGTTTGGTTTGAGTAGACGTGTTACGTCCGGAAACCATTTGTGCAGTCAAGACATTTGACAAAGTGGAAGTATAAGTTGTATCCTCACAGGCTGCGACGTGTTTATGTGACACGAGCGAGCCACCATATTTTGTTCATTGCTAGATTAGTACGTGAGACGAGTTTAATGCATATAATTATAACCGTTGCCATTATGTGAATATTTTCCCTAGCGTAGCGGGATTTTCTTTAGTGCTATCCGCGGAGAATGAATGTGTATATTAACAGTGTTACGTATTTTATTGAGGTTACTCGTCGTAGTGATGCGATATACGAGTATGGTATTGCCTTTATTAAAACGTTATAGAAATGGGTAGTACGATAGTGGGCATTTATTGCAAGGCTATCGGAGTAGTTGCATTAGTGGAGCATGTTTTGTTTTGGCGAGGCTTTACCTGTAAGAAGGTTGGACTCGCACTTATATTATCTATCCTAGAGACTTTGGAGGAGATAGTGGGCTCAAGATATTCGATGCCAATGTATGTATAGACTTTGCCAATATGATTCGGTATGAATCGGGATTTACCGTTGGGCGAAAAGATTTGACTCAGTATTTTGTTTAGCACTCCGGACTTAGTGATAGGAAGAGTGCATTGTTATATTTATCCTTTAGAGATATGGGAGTTAAGAGTTATACCCCTATTATTAGGGAAGGGAATTTCGAGAATTCCGATCGTATGTATCCGAGGTTTATAGAATGTAATTTCCATCAACCAATACGGGACGATAGCGAAATTGGTGAGATGTTCTTTCTTAAGCATAAACGGGTATGTATTGACCACTTAGAGACTTGGAATCTATGCTTCGCCTCAATGTTGTTTGTGTTTGTGTTAATACAATTCGAGAGTGATTCCGAACTAGTATTTTCGTTAGCTTGTGTGATACGGGGACTTGATAGCAGAGTATGCCAGCACCATAGATTTTATGTGGGGTGCCGTTAGTATATATATAATTTATGAGTGATTGGTATATATATACTTATATATGGAAGTCTAGCACCATAGATTTTATGTGGGGTGCTGTTTGTATATATATTATATATGAGTAATTAATATATATACGTGTAACTATATGAGAACTTTCTACCGAGTAAAATAGTAGTTAAGTAAAGTATGAAATTCATCAACTTCACTGTAAGTATTCGGAAACGTTATAACAATACGGAATCTTTCTAAATAACATAAGAAATCTTGAAGAGTTAGATTTTCTAAAAGTGACTATCATAACCTTAATTTCATGTGTTAAAACTTATGGAGAATAAGTTAGAGAGATATATGGGGTTCATTAGTACGATAGACGTGCACACTAGATGAGAGGTGAGAATTCTCAAGAGAGTGTCGCGTACTAATATGACTGTTGCATTAACCGGTAAGCATTTTAAATACTTGCTAAACTATTTTTTTAAAACTGTTTTACATTCGGGCTCTGACCCGTTTGTTGTTATCTCTTCTCTCTTGTGTATATATATATATATATATATATATATATATATATATATATATATATATATATATATATATATATATATATATATATATATATATATATATATATATATTACAGGTGCCCAGCCATAGGGGCGTCTTACTTAGGATTCTGTGGATGGAACGCGCTGTAGCTTTTGTGGAAGTTGCAGGTCATTGCTTAGACGACCTCATTGTTGACTCTACTTCTAGTTCAGCTTTATTCAGCGGGGGCATGTGTCGCCCTTTTTCCATTATTTAGTTGGTATTGTCAGAGATTGTAATTCTTTTAATTTCAGTATCTTTATTTTGGGATTTGTTACTGTCAGGAGGTTTTCCTTTAGTGTTTTAATGTTGAGATTTATTATTAATGGGTAAACTCTTGAATGTTCATTCTATTCTTATACTTATTGTGTGACTCTTAGAATGTAAATGGTTAAAGGTTTTATAATTAGATTTAATAAAATAAGAATAAGGTTTTAAATGGTTTTGACACTTAGCTTAATTATTTAGGATGTTTAAATTGGAAAAGTATTTTAACGACGGTGATGCTAAGAATGAACCAACTGTTCACCTTGATTTTAATTTAATAAAGGAGTGATCGCCCGGTATTTAATTAGGCGGGGTGTCACAGGTGGTATCAGAGCATCAGGTTCCAGTGTCCTTAGGATTTGTACGGCTTATTATGCTTTCAGCGTTGCTTTGTTTGATATAGAGCCCTATGTTTAGGATTGTCGATTTCTTTGACGAGATTTCGTTCTCCTGCTATAATGTGTATACATTAGTGAATTCTAATTTTGTTCGGATGTGTACGTGTGCCGAGCGATGACGGATGTCAGAAGATGACCGTTAAGCGTACATCAGGAGGCAAGGCTCAGTTGAGATTATAAAATATATCCAAGGATGATGACCGTAGTCGAGGTCACCTCCATTATGGCACGAGAAGCCAAGACTCAGAAAGGCGACTAAGGCGCAACAATGATTTCCAAATGTTGTTATAGACGAATGAGGTGAAAGGGTAAACTTACCCAACGTATTACAAAAACGTGTAGAGAACTGTCAGTGAGAATTCTAGAAACGCGGAAATTTCGTGTGTTTACCCAAGGAGGTAAAGTATCCAAAGGCTTAGATATGGGACGGTGTGTGGCTAACTGAAAGTGTAAATTTAGAAAAAAATTCTTAGCTTTCGGGATGAAGTTATAATGATGCGAGTCAACCACCAATTTTAGAAGTGGAATGTTATGCCTATAGGAGAACCTTAGGCACAGTGTTGACCGTATGTTCCTTCCTCAACTATTCAGGATTAGAAGTAAATGTGGTTCTGAACTCATCGAGGGAGGGCATGACAGGGGTCCATTTGGGAATATGAACCTTAACCGCTAGCGAATTTTGTATCGGAAGATGTAGATACAAGTGGAGGAAATGACTCTAAGTGGGAGACCAACTCGTAATAATAGTTGATAATACTCAAGGAGAAAATTCGGATGGGCGGATGATTCAGAGGTTGACAATGTCGTATTTTGTCAATGAAGATGATAATGCTCCTTGTGTGGTAAGCTTAAAGGAATCGAAGAATTTAGTCGAGAATAAGACTGAATACAACGGTGGTAGTATAATACCACAAAGGGATGTGGATATACATCAGGGGACCCATTTAAATGATTCGGATAATTGAATTCTTACCAAGTGATGGTAAATTCAGTAAGTACTATTATAGATAATAACATGATCTTTATGGCCTAAAAATCTAAGGGAACAACTAGGATGGCTAACAGAAATTGAGTCTACTAAAGTCCGAGAGAAGGACAATCCTAACCTGGTTAGTAGGACGGGTGGTAAGTGGATTATGTGTTGAGGTATTTTGTGCGGAGTGAGATCGCTCGCGATAATATGTTCCAAAGTGAGTAAAAAGGACAAGAATACGGTGCCTAGTAAAAGGCAACGATTAAAGTAATTTTGTTTGGTTTGAGTAGACGTGTTACGTCCGGAAACCATTTGTGCAGTCAAGACATTTGACAAAGTGGAAGTATAAGTTGTATCCAGGCTGCGACGTGTTTATGTGACACGAGCGAGCCACCATATTTTGTTCATTGCTAGATTAGTACGTGAGACGAGTTTAATGCATATAATTATAACCGTTGCCATTATGTGAATATTTTCCCTAGCGTAGCGGGATTTTCTTTAGTGCTATCCGCGGAGAATGAATGTGTATATTAACAGTGTTACGTATTTTATTGAGGTTACTCGTCGTAGTGATGCGATATACGAGTATGGTATTGCCTTTATTAAAACGTTATAGAAATGGGTAGTACGATAGTGGGCATTTATTGCAAGGCTATCGGAGTAGTTGCATTAGTGGAGCATGTTTTGTTTTGGCGAGGCTTTACCTGTAAGAAGGTTGGACTCGCACTTATATTATCTATCCTAGAGACTTTGGAGGAGATAGTGGGCTCAAGATATTCGATGCCAATGTATGTATAGACTTTGCCAATATGATTCGGTATGAATCGGGATTTACCGTTGGGCGAAAAGATTTGACTCAGTATTTTGTTTAGCACTCCGGACTTAGTGATAGGAAGAGTGCATTGTTATATTTATCCTTTAGAGATATGGGAGTTAAGAGTTATACCCCTATTATTAGGGAAGGGAATTTCGAGAATTCCGATCGTATGTATCCGAGGTTTATAGAATGTAATTTCCATCAACCAATACGGGACGATAGCGAAATTGGTGAGATGTTCTTTCTTAAGCATAAACGGGTATGTATTGACCACTTAGAGACTTGGAATCTATGCTTCGCCTCAATGTTGTTTGTGTTTGTGTTAATACAATTCGAGAGTGATTCCGAACTAGTATTTTCGTTAGCTTGTGTGATACGGGGACTTGATAGCAGAGTATGCCAGCACCATAGATTTTATGTGGGGTGCCGTTAGTATATATATAATTTATGAGTGATTGGTATATATATACTTATATATGGAAGTCTAGCACCATAGATTTTATGTGGGGTGCTGTTTGTATATATATTATATATGAGTAATTAATATATATACGTGTAACTATATGAGAACTTTCTACCGAGTAAAATAGTAGTTAAGTAAAGTATGAAATTCATCAACTTCACTGTAAGTATTCGGAAACGTTATAACAATACGGAATCTTTCTAAATAACATAAGAAATCTTGAAGAGTTAGATTTTCTAAAAGTGACTATCATAACCTTAATTTCATGTGTTAAAACTTATGGAGAATAAGTTAGAGAGATATATGGGGTTCATTAGTACGATAGACGTGCACACTAGATGAGAGGTGAGAATTCTCAAGAGAGTGTCGCGTACTAATATGACTGTTGCATTAACCGGTAAGCATTTTAAATACTTGCTAAACTATTTTTTTAAAACTGTTTTACATTCGGGCTCTGACCCGTTTGTTGTTATCTCTTCTCTCTTGTGTGTATATATATATATATATATGTATTACAGGTGCCCAGCCACAGGGGCATCTTACTTAGGATTCTTTGGATGAAACGCGCTGTATCTTTTGTGGAAGTTGCAGGCCATTGCTTAGACGACCTCAGTATTGATTCTACTTCTAGTTCAGCTTTATTCAGCGGGGGCATGTGTGCCCTTTTTCCATTATTTAGTTGGTATTGTCAGAGATTGTAATTCTTTTAATTTCAGTATCTTTATTTTGGGATTTGTTACTGTCAGGAGGTTTTCCTTTAGTGTTTTAATGTTGAGATTTATTATTGATGGGTAAAATCTTGAATGTTCATTCTATTCTTATACTTATTGTGTGACTCTTAGAATGTAAATGGTTAAAGGTTTTATAATTAGATTTAATAAAATAAGAATAAGGTTTTAAATGGTTTTGACACTTAGCTTAATTATTTAGGGTGTTTAAATCGGAAAAGTATTTTAACGACGGTGATGCTAAGAATGAACCAACTGTTCACCTTGATTTTAATTTAATAAAGGAATGATCGCCCGGTATTTAATTAGGCGGGGTGTCACACACGATTTGCCACTCCGAAATTTTATATATGTGACATTTTCACAAACAGACAGTAACATTTACTAGGGTAATATTATGCAGTAAATATATATATATATATATAGATACGGTGGATTCAAACCCTCTTTTTTCAAAATTACCTTATATTTAAAGGTCCGCGCTAGCGGCATCAAATCCTTGCACCCATTGTTAGAGCTTCAACGACATTCATCAGAGCTCCGATTCGGGGTGGGTAGGGTGGCATGTTGTGTCGCTGACGCGAACCCTTGAAAATTAGAGACTTTTGAATAAATGGCTTTGGGATCCACCGAAGTGGAATGGGCTGCTGCTGGCGCGGACCACATGACAATGTGTCAAGCCTTGCTCAGGTATGTACCTAGTCGGGGTAAGACCCTACATTAGGTTTTTCATATGGTCTAATTTGAGAGGCTGACCATAGGCCTATGTGTCGATCCTTGCTCGAGCATGTACCTAGTCGGGATAAAACCCTGCATTAGGTTTTTCATATGGTCCAATTGGAGAGGTCGACTATAGGCCTATGTGTCGAGCCTTGCTCGGGCATGTACCTAGTCGGGGTAAGACCCTGCATTAGGTTTTATAACATTTGATATGTAATCGGTATGCTTATTGTACCTAGTCCTTTCCCGCAAGTCAATGTAATACCAATTTTGTTTGCATTTTTCCATTTTGTAATGCCTATCATGTAAATATCCGTATGTTTTACCTTTTAGGCTGTGTCGTCACACTTCCTTAGGCCTAAAAGACGATGGCAAAAATGCACCTGGTTTAAGGGCAATCCACATGTTCAGTATTTTAACTGACCAACCGAGTTGGCTTTTTACATAAGGATTCCTCATAGGGATTTTATTGTTATTGAGGAAACTCGTGAGGCCATTTGTGGCTGAAGATGACAAAGGCCCGAGGACTTCCTTAATTTAATTGAAACAAGCAAGATAGTTTTTGTAATTAAATCAAGCTCAATCCTGATCGTCATTTGAAAAACTAATGTCAATGTTAACCATGATGACAACCATCATGAGTTGGCCTCTTCTGTTTTGCTTTAAATGTTGCGGTGAATATGTTCACATGTCATTGTTGCCATGGAGCCCTCAATCGAGCTATGAAGCGAGGACTGCCCGATCGTCCATCGAGTTATTTGATATGTATAATCGAGATGATAAGTGTGCCCGATCATTCCTCGGGGCTTTGTTGTGTTGAAGAGTATCGCGTTGATTATTTGTCGAGCTTGATATAAGTAAGGATTATCTTGATCATATAGCTTTATATAATGTATCGTTCCTCGGGGAACACTTGTTCACCGACCAAGCATGGTGGTTCCAGGAGGCTGTGGAAGACTCCATATAGCTCGTGCATCTAAAGAAATTGATATGAGTTTCAAAGAATCTTCGTGCAGAATTGTATTGATTTGATGTGGCGTTCAATAAACGATGTTCCTCCGGAGTGGATATCTTGGTTTTGATGACGCGTTAATTCGTTGCCTAGTGATCCCTATTCACCATTGGTTGTCTGACGAGGTTGCTGATACATTCAGGGTGGTCTAATGTTGCTGCCAATATATTCTGTTCGTCGCACCTGAAAGAATGTTGACCTGTAGGGGCAGACGCTGATGCAGGTCGATGATGATGGGACATAAGATTAGAAAGAATGCTTGGGCGCTTGGTTGTGACATCCTTAGTTCGTAGGTCGTTGGGCCAAAAATTCTTAAGTCAGCAGACCACGAAGCGGGTTGGTGGATATGAGACGTGAGTCCTCCATAAAGCATGAAATCGCTGGTTGGAGTGGATAAAGAGAAGTCCGATGATGCTCGAATTCAACCCTTAGGAACCACGGTTGATTGTGGTCTTACTGGATACGTGACTTCCTATATGCTGGATTCGTTCTTGTTGGTAAATATACTTGATCATTGCACTCCATACTGCTTTATGAGTTATTGGACCTTTATTATATAGGTTGCCCAACTTCCCATTTACCGAGGTTGAATCGAATAAGAATTGCATTGCCCAACTATCCATTTGAGCTTGAGACATGATCACATAATGTCGACTATCCATCGAAGTTGAAGGTCCGTCGAGGCAAAATTGTAAAGGATCTAGTAAATGTTGGGAACGATCCATGTTCGAGCATCTGTCAGAGCATTGGCAAGATTATCAAGGACCGAGCAGATATTACTAATGATCCTGCAATGTTAGTGAAAAGTAGATTTCCAGATTAAATAAATGATGCCTGAATGCCTGTCGAGGCAAAAATTATAGAGGATCTGGTAGATATTGCGAGTGATCCATCATCGAGCATCCGTTGAGAAAAAAGGACCGAGCAGATATTATGAACGATCCTGAAGTGTTAGTGAAAACTAAATTTCCAAATCATTTATTAGGGTTGAATAACAATAATAAATGTAATGTCGATCATTAATCGACTGTGATAAGCATCTGTCGGGACTGGATATAAGAATTATCCTGACTAACCATTTGTTGGGATAAAATGCGACATGTGTGGCAAATATCTTCGGGACTAAATATATAGAAATATTTTGCCGATCATTTACCAAGATGAATCTTGAATATGCGTGACCGTCATAGAGCCAGATAATCAATACTGAATGTTGAAGACATATCATCACTCGAGCATCCGTCGGTTATAACATATAATCTTGCCCAACCATTTGTCGAGTCTTAATAGTATTGTAGCGTGCTCGATCATCTGCCGGAGCAATAAAAAGATAAATAGCACCCGGCTAGTCTGTTGAGACAATGCAGTACAGTGCCGAGTAGATATGGAAAGATCCGTGATCGAGCATCTAACGGTATTAATAAGATTTCCAAGAGCTTAAGATTGTGGCCGAGCATTCATCGAGACTGAATCTTGTACTTGTGGAAGTTAATAAGTTGCTCGACCATTTGTCGAGGCTAAATCAAATAGGATTTATCATGCAATTCGTTTATTCAGTTAAGGAATATATGATGTGCATCTGCTCGACTACGTGTCGAGAAAAATATTTCATAGTATTGAATGAATGAAATGAATGATCCCGTAATTTTTATGATAAAATCTCACGGGGATGGCCATTCCCGAGCATCCGTCGGGGCTACGCTAATTACTAGTAAAAATATTATACCGACCATCCACTAGTATAACCAATAATAACTAGATGACAATATTGAAAATTAAATGATCGAATAAATGACATGAGGTCTATACAAGTGCGCCCCACTATTTATGTGAACAAAATAATTTGTAATAAAGTCGAATAAAAGTTGCAAAATTCTTCAAATATATCCAGATCTACGACATACGAGATAATTTGGAATTTCTGCAAATAGCTTTAAGCAAATACTCAATTGTAAGTTCGTTTCAAAAATTTATTTTCACAGAAAATTATGCAGTGACAATTGTTCTTCACATGTGAAGTATAACGTATAGACAGCGCCCTGCTAACAAATTTATGATGATAAAAATCGTGAGCATAATTTGTGAGCAAATAAAATATTATGAGATAGAAATGAACAGTACACAAATAAATGTGCGTATCCATCAATTGGGACTGTCCTGAATATAAGAATTATCCTGACCAACCATCTATTGGGGATAAAGTGCGACATGTGTGACAAATATCTTCGAAACTAAATATATATAGAAATATTTTGCCGATTATTTGCCGAGATAAACCTTGAATATGCCTGATCATTCTTCAGGTCAAGAATCATTGAGCCCAAGCATCAGTCGGAGTAATAATATTTTTGCTCAAGCATTTTTTGGGTCTAAAGTGTTGTGGTATGCTCGACTATCCGGCAGGGCATTAATAAAATAGGTGTTGCATGGCAAGTCCGTAGGGGAAAAGTTGTTCAGTATCGAGTAGATATTTCGAGCAATCTGTGCTCGAGCATCCATCGGAACATTAATAAGGTTTCCAAGAGCTTAAGATTGTGGCAGAACATCTACCGCGACTGAATCTTGTACCTGTGGAAGTTAATAAATTTCCCGACCATCTGTTGACGCTAAATCAAATAGAAGTTATCATGAGAATGATTTGTTCAACAAAGTATATATGATATGCATCCGCTCGGCCACTTTCCGAGGAAAAAATTCATAGTAGTGTATGAATAATCCAATGATTTTTATGATAAAAATCCCACTGAGATAACCGTGCCCGAGCATCTGTCGTGGCTCCTTTTTATGAGATTAAATAGTTGTAGTCGAATGACAATATTGAAAATTAAAATGATCGAATAAATGACATGAGTGCTCTATTAGTGCCCCCCATTATTTATGGGAACAGAATAATTTGTAATAAGGTCGGATAAAAAGTGCCAACTAAAATCGTTGCAACAATTGTAATAAAGTCACATGGTCCCTTAAAATTTTCCAGAGAGAACCAAGCAATGAAAAAATTAGTCAAATGTATCTCGAATGTAAGACATAGGGTTTATTTAGAATTTTTGCAAAATTATTTGGACTCCAAGCAAATATCCAATTATAAATTGGTTTCAAAAATCTATTTTTAATGGAACTTTGGAAGGTCATAGAGCTGGTGTAAAGGACCAAAAACTTCTTTATCTCTTAATAAAGTAAAAAATGGTAAAGAAAATTATATTTTTCCATGCGAGAAAAGCAGTGGAAATCCCTTAGTGCTGATAGCATCTTCTCGACGTCGACCAGTGAAATCATTGTTGCACAGTGGACGCCAACCACCATGGCGATGTTACTGATATACCCAGGGCGGTCCAGTATCGCTGCCAACGTACGTTGAAGGTCGACCAGTAGGGGCAGATCTTATTAACCCAGGATTTCTCCAGAGAGTTCAAATATTCAGGGAGTCTTCGTAGACCTTCGAGAGCGAAATTCATTTTGAATAAATAATCAAAATTGCCCAGAATCAACACAATTGTTTAGATTTGTAAATGAGAATTCAACAAAATATATATGAACATAAACATTCGAGAATCATGATCCAAAAAATGTGTGCATAAAATATAATTATTAATATGCATAAAAAGAAAAAACTTAGCTATTGACGAGGCTTTGTGCATGTAAGCCATTGCATCGCAACGTAAATCTCTATCTCGTCAACAAGGAGGAAAGACTTTTTGTGTCGTTTTCCACAGACGACGCCAATTGTGGTGTAAAAAAATCTACCCGTCGGGGAATGGCCATTTATCACGATGCATGTATAAAAATAAATATGAGAGAGACAAATATTTACGTGGTTCGATCATAAATGGCCTATATCTATGGCGCTGGTGCTGTGTTCCATTAGAATCATGAGAGAGTTTCTATAGCTTCTAAGCCCCCTTTTCACAATGGGGGTGTCCCCTTTATATAGAGTTAGGGGTTATAGTAGGGTTATAAAAATGGATGAGTCCAATCAGATACTGCTCTTCAGTATTCTAGTTTATCAAGGACTCTAGTCGTCCCTATCTTGTTGGAGCGTCTTTTGCTCGCCATCTTGATCGGGGTGCTCGCCACGTGTCATCGCAACGTATATATATAAAAAGACAGTTGTTAAATAAATTTTACAATTTTTATATATAAAAGATACATTTTTAATAGCTAAAACAGTTTATATAAAAAAAATTGTCTTCTATATTACGTAGAACATTGTTTTAGTTTTTTATAAATAGTTTTTAAAAATAACAGTTAATTTTAAGCACATGTTTATGGTTGGTATAATATTGGAGGTTTATTTATTTTATTTTAAAAAAAAATAAATGTCTAGAACAAAACAGTTTTAAAAACAACGCTTTTGTTAAAAAATATAAAAAGACGTTTTTTAAGTAGTTAAAAGAGCTTATTTTTGAAAAAACTGTTTTTTAAATAATTTTTTTATGTTTTACAAACATTTTTTTTATTAAAAAAATTTCTAAAGAGTTTTTTTTTAAAACAGATGAAATGTTTTTTTTTATAATTTATAAAAGTTATTTTTTTTTCCCAAGAGTTTCTTATTAAAAACTGTTTTTTTCTAAAAAACAGTTTTTTTAATTCGAATACAAATTTTTAATTTTTATCAATTGTTTTAGTTGGAGGTAAAAAAGTGGGTAAGAGCAAATTTTTATTCAAAGTATTTTTTTTTTATTCAAAATATAATTTTTTATTCAAAGTTATTTTATTCAAAAATATCAAAATACAAAGTTTTTTTTATTCAAAACAACAAATAATTTTTTTTAACAGTGGAAGTAACTTTTTTTACTTTTTAAAACGATTATATAAAGTTAAAACATTTTTAATACAAAATTTACTTTATATTTTTTATATACAAAACTCTTTTTAATATAAATTTAACTTTTTCTATTGAATAAATAAAAAAGTGAATACAAATTTTTGGTACAAATATTAATTTGAGATAAATGAAAAAGAGTTAAGGATTTAAGGATATTATAGTCTTTAAATCTTATAATGGAGTGGGAGAAGAATATGGGAAGTGCTAATAGCCGGAGCAAAAAAAAATTGTGAAACTATTTGGTATATGTCACAAAAAAAATTAAAAAAAATTGCGATTGGTAAGCGGTTCATGTTGAAGTGCTCTTTCTCATAATGCCCGTATATCTAAAACATAAAAGAGAGGTTCTACATGAACCACATGAGAACCGCTTAGGGACCGCATTTTGTCCTTTATTTATTTTTATTTATTTTAAGTTTTCTACTCTTTTGGTTTAACAGTTTTCTATATATATATAAAAAAAAGTTTTTATTATTAAAATTAAAAAAACAGTCTTTTATAAAATAAATAAATAAATCAGTTTTTATATATGTAAAAAAAGCAGTTTTCCTATTAATATTAAAAAATTATTAAAATTAAACAAGTTTAAATTAAAATTAAAAAAATATTTTTTTCATAAATAAAGAAAACTATGTTTATTAATAAAAAAATTCTATACAACAGTTTTTTTTCAATAAAAAATAACGCGATTAATTAGTGCCGCTCGCGCGGACCCACGTTCTTGGATCCACATCATTTGTTGAATGTGGGGCAGCGTCAGCGGCACTATTTAATCGCGATATTTTTTCAATAAAAAATATCGCGATTAATTAATGTCGCTGGCGCGGACCCACATTCAATAAATGATGTGGGTCCGGGAACGTGAGTCCGCGCCAACTGCACTAATTAATCGCGTTATTTTTTCAATAAAATATCGCGATTAATTAGTGCCGCTGGAACGGACCCACATTCAACAAATGATGTGGGTACAGGAATGTGGGTCCGCGCCAACGATACTAATTAGTCGTGATATTTTTTATTGAAAAAATATCGCGATTAATTGGTGCCGCTGGCGCGGACCCACATTCAACAAATGATGTGGGTCCGCATCAACGACACTAATTAATCGAGATATTTTTTCTATAATTAAAAAAACTGTTTTATAGATTTTTTATTAATAAACATAATTTTTTTATTTGTAAAAAGATATATTTTTAAATTTTAATTTAAAGTTGTTTAACTGTTTTTTTTTTTATATAAAACTGTTTTGCTTACTGTTTTTATATCAACAAAAGAATAAAAACTTAAAAAAAAAAAAGCTAAACATATTTTTTTAATGTTAATTAAAAGTTGTTTAATTTTTTTTAAATAAAAAACTGTTTTTTTTTTAAATATAAAAAACAGTTTTTCTATCAACAAAAGAATAAAAACTAAAAAAAAAGAAAAAAGAAAAGAAAAGAAAAGTCAAATGCGGTCGGCAGGCGGCTCCAAAGGCGGTACATATAAACTCTCTCAACATAAAGAGGTGTGAATGAGAATAGAAAACAATAAAGGATTTGCAGCTGATATTTAGGGTGACCCACGTGCCAAAGCAACTGTTAAATCTGGGACGAATAATAAGAGGCCTTTCTGATTGATTAAATCTAAACTTGTAGACAAAAGAGAGAAGAAAGGAGTGTACCTCTCGGATTTGACATGCTTGACAAGATGTAACCTTACCCAACTTTATTGCCAAAATTAATAAAGGCAAAGAAACTAGGGGTGCACCCGGTATGGTCGGTAACGACCTCTTACCAATACCAAAATCACATTCTATATGGTAAAATCGTACCGTACCAATTTACTGACTGGTACATCAAAACAAAAACCAAAATCAAACCGACTGGTTTTTTGATTTTTTCAGTATTTTCGGGTTTTTTTGGTTTCGGTAATTTCGGTTTCAATTCGATTTTTTCCCGGTAAATACCAGAATTTCAAATCGGTTTATGCATTCGGTAAATCTGTTATATATTTCGATATACCCATTTCTAGCTGTTACAATTTTTAGCATTTCTAGTTATTACAATTTCTAGCATTTCTAGCTGTTTGGAACAATTAGAAACATACACAAACAGGTACAATTTCTAGCATTTGTAGCATTTGGAATAATAGATTTAAACAAATACGAGACCAAACTAACCGATTTGCTTTTGTCGGAGCCGGAGGAGAGTGAGACGAGATGAGGGAGCTGGTGCCTGAGGAGAGTGAACCAAGATGATGAGCCTCAAAAAATGAGGGAGCTGTTACCTCAAAAAATGTTCGCCGGAAAGTCAAAATCATCCACACCTCCAACACCGGAAAAACAAACCTTCGTCGAAAAAGCCAACTCACCGGAAAAGCCAACTCACCGGAAAAGCCAACTCGTCGGGAAAAAAAATCACCGAAAAACACGGAGGGAACTCAGATCCGAATACAACTGGAGCCGAAAAAATTGTCACTGAAAACCCGATCTCAAAACGAAGTAACCACACCAAATCGAAAGCCAAATCTCAAAACAAAAAATGGTGTTCTCAAATAAAAGTCCCCAAAAGATTATTTCTCAAAATCAACCCAAGGTTGAAGAAGAAAAAAAAATGAGAGAGAGAGAGCTCAAACAAAAATGACGGCCACACTTTTTGAGAGAGAAAGAGGTAAAAAAAAAAAAATGAAATGAAAACCCTAAAAAAAGATCTCTACATAAACCACAAAATAAAGCCCAAATGAAATAAGGGCAAAACAGAAATGTAGCCAACAAAACAAACGACTCTTTTTATTTTAACAAAATGCTGCCTAATTCATTTTGTGTTAAATATTTAATTAATTAAACAAAATATATGTTTAATTAACATGATTATTTAACACTTAAACCAAATACTCAAATAAATAAATTTAAATTCAAAGAGAATATAAAAACTCACTCATGAGAAATAAAATAAATAGAAGTAGTATGATACTCAAAATAATTTGACACTGCACAAAAAGTTTGGTACGGTATTTCGGTACGGTAATTTTGGTACGATATCAGTATGGTAAATTCGGTAAATTGATTTTTTGTATCTAAAAACCAAAACCAACCAAATTTTTAACGGTATTTTCGATTTTGGTAAAATCGGTTTTCGATATTTCATAATTTAAAACCAAAACCATTTTTTTCCGGACCAAAATGGTACGGTACAGTAAAAACCCGTACCGGTTGCACCCCTAAAAGAAGCTAATAAGTTCTGCCTGCACACTAGGGGTGGCCATGGGCCGGGCTTGGGCAGGCCAGGGGCGGGTTCGGACCGGACTTCTAAAATTACAAGCTATTCCAAGCCCGTCCAGATCCGGATCGGGTCTTATTATGCAATTCCAAATCCGTCCAAATTTGAAAGCTCTTTATCCAGCCCGTTGGTCAATTCCGGATACTATTTTTTTTAAATAAAAAAATCTGTGTTTTAAATCTCTTTTGTTAATTAAATCTGTTTTTTAAATTAGAATATTTGTTTTTTAAATTTGTTAAGTTAATTAAATCTTTTTTTAAATCTGCTTTTGTTAAAGACCTACTTTTAATTTTGTTACATCAAATGCCTTACTTTGAATGAATGAAAGACACACTACTTTTGTAAACATTCACCAATACTCATATCATAATACATCATTCACCAAAAGTCTTACAACAACAGCAAACAACACCAACACTAAAAAAAAACAGGTCTTCCACATGAAGCCAACTACATATTAAAGCAGGTCTTCCACATCAAGCTAACTAGTCCAAAAAAAACCTTGTACCTGAAACATTGAAAAATGAAATAAAATCAATACATATTAAAAAAATAAAATAGTTGTCAAGTGCGTAAAAAATTAAAGCTCCTTACCAGAAAAAATAATCCAATAATGCTAGAGATCTTCTCCATCATCCGTATTACCGTCATTGTCAGAGCTCGAATCTTCATCTTCATTTAACTTTATTGATTTCCCTATATAATAAATTAAAATAGAATTAATAAAAATAGAAATAAGTAAAATACTAAATGCAGAATTAATAATAACAGAATTAAAAAACAGAATACATACCACTTTTGTCTCTTGCTCTCATCCAATCTTGGAAGCATATCAAAGCTTCTACCGTGTTTGAATGCAAAAAACTTCGAAAACGGCTTAACACTCGACGTCCCGTGCTAAACGCTGATTCAGATGCAACAGAAGAGACAAGAATAGACAGGATATCACGGGCCATGTTGGCAACATCTGGGTATCTTTGGGAAGAAGAACGCCAATACTCCAAAGTATGTAACTCATTATTAATATCTAAACTTGGCTCTTCCAAATAAAGATCAAGTTGAGACTTCTCTGTATGCAACTTACACCTTGTACCTTGAAAAGAACCATAATCCTCAAACCCTTCACTTTCCCTGCCAATACTATCACTAGACAACTCATTAGGCATAGAATGGTTGGGTGATGATCGTTGCATGTACTCATTAAACAAACTATAGAGAGTGCTAACAATTTTATTAATATGATATTCAGCCCCACTAGGGCCACTATCATATATCTTAGTGTAGCAATAATCCACAAATTTGACCTTATATCGAGGATCTAAAATAGTAGCACATGACAAATTCAAGATATACTCGTACCAATATTTATCAAATTTTTCTTGCATTTCCTTCACCATATCCGTTATAAAATTGTGTGGACCCCTTATAACATCTAACAAGCGGGATTGAATCCTCCACACACATCTAAAATATATATTTGCAGTAGGATATTTTATTCCTGAAAACATGCATGTAACCTCATAAAAAGGTTTCAGAAATTTGTGCATCATGTTCACCTTTTCCCATTTGTCCAAAGACAATTTCGTTGTGAAATTAGAATCTCTCCTACCCAAATGTAAAAACACTTCTTTATAATAAAGAGCACAATCAATCATGTCATATGTAGAATTCCACCTAGTTGGACAATCAATTTTCAATTTTCTTCCACTATTTAAATTAAAACTAGAAGCCATGTTCTCAAAATTTTTCCTTCTCAAACCGGACCGCTTCACATACTTGATACTAAGACGAAGTTTACTAATTGAATCATCGATGAGATTCATACCCGCTTGCACGATAAGATTTAGTATGTGAGCACAACATCGGACTTGAAAAAATGAACCACCACAAGGGATAAAGCTTTTTCCTAACAAACGGGTTTTAAGAGTTGATGCCACAACATCATTAGCACTTGCATTATCTAAAGTGATACTAAAGACCTTATTCTCTATATTGCAATTAGAGACGCACGATGCAATTGAGTCACAAATGGACAGACCATCATATGGAGGCGGGAGATATTTAAACCGTAAAATTCTTTTTTGCAACTTCTAATCAGAATCGATAAAATGGGCAGTAACACACACAAAATGATCCTCTCTAATGGACGACCATGTATCCGAAGTTATGCAAATGCAACTTTTTACCTTTGATAAAGTATCATGCATATTTAATTTCTCTTTAGCATATAAAGACATGATATCCCTCTTAATGGTTTTACGACCCACCATCTTAAATTGGGGACACGCAGCAGCCATTACACGCCTAAAACCATACGATTCAACGATTTTAAATGGAAGTTCATCATATACAATCATCAAACCAATTTCCTTACGAATTTTTTCTTAATCAAATTTCCAGGTTACTATAGAAGTCTTACCATCAGGTAATTGTTCAGTATTGACCATAAACTGTCGTATATCTTCATTAGCACGACCCAAACATTTTTTTATCAATGTGACGTATCAAGTGTGACGTTCCATTTTTTGAAGCAACTACAAAAAGAGCTTTACAATACTTACATTGCACCTTAATATCATTCTTGTCTTCAGCAGGTAGCTTATCAAAATGCAACCAAGCTCTTGATGTTGTTTTCGGCTTCTTTTCCGCGTCTTTACCTCCATCATCATCCCTAGCTGTTAACACAACGATAAATGAACATACAAATAAATATTGTTTAACACAACAATAACATAACATACAAATAAATATTATTTAACACAACATAAGAATAACATAACAATAACAGAAAAATAACATCCCTAGCTTGCTGATTTCTGCATATGTAAAAAAAAACGCAAATAAATATTATTTAACACAACAATAAGAATAACATAACAATAATAGAAAAATAGCATCCCTAGCTTGCTTATTTCTGGATATGTAAAAAAAACGCAAATAAAGTTTATTTGTATGTTCATTTATTGTTGTAAAAAAAATGCAAATAAATCAACAAAAAACCCAAATAAAGTTTGTGGTTTGAAACCCAAATAAATCAACAAAAAACGCTTATGGTTTGAAACCCTTATGGTTGCGATCTGTAAAGTTTATGGTTTGAAACCCAAAAAAACTCGTGTTGATTTCTGAACCCAAATAAACATACGAAAAATGCTTGTAGGTTTACATAAATCAACAAAGAAACGATCTGAACCCAAATAAATTTTAAATCGAAGATAAATAAAACCCTAACACTTACGATGCTTGCTGATTTGAACTCCTTCTCTAGTATTTATTGAATCCATGGCTTGCGATCGAACACAGAGAGAGGCAATTGTAGACGGAAGATTTCGGAGGAGAGGAGAGTTCGGAGGAGAGGAGAGGCGATTAGGTTGCCAAAAATGTTAGAGATAGAGAGAGTCGACGACGGCTAAAGTAGCTAACTCATTTAGGGTTTTTGTTTGATAAATGAGATAAGCAGCGTGTGTGGTAGTGTTTTAACTTGTGTGTGGTTGTGTTTTAACTTTAAGTGTTAAACTTTGTTGTAAAAGTTTTTATATTTATAAAATTTCCCCATTTTATATATTTACTTATAACTTTGTCTTAAATTTTAATAATAAATTAATATGCACATATATATGTGTGTGTGTGTGTGTGTGTGTATATATATATATATATATATATATATATATATATTTATATTAATATTATACATATAATTTTCGAGCTTCGGGCCGGGCCGAGCCATGTCGGGCTTAAGAATTCATGCCCAAGCCCGCCCGAAAAAAATCGGGCATAAGAATTCATGCCCAAGCCCGCTTTACGGGCCTATTCACCTTACCCAAGCCCTATTTTTTTATTGGGCGGGCTTGGCAGGCCTCGGGCCTATGGCCACCCCTATTGCACACCCGTCAATCAAATGACGTCTACTACTCTCTTAATCAGAATGGCAATCCCAGCCCCGACTTCTTTTCTTTCAAAACTTACCCCTCAAATTATTGTTCCTTGCGAGATTCGTTTCCCGTCTGTTACCCACTTAACCAGATTTGATAGGCACAGATTTTGAGTGGGTACAAATCCAACGATTTGACTCTTTGTTCCCTTATCTTTGTTACATATACTTTTTTTAAAACTTATATGGAAAATGTTATATACATCGTATGATAGTACCGGCTTAGTATCGATACTGTTTTATTTGCTTGTATTATCGTGTGGGTCCCACTAGAGAATGCTATAAGTCCCATCAATGTACAATTAAATAAAGCGCATTTGGTACTAAACTGGTACTTGGACCCGGTAAGAGTATCATTACTCAACTTATATATATATATATATATGCTAGTGTGCGAAATATTTCACATTTTAACGGTGAGGATCGAACACGTGTCCTCCAGTGGCGGACCCAAGATTTTTGGTCTGTGGGTGCGGATGTTTTTTTAAATGGCGGGGGTTCGGTTTTTTTTTTTGGGTTAGTTTTACTTATTTTGCAATTTTTAACCCTAAAAATCTTGTGGTTAATTTTTGGTGGTTAGTTGTACTTCTCTTGCAATTTGGGATAATTGCCCTAAATTTGAAAAAATATTCCAAATTATACTTCAACAATTAAATGATAACAATTAAAAAAACAATGAGCAAACTAATACATTCACCAAACAAACCAATATTTTTAACAACCCTAAAATTAATTGCCCTAATTTACAAGAAATATATATTAATATAACAATTAAGTATAACAAATGTCAAACAATATATTCACTAATAAGTAATAATATTTTAATTCCATTAGCAAACCTAATATCAAATCGATAATAGCAAGATGTAATAGATTAGACTTTCAGCAACTATATGACAACAATTTAATTTTTGCGAAATTAAAAATTTTAGCAAATAAGTAATACAACAAATTTACACCCAATATATATTAAAATGGATTATAGTCTAGATCCATAAAAAATAAAAGAAGAAAGAGAGAAGGAAAAAAACACTTACCAATAGCGTAGTAGAAATAAGTGTCCACGTTCACGTTCGGCGACGGGGACTCTGCCGAAGGAGATGTCGAGATACGGAGTGAGAAAACGGCGGTCCGATGCCGGCAAGAGAGAGGGAAGGGGTGGGGCTCCTGTTGGTGATGAGAGGAGATAGAGAGAGAGGACTAGTTTTTTTTTGTTATTGAAATGAAATAGAAGAAGAGCGGGTGAAGTGGGTTTGATTTTGGTTTTAATTTCTAATATTTACGCTGTCTGCCCCCACAGTTTGAAAAGTTTTTATTTTGTTGCCTCATATTTCATAAACTTACACATAGGATTTTACAGTTTATAAAAAGAAGTCCTTAAAAGTCCATGGGGGCGACCGCCCCCCTTCGGGATGGGGTAGGTCCGCCCCTGGTGTCATCTGTCGGCGAACGTAAAAATTATCGCCTAAATTATAGGGGCTCTCTCTCTCTTTTCTGGACTTACCGCCAAGTGACATACATCGACTCCACACTGTTAAAATAGGGGATAGTTCGCACTAGAACAATACTCTCTCTCTCTCCCTCTCTCTCTCTCTCTCTATCTATCTATATATATATATATATATATATATATATATATATATATATATATATATATATATATATATATATATAGTCTTGTTCTTGTGCGGACTAGTCCACATTTTAAGAATGTGGACCGGACACGTGTCACCTAGCGGTGAGCCCAAAAAAGAGAGAGTGTGCCTATAATTTAAGCGATAATTTCTAGGTGCACCGTTAGGTGACACGTGTCCGGTCTGCATTCTTAAAATGCGGACTAGTCCACACAAGAGCAATACTCTCTCTCTCTCTCTCTATATATATATATATATATAGTATTGCTCTTGTGTGGTACAATCCGCATTTTAAAAGCGCGGACCGGACGTGCCCAGAAAAAAGAGAGAGTGGGCTATAATTTAACCGATAATTTCTAGGATCATCGCCAGGTGACACATGTCCGGTTCGCATTCTTAAAATGCGAACTGATCTGTATAAGAGCAATACTATATATATATATATATATATTGAAGGTAATTCATTTTGAAATCTGGAATTCAAATCCCACCGTTCCCACTAAACATGAAAAGTTTTTGATTGAGTTTTTTGCTCCTCCAAAGTTGTTATACTTTTTAATTAATTAAATTAATTTTTTATATATTTATTATAAGTCCAAGTATTTTCCCACTCTTCTCCTCTTTCACTCCATTTTGTATAAAAATGCACTTTTATCCTTTAATCCAAGTTCTATCCCATTCCATTGGTGTTATATACGATTTTTTACTAATTTTAAAACACAACTGTAACATGCAATTATACTATTCAAAATATTATTTTTTATTTAAAATAAACACGAGTCAAATAAAACGCAACATGACATAAAAATGTATTTATGTGTCACCACAAATACAATCCAATTAACACGACACGGTGCCAATTTTTTACTTAACATGAACACAAGAGAAAAAAATTGGACACAAAAGAAAGCCATATTTTAACCTCACGCAAACGCGATCCAGTTAAAATGCGTCACAACACGAAATTATTTTTTTAAAACCTAACACGAGTCAAATAAAACACAACTCAACATGAATTCGTATTTCTTTTACGATAACTTGAAATAGGAGGGGCACCTACGGACCCCCAAGCTAGATGTTTTTTTAAAAAATAAATATTTGTTTGTATTTTTTTTAAAACTTTTTAAGGTACCCCTAAAAGAAATCAGCTCAAAATGATTTTTTTGATAGTCGTTGGGAGGTCTTCTTCTATCTTAGCCGGATTGCGTGGGCGGTGCCCAAAACTGTAAGGGATACGTTAGAGTCGTGGCACCCCCCGAAGGGATGAAAGGGAATTGGAGATATAGGGAGACAATTTGGCGGTCATTGTATCTTTTTGACGATTTGGCGGGGGAGGAATTTGAGGTACTTTGAAGCGAAGGAAGTTAAACCACCTAGGTTACAACACATATTCTTGAGCTCGTTTTTAATTTGGTATAAGAAAAACCATTATACATCTAATCCTATTTTTTAAAGATTCTCGAGGAGATGTATTAAGTTACGTAATTTAACAAGGTGTCTTGGGGGGTCTTTGTCTAAGTCCCCTTCCTTATTTTTGACTGTTGGTTTATTCCTATATACGGGTTCCACCCCCTTGACGGTCATTTTTCTATAAATATTTACTTATAAAAAACGGGTCAAAATTGGCCAATATTTGATAGTTTTAGCTATGACCCACCGTTGTACAAGTAAATACTGTAAGTTTTTTTTTATTATAATTCAACATAAGAGAAGGCCGCTCAAGAAGAATCCAAATGCGACTTTTAAGATAGATGTAACTAACTTTCCTTCCTTGCTCTTTCTTCGTTCATTATGAAACTCAACTAGATTCAAAATTGATTGAAGATGATTCTCCGACATATGTGATCACTATCTTTTTATCCTTCTTTAGGAAAAAGTTCTTGGTTGTTAACCAATCTATGCTTTATTCTAGCCAAACGCCCTTTTATTCCCTATGAAAGGTTGTTTTACTAAGTAATATAAGGCAAGAAGACCCTTATTATAGATAGGCCATTAGCGCAGTTACTAATCAAAGTTTCTGGCTCGTTAGCGCTTTCGTTTTCATTAAGGGGTGGAGCTTGAATAAGCGAAGTGAGCCTAGAGTAGCAGCCTATTATGTTTTTCAGGCCCCTTTGAGATTCTATTAGTAAAGCGAGAAGCAGTTCGAGATACAGAAGTATTTGCACCAGGTCTTTCACCTTCTTAGTGTCACCATGAGTAGGCTTTGTACCTGCATCGGGCTATGATATTATTATAGATCGAGAATAAGAGTCTATTCGTGATCTAGTTCATGAACAAACTTAAGAGTCTGAGTTTAGGGTGGTAGAGAGCCAAATTTTGATTCTTGAGCGATTCAGATGATCGTCATTAGGATAGACCATAAGGTGATGGCCAACATAAATAGGGAATCCTGTAACAGGGAAAGCCACCGGGCACCCTACCACAGCTACACGTAATTAAATATTATAATTGTTTTAGATAACACAAGCATGATAAAAATAAAACAATACATGGCATGCAATCTAATTTTTAAACTATCACAAATAACACACAATTAACACGACGCGATACAAAATTATTATTATCTAACACGAGCAAAATAAAATGTACTTTCGGTCCGAAGACTAGATAAAGGAGGAGGGTCACGTTTATAGTTAGCGTAAAAGTTTGTTAAATCCTTTTAAACATTATTCCTAGGAATAAAATATTTTTTATGTGTCATATTATTGTTTAATTATGTCGTGTTCGTGTTAGATAAAAAAAATATGATTTCATGTCTTATAACATATCATTTGTGTCGAATTCATGTTAGGTAAAAAAAGATTTCATGTCATCTCAGGTTTTAATTGGATCTTTTCGCGTCACATTTTCTTTGACAGTTTTCATGTTAAGTAAAAAAGAATTTGCTTTTCTTTTGAACTGAATTAATTTTTTGTGTCGAAAAAGAAAAACGATTTCCAGATGCGTTGTGTTTTATTTGGTGCGTGTTAGGTTTTTAAAAAATAATTAGTTTTATCGTGTCTGTGTGAGGTTAAAATATGACTTTATGTTGCGTCAAAATAATTTATCTTGTACTCATCTCAGGTAAAAAAATTGACGTCATATCGTGTTAATTGAGTTTATTTGTGGTAATGTACAAATACGTTTTCATATCATGTCGCATTTTATTTAGATCGTGTTTATTTCAAGTAAAAAATAATATTCCTTGTAGTATAGAAGCATGTTGAAGTTATATTTAGAAATGTAAAAAAAAAGAGCGTACATGCTGCCTGGAGTGAGAGGGGAATTAAATGTAAGGTAAAAGTGTATTTTTATATGGAAAATGATAACACGTGCTCTAAATGAGTAGTTGTGCCCTATTAAATGCATGTCGAAACTCTGTCCTTACTATGTTTGGATTCTAAGTGTGTGCCTTTAGAGCACATGTTTTGTATTTTTTTTAAAAGTGTTTTTAATTAATGAGAGAACGATTATGTTAGTTCTATATTTTGCGGGTCCAATATTTCAATTTTTTTCAATGAATGGATGGAGACAAATTTAGTCAGGGGCGGATCCACCCCAGGGCGAAGCGGAGCGACAACCCCAGTTCACATTAAAAAAATATTAGGGATTTTTTGGTAAAAAAATAAACCTAAAGGTTACTTGTAATTATATTCAAAGATGAGGGGAAAATGTGTAATAAACGAAAAAAAACAAAACTTAAAATAAACGGCTACTCTCTCTCTCACCATATTTTCCCTCATCCTATTTTTTCTCCCTCTAAACGTCCGCCACTCTCTCTCCAACCCTATTCTACACCGCCACTCACCTCACCTCCCCATTTTCCACTGGACCACTGCTGCTCCTCAGCTCTCCCCCCTATCGGGCCTGCCCTGCCCTATTCTCCACTCCACCTGCGTTGCTGCCCTACTCTCTCTTCACCTACGCCGCGCTGCCCTGCTTTCTCTTCCGCCCCTGCTGCTCTCTCCTCCACCCCTGCTGCTCTCTCCTCCACTAGGTATATGTTGCCCTGTTTATTTTGTTTATATTTCATCATTTGTTTAGATTTTCTGTGGACAAATTTTATTTTGTATACTTCATCATTTGTTTAGATTTTGTGTATATTTTACTGCTACAAATTTTATTTATATGTATTTGTTTATAAAAAGTTTATACTGAAATTATATGTGAAATTAAATTTATAATGTGAATCTATTAGTTCTTGTTGCCAATTGATATCCAGCATATATGTATCTAAATAGATTACATCAGTTAATTACTCGATTTTTAATTTTGACCGTTTCATTGATTAATTAGCGTCAAGTAGTTCTATAAATTGCAATCAAAGTAAAATTCATGAAACTTCTCCATATTCCTCCTAATATCTGCATTAGGAGATTCAAAATATTTCTCCACATGAGATATTAACAGCATATGAGTTCTGAAGAATATTAACAACATATGAGTTCTGAAGAATATTAATAGCATATGAGTTATGAAGAATTTTAGATTAAAGGTAATGAAAACCTATTTACAAGTGGCTAAAATACAACCATAGCCATTCTCTCCGATCTCTGTCATAGAGGATACTTCTCTCAGGGCAGATTTTTGCCTGCATGATGACTTTTACTCATCTAGGGTGTCTTTTTTTGGAGAGCTCTTGTGGGACGGGTGGGTAGCGAAGATGCTATACAACCGACCATAGAGAAGATGAAGGCCTGGATGCAGTTACACTGGAATGCTATAGGAGGTACGGTGATTCGTTATTTGAATTCCTATACCTTATGTTTCATTTTTTTATCAGAGAAAGAAGCATCTAGGATCTTTAAACAGAAGACATGGTTTGTCCATGGTGTTCCACTCTGGTTGGATTTGTGGCATCCTCTGGGGTGCAACTCTAAATCTCATCGGAGTCTGAGGTTTCGGTGGATTCGGGTGGTGGGTATCCCTCTCCATCTTTGGGGTGATGAAGTTTTTAAATCTATTAGTGACAGATGTGTGTGTGTGTGTGTGGGGTGGGGGGGGGGGGGGGGGTTCATTCATATCGACGAGGATACTCAAGCGGGTGAGGAACTCAGGTGGGCTAGAATCAAGGTTAAAGGGGTTCACAAACTTCGTGAGGTAGTTTCTATACAGGCAGGCGATAGGGTTTTTGAGCAACCCATTTGGGTTGAAGCTACGAGTTTCTGTTACTATGGAGCTGATTATGCTACAAATGGAAGGGGGACAATGCTATCTAGAGCAGGGTGTTCCGGTGTGGGTACTCCAGTGCCAGTAGTTAGAGGTCTTGTTTCTATCTCAGTCGGCGACTCCCATAGTGGGTCTTCAAAGAAAGTTCTCACGTTATTCTCACCATTAGGATCGGATACCCATGTCGCTTTTTCACGAGGAGTTTGTTTTGGTAGCAGCGGGGTGGTTAGGGGAGATAGAGCTGGGTCTGGGGTCACTGATATTTCTCGTTCAGTTCAGATGGGTATATGTACCTGACCCATGGTAGGGGAATTGACATTGGCGCTGTGGCTTCTAGTGCAGTGGGAGCGTAGCATGGGGGTGAGGATAGTGGGGGCATGGTCTCTCGTTGCCGGAAGGAGTTCGTCATTAGTACACTGGTGCAGGTAGGCACCTGTTTGGGTCAGAATGAGACTGTTGTATGAGGTATGGGAGAGAGAAGTAACAGGGTGACTGATGTGATTATGGAGGTTGACCTTCTTGGTGTGGGTGAGAAAAGTAATGAGTGTGACATTCTGCATACTTCTAGTGGGTCTATTGGTATTGTTAAAGAGGCGTCCCCTCTTGTTCAGTCACAGTTGATGGAAGTTGTTCATTTTGACGGCAGTAAGGGTGACAAGGACTCTTTTAGAGCTTCTCGTGTTAATTTGGGCGGGTCTGATAATTTGGTGTCACGTGCTGAGACCAAAAAAAATTTGGTGGGTGATAATCTTGCTTTGCACCCCCCTAAGCACCAATCTCAGTCTCCCTTATGGTGAAAAAATTGGCAAGCAGTGGTCCAATTTAAAAAAAATGGGACCGTATCTTAATTCGGGTAAAGCTTTAAAAAATGGTGTTTTGAGTAAAAAAGTCAGGCATAGAGGGGACTCAAGCATTGGTAAATTTAAGTGGAAAGGTGCAGTCGATAAGGGGAAAAAATTGTGTCTGGAGGTGTGAATTGTTTTGCGGGCTTGTCTTCGAGTTTAGGCATGTCCAAGGGGAAAGCTCTAGTTACTTTTCCCAGTAGGGCGTTATTTAAAGGTGGCTCTCTTTTCACGATCGTGGAAGAGGGCGAGGGAGAGTTGGAGGGGGGGATGATGCTCAAGAACCTTCTGGATCATCGGGGGAGTTGTTGTGCGGGAAAAAACATTTGAGAAACATGTGTGACCTCTCCCCTAAGCTGTGGGTTGAGCTCGGAGATTCGGAGGATGAAGGGGTGGTCTCCGGAGTTAGTCTTGATGAGGGGGCTCGTGAGGATGAGACGGGGAGATGGGTTTCTAGTGTGATAGAAGGTTTCAGTAAATTTTTAGGGCTTGATCTTGTAGGGAATGATAAAGAGGCTTTTAGGTTGTTTCATTCCATAGAGGATAGGCAAGGGGGGGGGGGGGGGGGGGAGTAAAGGTGGTATGGAGGGGGTGGATGGGGTGTCTTATGGGTTCCAATGAAGTTACGACTCATTTCTTGGAATGTGCGGGGTTTGAATGGCCTCGGTAAAAGAGTAGGGGTCTTTCGCGGTGGATGCCGGATATTATTTGTCTGCAAGAGACAAAGTTGGGTTCTATGGATAGGGAGTTAGGTCGGTCTATTTGGGAAGGTTGTAATATTGAGTGGTGCTGTCTGGATTCGGTAGGTGCATCTGGGGGATTGTCATTTTGTGGGATAATAGGGTGATAGAGAAAATTGATGTTTTGGTTGGGCATTGGTCTCTTTCGTGTTTATTCAGGAACGTGGAGGATGGGTTTTCTTGGATCTTTTTGGGTGTTTATGGGCCTATAGAGTACGCGGTTCAGTGGGAGTTATGGGAGGAATTAGCTGGGGCCGGGAGTATTTGGGGAGTTCCGTGGTGCATTGGGGGAGATTTTAATGTCGTTCGTTTCCCCTCTGAGAGGTACGGTGAGGGGGGCTCGAATTCTTTTATGCGGGACTTCTTGGACTTCATCGATGAGTTCGAGCAGATTGACATGCCGTTGGTGGGAGGGGTTTTCACTTGGTCGAGTTTTAGGGAAGAACCCTCGCTTTCTCGGCTTGACTAGTTTCTTATTTCTAATGAGTGGGAGGAGCATTTTTCGAGGACATCTCAATCATGACTTCCGCGAGTGACTTTTGATCACTCCCTTATTTTACTGGAGTTGGGGGGGGGGGGGGGAGGGGGGAGAACCCCGTTTAGATTTGAGAATATGTGGTTGAAAGAGGAGGACTTTGTTGGGAGGGTTCAGGAATGGTGGCAGGGGTATGAGGTGGAGGGGAATGCGAGCTTAAAACTGGCGGTTAAACTGTTTCCTCTCAAGGGGGATGTCATTCGGTGGAACAGAGATGTGTTTGGCTATGTGGAGGGTGTGATTGAGAAGCTCATGGAGGATATTCGGGTTCTTGATGAGAAAGAAGGGTTAGACAGTCGATCAGGGGCAGAGAGGGTGGTGAGGGTAGAGAAAAAAAGGGAAGTAGGGAAGATATTGATTCAGGAGGAAATTAGCTGGCGGAAAAAGTCTATGGCTCTTTGGCTTAAGGAAGGGGACAACAATACTAAATTCTTTCATAAAGCGGCTAACTCCCATCGCCGCTTTAACCATATAGGGAAGGTGGTAGTAGGGGAGAGGGAGTTTACCAAGGAGAGTGAGATTCGTAGGGAGATCAGGCAGTATTATGAGAGACTTTATACGGAGGAGGAGACCTGGCGTCCCAAGATTGATGGGTTTCCTTTGGCAAGCATTTCAGGGGACGAGGCGGACCAGTTGGATAGGGTGTTCACAGAGGAGGAGGTTGTTCAGGTTTTAGGGTCGATGTGCGGTGATAAGGCGCCTGGGCTGGACGGGTTTACTATGGCTTTCTTCCAGTAATGTGGCAATACTCAGGGCAGATGTGATGGAAGTGTTCAGTGAGTTCCATGATAGGGGTACTTCTTGAGAAGTTTGAATGCCACGTTCATTACTTAGGTTCCTAAGAAAGGTGGGGAGACTGATGTGAAAGACTTTAGGCCCATTAGTTTGGTGGGTAGCGTGTATAAGCTTGTGTCTAAGGTCTTATCGGTTAGACTTTTCAGATGCCCAAAGCGCGTTTGTGGGTGGTCGGAAGATCCTTGATGCAACTTTGGTGGCGAATGAGTGCATCGAATCCAGGTTGAGAGGTGGTGATCTGGGCATTATCTGCAAGTTGGATATTGAGAAGGATTACGATCATGTGAGTTGGGACTTCCTTTTGTATTTGTTGAGGAGGATGGGGTTTGGGGAGAGGTGGCGCAGGTGGATATATAGGTGTATCTCCTCTGTCAAATTCTCTGTCCTTGTAAATGGGGTTCCAGAAGGTTTCTTCCCGAGTTCTCGTGGTCTTCGACAGGGTGACTCGCTGTCGCCTTTCCTCTTTATTTTGGTTATGGACGCGTTCTCTCGGATGATGAGTCGTACGGTGGAGGGTGGTTTAGTCTCAGGGCCCATCAGTTTGAGATCTCTCACCTTTTGTTCGCAGATGACATTATTATCTTTTGTGGGGCATCGATGGATGAGGTGAGGACAATGAGGTTATTACTGGTGTGTTTTGAGGCTGTCTCAAGCTTGTGTATCAACGTTAGGAATAGTGAGATGATTGCCGTTGGAGGGGTGGGGAATGTGGGTTTCTTGGCCAGTGTCCTTGGTTGTAGGGTTGGTTCGCTCCTTTCTACTTATCTTGGCCTCCCTTTAGGAGCTAAGTTTAAGTCTACTTCATTGTGGGCTCCAGTTATTGAGAGGGTCTAAAGGAGATTAGCTGGTTGGAAGCATAGTTACCTTTCCAAAGGGGGTCGTTTGACGTTGATCAAAAGTTTGTTATCGAGCCTTTCGACTTATTTTATGTCTGTGCTCCCTCTACCTGCATCCGTTGGTAAGAGGCTCGATAAGTTGATGAGGGATTTTCTATGGAAATGGCATAATGATCAGTTTAAGTACTGCTTGGTTAGTTGGGATGAGGTGTGCAAGCCACTGCAGGTGGGTGGGGCTGGGGTGATGAGTTTAACACATTTCAATACGGCTTTACTAGGCAAGTGGTTGTGGCGGTTTAATAAAGAAGACGACAGACTTTGGAGGAAAGTGGTGGTAGCTAGGTATGGGGCTGGCCCTTTTGGGTGGGGTCCTATTGTGGGGAGCGGTGCTCATGGAGTGGGATGGTGGAGGTACATTACGATGGGGTGGGGAAAGTTCTTTGGGTTCACCTCTTATCAGCTTGGGAGTGGGGATCGTATAAGGTTTTGGAAGGATAATTGGGGTGAGGGGGGATCTTTGGAGGTTCTCTTCCCAGGGATGTTTCGGATTGGGAGAGATAGTGTGGGGTCAGTTGAGGGTCATTGGCAGAGGGTAGGGGATCGGTCCGTGTGGGATCCAAAGTTTAGAAGGGTTTTTCGGTATTGGGAACTGGAGGAGGCTGAGGAGTTCTTTGAGTGACTGAATTTGGCGCCTATCCCGTCCTCTGGAGTAGATGGGTTGAGGTGGTCGAGGTCTCAAGATGGCTTGTTTTTCGTTAAGAGATATTATCTTGGGTTGAGGGGTTATGGGGGTGCCTCTTTCCCCTGGAAGGCCATTTGGAAGAGTTATGCGCCTTCAAAGGTTTGCTTCTTTGTGTGGACCGCTGCCAAACAGGCTATCTTGACTATTGAGGGGCTTCATAAGAGAGGAAGGAGGTTGGCCAACAGGTGTTGGTTGTGTAAGAAGGAGGAGGAGACGTCCAATCACCTCCTTCTCCACTGTCAGGTGACTAGGGGCCTTTGGGACTTGTTCTTCACTGTTTGTCAGATTCATTGGGCTATGCCTCATTCGGTTTGCGAGGTGATGGCGGCTTGGAGGAGCCCAAGAGGTTGGACTGGCCCACGGGGGATGTGGATGATGGTTTCTTATTGTATTTTTTGGACTGTCTGACAGGAGAGGAATAGGAGATGCTTAGAGGAGGTCGAAATTGATTCTTCTCGAGTTCGGTACAACTTTTTGAGCCTTCTTCTTACTTGGTTTAGGAAAATGCATGACTCGTTGGTAGCTCATTTTCTTGACTTTTTGGAGGAATTTTAGGTGGCAGGCTTGTTTGTTCTGGGCTCCGGCCCTTTGTTTTCTTGCTTGGTATACTTCATGTATACGAGTTTCGGCGCCTTTAGGCGGGTTGTTTTATGGTATCATTTGCTTATAAAAAATAATAATAATTAGTATTATGTTAAATTAAATTTAAAATTATAATGAAATCAAATTAAATTTAGAGTGAATCTATTAGTCTGAAATTAAATTAAATTTGTTGTAAATATAGGAAGTCAATGGAGAATTTTTTTAAACGAAAAAGATTTATTGTTAAGATTTATATTTCTGAAACTTAATGTTTTTTTCAATCGACCTTGTTATTTGTTAAGATTTATTAATTTATTAGGTTAATTAACCTTGAATGTATATACACTATATAACCTGTTTATGTATATGCCCAAATTACTGATTTATGTTGTATTAATTATCATATGATATTTTGATGATGGTTTTTAGTGTTGAAAATGAATATTATGCCCAAAAAATAGAAACAACCACTACACCAAAATGGCCAAATTGTCACCTTTCAACCGGCCACCCTTGTCAAGGTCATTGATCGTGACAAAAAACACGCGTTTTGTGTCACGGTCATTGACCTTGACACGATCGTGACAAAGAATTGTCACGGTCAAGGACCTTGACAACTTCTTCAGCAAAAACCCTTTCCCCTTCTCCCCCCCCCCGGCCGTTCCCTCCTTTTTACATCTCTCTCTCTCTCTCTCTCTCTCTCTCTCTCTCTCTCTCTCTTCCATTTATATATATGTGTGTGTGTGTATATATGTGTGTGTGTGGTGGGTGAGTATGTGGAAAATAGGAGGTTGTTATATTGGAGGCAAAACATTGATGATAATGTATATAATATTAGCCTTGTATGGGTATAAGCTAATTTAGATCAATATTGATGATTATGTATATAAAGATTAACTCATTTTCATTCGAATTAGACAATTCACATGTTAATATGTAGGTTGCTAATTTAGATTAATTTGTGTCTAATTTTAATTTCAAAGGGAAGATTACGATATATTGACTATGGTTAAAGATAAAAAATAATTCGTTGTGATTTTATTTCTAAGTGATTCTAGAATTTTTATTCTTGAAGTTAAAGAAATCAATGCATTCTTTCTGTTGAAAGATATTTATTTTTTAATAATGCAGGTTATTTTGAAATTTCCTTCACCATTAAAACATTAAATTGGTAGCATTTTTCTCCTACCAATTTTTTTCATCGTGGATGTCGCCAAATTCTTAGTAGATTAGTATTTAACAAACAAAAGCGAAATAACCATTATTGTTCACTAAATGTTGGCAAAAGTCTTACTGAAAATGTAAACATTTGTATTATATATAAATTGGCTCTCTCATGTATCAAAACGTTTGAGTCTATCAAGTTAAATCGACTTGGTTCGTTATGAGTGAGACACAATCTATAGTTTAGGTCGGATGAACCTTAAGGAATAAAGATTGATATATCCTTTCGAGAAGTTTGATATAATATTGGCTAATTGCACACACTAAGATGTTTTTTAAATTGAGAGAATTTTTTCATAAAATGTGTTTTAAAAACCTTTTGAAGTATTGAAGAATTTTTTTGAGTTGTGTATTTACCTTTTGAAGTATTGGGATCTAGAAACAAGTTTTAAAAATAATTTTGGAATTTTTTATTTTGAGGCATTCGAACGGACATAATATATAACATCTATTCCATGCTTTACATCTATTCCGGCATATATAATATATATAATAATAATTCCATGCTTTACATCTATTCCACGTTAGATGTTTTCAACTAATTTAGACATATTTATGTGTGTATGTGTATATGTGTGTGTATATATGTGTGTGGTGGGAGAGGGGGCAGGGGGTGTGGTGGGGGGGGGGTGGTGGTGGTGGTGGGGTGTACGTGTGTGTGGTGGGGGTGGGGTGAGGGGGGGAGGGGGTGGGGGCAGGGGTGGTGGTGGTGGTGGTGGTGGGGGGGGGGGGGGGTGTACGTGTGCGTGTGTGTGGTGGGGGTGGGGTGAGGGGGGGAGGGGGTGGGGGCAGGGATGGGGGGTAGGGTAGGGGTGTGTGTCTATGTGTACTAATAATTCCATGCTTTACATGCTTTACATCTATTCCGTTCATATATAATATATATAATAATTCCATGCTTTACATCTATTCTACGTTAGATGTTTTCAACTAATTTAGACATATTTATGTGTGTATGTGTGTGTATATATGTGTGTGGTGGTGGAAAAGGGTGTGGTGGGGAGGTGTACGTGTACGTGTGCGCGTGTGTGGTGGGGGTGGGGTAGGAGTGTGTGTCTATGTGTACTAATAACATTTTTTTTATCTCTACTAATAATATTTTTTTTACAGCAAATGTCTTTTTCAGGTATTAAGGCGAAGATGATGATGCTGTTTATGATGATGTCGTCTGGACTCGGTGGTAGCGGAGGCGAAGAGGGCTCCTCGGCCCCTAGGCTCCCCAAATATGGAAAATTTGGGATTACCATCGAGAACAAATCGGAGCTATTAGCGAGATCCCTCGAGCTGCTAAAGACGGTCATCGGCCCGAGGTTTATGAGTTGGAAGGAGGTGCCATATGAGCTCAAGTTAGCTGTTTGGGCGGCACTACAGGTAATATATTTATATTTATATTTATATTTATATGAATATTTCAATTTCAATTTCAATTTCATTTTATATTTATATTTATATTTATTCGCAACTAACATTGTATTTGTTGGACATGAACAATTCAACTTGGATCCAAAGCTACGCGATTCCGTCTTGGAGCAGTTGAGGGAGAAACACATGACGTGGAAGAAAAATATGCGGACACGGTACTTTGAAAAAATACGAGAGTCCATTATCGAATGGCGTGGATCCGTCCCGCCCAAGGAGCCGATCTCATTGACACAATGACAAAAGTTCATTGACAATGAGATCGATGATCGACACTTGGCATCTCACCAATCGGGGAGGAAAAATCGGGCAAAAAAGACGGACGCGCACTACTCCGGCCGAACGTCTTACGCCGAGGTGGAGCATAGGATGAAGGTAAGATTTAATTTTTCTATAACTACAGAAATATATTATTCTTTATTATTTTACTTTGCGGGACCGATACTAATTTTACTTTATTTTATTTCAGGGGGTAGGGAGTGGCCCAGGGGGTAAGCCACATAGGCTCGATACTTATGTGGCTCTTCGGACGAAGAAGGGGAAGGACAAGGAGGTGTCCCCGAGCGTCGCGACCCCGATTGTAAGTAATCCGACAGTTTATTTTTTGTTAATTGTGTTATAATTTTTTAGTTTACTTATTTTACTAATAATGTGCTTTTTGTCGTTTCAGGAAAAGCTTAAGGAAGTGCATGAGTCGTAGTCTGATGCCGACAAGGCGTCTTTGTCCACAGACGCACTTAGCCAAGTGCTTGGCTCTGATCGCGAGGGGAGGACAAGGGGGGTGAGCTCGCGGGTGGCCAAATCTAGGATCATCGGATTGGAGACGAGCGACACCGGGTTGGCTCGAATGGTGGATTCACATGACGCGAAGCTGTCCCGTTTGGAGGCGACGGTCCAAGATATGTACTCATTCATGAAGCGTACGTTGGGGGGAGACCGTAAGGGGAAAGGGAAGGAGAAGGCGGTGGAGGAGGTGCGGGAGAACGAGGAGCAGGATGAAGAGCTTGTGGACCTCACTACTTCATCACCAACACGTGCGTACTTCGATGATCCACTTCCTTATTTGGCGCCCTTCCCCAGACCGATGTCGACACTTGGTTGGCTGAGCGTGTTCATATTGGACGTATTTGATGGCCAGCGGATAGGGCGGGGGTTGAGGGATCCGAATATCGTCCAGGGTGGAATAGTTCATGGACGTGCGCTTCAAGAGATCGAGTCCAAAGTGCTCGTCACACATGTGATACCCGGGAAGGAGAACTCCCTATTGTGTTTGCGCAAACAATGCGGCACGATGTATATTAGTGGGTGTGTCAATTCGTATATCGTGTGGCCTACTCACCTCTTCACATTTACTCCAGACATGTAGTGACATTATTTTTAAGTTGGTACATTTTAATTATATTTGGATTATATCGTCATGTATATTGTTTCTATTTTGAATATATATTTGCATTATCTTTAGTTTGTTTGGATATATGATATTTGAACAGGTACAACGTTGCTATAACAAGTACAAATATACTGCACGGCAGTGGCAGTGGCCATACTGCCCAACAGATTTTTTTTAAATTCTGTCCAGAATTGTCATGGTCATTGACCGTGATTTTTTTTTAAAAAGGGTCAAGACTTTGTCACGGTTAATAACCGTGACTAAACTTGTCGCGGTCATAGCCCGTGACACGATCGTGACAATTCTAACGAACTTGTCACGGTCAATGATCGTGACACGTCCGTGACAAAAAAAGTTGTCTCGTCCCGAATTGTCACGGTCATTGACCTTGACAAGTCCAACTTGTCAAGGTCAATGACCGTGATAATAGTGCAGATTTGGTGTAGTGAACTCAAAAAATGCTCGAAAAAATTCGAAATAAGCCTCCAAAAAATCGTCTTGGGGGCTCCCACCCCCGGACCTCCGACAACATTCGAAACTTTCGCACCAGTTGACACCAAATCCTGAATTCGCCGATGAATTTAGTTATAGTTATAGTTATCATTTATTACTCGTAAGTGGTTCATGTTCAAACTCATTCCTATTTATATCGTTTAGTGAATAATAAATAAAGACCAGATAGAACCAAAGATCATTTATATAAACAAAAGAAGGTTACCTAATTGAGCATTAACTATCAAATTTTTGGCTGAACCGAAATACTAAATTACGATAGAATTTGTTAATGTGACACTATTTGATTAAAAAATAGGTATCATCAAGGCAGATTTAGTCCACGTAGGATGTCACATGTGCAGAGTAAGAAACAAGTGAGGCTACGAACCAAGGGTTTAGGGAAGCAAAAGAAGCAGAATGTCCATTGCTACAAGTAACATCCCCATGCAAAGACGATACACAGAGAATGGTCAAACCACTGTCAGTGTCACTTGGATCCATGGGCGGAGCTACATGCAACCGAGAGGGTGCGGGCGCATGCACTGGATTTTTGGGATATATATATATATATATACATGTGTGTAATAACTTTAATGTTAAGGTTAAAATTGGTAATTTTTTAAACTTAAGTCAATATATATACAACAGTAGCCGGCCCTAGTTTTTCAACCCAACCAAAGTTTTGTCTTCTCTCTACATTCAAGAACAAAACAGAAGGTAAGTCCCCTTTCCCTCCTCCATTTACATATTTGTTAGTCTACAGCACATTAACGGGTTCAAGATAAAAAATTTCCGAATGTGAACGGCCCTAGTTTACTGAAATTATTTCTGAAAATTATTACGGACCCTAGTTCAAGATAAAAATTACTATTAAAAATTTTCTCCTCCATTACATTGATTTTATTACTGAAATTATTACTGAAATTTACAAAGTGATTAATCATACAAAGTGATTAAAATTTTACTGAATAAATTTATTAAATAAATTCAATAATAAATTTCAACATCAATGGGTTAATCTTTTTCCAACAAATTTTATGTTAGATTAATTCTGATTTTTATGTTAGATTAATCCTTTTCCATTAATTCTATTAATTTTAAATAACTTATTCAAGTTAGATTAATTCTGTTTGATTAATATATAAAAAGAGACTCGTTGAATGATATTAACACTGAACATATCATTCAATTTTTTCAGAAAATGAAGTCTAGGAAAGTTGCATTGTAATAACTATCCTATTTCATTTTGATAATGGTTTTAAGTGTTGAAATTGAATATTAATGCATGTTTTTTTTTGTTGAAATTTTCTTTAGTACTAGATTTATGCCCAAAATAATACAAATAACCCAAAAAAAATCGTCTCGGGGGCTCCCGTCCCCGAACCCCCGGGATACGTCACACAGTTTCGCACCCACTAACTCCAAATTCTGGCTCCGCCATTGCTTGGATCCATTAACCCCATCACTAGAAATAAAGAGGGTGCAAGGCAGGTGAACAAAGATGATGTAACATCTGCTCCTCTCTCTCTCTCTCTCTCTCTCTCTCTCTCTTTCTCTCTCACTTACATGAGAGAGAGAGTGCAATGAGAAGACAGGTTGAAGTGATATTCAAACTGTCATCACTTCCCCTACATGGTTGTCTTTCTGCATGGGCCCCTCTCTTGCCCTCTTCCCCCACACCATTATTTTCCTCCCCCTTCTTATACCTCCCCCTCCCGCACTCATTCATATCAATTCTCTTCACACTTTTCATTTCCAAACCAAATTAACACAACCATGTCTGCTGCCGCAGTTGTTCTTGTTGGAGTTTTGTTATGGAAATAACGAAATATAATAATTAATTTCTGCAAGGCACGTTATTGGAACGCTTTCTTTTAGGCAAAATTTCTCCCAATCCGGTTGAGACAGAACCAGAACCGCGAGTACACAATGGGTTTTATAGAATCTGCCTTCAGGATACAATGCAGTGTATGAACAGTTGTTTGATTCAAACTATGTACTGTTTGATCAAACCCGAGAACACTCTGAATTTGTAACTTGATAATGCCAAAGTATAGAGGACAGAGAGAGGAGAAATTAGCAATTTTCGGTGTCCAAAACAGAGGTCTGGAACTCTTTTTATAGCCATTTCTGTGACTGTTCTTCAACAGTCACAGCTCTTCATGCCGTCAAAACTTTAGGCGCACGTGCCAAGTGCCAAGTGCGCGTCAAAGCGCGCAATGCGCCCTAAGTCGCCCAATCGCGCTTACGCATGTCGCGATTGGTGGTGCTTAAGCACCACCGCGATGCGTAGGATCATAGCCTCTTATTTGACTTGTCAACTAAGAATCTTAGTTGTCCTTTAGTTGATATACCACTACCTTTTGTAGTATTCTTCCAATGTGGAACAATATGGAATTTTGAGCAATCCCCATATCTTTCACACCCATTTGCTCATGTTTCTACTTTCTAAATTAAAACCCAAACTATGTTTAAAATAAAACACAAATAATATAATAAAATATTAACAACTAAAAATTAAAATATCAATAAATATTGGAATTAATCCAACAGTTCTAACTAATCGCAGCAACTCAAGTAATAGTTCATCATCAGAAAACACCTTCACAAGCCACCACTTATCCCCACCATTACAGCCATAATTGAGTCGCTACGAGTCACAAAAACGCCGTGACTGGAACACATTCGGACAATACCTTAAAAACCACTGCCCACCCTTAGCACTCCACCGATGTAGTGGTGCACTTGTCCTTGAACCTAGACCAATTTGGAAAAACAGAAGTCCATCTAGCAAATTACCCATTTTTTGGACACCCTCACCCTCCAGCACCCTCTGCGGCAGGCGTGCAAAAGCTAGAGGAATTGCTTATGAGAAAAAGAAACGAAAGAAGCCTACACATCAGCAGTATCAGTCGGATGATGGGTTTGTTGTTAACAATAATGGGCATGTTTTTCAGCGTGGGTTTCATGGGCAAGGTCATGAGGTGTCTGAAACTAAAGAAGGTCTGGTGATGCTGGGTTCGTCTGAGGGCGGTAGACACATTTGCTGCTCCCACAATCGCGATCATCTCACATTTTCGGATATTAATATGGAATCATGATACAACCTTGAAACAAAGAAACAACATTGTCAGTGATCTCACTTGTTCCTCCCCCGCATCACAACAGGTTTAATTGTGTTAAAAATGAACTAATATGTCAACTTGTATACGATTCAAAATAATTTATTATTTTAATATGTAATAACAAGTGAATATGACACGACGCGTTAAGATAAATGGTCAGATTAAATATGATTTTTTCATATGATAAAAGTGACCCGTTTAAAAATGAACCCATTAGGATATAAATACGATAAAAATCAACACGAACACGACTCGACACGACCCATTATCAGTTCTACCATAAACGAACCTAATCATGGAGCGAGTAAAAAAATTATGAGATGATCACCATAAGTTTGAAGAAGTACAAATTCACATATCTATCGATTTTTTGGGGATGTCATTTTTTCTTAGATAATTATATTTTTTGGGTAATGAAAATTTTGTCCTTTACAAATGCTAAAATAGAGATGAGTGTGTTTTAGTCATTTTGTATGTAAAAAATAATGAAAAACTAAATTTTGGGCTAATTGTAACGGAGGACCATAATTTGAGGAGAACTTTGGCTTGTTTTTTAAATGGGTGTGGCATTTTAAAGAAGTTTAGTGTCATCTACCATTTCTTAATAAGTGGTTTTGTAGATGATCTAGGGATGATATGCATTAAATCTGTAAAATTATTTTTTTACCATTTCAAAATGTTTATTTTTTTTTACGTTATGCTTGCTTATAATATATCTCTTGTATATACATCATCAAAATAAAATTTAGGGTTAATTAAACTTGAACCCCTTAAACTTTACTCTCTTATCACTTCACCACCTGAACTTTCAATTCTTAGAGTTAATTCTCTGAACTTTTCAAATGACTACAAGTAACCCCTATCGTTAAATTTTTGAACGAAAAGCTTAATCATGAGCATGGCATATGACTGAACGTGGTTGTATCTTTGTCCTAACATTATTTTTTAAAGATAAATTCTTAAAATTACTGCAAAATACATAAAATTAAAAAAATACTAAGCAAACTATTTAAAACTTTAAAAAATCCTATTTTTTTTTAATTTTTTTTGAAAATTTTGGAAATTATGAAAATAAATTTTAAATTATGAAAATTATAAAGTATTTATTCAAAAATTTGGAAAATGCTAAAAAAACTAAGAAAAATTAAAAACCGAAAATTCCTAAAATCTAATTTCCAGCAATAGCAAAATGATTTCTAACAATAAAAATTATTTTTAGCAAATAAAAAATGATTCCGTGCAATAAAAAATAATTCCTAGCAAAAAAATATTATTTACAGTAATAAGAAAACAAAAAATAATTTCAGCAATAAAAAATAACTTTATCAACTAAAAATGGTTTCCACGAATAAACAAAATAATTTTCAGTATTAAAAGATTGTTTCCATCAAATAAAAAATGGTTTTCAATAATAAAAAATTATTTCTAGCAATGATAAAATAATTTCCAACAATAAAAAATTATTTTCACCAAATGAAAATGCTTTCCAATAATAAAAATTATTCCTAGAAAATAAAAAATACTCCACGAAATAGTCATTGTTTTTCTTAATGTTTTAAAAACCTACTGATTAGACAAAATTTAACCATAATTTAAAATAAATTGCAAAAATGATATATTCAAGAATTTAGGTAAATAAACAAATCTAAACCAAATTTACACTTTTAATTTCAATCACACCCTTATTTTCCCTCCTCTAATATCAAGCCTCCATTGCCAACCATTATCTAAGTTCCTGTGACGCTCCGTTTTCGAGTGTCAATGCAAAATCCCCTTTGAAATAAGTACTTGCTTTATTATTTATATCGCAAAATATGTTTAATTTAATTAATGAAGTGTTGTCTAGCTTATGAAATCCACAGGAATAAAAATGTTTTGTAGTTTCATGAAAAAAATAGCTATTAATGTAAAATCTGCATTTATCGTGTATTATTAAAACCAAACATAATGTCCTTGCATTAAAGTCAAATGATAAAAAAAATTGCTCGAAATATAGCTCTATAGTCGTGGATAACTGTTTTTTCCCTTCCCATTATCCTCGTCGCTTCCTCTATCTGAAGTACCTGGGAGGTGGCAAATGGCAGGGTGTGGGTTTGTGCCTAGTAGGAGAAATACTAACACAGTATAATATAGAAACGAATATTTACATATGTATATAATGTATCTAAGTAATTATGAACTCATCTTTCATTTGATCAAGTGTTCTTATGAAAGTTGTAACGTAACCATGCAATTGACATAATGACCATGCAATCTTGGTGATGATCCCACTCACACTTTACCAACCGTGTCCTGTTAATTCAACCATTAACATAGTTTCATATATTTCTAATTTATATAAACTTACTTTTTCATTAATAAGCCGCATGCTCAAAATCATCTTTTCACTTGATTAATAGGGGTACCAATCCACGAGTATTATACGACCTTTTACTGACTCCCATCCTGCCAGAGTATGCTCCTAATTAGCGGTCTTAGGTCTAAGCATTAAGCCTCACCCTAGGGCTCCAAAATTCCTTAAATTTCTCGGTTACCTCTGAGGTCATTTACTTGTTATATCATTATAACCCTTTTCTCTTTCTTTCTTTCTTAACCACTTTTAAGCATTTTTCATTTATTTCCTTTTACCGGCCAATGAGGCCAAATATTTAGGACAAGATAAGCCCTAACACACTTTATCAAAAGTTCATTTTTATATCACTTTAAAATTCGATATTTCACCTTTTGTCATTTTTCATGAAAGTTGGTCTTTGAGTTAAAATACCCATTTATACGCTTTAATGTAATTTTCACCAATCACTCACGCTTGTAAATTTGCATTTTATACATTTTGTCAAAAGTACTCTTTTTATCTCTACTTTACAAAACATGAATTTTTATCGCATAAAATCTAACTCTTTAACTAGAGTTGATAGAGTTGCTTTTATACGTCGTTGTTGAAAAGCTCCTCTAATCAAAAATCTCAATTAGCTACAAAAATATATAGCAAACTAGAATATAGTGGTATGTGAGGCATCAATCCAAATCTAAGGGTGAAACATGCAAGAGTGGAAAGATGTAATTCATTTTTTTATTTAATTTTTTTTTGGACTTTTTGCATTTTCTATTTTTTTTATGCTTTTCTTAATATTAAAACAATTTGGAGATGAGGTGAAATAAGACTAAACTAAATGAAAGATCTAATTACTAACTAGAAAGTAACAGAAGAAAGTAAGTAAATCTAACTAAATAAAAATCTAAAATTTGAGATGAGTGAGGAAATAGAAGTGAGGACTAACAAGAGATAGGATGACACCATATATTCTAGTTAATCAAAATTGATTAATTCATTAAAATTAATTATCCCAAGTTAGTATCAAAATCATAAATCAACTCTCGTTGCAAATGTAATTTTAATAATAACATTTTAAAAAATTAAATTTAACACTCCTACAACTCTAGAAAAGTAGATTTTAACATCATTTAACAAATCACCTGTTAGGATCGATTTATCAAATTAGTTTAAATCATAAAAGTAAGCTTAGAGTTGAAATTAAAGGAATAATACCACCCTTGAGAAATCTCTATCTCTAGTTCGAATCTAAAATGGGTATTATAACTAGAATTTTGATTTTCTCTCGAAAATCATTTACCCTCTCGAGGCATAAATTAAAATGCAAGAGTGCAAAGTTAATCATCAAAGGGACATTTACTTTAAATTAATTAATTAAATTAGGATTAACATCAAATAATGGGTCACCCACCCCTTGAATGGTAATTTAGCTTAACATGATATCAAACTTGATAAACAAACATTCAATAGGCATTTAATATAAAAGAGTAGAGAGAAGAACAATCAAACCAATCTCTTGAATTCAATTGACTTCAATCCTTAAATGAGAAGCATACAACCCTCCAAGTGAGTGATCAACAAAAATATAACTGAAAAATTCACTCAACTTGAATCTCACAATTTAATTTCACACTAATCTCTAATATAAAAGAAAATAAAAACTACTCTAAAAAAAGTGTTTTTCTCTCTAAAACCCTAGATGATCCCCCAAATGAGCTTTGGGTCTTCATTTATAGTGTGGCACATGGAGCTAGGGGTAATTTGGGAAGGTTAATGGTGTAGGAGGGTGTGTAAGGTGTTGGTTGATGGTTAATTTAGGAATTAAAGAGAGTGCATGTGGGAGATGTGGTAGTTAGGATGAGTTGGGGGTAAAATGTGTATATGGGGTAAAATGGGTTTAAACACATGTGGGTTGTTATTTGGGATGGTTTCATTTAGGAGGCTTATTGTTTGGCTTGAAAAAATTGAGTTGGAGAAGTTTATGGCTGAGAGATGGTGAAATGGGTTAAGGATGGTTATGGGTCTTGTGGATTTGGGTCAAAGAGGTATGGTTTTGAATGGGCGGATCCGGGTTGATTCCGGGTTGTGGATGCTCGGTTTGGGTTAACTGACAGGATGTGGGTCACGCTTGGTGGTAAAAGGGGTCGAACAGGGCACGGGTTCGATTTGATGAGGTCGGGTTGCACAAACGATGACCGGGTTGGGTGTTGTATGGGTATTCGGTTTTGAGCACGAGTTTAGGCCGGAGTAAGATATGGCAGATCCAGCGGTTTCGGGTCAACGGGGTTTAAAGGGACATGTGGTGGAGTCGTCGGGGTGGGAGGTGATAAATGGGTATGGGGATTGTGGTTGGGTTGAAATGGTTTAGATGAAATCGGGTATGGGGTTCTTTGGAGCCGGGTTTTCACCGGAGGTTAGGCAGGAGATAGGAATTGGGTTTGGACGAGGCATGGGTCAAACCGGGTTGAACTTGGGTTGGTCTGAATTTGGGGTTAATAGGTAATGGGGGGTGGTGACTTATGGTGGATGAGATGTGGGGTTAGGAGAGAGAGTGATGGAGGTTGAAGATGATGATTTTTTTATTTGGGGTGGTGGTGGTGGTGGTGTGGTGTGAGTGTAGGATAGAATGGTGAGGGTGAGTGGGTTAATGTGGTGAGTGTTTAACTAAAACTAATAAAACTAAAAATTAAATCCCAATAAAATAAAAATAAAAACCTAATAAAATTAAAACTAAAGTCCAAAAAAAATTAAACTAATAAAAGTAGAAAACAAATTCCTAAAAAAAACTTATCCTAATAAAAGCTAAAAATCAAAATAAAACAACACTAAATAAAAAGAAATATAAAAAATTGTAAATAAATCCAAAAAATCCTAAAAGCATAAATTCTAAAAATAAATAAAATAAAATCTATTAAATTCCTAATCTATAAAATAAAATTCAAATAATAAAAATAAAACCTAAAGTCCTAAAATATAAAATCTAGTAAAACTAAAAATATGCTACTAAAACTAATCTTAATAATAAAATAAAATAAAATAAAAATAAAGACGAAAATTAAAAACTAACCAAAAATCAAAAATAAAAAGAACTAGAAAATAAATTGTTGGAAATTCTAAATAAATCTAAAATAAAACCTAAAAATGAAAAATAAAAATCTAAAAAGTCTGAAAAGCACAAACTAAACACACGCGGGGCTCGGGTGAAGGTTTGGGCTAGGTTAGGCTTGGGTAAGGTTACGGGGAAGGGAAATTAGCTCCATAAATCAGACATTTACCTTGAAATAGGCTTTAGAACTCCGCAAACGGCGATCAAGCCTGCACATTAAACAATTAAACATATAAGACCCAATTTTTCGAGAACTAGCAACTAAAATGCGTCTATTCGAGGTATAAAATGTACACTTGTGGGTGCTTATCAAGGGTCCTTTAGTTTGGTGAAATCATTATTAAGTTCATATTTCACATAAAATGATACTTTTGTGCTAAAATATTTCCTTTGTCATTTCAAGACTTTACCTTTCAAAACATTAACTCTGCATTTATTATTTCATATTCTCCCTTGAAACTAATTTTTCAAAATAATACTCATTTTACAGATATTACTACTTAGTCCAAACTTGTCATAAAATCATACTTTGGCCCCAAAACCATACTTTTTACATTTCAAGAATTGTCTTATAAATTGACAACTTTACATTGTTCTCCTCGTTCCTTTGTTTGACTTTGGGCCTTAACTTTTCAATATTAGACATTTGAACACCGATGCTTTTACTACTTTTATACTTAGAACCCATTTACTTTATTTCCTTTAAGTTTCTAAAACTTTTTTCACATAAATTATATCATTTTATGTGATTAGTATTCTGAAATTTCAATAATTACAATTTTATGTTCAAAGACTTATTTTTATAAACTTTTAACACATTTAACCCATTAATCCTAACTACACGAGTTTATGTTGTGAATGTAAGGTTTTGTACCCATAAAACCCATATATGCATCCTACTTTTTCGTTAAAAATGTTCAATATAACATTTATCATGAAATCAACAAGTTTTACATGATTTGTACAAGAAATAATTTTCTTTAACTTTCTCAAAACATTTTCTTCTTTCAATCTTTATATTTCATCCATCTTATCACATATTCTTCAAGATATATTCGTTGTGATAATAAGCATAAATAATCATTTGAATCATACATATATACATATATCTATCATGCTTGTCTTGCAACTTGAAAATAAAGTGCAGAATCTCTACCTCTTAAGAAGATAATAAACTTTGACTACGATGTGGAATAAGCTCCCACCTAGCTCCAAGCTTTATGAAATTTTTATTCTTCCAAAACCCCAATCTACACAAAATAATCCTCTTTTACATCACTCTTAAACACTAGAAAATGGAAGATGGAAATGTGTTCTAGTTTGTATGACTATATGGAGGATAATTAAACTTTTAGTTGAGAAAAATAATGGGGTAAAGAGAAAATTTAGATTGACCTTTTAAATAGAATTCCACTTTGCATAAATGAAGGATATGGGGTTGGTATCCCCTATCTACTACCTCTTAAAGATTCTATACCCCACCGTAAATGTTCTTAACCCTTTAGGGGAGTACCCCTGTCTAGGGAAGTCAACATCTTTAAGAAATGTGGTCTAAGGCATAGCTAAATCATCACAATTAATACCCCAAACTAACATAAATTGATGGATACAACTAATAAAAATAGCAGTGGGGCCAAATATATTTGATCCAAATCCGAATCGATTCGCAACAATAGTGAAAACATTACATAAAGAGAATTTTTCGAGAATTTCAATTGTTAATTATTTCTACGAAACCCGGTGTTAGATTTGAGCCCTTGGAAAATTCCATTTCTACACAATCTAAACGCATTCTCCATGATTTAAACCCATTGTAGAAGAAATCTAGAGATATAAATAGAAGAAATTGAGGGAGAAAGGTTATTTTTTCTCAATGGATATTGGCTTTACAATGGAGGATTTTGGGGTTCTTTTAGCGGATGTTGTGGCATGGGAGGTTATGGCTGGAGATGGAGAAAGAGGTTTGGTCAGAGGTGGCAGATAATTTCCAGGGGTTGTGGTGGGGGTGAGGGGTTGAATGGCGGGTGAATGGGGTTTTGGTGAGAGTTAGATGGGAGAGAGATAGGGAGAAAGGGGTACATAGGGTTTTGGGATTTTTACCTTTTTAACCTTTAAATTATTCTCAAAATAGCCTCACGACCACTCATGTTCCATGCACATGACCTATTTTCGTCCAAAATTTAACGGAGTTAATGGTAGGGGTTATTTGAAGTCAGGTTGGACATTCAGGGGATTAAGTACAAAAATATAAAGTTCGGGTGGTGAAGTGAAAGGGGTATAGTCCATGAGGCCAAGTGTAATTAACCTTATAATTTATGTATATGACAACTTTAAACAAAATAAAGGTCCTTTAGATTAAGTCTCTTATTTTACAGTTATTTCAGTGAAAATTTCATAATGTTTTGCACTTTGGGCTCTGATAATGGTATTTCACTATTTTCACATAATATTTGTTACACTATCTTCATTACTATTCTAGTAAGTAAAGCTGATGAAATATTGATAAATACACACTAAATTTATGGATCCAGATGATTTTTTCAAAGTTGACCAAGTGATAATAAGTGATACCAAGTCTCCAATTGAACAACACTTATGCATTTGGCATTTTTTGGTTACAAAGAAAAAATGTATGTTTTCTTTAATCATAGTTTATGAGTTAAAAAAGTGAGGATAATAAATCGTATCTACTAAATGTATGATGATATTGCAGACACCCTATCTCAGTACCCCCCTATGTACCTCCTTAAGACCCTAACACTTCTCTTCCAACCATCAACCCTAGGTTCTACTCCGACACCTGATTCAGAGGCTACCGGGTGCTCTTGAGCACTATTTGACCTCGGTTAGCTCTCCAAAATGAGTGAAGATGAATGGAATCTTATAGGGATCTGAAACCCCTTTCCAATGGTTCATACCGTGCGTGAATTGGCTTAACGGTTCACGTGTACTTATCTTTTTACTCCAAGATATGATCTAGAGGCCACCGGGCGCTCTCGAGCCCTGTTTGACCTTGGTCATGTCCAAATGGAGCGAATCCAAATGGACCCAATCTTAAAAAAACCTCACAGGGCTCTGAATACCCTTTCCAACGGTCCATACCGTGCATGAATCGACCTCACGGTTCGCCAATAAATGCCTTTTTTCGCCGAGAACCCCCGGTCTAGAGACCATCGGGTCCTTCTGAGCCCCATTTGACTTCGGTCAACTCTCAAACTCGATAGTAGCTTAATGGATTCTAGTAGGGCTCCTAATACCCTTTCCAACGAACCGTCCATGTATGATTTGGACTTATAGTTTTCATTTTATTCCCATTTTCTCAAACAATTCCATTCCGGTCTGCCTACAAGCACCCCAGACCTCCTGCCTATCGGTAGGGAGTAGTTTCCTTATCCAGCAAGTCATGAGATATGCCGATAGGTAGGCTAGGGCAATGGAGATCATTACCCCCTGAAATCCTAATTTTTACTATTTAAGGAGACCATTACCTCATTCTCAAGGGTCCCTTTCTGAAGTTAGAACATTCTATATTTTTGCAAACATTCTCTCAATTTCCTTGCATAATTCTCCTCCATTTTCACCATTTTCACCATACTCTCCTCCATTCTCTCATTGTATGCTTTCTTGTGTTTATTAAAATTGCGAGTCCGCGTACTCCGACATATTCTTGTTCCACTCGATATACACATTCCCTCCTCTTCATGGTGATTTGTGATTCGATGGACACTCACATTATGTTTTTATGTTATTTCTTTTATACACTCCTTAGGATGATTCCGCTTTGCCCTCCCCATAACGTGAGTCGGATGATTTCTTTGTCCCATTATTCACATAGCACACATGTACACACGTATCATATTTCGGAGAACATGAGAATATTATCATATCCCATCAAAGATAAAAGAAAGGCGGTATCGGTGCCTAATACCTTCTCATTCCATAACTTAGTCCCTGGACTCTCGATTCATTTGGTTTCATATGCATCAGTATGTCTTTTGATGCCGTTATAATTATGAATTTAACATCATGCGAATTTATGGAGCACACAATAATAATTCACTCTAGTCATACTTACATAATTTATGTGGTTGTACGCGTCCCATTTTTATTTAAATAAAATCTCTATGATTTCTACATGCGAATCTACACCCATATTAACCAAAACCCAACCTTTATCCTAAACACCTGAGGGTTACAAGTCTTAATTCATATTAAGATTTTTCATAAAAATAGTCCCAAATTAGTTTTCACTTTCTCTAATTAAGGCTGCTAATTTATTTTAAGAAAAATATGTGAATTAATGTTTAAGCGACATTTAAAACGCATAATACTAAAGAGAGAGAATAAAGGTATTCATGCTTGGAAAATCATTTCCTGGAAATTCTAAATACCCGGTTACGTTCGTCTCACAAAAATAAGCAAGTTTCGTTCTTGGGTCTTCTTAAAAATATGTAGTTTAGACCTCTCAAAATATAATTGAAGTTTTATTTAATAGATGTTTGATTCAAATAATGGGGTGGCCTAGTTACAAAGGTAGTTAGTGGCAGTTATTTTATTCGTATGCAAATAATTATTTCATTTAATTTAAAATATTCTATTGTGGTATTTATCATGTATAATGCTATTGTCTGGGTTCACGGACCCTAATTGGGGAGAGTAGCTGGTATTTATGCATTGCACTTTGACCCATTGCGTTGACTTATTTAGTTTCATTCTTACTCACACACCACTTGTAGATTTTCCATGATTAGCCACACTAGCACACACTCTCATATTCTTCTTACTTGTATATATCTTCATGGTTACTCATATGTTTCACATACCATCTATAGATATCCATGCTTAGTCTCACTATCACACATTTCCATTTTTCTCTCACTCATTTATATCCACATGCTATCTTCACTCACACATATTCACACGTCACTCTCTCACCTCGCATATATTTCTTGCACACTTGTATATTCACATACATTACATTTTATATCCATCACCATGCTTTGTATAGTCTCCATGCTCTATGTATATACTTGCTAGTTTTTCTTTCCATAATTATCCCCCTTTATCCCATGCTACTTGTTTATTTTATGCTCTCCCTTATAGTGGTAGTATTTTCCTTACTTAGAATACATAAAAGTCTCCATAAGATACTAATTGAGACTCATGCATTCTTGCACACTACATCACTTGAGGATGATAATATTGATCAAAATTTTATCTCGTACTGGGGGATCACTTCGTCATGGGTGCCGGTCCTGCGAGGCGCGGTTAACCTAAGTGATACGATTCCCACCATCTATTGGCCTAGTACCTTTAATATATATCGAACGCCCCCCCCCCCCCGCATCGTACCACTTAACCAAACTCACGAAGGGAGGTATATAGCAGGGAACTCAATCATGTACGTCAAGTATATCGAATTATCTATCACACATACCGTATTTATGAGGTCTATAATGAGGCAATTCACGTACACTCAGGTATATCAAATGGCTTGTCCATATGTACTGATGAATGATTGACCTTATAGGTAAGAGGTATATCGTGGAAGTCATGCCACCGAGGGAACCTTTCCACTAACCCACAAAATGCATCAACCTCATATAGGCGTCTACCTTAGGACACTCATACCTAGTTTGCCAATTATAATGCGAAACTATGCCAAAATTTTGGGTCGCCTTATTACCCGAATTTTCACACTATTTTGCCCATTTTTAAAATCGGACCATGTCCGTGAGTCTGGAAATAAGTCAAATCGTGTCTTACATCGTGTACCCTATCTTTTCCCCAGAATCGGGTCTTGTCTGGCATCTTGCATCCTAGGCAAAAATAATATAAGTGGAACCTAATAATAATAACCATGCTGAGAATTTTCCTTTTCTCCCTCATTTTAAAAAATATTTTCCCCCTTTTCAAAAAGAAAAATAAAATACCAAAAATATTCCTCTTTCCTTCAAAATAATCCACAATCATTTTTCCTCTTAGGTGTGATCGTGTGTCCTGATTTTCAACCTTGCTCCCTATTGTCTACGGTCTTTCGTCAAACCACACCGAAGCTTGACTGCTTCCTATGCAGCTTCCATCGAGTTTGAGATATCACTACGGAGGTTATTCATGGAGAACATATACCAAGTTGTGAATGCTCAACTGGATCTGATGACCATCCTTGCCCATCTCAGTGCTAATATTGACAACCTACAGACATAAGTCTATACTACACCAAATCTACCGAATTATCACGGTCATTGACCTTGACAAGTTCAACTTGTCAAGGTTAATGACCGTGACAATTTTGGGCGAGATAACTTTTTTTGTCACTGACTTGTCACGGTCATTGACCGTGACAAGTACGTTAAAATTATCACGGTCATGTCACGGTCCCTGACCTTGAAAAGCTTTGTCACGGTTTAGGATCATGATAAAGTCGTGGCCCTTTTTAAAAAATTGTCACGGTCATTGACCGTGATAAGTTCGTGATAAGTTTCTTTTGTCACGGCCAATGACCGTGATAATTCTGAGCAGAATTTAAAAAAAATATGCTGAGCAGTATTGCCATTGCCACTGCCCAACAGTATATTTGTACCTGTTATAGCAATGTTGTACCTCTTCAAACATCATATATCCAAATAAACTAGAGATAATGCAAATATACATTCATAATAGAAACTATTTAAGAAGAAACAAGATCACCATCAATTATCTCAAATCTACAAACTATTTAGCTGGAAGTGATGTTATAAACCCTTGACGTACCTCAAAGATAAGAACCTCTAGAAGAGGACAACTTTTGAGAAAATCCATCACCAATTTCCAGTTCCAGTTCCACTATAAGAATCAGCCACTGCAAGACACTGCACAAGAGTAGGGCTTTTTACTGAAGAAATTGTCACGGGCGAGTCAAGGTCCTTAACCGTGACAATTATTTTAAGAATTATCATGACCGTTGACCATGACAAGCACATTTGTCACGGACTTGTCACGGTCAATGACCGTGACAATCCTTTGTCACGTCCTTGTCAAGGTCAATGACCGTGACAAAAAAATGCATGTTTTTTTGTCACGGTCAATGACCTTGGCAAGGTTGGCCGGCTAAAGGGTGCCAATTTGGCCTTTTTGGTGTAGTGCTAGGAAATATAACGATATCGGGTCCAGAATCCCAAGGCCTTCGAGCCTGAAATCATCTTTCCTCGTGCCATGAGTCCACCTGCTCCTGAACCAGTTTGGTGGGTCCAAGAAGAATATCAACATACCCCACGTGCCCCACCTTCTAATAGGCCACCGCTAGCTCAATTACCAATACCGAATCTTACTCAGCCAAGGGCTAATCTATCGGTACTGGTGGATCCCCAGGAAGAAGAATTGAACAAGGTCAAGGAAGACCTTAGGCTGCTATCAAAGAGGTTTAATCAAGTCAAGATCTTAGGGAACTACATGTATTACACTCAACTGCCTCCCTATCCCATGGCTAGATTATCGAAGAAATTCAGGATGACGGACATTGAGAAGTTTGGAGGTAGCGGGCCTCTCATTATGCACTTATGTAACTATCATCACTCCATGACTCTCCTTAGGGCGTAAGAGAAAATAACGGGACAAATGTTTCAGTAAACCCTCAAAGAAGGCGCTTTCAGGTGGTTCCTGTCACATGAGGAATCCAAAATCCGTAGTTGGGAGGACGTGTCTAAAGAGTTCATGTCAAAGTATAAGTATAATTAGGAATTGGAAGTCACACGGAGAGACTTAGAGTTACTCAAATAGAATCTAGGGGATTCAGTTAGTAAATTCATCGAAAGGTGGAGAGAGAAAGCATGACTAATAAACCATTAGAAGAAGAACACGTGATAATATTAAAGAAAAATTTCTTGCCCCACATTCGAGTATTGATGGGAGGCCCATACTACCCTCACTTTAGAGCCCTCCGGGAGGCTAGGGCAGAGATCGAAGAAGGGGTTGATAGTTATAAAATAGAATCTGAACCAAAGAGGTTGACCGATTAGTTCGCACCACTAAAGTATGACAAGTCGGCCAAAACTTCAGTGTCAACTATCAATAATATATCCCAACCTACCACTTCTTGAACAGCTGAAAGCCATCCTACCCCTCCCAAAAAGGAGCATACTGAACTCCATGCTCCTCTATTAAAAGTGTACCAAGCCTTCTTTCCCAAAATCTCATTAAGCCATTAAAATCCTGACCATTACTAGATCCCCTTCCTAGATTTTCAAACATGATGATCATTGGGACATCTATCAGATCAATCCGCACTCTACTGATCAATGATTTCACCTTAATGACGTTATCCAAAGTCTTATAAATAGGTGTATCATCGCCCCACCAGCCAATCCTAAACCCAACTCCACTCATTATCCTCTCCTAGAATATATAACTAGGTTGAAGGCCATCCTTGCATAAGGAGATTCGAATTTGACCCATAAATCCCTTTGACACAATCAAAATGCCTACAATCTCACCAGAACCCCTTAAGATTTGCCCTTTTTTTCTCCTGAATCCTACAAGATTTATCGATTAAGCTCTAATACTCCTCACCTGATCCTATATTATCGTTCATACCGGCTTGGAAGGGGGAGGAATAGAATTACCTGCAGTTCTAGACCAAATACGTAAGTTTAGGATGGAATTTCCCTAAAAATTACTATTGACTACGATAAGTTCAACGATTTGCTCATGTAAGCCCGGAGGTAGGACCGAGAGTCAAATGAATGGGTTATGTCGGTAGAAGAATTCAGCCTAGATGACGTCGTGTAAGTCATGACAGATGTGTTCCTTCAGAGAAGAGAGATATGCAATATCTCTGAGTTGCTTACCATTCTAAAACTCCAAGGGCATTTAGTCCCTTCGTTCCACCCCTTCCCCGTTGAGTGGGAAAATCTATATGATGAAGCCATAAAAGTTATTGAGTGTGTTGACTACTCTTGGAAGATGACACCCTTGACACTGGTTGGGTTGATGATTTTAATAGCTTGAATATGGAATCGAAAGGTAAGGATTTACTCTTCTGTGGTTTACCTGAATCGTGGTATGAACCTTTCGACAAGAAGATGAAACCGGGGCTAGAAATTTTCTTCGAGGATGACCTCCCCTGTGATAAAGGGCAAAAATATGAGGTAGAGCCTCGAATAGATAAAGCCATGGAAATTAGTGATATTTTTTAGGATAATGATACCGATGAGTTATTCGACTTGCACACACTGGGGCTGGAGCTCTGGATGATCTACCAGGAAGGCGCGCTAGCTCACCCGTCTAAGAAGATCACCACTATTGAAGCACCCCTCCTCAATTGGCATGCCATTCCTGTTCAACCCACTCAAGTCAACCTAGACCCTGCCATCCATTATCTCTAAGAGAGACCCGAGCCTACTATTTTTTCTACTTTTTCTGATGTAATTGTAAAATAGGCCTTCTTTGATGAGGTCCTCAATGTTGTATATACTGCAACCTCTTTTAATGAAATAAATGATGATCTTGAGTATTTTGTTGTGCCTTATGTTAATTGTCTTGATTCTAATTAAACTTTTAATGAAGATGATTTAATAAGTGAACGATTCTTAACTGATCTCAATAAGGAAAAAATAAAAACATAATCGCATTCAAACTAATGATGATTAGACTGTTGTTATTAATCTCGGTTCTAGTAGCCATCCGCATGATATTAGGATAGGGTCCACCCTCAACGAGAATGAACGATCATAATTTAAAGATAGTATGAAAGATTTTATAGATGTCTTTGAATGGTACTATGACAACATGCCTATCATTGATCCAGAGATAGCATAATATGATATCCCTATTATGCGAGAGCAAACCTGTCAACCAGAAATTGAGAAATCTCGGTACGGAATGGTTCCTCAAGGTCAAAGATAAGGTGGTAAAATAGTTAAATATAGGCTTCATTCACATGATCTAATACCCTACATGGTATGGAAATATCGTCCTTGTGCCAAAATCGAGAGGGAAAGTCCGCATGTGCGTCAACTATCAAGATCTGAACAAGGCATCCCCGATGGATAATTATCCTCTACCTAACATCGACATGATCATATATAACACTTCTAGTCACACGCTCAAGTAATTTTTCAATGATTTTGCCTAGTATAATCAGATTAAGATGCACCATGACCACTAGGAGAAGACTGACTTCATCACCCCATGGGGTACCTTTCGTTACACAATTATGCCATTCGGTCTCTAGAATGTCGGGTCTACCTACGAGAGGGCCGCTACAATAATGTTTCATGAACTTATCCACAAGGAAGTCAGAGTCTATATCGACGACATAATTATTAAGTCTAAGACTCGGGAAGGTGACATTCCTTCCATAAGAAAAATCTTTGAGCACCTGCGATAATACTAGATGCGACTCAACCGTAAAAATATGTCTTCGGTGTCACCAAAGGTAAACTTCTCGAGTTCATGGTCAGTGAAAAAGGTATTGAGGGAAACCCCACCAGATTAAAATCCATACTCGAAATGCCACCGCCCCGGATAGAGAAATAAGTGCATGGATTCCTAGGTAAGCTACAATACATCAATCGGTTCATTAGCTAACATACCTCTATTTGCGAGCCTATTTTTAAAATTCTTCGCAAGGATTCAACTAAAGTTTAGAACGAGTCATGCTAAGAAGCGTTCAAATAAGATCAAACTATACCTCACCTGACCTTAGGTACTCATGCCTTCGCAGCAAGGTCCCTCCTCCTCCTATACTTGTCGATAACTGACACTATAGTAGGGGCTATGCTGGCTTAATACATTAAGGAATCTCGTAAGGAGGGAAAAATCTACTATGTTAGTTGAAATCTAGCCAAGTACGAGGTAAACTACACTATATTAGAGAAGGCGTGTGTCCCCCTAGTTTGGGTTATGCAGAAGCTCTCACACTATATGTTTTTATTCCTCATCAAACTGGTGTCACGAATTGATCCAATGAAATACTTGCTAGAGAAGTCAACTCTATTTAGTCTCATGTCCTGCTAGCTAATGTTCCTGGATGAGTTTGATATCTCATATGTCACGTAAAAAGCTATGAAAGGGAATCCATATCCGACTACCTTGCCGATAATCCTGTAAGGACATAGTCCGTCACAATTAAGTATGCCGTATACCGTTACAACTGTCGAAGAGGTTCATGATCAAATACGCAATAAGACGGGTTCAAATATGAAGCTTCATCAATAATCAAGCCTCCGTGAAATGAATTTGGTAAAGTTGGGTTTATAATTCCTTAATAATTCACTTAGGATTTTGGGATATTTTTCATAATATATTTTCTAAGTTTTGGAGCGGAGCTTTAAATGTTTTTTGTCAAAAATTTATTTTTCGGAGTTTTTGTGGCGGTGCATTTAACGAGGAAAAGATAAATGAAAAAAATATTATTTTATTCATCTCGTTCGAAAGACACCGTACTTCGTTCAAACGATATCCTGTGTCGCGAGATATATCATACGACACTGGATCTCGTTCAAACGACATTCAATCTCATTTGAACAACGCATCGCCTTAAGTTTTTTTTATAAAAAGGGTCTTTTCAACTTTGTTTTCCATAAGAAGTCTGTACATTTTTCATTCTGCAAAACAGTGCTATATCGGCAGAACACTTTTGGCTTCTTCTTTTAGGGATTAAATCCTTTTGTTTTCAATTCATAAAAGTCCCAATTGTTCTTGTGAATTGTTTTGAAGTTTGAGAACACACTTTGCTGGTGTTCATACATTTTTGGAGAAGATTTCAACATAATATGGATGCGTGTCATTGAGGTTCCCTGCATGTGAATCTTTGTTGAAGAGAGGAATGAGGTTCTTGTGGATTGCTACGTGTAATTCCTTGCTGACGATGCCGAACGACGGCTGCGGGTAATCGTGTGTCAAACTGTATTTCATTGTAATCCGTGTAAGTTGCGATTTACAAATTATAGTGAAATAAAAGGTTTTCCCCTGAGGGAATTTTTCCTGAACTTTGTGTCGCATATTTTATTTATGTTGGTTTGACAAATGCATGCACGTAGCTAGTTGATTTTGAGGGCTGAATTAATTTGATTCATAAATTGACACTAATTAAATAAGTTTGTGATTGGAAATTGCACTTCTATTCAAATCAGTATCGCACACGACATTAGTGCCCTTTTACAAATTGGTATCAGAGATTTTTAAAGCGACGGTTTACCATTCTCAAATCCCATGGAAGGAACTAAGGTTCAGATCTCCGAATTTACAAATGAAGACATCCTCTGCACCTTTCACAAGACCTCAAGTGGAAAATGTTCTTTAACATAACTGACATTAAGAAAGGGTTTGGTATTGGGATACTCCTGATTAGCCCCGATGACTCTCACACTCCCATTACCATTAAGTTGGATTTCCCTTGCACTAATAACATGACAGAAAATGAGGCATGCACCATGGGGACTCAAGATCGCCCTCAGGAAAGGAATTAAATGTATGGAAATCTATGGAGACTCAACCCTCATTATAGGGAAAATCTTCAGAAAATGGAAAGTCAAATATTAGAAGCTCCTACCCTTCCACACTCACCTAGAAGAGCTCACCTCATAATTCAAAGATGTCATCTTCTATTACCTTCCTCGATCAAAGAATAGCCTATCCAACGCACTATAAACCTTGGCTTCTATGGTCAACATACCCTAGGGAATAACAATGGCTCTAATTCTAGTCCAAAAATAGGTTGAACCCACTCACTACTAACACATCAAGCTTGTTACATGGTAGGTATCCCTGAGATGCTGACAAGAAAGACCGTGTGACTCTTTGCAAGCTGTCTACTCAATACATCATCTGCAACAAGGCACTCTTTAAGAGAAACTTCGATGGAACCCTCTTGCATTGCATAACAAGGGTTGAGATCGAGGACATGATGCAGAAAATACACAGTGGGGAGTGTGGACCCCACATAAACGATCATATTCTTGTGAAGAAAATCATTAATCAAGGTTATTATTTGATGACCATGGTTTAAGACTATACTACCTATATTAGAAGATGCCTCAAATGCCAGTAGTTCTCCAACCTTTAACACTTGCCTCCTTAGGAGTTTTACAACATGACATCTCCCTGACCCTTCTCCACTTGGGGCATAGACATCGTAGGCAAGGTCACTCCCAAAGATTCAAATAGGCATGAATTCATCATGGTGGCCATTGACTATTTCACAAATGGGTTGAAGTCGAGTCATACGAGGCACTGAATGGAAAAAGTAGCCAAGTTCATCCGACATAACATCATTTGTCGCTATGGAGTTCCCCAAGAGTTGATGTCGAACAATGGGCTCCAGTTAGAGACTAAGGTCACATAACTAGTTAACGAATATGGAATTCAAAGGCACAAGTCCTCTCCTTACCGCCCGCAGGTCAATGGCACTATCGAATACATCAATAAAAGCCTCAAGACCATCATCAGTAAGATGACTGAAATCTGTAGAGACTGGGATGATCGGGTCCTGTATGCCCTCTGGGGCTACTGTACCTCCATCAAAATACCAACTGGGACTACTCCATATTTCTTGGTATACAACATGGATGCAGTTTTACCTGTCGAACTAGAATTACCTTCTCTACAGGTTATGCTTGAATACAAGGTCAAATAAGAAGATTGGCATCAAAGCCGCTACGATGAACTCTCGCTCCTAGAAGAAAAGATATTGAAAGCTCTATACTACATAGAAGGGTACTATCGCCGTATTACGCGATCATTCAATAAAAAGGTCAAGTACCGTGATGTAGAAGAAAAAGATCTTGCCTTCAAGGAAATTGTAGAACCCATCTGGGATCCGAGAGGAAAGTTCAAACCCAATTGGAGTACCCCCTATATTGTGAAGAAAATCCTGTCTGATGGCACCGCTATGCTTACAGACCTCGACGGAGAAGAAATTGTGTGTCCAGTCAACTTGGACCATCTAAAAAAGTTTTACCCTCATTCCGAACTCTCATCGCTCTATGATTATTCTCATCCCCCTTTTATTCTAAAAAATATCTTATTTCCTCTCTACTCAGAACTACGTAGGACCTGCTCATCTCAAAAACCTCTTTTCAGGAAAATAGAAGCTCGCAAACTTATAAGCCCCATAGAGGTACCTAGGCATCCCATAAGACACGCATGGGTGTGGTCCTTAATCTCTCACTAAATGCTATTATTTTCTCCCCCCGAGAACGATGGTCCCCGACATCATTTAAAACAAACAAAATGATTATGTATGCCTTAGTGATCATTATAGATAGTTTGAATACAAAAAATTTCAAAGACAAAATAAAATACATCCAAATAATTGTTTTATTATTAAAAACTAGGAATATAAGTATTACGTGAAATATTAACGGTGGGAATGAAAAATAGCTCACTCACTTATAAACCCCATAAAACATAAAACCCCAAAATCCACATCATTAACAGCTTCATATAAAAAGAAAACACCTACTAAACAAAACACAACCTTCCCACAAGCCTCTCAGAACATACACAAACTTCTCATACCCCAAGACATTGTTTTCAACTACCGGATGGACCCGCTTAATCATCATCGGTTGTCCCTGGACGAGTCCGAGAATCCCACCCCTAATTACGGCTTTGAATGCGCTTCATGCGACAATAGGCCTTTATAAGTTTAGATGAGGCCACGATACTTTCTTCCAAAGTGTTGAACATCATACCCTCAACTACAATTTTCTCAACCACCCACTTCAGATGGTCCCCTGATATAAACCCAACCTCCTCAATATATTGTGATGAACGGGTAGATGGCCGACGACGCTACCATAAGGGCCCCAATATCATCCTCAAAGACTCAGTCAAGTCCTCCATATGAAATAAGTTGGTTATGCATGGTGGAATGATTTTCTCCCATTCTACTTGGCACAAAATTTCCATGGAAAGTAGAAAGAGGTCTGATGAAGGCCACAATCGTATGTACCGCTAGTCCCCTAGTTGCAAGACAGGCTCCAAGTTCCCCGCGACTGTACTGACCAGCGAAGACTTTGGGCCCTATGCTTCAAGCCCATCGGTCCAAAGATGAAGAAAGGTCTAGAAAATAAGTTGGAAACCCTCGATAGAGGGTATTCAAGAGGGGCCTCCAGGCGCAGTCTCTTGAATAACCACATGAATAGCATGATAGGGCTTACTTATAAAAAGTTTGCCCGACCCTCCTTCCAGGCATCTAAACCATTCATGGCCTTTACCTATAATACCGCAGTTGGACTTCAATGATAAGACATCCACAAATATATTGTGGCTACCTGAGGTCAGTCGTTAGATCACCTGACACCAAAAGATGCATGGAAGTCAATCCCAAGGCTACAACACCGATAAAGCTGTTATTAGTAAAATACGTCCAGCACACAGAACTTATTACCGCCAGGAGGAAGATATTCCATCCATGTACCAATGACCGGGCAACTGAAGGAGAGATATGGAAGAACTCTACTGTGATACCAGAGGAGAATGGGACATATCCGGCATAGATACCGCCACACTAGGGCTAACACCTAACATCGGAAAAAATTCTTTATAGGTGGGACACACCTCATCCAGGAAAAATAAAAAGACGTGGTTTTTAGGGTACCAGAACTATATTGTCGCTTTCAAAAGATTCCATTCTATAGGGCAATTACACCACAAGGAGACATGAGAAAGTTGAAAGCTTTGTAATAAACATTGTAGAGGCACATGGCCTTTTAGCCTTCGAGGTATGCTGACAAAGTCTGGGACATTGGAAGTGCCATTACTGAAAAAGAAGAAAGGTCGCAAAGGAAACAAATTGAGGCGTGATGATGAAAACCACCCCTAAAAGCCTCCGTTTTATACTATAAACATCCATAAAAGACAATCCATTCAAGATTCTATTGGGCTTTCTGATTCCAACTACCAAGAAGTACACATGAAGTGAAATCAAAGCTAAGGAAGTGATTTTGATTTAACCCTTATGCCGATAGGCAGGCCAAGGGGTATTCCAATCGATAACCCCCCTTTTTTTGAAAATTCCTTACTTTCCTCTTTTGTACATAAATTTCAAAATAATATTTTCTTTTACTTATGAAAAATCAATCTTTGAGTATCCGTTTTATTTGTTTCATTTTATCTTATCTTTGTAATAAAACCTCAGCAACAGATTAAAGTGCATGTAGAGTAAGCCACCAAATCAAGATAACAAAAATTGTATATCATATATTAGCTTGTAAAAAATAATTACATTGTTCCTACAGGTGCAAAAAAAAGAAAAAAGATAGATCGGGACGTAGCCCGAACCCTCCAAAATCTCATAAACTTTCACATCAAGCACCTCGGCAAACACGCTTTCCCCGACAACATGTAGTGCAACCCATATTCTTGAAACTGGAGCTCTCCTCTAATGTAGTTGGCGACACTAAGCATGAATTGGTAAACTTTGTCACGTAATCCAACACTAACACAATCCATTCCAGAATATCCCATATCTAGGTCATCGAGAAGCAGATAGACTGCAAAAAAAGAGAAATCACCAAAGTCAAAGAAAGTCAGTAATGAGAAGAAGAAAACAGAAAAAAGGAAAAGAGAGAAAAATGTCACAGGTCTCTCCGATTAACCTCCTCAAGAAGAACCATGAGGGAGATGAGGCATTAATCTCACATCCCCACTACGCACTCGAATATGATAAGAAATGATGGAAATGTGGTGAAATGGAACCTCCTCCGCTACCACCGCCATGCCCCCCCCCCTGTGCTATGGGCCGACGTCGTTGGTATTGTCAAGCCCCGACTTAATTAAGCTAAGATTATCATTGGAAAATTTGTTTAATTTCCTTTAAACAATACTTTACTTTAAATCTCTCGAAAATATCACAAGATTTTTTTTCTTTTCTTTTCAAAGGCATGTTTAGATGGAAACATAACTACCTATACATATAACTTACAAGCACTAAACAATTTACATATACACGTTCCTTTATTTAATATTTACATAAAAACCTTGTTGATACATGATCCATATTAGATATTTGTCACTCCCCCGTTTTAAGGTCCTAACTTGGCAATGAACTCCAAACAATAGGCATACCTGAAACATAACATTATAGGAGTGTAAGAAACACAAGCTTAGTGAATGACCATATACCACACATATAATCAATTTAAATAACCATTTTTATTTTCTAATGTTATAACCCAACAGTAATTGTGTAACTCTCGCAAGCCTGGACCCGTCAGTCCAATTAACACCCAGTTAATGGGGAATACCAAATCCTTAATTAGGCCCGAGTACAACAAACCTTTAAGTTGGATTAATGGGGACGCTGCATCCCGTAGGACCCACCACAGTCCTTAACATTAGATAGAGCTCCCACATAAGTCCATAACATTAGATAACATTATTTAACATTTTTAATCATACACATATGTTTCATAACACCACATCACTCCATAAGCATCACCACACATGTATTTAACTACATAATCCCATATGAAAATATAAACATGTATATTTCATAGGACATGTCACTCATCTTGAAGTAGGTACTAAGATTAATACCAGAACTATTTCCTTGGTAGGGTAGTATTAGCCGCTTGTCCACCTAACAATTCAACATCATTAGTATTTAAATACACCAAATAACATTAAACTCAGTAACACATCACATCAGTTGGTCAATCTAACATAACTGAAAAGAATTTAAACATGATAACTCACATTTCTATAACACCATATTCATTAGGGTTCTAACACAATTTACGAAACTAAATCTCAAATTTTTCAGACAAAGTTATGCCCGTTTTATTACAACCTTTTCCAACTCGTTTCTGCAGAAAAATAAGAACAAAACTTCAACTTCAACAAAACCTCCGAGCCAAAACAGAAGGTATGTGATTAGGCACATATTCTTCACATTTATCCTCTTAATTTCAGTAATTTTATGATCTCGTGCAGGTTAAATAGCTTGGATTTGTCTCAAATTTATGCTACTAACCTCTTTTGGAAAGTATTTCGTGTTTTATGTATTTCTCATGTGTTTTACAGGTATTTCATGCAAGTTAGTGCGAAGGAGAACTCAAAACAGTGAAAGAAACCAAGAAATGGAGAGTTGAAGGGCATTTTCATAATTTTACATATATATTCCTGTGGTGGGGAAATCTAGAGAGTTGAAGAGCTCTAAATTACAAGAACATTGGAAAAAACGGCACCCCAATCCGAGCTACGATGCAGAAGTTATGCCCATTTAAAGTTGGAGACAAAAAGTCTAAAGTTGAAATTAATTCTGGAAGCTGAAGAGACAACTCTTGAAATTTCTTGTTTAATTCGTTTTTATTAGTTGTAAAACGTGGAGAGGCATGGGAAAAGTCATTTTTGAGATCTATAAAAGGCCAATCCCTATGTCCTTCCAAGGGGAGTTGTTCTTAGAGAAGTTTTAGAGTTAGTTTAGCCTTCTTTTCAGTTTTAAAGGGTTCTTGTAACCAAGAACTCTAGTTTGGAAATTTTGCTACAATTCAAGATTGAAGTTAAATTCAAGATTCAAGTTTTAGTTTCAGATTTCTTCATTCTCCAAGTAATTTTAAATTCTCTGTTTTTACTGCTTTCGTAGTTAGTGTTATTAATTATTGCTTTCTCGTTTTCCATTCCCAAGTCTTGTTCTCAAATTTTTAGATCTAATTATGAATTCCTGCACTTTAATTTGGGAGTTTTCTTTTGTTTTCATCATGTTTAGCTAATTTGTAAGGGTTGGGATGCATGAACCCATCCCGATGTAATTTATCTATATAGGAAATAGAATTTAAATTAAATAATTGGACGAATCGTTTAAGATAATTCTACAACCATGGTAGATCTTTTAATCTCTCTTACCCTGGGTACTTGGGATGTTTAAGAATACGATGCGAGTATAATTGTCCTACACTGCTTTATATTTACCTTTGATTTCATATGATGTGGGCTAGTACCCTCATATATGTAATGCTTTGGATCTATAAAGATTGGATTCATTTCAAATTTATAATTTACAATTCTAGTATTCTACACAATAAATTACTAGGGTTAGGGGATTGTATTTCAACCTACTTTCTCATTCATCTTAATTAATTTAACTTCTTTATTTAGTTATTTTTTTCCCTCTTCAACCATCATCATCTTTTTCACATTTAATTTAGAAGTAATAAATCAGTTAAATTCTATCAAACATTCCCTGTGGATTCGATACCCAGACTCACCACTATACTCCTTAAGAGTGTAGTTACAACTTGGTGTTTTGTGTATTTCTCATGTGTTTTACAGGTATTTCATGCAAGTTAGTGCGAAGGAGAACTCAAAACAGTGAAAGAAACCAAGAAATGGCGAGTTGAAGGGCATTTTCGTAATTTTACATATATATTCCTATGGTGGGTAAATCTAGAGAGTTGAAGAGCTCTAAATTACAAGAACATTGGAAAAAAAGGCACCCCAATCCGAGCTACGGTGCAGAAGTTATGCCCCTTTAAAGTTGAAGACAGAAAATCTAAAGTTGAAATTAATTCTGGAAGCTGAAGAGACAACTCTTGCAATTTCTTGTTTAATTCATTTTTATTAGTTGTAAAACGTGGAGAGGCATGGGAAAAGTCATTTTTGATATCTATAAAAGGCCAATCCATATGTCATTCCAAGGGGAGTTGTTCTTAGAGAAGTTTTAGAGTTAGTTTAGCCTTCTTTTCAGTTTTAAAGGGTTCTTGTAACCAAGAACTCTAGTTTGGGAAGTTTGCTACTATTCAAGATTGAAGTTCAATTCAAGATTCAAGTTTTAGATTCAGATTTCTTCATTCTCCAAGTAATTTTAAATTCTCTGTTTTTACTGCTTTCGTAGTTAGTGTTATTAATTATTGCTTTCTCGTTTTTCATTCACAAGTCTTGTTCTCAAATTTTTAGATCTAATTATGAATTCCTGCACTTTAATTTGGGAGTTTTCTTTTGTTTTAATCATGTTTAGCTAATTTTTAAGGGTTGGGATGCATGAACCCATTCCATTGTAAATTACATATGTACAAAATAGAATTTAAATTAAAAATTTGAAAGAGTCGTGCGAGACAAATTTTACAACCATTGTATATCTTTTAATCCCTCTTGCTCTAGGTACTTGGGATGTTTAAGAATACGATGCGTGTATAATTATTTAGCACCGCTTTATATTTACCTATGATTTCGTATTGTGCGGGCATGAACCTCATATACGTAATGCTTAGGATCTATAAAGACCGGATTCATTCAAATTTTTAATTTACAATTCTTGTATTCTACACGGTAAATTACCAGGGTTAGGGGATTGTATTCCAACCTACTTTTTCATTCATCTTAATTAATTTAACTCGCCACTATACTCCTCAAGAGTGTAGTTACAAGTTTAGGTTTTTTTGTATTGAGGTTGGAAGCGGATTACAACGACTAGTATATTACACGGATGCTCGGTTTCAGATTGTAGTTACAAGTTTAGGTTTTTTTGTATTGAGGTTAGAAGCCGATAACAACGATTTGCATATTACACGGATGCTCGGTTTTTCCACTCGATCAAAACTGCGCCATTTTGATCGAGTGGAAAAACCGAGCATCCGTGTAATATGCTAGTCGTTGTTATCGGCTTCCAACCTCAATACAAAAAAACCTAAACTTGTAACTACACTCTTAAGGAGTATAGTGGCGAGTCTGGGTATCGAATCCACAGGGAATGTTTGATAGAATTTAACTGATTTATTACTTCTAAATTAAAAGTGAAAAAGATGATGATGGTTGAAGAGGGAAAAAAAATAAGTAAATAAAGAAGTTAAATTAATTAAGATGAATGAGAAAGTAGGTTGGAATACAATCCCCTAACCCTAGTAATTTACCGTGTAGAATACTAGAATTGTAAATTATAAATTGAAATGAATCCAATCTTTATAGATCCAAAGCATTACATATATGAGGGTACTAGCCCACATCATATGAAATCAAAGGTAAATATAAAGCAGTGTAGGATAATTATACTCGCATCGTATTCTTAAGCACCCGAAGTACCCGGGGTAAGAGAGATTAAAAGATCTACCATCGTTGTAGAATTATCTTAAACGATTCGTCCAATTATTTAATTTAAATTCTATTTCCTATATAGATAAATTACATCGGGATGGGTTCATGCATCCCAACCCTTACAAATTAGCTAAACATGATGAAAACAAAAGAAAACTCCCAAATTAAAGTTCAGGAATTCATAATTAGATCTAAAAATTTGAGAACAAGACTTGGGAATGGAAAACGAGAAAGTAATAATTAATAACACAAACTACGAAAGCAGTGAAAACAGAGAATTTAAAATTACTTGGAGAATGAAGAAATCTGAAACTAAAACTTGAATGTTGAATTGAACTTCAATCTTGAATAGTCGCAAAATTTCCAAACTAGAGTTCTTGGTTACAAGAACCCTTTGAAACTGAAAAGAAGGCTAAACTAACTCTAAAACTTCTCTAAGAACAACTCCCCTTGGAATGACATAGGGATTGGCCTTTTATATATCTCAAAAATGACTTTTCCCATGCCTCTCCAAGTTTTACAACTAATAAAAACGAATTAAACAAGAAATTTCAAGAGTTGTCTCTTCAGCTTCCAGAATTAATTTCAACTTTAGACTTTCTGTCACCAACATTAAATGGGCATAAATTATGCACCGTAGCTCGGATTGGGGTACCGTTTTGTCCAATGTTCTTGTAATTTAGAGTTCTTCAACTCTCTAGCTTTCCCCAACACAGGAATATATATGTAAAATTACGAAAATGCCCTTCAACTCTCTATTTCTTGGTTTCTTTCACTGTTTTGAGTTTTCCTTCGCACTAACTTGAATGAAATAACTGTAAAATACATGAGAAATACACAAAACACGAAATATTTGCTAAAAGAGGTTAGTAGCATAAATTTGAGACCAATCCAAGCTATTTATCCTGCACGGGATCATAAAATTACCGAAATTAAGAGGATAAATGTGAAGAATATGTGCCTAATCACATGCAGTGCGTGGGGGAGGTGATAAATCAACTACTTTACCACTACGTAGAGTGGTAATAGCGCTACATTGCTCTCGATGGTCGTGGGATGTAGTGCCAATACTGGTTTGTCCTTGGGGAGGTCGTTGGCTTTGAGCTGGAAATTTTTCCTTCTCTTGGACATTCGATACAGTTTGAAACCTTGAGACGCTAGTATGTATTTCATTGAACATTGGATCATACTTAACACTGTTCTCCTTTTGAGATTGGATGAGGTGATTTAAGTTTTCCTCAAGAGATCGCCTCGGTGGGGTAACGTATGGACCAGGAGATGGTGATTGCATAGGGTTTGGCATTGGAGGAGGCATTTGCTGAAATTGCGGCGGGGGGTGGTGGCAAAGCCACATGTGGATTAGGATCTATCCCACCTTGTGGTTGTCCATTAAAATTACCTCGAAACCCTCCTATCGCTTCTACTTGCTCAGTGTACATTGCCTTGTATGCAGGGATAGTAGGACATCCTTTGGTAGAATGACCAGCAGCACAAATGGCACACACTTTCTCTTTTCCTGCTTGCATGGGTCCAACTACTTCTCTTAATGGAACTTCAAGCATGTCTCTGAAATTCTTTTCCACTTGGTCAAATTTATGATCTAACAAAGTGTCCTTGTCCAATTGATAAATACCGGAAGCAGCAGGAGTGTTGGACACTTGTCGATGTCTGTTTTGGCTGTTGGGGTCAGAAACATCCCATGATTGCGTAGTTTCTGCTACGTATTTCAAATGAGCCTCAGCATCGCTCGAGTCTAATTCCCAAAATGGTCTTTCACACATTGTCTGCACGAGTTGTTTAGACGCCAAAGTAAGCACTTGATGAAAGAACGAAATGAGATGATGTTTCTCAAACCCATGATGTGGGTAAGCGCTAACTAACTCCTGAAAACGTTCCCAACACTTATCAAAGGCTTCATTGTCATTTTATCAAAAAGCTTGGATTTGAGCCTTGACAGAATTGGTTTTGTGTTGCGGAAAGAACTTGGTGTTTTGTGTATTTCTCATGTGTTTTACAGGTATTTCATGCAAGTTAGTGCGAAGGAGAACTCAAAACAGTGACAGAAACCAAGAAATGGAGAGTTGAAGGGCATTTTTGTAATTTTACATATATATTCCTGTGGTGGGTAAATCTAGAGAGTTGAATAGCTCTAAATTACAAGAACATTGGAAAAAACGGCACCCCCATCCGAGCTACGGTGCAGAAGTTATGCCCATTTAAAGTTGGAGACAGAAAGTCTAAAGTTGAAATTAATTCTTGAAGCTGAAGAGACAACTCTTGAAATTTCTTGTTTAATTCATTTTTATTAGTTGTAAAACGTGGAGAGGCATGGGAAAAGTCATTTTTGATATCTATAAAAGGCCAATCCCTATGTCATTACAAGGGGAGTTGTTCTTATAGAAGTTTTAGAGTTAGTTTAGCCTTCTTTTCAGTTTTAAAGGGTTCTTGTAACCAAGAACTCTAGTTTGAAAATTTTGCTACTATTCAAGATTGAAGTTCAATTCAAGATTCGAGTTTTAGTTTCAGATTTCTTCATTCTCCAAGTAATTTTAAATTCTCTGTTTTTACTGCTTTCGTAGTTAGTGTTATTAATTATTGCTTTCTCGTTTTTCATTCCCAAGTCTTGTTCTCAAATTTTTAGATCTAATTATGGATTCCTTCACTTTAATTTGGGAGTTTTCTTATGTTTTAATCATGTTTAGCTAATTTTTAATGGTTGGGATGCATGAACCCATCCCTATGTAAATTACTTATGTAGAAAATAGAATTTAAATTAAAAATTTGAAAGAGTCGTGCGAGACAAATTTTACAACCACTGTATATCTTTTAATCTCTCTTGCCCTAGGTACTTGGGATGTTTAAGAATACGACGTGCGTATAATTATTTAGCACCGCTTTATATTTACCTTTGATTTCGTATGGTGCGGGCATGAACCTCATATACGTAATGCTTAGGATCTATAAAGACTGGTGTTGATGTAAAAAATTAGATCACTCTAATTATTCAATCATAGATAAATAAAATGAGACAAAGATTTTTAAAGTGGTTCAGCCTTATAAGAATGGCCTACGTCCACTGTTATGTTATTGCTGAGTGTTTGGGAATTCTCGATTACAAGTTCTATCAAGAAATTTCGGTCCCTTTGAATGAGGGTAATACAATGTATTTATAGCCTTGAGGCTATAATCTGAAAGGGTGATACATTAAATGGTATACATATGAAAGGGTAATACATTTAATTCCCTTTAAGCGTGTGCGTCAAGATGATAAGCATTCAATGAATAGTTGGACTATTGATTATCTGGCAATCAATGCTGTGGCCGAGATGCAGCTCGGACCGCCTTAGTTGCTCGTTACTCAAGAGTTCCTCGGAGTGCTGGAGTTCCTCGGTGTATCCTTGTTGCTCGGAACGAACATGAGTTGGTCGGAGAAATGAACTTCCTCGCTGCTATTGTGCCACGTAGATTGACACGTGTCTTCGTATTATTCGTCCATATCAGCATACTAATTTTGGTATCAACAGAAGCCCTCAATGTTTCATATTTCGAACTTTGAGGAGTATGGAACATTCTTTCTCGGTATATGGCAATATTAAATGACATTCCTGGGTTTTAGGAGCTTTTTCTTCGTATTTAAATTTCCTTCCAAATTCGCAGAATCCGCCTTTTTGCATTTTTAAAAGCGCTTCGATCTTCGTGCATTTTTTGTCCTTTGAGCCGCCGGTAGCGTAATAGTTTCCTTTATGTAATCATTTCTTTCGCCGTTTCCCAAGGCAAGGTATTTAAACTTCTTAGGTAATCACACCGTCTTCTACCTTTTCCAATTTTCTGCTTTCGAGTTTTCCATAGCCTTTCTTTCTCTTGTGCGTTCATCCTTGTCTTTGTCAACAGATCTCCTTTTTTTCCTGTAAGCTTCTCTTCCCTCTTCTTTTATTCATCATGGTTTACGTTATTGAATCTCTTGAGAAATTACGTTCTGATTTCTCTATTCCATCTTGGGTAACTTTGGAGGATCTTTCTGAGCCTTCAACTTACTTTCGTTTGGCTGAGGGACATTGGTTCCCCAGCCTCTTTATTGCTGAATGTGGATTTTCTTTTCCTCCAAACCCTTTATGCTTAGAGTTCTGTCATCACTTCGATGTTGTTCCTGCAAAAATATCCCCCAATACATGGAGAATAGTTAATGGGGTGCATAGGTTAAATCAAACTCATGGAACTTGTATAGGAATTCCTGAGATTATGTACTGTTATAGATGGGCTATTCTAGATAATGTTTATTATTTAAAAACTAGATTTTTGAATAGGGCTTTAGTAGTCAACCTCCCTGATGCTAACAGGGATTATTTTGAACATGGGGTAGTTATAAAAAATTGTCAACATGCCTCTTTAGTTGGAGACGAAGTATATGAAGGTCCCAAATGCCCTCCATATGGCAATGGGATAGGTTATTTTCATTTTATTTTATTTCTGAAATTATGATTTCATTATGTTTGAAAAAATGTATGATTGACATTTCAATATGTATTTGTTTGCAGTTGATAGCAAGAGAAAAACTCCTAAGGAATCAGAAGTTAATATAAAGCATTTAAAACATATCTGGAGTTTGCATCAGAAGGTTGCAGACGAGCACGTCAGCTCTGCTTCATACTTGTTGCAGTACAGGAGCTACACATCATCCTTTACTGCTCGTCCTGTGGTCAGCATAAGTGAACCATTGCCAGCTTCTGAGGATTCTTCACCAGACTCTCACATTCCTCTGAGTCAAAAGATGGGCAAAAGAAGAGTTCCTAGTATCTTCGAGGAGACCTCCTCTGCTGGAGAAGGAAAAAGAAACAAGGTTGATGTCCCAAAGGGGACAAAGAAAGTGGATGTTGTCCCTTCTGTTGCTCCTCAGAAGGCTGCCGAGAAGCCCCAATGGCTCCTGTGCAGAAGGATGCACCTGTAGAAGTAATCACCATCTCTCCAACCAAACGTTCTTCTTTGGTTGAGGTTGTTGAAAAGACACCGAGGAGATTGAAGAAATCCTCCTCGATCAGTTTTTCTGAAGTCATTCCCCAGCTCCAAGCTGGTGTTCCAACCATTATTCCCCCGAGTTCTGCAATGAGCTCGGTAAAGACTTGGACTATTCCTGAAGTCCAAGGGATCGAAGAAAACATGTCTAGGGATATCCTGACATCCCTAGCTACTCGTCATATCGCTTCAGTAAGTTTCTGTTATCCTGAATTTTTCTTTCTTTCAGTCGATATATGTATCTCGATTCTGACTTAGCATTACCTTCTCTTTCAGCTGGTGAGTTGTTTCAACACCATAGTGAAGAAAGATGAAGCATTCAAGGCTTCTAGCTACTCGTCTAGAGTGGAGGATGCTTTAAAGGGCTTGGCCCAATCTCTGAAGGAATCCCGTCAAAGATACGATGAGGATAAGGGTGAATGGGAGAAGAAGTTGACTGCGTCTGAGGCAGAGAAAGTGCAGTTGGGAGAGAAGGTTAAGGACTTGTAGAGAGAGAATAAAAAATACGCCGAGAAGCTCACAAGTTTTGGGGAGCTTGAGAATAAGTTGAAATCGGCCGAGGAAGAGTTGTCCCTTCTGCGAGAAGTAAATCGCCAGAAGGAGGAGTTGGAGGCCAAATTGAAAGCCACCGAGGATCTTCTATCCGAGAATCTCTCCTCGGAGAAAATGAAGAGAAAAATGGCTATGAAAAAATCCTTTCGAACCGGTTTGGACAAAGGATGGGATAGGGGGGTATCAGCAATGATGACTCAGGTGCAGTATGGGAGTTTGAAATACTTCCGAGATGGTTGGGTTGCCGCCTTGGAAGAATTGAAGGTGAGCGAGGACTCTGAACTATTTCAACAACATCTCCCTGGTCCTCCTCCAGCTATTGAAGATGAAGAAGAGGATGAAGCTGCATCCGAGGAGTCTTTAGTGATAGGGGGCGATCAAGTCCATGCTCCACAACCCAATCAGACAACCATCGAGGAGATTTCTTCTTTGCCTGCTCCTCCTGAACAAGTCCCAACTTCTTCCAACCAAATCGTTGTTCCCACCGAGCAACCAATCTCCTCGTCCCAGCCTCCCGAGAAAGTCTTGGGAGACAAGGAAAAGGTGTGAAGTTATTCGGTATTCTCTTTTTTCTTTTCTTTTACTTGTACTTTGTATTCTGAACGCTGTACTCTCTTTGATGATGTAATAAAAGTCACCTTTTTTGTTTCTCTACATTGTTGATGCTTTGTCTGTTTCTTTTATTAACTCTTGCCTTCTCTTTTTTACTAGTTTATAACTTGAATGGAATTACTATCTGCCAATGATACAAAGCTGATGCAGCACTGCTATGAATATTATAAAGCTGGTCACACAGACCTAAGTGCATCAGAAGTTGCCGACATCCTTGGCCATGGTGCTTCAGAGCAGGCAGTGGAGGCATATCAACACTTGAAGGATTTACTTGATCGAGCTGTGGCCAATAACGTGGCCTATTACGAAATGATAGAGGATCTTCAATGTACCTTAGAAGACCTTCAAAATCAGTATAAAGAATCAACTGCCCTGTTGCATGAGGGGTATGAGAAGAGATATCAACAACTTTCTACCGAGACAGGCCACAAAAAGATCATTGCTGGGTACGATGTTAGGGAGAGAACCCTAAAGGGTGAAGTTGAAGCTTGTAGACAGATTGCCGAGCTGCTAGAGCAAGAAAATAACAATTTGTAGAAAGAGCTGGCACAGTATAAGTCTGCATCATCTTCTTCAACAGCTGTAATCCCAGTGACTGACGAGGGATTTTCCTTTCTAGAGGTTGAAAACGCCAAATTAAGGCAAGAGTTAGACACCTTGAAAAGGTCCAGTATCTCTACTGCTGCTCGGGGACGAGGAAGAGGTTCTCGTGGACGAGGAAGAGCTTCTCAGAATGTTATCGAGGAACCAAGTTCTCGACCTGCTCGGGGAGGATCAAGAGCTCTTAGTCGTAATGTTGAAGAAGCTCGTACTCGATCAACATTGGAAACTCAAGCGTTCCAATTGAATGCAAAAGATCGGGTTTTATCTGAAATGTCCAAGAAAATCCGAACTCTGGAGGATCAACTTGCTTCGACAAAGTCTGCTCTGGATAATAAGGATGTTTTTGCCAGAAACCTTCATGAGCAGTTAGAGAGAATAACTTTCCAATTCCATAAACAACCTCGTGAGTTATGGATGGCAGGCTACAATGAGGCCCTTTGTCACTTGGATGCTCGCATTGAAAATGCCAATAATGAAGGTTATAAAGAGGGATGGTTGAACGCCCTGGGTGTAGTAAAACTAGAACAGGGCTATTTTTTATAGGATTACCATGCTCCTGGGCTGCTCGATCTACCAAATCCACCATTCAAGCTTGACATGAGTTGGATCCCTGCTCGGGCCATCCCTCGTCGTTTGATCTCCCAATATCTTGGTGACTATGCCCTTCATTCGCAGGTTGAATTATCTCGTCCTGAGCATTTACAGGATACACCTTCAATAATGAACGTCAGAGTGCTGCGAGATCTTAACTTTATTAATTCTCCCCTTTGCTTGGAAGATCCTCCTGCTGGCGAGGAGCCTATTTCAAAAGCTGAAGGAAAAAAGCCAATTGAATAGGAAATTCTGATGTAATGATTAGTACACAATTTAATATCAGTGTAATGAACTTGTGTAATTCATTTTGACTTTAATGAAAGAATTTCATTTTTGTTTGCAAATTTGTATTGCTATTGTCTTGTGCTTATCAAACACTTTATATTTATGCATATGTATCTGTTAAAAAGATAACAATTTTGTGCTGTTCATCAACCAACTTAGTAATAAAAAGTTACAAGTATCAGTAATGTTGCTCGATCACTTAATAATAAAGTAATGAGTATAAAAATGTTTAAAAATTTTTCCAACCAACCAAGGTTGTTAAATTGTGTTTGTCGACCAACTATGGTTAGTGAGAGTTTATCCCCGACTAATCATACTTGGTAAATTTTTGTCTTTTTCATAAAATATGTCCGACCAACTAAGGTCAATAAATTTTTCTCGTCGACCAACTACAATTAGTGGGTTTTTATCCCCGACCAACCATACTTGGTTCAATTTGGAATATTTTGTTCTTCGAGGAACTTTTTGTAATAATCTTACCTCCCGACCAACATAAGTTGGCATTTGAGAGCATATTTTGTTTCTTAACCAACCGAGATTGGCCTTTTTAAGAGTCTCGTGTTCTCGCTCTTTTACCAACCGGAGTTGGTCTGAGTTTGAACTATCATGTCCACTAGTTATTTTACCAACCTGAGTTGGTCACGCTAGTGTATGCCTCTTAACCAAAGGAGTATAGTTTGTTCTCGCCCTTTTACCAACCGGAGTTGGTCGTGGGTTTGAACTATAATGTCCACTAGTTCTTTTACCAACCTGAGTTGGTCACGCAAGTGTACGCCTCCTAACCAAAGGAGTATAGTTTGTTCTCACCCTTTTACCAACCGGAGTTGGTCGTGGGTTTGAACTATAATGTCCACTAGTTATTTTACCAACCTGAGTTGGTCACGCTAGTGTACGCCTCCTAACCAAAGGAGTATAGGTTGTTCTCGCCCTTTTACCAACCGGAGTTGGTCGTGGGTTTGAACTATAATGTCCACTAGTTATTTTACCAACCTGAGTTGGTCACGCTAGTGTACGCCTACTAACCAAAGGAGTATAGTTTGTTCTCGCCCTTTTACCAACCGGAGTTGGTCGTGGGTTTGAACTATCAGTGTTGCAATAAATTGCTGAACAGCGTAGTGTTGTACACTAGTATTCCCCGAAAAACTTTCAATAAAAGAAAGAGGATGGTGAAACATCATCGTTTTATTCATATTGATGGAACTGCTTTATATTTTACATCACTGATAATACTTGCGTAGGTGTTCAGCATTCCATGCATTCTTAAATTCCTCTCCTTCTAGAGTTGCTATGCGGTAAGTTCCTGGTCGAACAACCTCTGTAACTCGGTAAGGTCCATGCCAGTTTGCTTCTAATTTATTGTGCTTCTGAATGACCTTTAGCACGTAATCTCCTTCTTTTAAGTCACATTTCTTCACCCTCTTGTTGTAGAACAGAGCTGTTCGTTGTTGGTAAGCAGCATTCCTAATGGCTGCCTCTTCTCTAACCTCCTCGAGCATATCCAAATCCAATCTTCTCATTAAATCGCTAACTGGGGAATTGAAATTCAGCACTCTATGTGTTGGAAGACCCAACTCGGCAGGTATTACAGCCTCACTTCCAAATGCCAGCATATATGGTGATTCTCCAGTTGCTACTCGGGGAGTTGTTCGGTAAGCCCACAATACTGATTGTAGCTCATTAATCCAATTAGATTTAGCCTCACTTAGCCTCTTCTTCAAACTATTTAGTAATGTTCTGTTCGTCACTTCAGTCTGTCCATTGCTTTGAGGATGGCTTGGTGCTGAATGAGTCTTCAAAATGTTTGATTGACGACAATAGGCAGCAAACTCCTCGTTATCGAATTGTGTTCCATGGTCTGTAATGAAGGCATGAGGGAGACCATATCGGCAGATGATATTCTTCCAAACAAACTGATACACCTTCTCGTATGTCATATCAATAAGTGGCTCAGCTTCTACCCACTTAGTAAAATAATCCACTGCAACGACGAGGTACTTGAATCTTCCTCGGGTCGTTGTCAGTGGTCCAACCAAATCAATTCCCCACATGGCAAATGGCTAAGGAGAAGTTATGGGTGTCAACAATGCTTGTGGAGTTCGTCGGATGGAGGAAAAACGTTGGCACTTATCACATTTCTTGGCATATGCTATACAATCAGCCCTCATCGTCGGCCAGTAATATCCTTGCGTCATCACCCTTTGCAAAAGTGTCCGACCTGCTACATGGGCTCCACAGGACCCTTCATGGATCTCTTCAATCAATTCTTTCACTTCAGAGGGATGTACACATCTCTGCAAACCTACCATAATTCCTCGTCTATACAAAACACCATTAGTTAGTACATACCGAGCAGCTTTAAACTTCAATTTCTTTGCAGCAAGCTTATCCTCCGGTAATTCTCCCTCTTCAATATATACCCTGATGGGATCCATCCAAGATGGTCCTAAATCAAGGGTAATAACATTCATCGTCAGGTCTTCATCTATGCTCCGACTTTCCAGTACTTCAATTGGTATTGTTCTTCGCAGCTCGGTATGAGTAGCTGATGCTAATCGGGCTAGTGCGTCTGCTTGTGCATTTTCTATTCTGGGTATTCTGATCAACTGAATGGCATCAAATTCTGCCCACAATTCCATCACCTTTGCATGATACTTAACCATTAATTCTCCTTTAACTGCATATGTTCCCATCATCTGATTCACAATTAATTGAGAATCACTGAATACCATCACTTGTTGTGCTTCCATATTCTTTGCTAAATTAAGACCTGCTATCATGGCCTCATACTCAGCCTCATTATTGGAGGCTTTGAATTGGAATCGCAAGGCATATTCCATGTCAATCTCGTCTGGGTTTTTTAAAATAATTCCTGTACCACAACCTGCTGTGTAAGATGACCCATCTACATACAATTTCCATGTAGGCAACTCGTCTTCAAATTTCTTATCCAATAGAGTTCCTCGATGAAATATCTGCTGTTTTCTTTCATCCTCCCCTGGTAATTTTTGCTCTTCGTCGACCATCTCTTCTCGCCCTTTTACCAACCGGAGTTGGTCTGGGTTTGAATTTGATGATCTTTCTACATCCACAAGCCCTTTTACCAACCGAAGTTGGTCTGGACTTATGTCTGTTGATCCTATAACATCCATAGGTTGGTCAGCGAGCAATTTTTCTTCCTCGGGGGTATCAGGATATGTAAACTCTGCTATAAAATCTGCTACAGCCTGCCCTTTCAATGATGATCTGGGTTCATACACAATATCATATTCACCGAGCTCTATTGCCCAGTACATCAGTCTCCCTGATTTTTCTGGCTTATGAAGGGCTTGTCTCAATGGCATGTCGGTATACACAACGATGGTATGGGCCTAAAAATATCGCCTCATTCTTCTACTTGCCTCAATTAACGCCAATGCCAATTTTTCCAGGTTTGGGTACCTGATCTCTGCACCTCGGAAAGCCTTACTTGTGTAATAAATTGGTTTCTGGACTCCATTCTCCAATCTGATCAATGCCGAGCTGACGACATTCTTTGATACTGCCAGGTATAAGTACAATTTTTCGCCCGTTATTGGCCTGGACAATAGTGGAGGTGCTCCCAAATATTTCTTCAAGTCTTGAAAGGCTTTTTCACATTCATCATTCCACTCGAAAGTTTTTCGAAGTGTTTTGAAGAATGGGAGGCATCTATCAGTTGCTCGGGATACAAATCTGTTGAGCGCTGCAACTCGTCCTGTAAGACTCTGCACTTCTTTCTTCGTTGTTGGAGATCGCAACCCTAAAAGAGCTTTGATCTTTTCTGGATTCGCCTCAATGCCTCGCTGGTTGATAATGTACCCGAGGAACATTTCTTCTCGTACTCCAAATGTGCACTTCGTCGGGTTGAGCTTCATTTGGTATTTATCCAGTTGATCAAAGGTCTGACTCAAATCAACTAGATGATCAGCAGCTTTCTTGCTCTTTGTCAGCATATCATCGACATAGACTTCCATATTACAACTGATTTGTTCGGCAAAAACCTTGTTCATCAGTCGTTGGTATGTCGCTCCTGCATTTTTCAAACCAAAAGGCATAACATTATTACAATAAGTACCCCTGGGGGTAATAAAAGAAGTACTTTCCTTGTCTTCAGGTCTCATCTTGATCTGGTTGTAGCTAGAGTAAGCATCCATGAAGCTGAGCAGCTCGTGTCCCGAGGTAGCATCTACAAGTTGATCAATTCTGGGTAATGGAAAGTGATCCTTTGGGCATGCCTTGTTGAGATCGGTGAAATCAACACACATTCTCCATTTATTATTTTTCTTCTTTATCATCACCACATTTGCTAACCAGTCTGGATACTTCACATCTTCAATGAATTGGGCTTTCTGGAGCTTCTCGACCTCCTCTTGTATAGCTTGATTCTTCTCGGGACTAAATACCCTTCTTCTCTGCTTCACAGGCTTGATCTCCTTATTCACATTGAGCTCATGACATAAGAAGTTTGGATCTATTCCTGGCATATCTTCATGACTCCACGCAAAAGTTTTCTTCCTGTTTCTCAAGAAAGTTATCAACTCCTGTTTTATTGAAGCATCCAACGTTGAACCTATCTGGGTTACTCGTTCAGGGTGCTCGTCGTCCAGAATAACATTTTCTGTAGATTCCACCACCTGTCCTTTTACAAGTTGGGATTCATCTCTGGGATCAAGTGTTTCAATTTCTCTACCTTCAACCACCTGGTAGGTAGTAGTCTTTTTCCTTGACTCTTCAAGTTCCTCTTGCTCGGCAGATGAATAATAGCATTCCCGAGCTACTTTTTGATCACCTTTCACGACTCCCACTCCAAAATTTGTTGGGAATTTTAAGCATTGATGTACTGTAGATGGAACTGCTTCGAACTTCTTCAAGCCAACTCTTCCCATGATGATGTTGTAAGCTGACTGCACATTCTTATCCATCACAAAGAAGCGTATTCTCTCTGTCCGACAAGCAGGCCAAGTTCCAATGAATATATCCAACTTGATCGTCCCAAGTGGAAAAACTTTCTCGCCAGCAAAACCCAGAAGGGGTCTGTGATAAGGTTCCAATTGAGATAATTTCAAATTCAAGCTGTCAAAGCATGAATAGTACATGATGTCTGCCGAACTACCATTGTCTACCAACACCCTTGAAATCACTACTTCCTTCATCCTCATTTTAATCACCAAAGGGTCGTCGTGAGGATAAAGAACACCTGCCAGGTCGTTTTTTGAAAAGCCAATGACTAGCTTCTCTTTGTTTACCTTCCTCGGACGATTATCCTCGGCCAGATTTATTCGCTAAATATATGAGCAAGCTTGAGCCTCTCCGAGGTAAGCCTTTCTTTCTGCAGTAAGGTCTCCTCCTCCTGCATCTCCTCCTGTAATAACATTACAATCAAATGACCCAAAACGTATGGAAAATACCTCTCGTTCTAGCTGCCTTGGCTTCTTGGTAAGATCGGGGTCTTCATCTGGATCATCTTCATGGTCTCTCTTCTTTTTCTCCTCTGCTCGGCGAGGAGATCTAGACCTCTCCCTAGTTCGGTCATTATTTCTTTTTTCTCCTCCCCGATCAACATACTTTGCTAGCTTTCCTCTTCGGATGAGTGTTTCAATCTCGTTTTGAAGAGCTATGCAATTTTTGGTCATATGACCATGATCCTTATGGAACTCGTAATATTTCTCCCTGTTCCTCGAGTCAGGGTCTGACCTCAGTTTCTTCGGCCACTTTACTTCCTCGTTATTCTTGATTTCTTCCAAGACATGATTAATACCCATTTTCAAAGCAGTATAATTATCGAATTTTTTCAGGACTTCCCATGACGACTTATTATTCTTGGAATGCTTGTCACCACCATTGCCCTTATGCTTTTTCTTCTTAGATTTGTCGACTTCCACCTTGGTTTCTTTATCCATATTCTTCTTTGCAGCCATATCCTCCTCGGCATTCATGATTTTGGCCGCTTTTTCCATCAACTCTGACATAGTTGTAGGTGGATCTTTGGCCAAATTGTAATACAACTTATTAGGCAACAACCCACTCATCAAGGTGGTGATTGCTGTCTTTTTTTCATAATCTATGACTTCCAGCTTCTCGTTATTGAAACGAGTTATGTAATCTCTAGTGCTCTCACCAGGTTTTTGTCTAACACTTAATAAGTGTGCTACTCGTTTTACTGGCTTTGCTCCAAAACAGAAATTGCCAATGAATGACTCGGCCAACTGAAAGAAAGTTGAAATCTTACCCCGAGGAAGATTGTTGTACCATATCTGGGCAGATCCAGTAAGAGTTCCTGAGAATGCTCTGCATCTCATCTTGTCGGGGACAACATAGATGTCGGCAGCAGCTTGATATTGCTCTATATGAAGAACAGGATCTGTCTTTCCATCATATTTGGGGATCACCACAGGTGCTTTAAATTTTGATGGTGTAGGAAAATCCACAATGGGCTGTACAAAACGTGTCCCTCGAATAAAAGTTCGTTGTAGAGGGTTCTTTGCCTTAGCCATTTCTCCCAATCTATCCTCCAACCGCTGAATGGACCCTTTCCACGCATCATTTCCTTCCTCGGGCCTATTAGTTCGAGCAATTGATTGTTCTGAAGTAGCTTCCTGAGATCTATCTTGACGAGCAACTGGTCGTGATTGTGCTGATCCTTCTCTTAGATTTGATGGTTATCGAAAACTCCTCGACACGGCTTTAGGTGGACTCTTATTCCTCCTAGGACCTAATTGACTGAAAGGAGATGCCCTGCTCAGTCTTTCCATGGCATTGGTCCTCTCTGGAGAGAGAGTAACACGTTGCTCAGTATCTGTGGCCCGTATTGATAAAGTTTGCCCAGGTTGATAAGAGAAATCATCAGATTCTTCATTACGATGAGCATCTGAACGCCTGGATCGTGAAGAAAGTAAATAAGTTTGCCTCTGACCACTTCGTTGTCCCGAATGTGCAGGTGCACCGCCATGAAGGGTTTGTATGAGTTGCCGCATTGTTTCCTGCATGGCGTTTTGCCCTTGAGTCAGATTCGTCATAATTCTAGCCAGATCTGGAGGTGCTGAAGGATTTGGAGAATTTCCAACATTTCCAGCGTTTCGATTGCTGGATTCTGGATTATCTGCCATTGATGATGAATGATTTTTGGTGAAAAATGATAATAATAGTCGTTCCCACAGACGGCGCCAATCTGTTGATGTAAAAAATTAGATCACTCTAATTATTCAATCACAGATAAATAAAATGAGACAAATATTTTTAAAGTGGTTCAGCCTTATAAGAATGGCCTACGTCCACTGTTATGTTATTGCTGAGTGTTTGGGATTTCTCGATTACAAGTTCTATCAAGAAATTCCGGTCCCTTTGAATGAGGGTAATACAATGTATTTATAGCCTGGAGGCTATAATCTGAAAGGGTGATACATTAAATGGTATACATATGAAAGGGTAATACATTTAATGCCCTTTAAGCATGTGCGTCAAGATGATAAGCATTCAATGAATAGTTGGACTGTTGATTATCTGGCAATCAATGCCGTGGCCGAGATGCAGCTCGGAACACCATAGTTGCTCGTTACTCAAGAGTTCCTCGGAGTGCTGGAGTTCCTCGGTGTATCCTTGTTGCTCGGAGCGAACATGAGTTGGTCGGAGAAATGAACTTCTTCGCTGCTATTGTGCCACGTAGATTGACACGTGTCTTCGTATTATTCGTCCATATCAGCATACTAATTTTGGTATCAACAACTAGATTCATTCAAATTTATAATTTACAATTCTCGTATTCTACACGGTAAATTACCAGGGTTAGGGGATTGTATTCCAACCTACTTTCTCATTCATCTTAATTAATTTAACTCGCCACTATACTCCTTAAGAGTGTAGTTACAAGTTTAGGTTTTTTTGTATTGAGGTTGGAAGCCGATAACAACGACTAGCATATTACACGGATGCTCGGTTTCAGATTGTAGTTACAAGTTTTGTTTTTTTTGTATTGAGGTTGGAAGCCGATAACAACGACTAGCATATTACACGGATGCTCTGTTATTCCACTCGATCAAAACGGCGCCATTTTGATCGAGTGGAAAAACCGAGCATCCGTGTAATATGCTAGTCGTTGTTATCGGCTTCCAACCTCAATACAAAAAAACCTAAACTTGTAACTACACTCTTAAGGAGTATAGTGGCGAGTCTGGGTATCGAATCCACAGGGAATGTTTGATAGAATTTAATTGATTTATTACTTCTAGATTAAAAGTGAAAAAGATGATGATGGTTGAAGAGGGAAAAAAAATAATTAAATAAAGAAGTTAAATTTATTAAGATGAATGAGAAAGTAGGTTGGAATACAATCCCCTAACCCTAGTAATTTACCGTGTAGAATACTAGAATTGTAAATTATAAATTGGAATGAATCCAATCTTTATAGATCCAAAGCATTACATATATGAGGGTACTAGCCAACCTCATATGATATCAAAGGTTAATATAAAGCGGTGTAGGAAAATTATACTCGCATTGTATTCTTAAACATCCCAAGTACCTAGGGTAAGAGAGATTAAAAGATCTACCATGGTTGTAGAATTATCTTAAACGATTCGTCCAATTATTTAATTAAAATTCTATTTGCTATATAGATAAATTACATCGGGATGGGTTCATGCATCCCAACCCTTACAAATTAGCTAAATGTGATGAAAACAAAAGAAAACTCCAAAATTAAAGTGCAGGAATTCATAATTAGAACTAAAAATTTGAGAACAAGACTTGGGAATGGAAAACGAGAAAGTAATAATTAATAACACTAACTACGAAAGCAGTAAAAACGGAGAATTTAAAATTACTAGGAGAATGAAGAAATCTGAAACTAAAACTTGAATGTTGAATTGAACTTCAATCTTGAATAGTAGCAAAATTTCCAAACTAGAGTTCTTGGTTACAAGAACCCTTTAAAACTGAAAAGAAGGCTAAACTAACTCTAAAACTTCTCTAAGAACAACTCCCTTTGGAATGACATAAGGATTGGCCTTTTATAGATCTCAAAAATGACTTTTCCCATGCCTCTCCACGTTTTACAACTAATAAAAATGAATTAAACAAGAAATTTCAAGAGGTGTCTCTTGAGCTTCCAGAATTAATTTCAACTTCAGACTTTCTGTCTCCAACTTTAAATGGGCATAAATTCTGCACCGTAGCTGGGATCGGGGTGCCGTTTCTTCTAATGTTCTTGTAATTTAGAGATCTTCAACTCTCTAGATTTACCCACCACAGGAATATTTATGTAAAATTATGAAAATGCCCTTCAACTCTCCATTTCTTGGTTTCTTTCACTGTTTTGAGTTCTCCTTCGCACTAACTTGCATGAAATAACTGTAAAATAAATGAGAAATACACAAAACACGAAATACTTGCCAAAAGAGGTTAGTAGCATAAATTTGAGACAAATTCAAGCTATTTACCCTGCACGGGATCATAAATTACCGAAATTAAGAGGATAAATGTGAAGAATATGTGCCTAATCACATGCAGTGTGTGGGGGAGGTGATAAATCAACTACTTTCCGACTACGTAGAGTGGTAATAGCGCTACATTGCTCTCGATGGTCGTGGGATGTAGTGCCAATATTGGTTTGTCCATGGGGAAGCCGTTGGCTTTGAGCAGGAAATTTGCCCTTCTCTTGGACATTCGATGCAGTTTGCAACCTTGAGATGCTAGTATGTATTTCATTGAACATTCAATCATACTTAGCACTGTTCTCCTTTTGAGATTGGATGAAGTGATTTAAGTTGTCCTCAAGAGATCACCCCGGTGGGGTAACATATGGACCAGGAGATAGTGATTGCATAGGGTTTGGCATTGGAGGAGGCATTTGCTGAAATTGCGGTGGGGGGTGGTAGCAAAGCCACATGTGAATTAGGAGCTATCCCACCTCGTGGTTGTACATTAAAATTACCTCGAAAACCTCCTATCGCTTCTACTTGCCCAGTGTACATTTCCTTGTATGCAGGGATAGTAGGACATCCTTTGGTAGAATGACCAGCTGCACAAATGGCACACAATTTCTCTTTTCCTGTTTGCATGGGTCCAACTACTTTTCTTAATCGAACTTCAAGCATGTCTCTGAAATTCTTTTCCACTTGGTCAAATTTACGGTCTAACAAAGTGTCCTTGTCCAATTGATAAATACCGGAAGCAGCAGGAGTGTTGGACACTTGTCGATGTTTGTTTTGGCTGTTGGGGTCAGAAACATCCCATGAATGCGTAGTTTCTGCTACGTATTTCATATGAGCCTCAGCATCGCTCGAGTCTAATTCCCAAAATGGTCTTTTGCAGATTGTCTACACGAGTTGTTCAGACGCCAAAGTAAGCCCTTGACGAAAGAACGAAATGAGATGATGTTTCTCAAACCCATGATGTGGGCAAGCGCTAACTAACTCCTGAAAATGTTCCCAACACTTATCAAAGGCTTCATTGTCATTTTGGCAAAAAGCTTGGATTTGAGCCTTAACAGAATTGGTTTTGTGTTGCGGAAAGAACTTGGTGTTTTGTGTATTTCTCATGTGTTTTACAGGTATTTCATGCAAGTTAGTGCGAAGGAGAACTCAAAATAGTGACAGAAACCAAGAAATGGAGAGTTGAAGGGCATTATCGTAATTTTACATATATATTACTGTGGTTGGTAAATCTAGAAAGTTGAAGAGCTCTAAATTTCAAGAACAATGGAAAAAACAGCACCCCAATCCGAGCTACGGTTCAGAAGTTATGCCCATTTAAAGTTGGAGCCAGAAAGTCTAAAGTTGAAATTAATTCTGGAAGCTGAAGAGACAACTCTTGAAATTTCTTGTTTAATTCTTTTTTATTAGTTGTAAAACGTGGAGAGGCATGGGAAAGTCATTTTTGAGATCTATAAAAGGCCAATCCCTATGTCATTCCAAGGGGAGTTGTTCTTAGAAAAGTTTTAGAGTTAGTTTAGCCTTCTTTTCAGTTTTAAAGCGGTCTTGTAACCAAGAACTCTAGTTTGGAAATTTTGCTACTATTCAAGATTGAAGTTCAATTCAAGATTCGAGTTTTAGTTTCAGATTTATTCATTCTCCAAGTAATTTTAAATTCTCTATTTTTACTGCTTTCGTAGTTAGTGTTATTAATTATTGCTTTCTTGTTTTCCATTCCCTTGTCCTGTTCTCAAATTTTTAGATCTAATTATAAATTCCTGCACTTTAATTTGGGAGTTTTCCTTTGTTTTCAACATGTTTTTCTAATTTTTAAGGGTTGGATTCATGAACCCATCCCAATGTAAATTACTTTTGTAAAAAATAGAATTTAAATTAAAAATTTGAAAGAGTCGTGCGAGACAAATTTTACTACCATTGTTAATCTTTTAATCTCTCTTGCCCTAGGTACTTGGGATGTTTAAGAATACGATGTGCGTATAATTATTTAGCACCGCTTTATATTTACCTTTGATTTCGTATGGAGCGGGCATGAACCTCATATACGTAATGCTTAGGATCTATAAAGACTGGATTCATTCAAATTTATAATTTACAATTCTAGTATTCTACACGGTAAATTACTAGGGTTAGGAGATTGTATTCCAACCTACTTTCTCATTCATCTTAATTAATTTAACTTCTTCATTTACTTATTTTCCCCCCCCTTCAACCATCATCATCTTTTTCACTTTTAATTTAGAAGTAATAAATCAGTTAAATTCTATCAAACATTCCATGTGGATTCGATACCCAGACTCGCCACTATACTCCTTAAGAGTGTAGTTAGAAGTTTAGGTTTTTTTTTATTGAGGTTGGAAGCCGATAACAACGACTAGCATATTATACGGATGCTCGGTTTCAGATTGTAGTTACAAGTTTGGGTTTTTTGTATTGGGGTTGGAAGCCGATAACACCGACTAGCATATTACACGGATGATCGGTTTTTCCACTCGATCAAAACGGCGCCATTTTGATCGAGTGGAAAAACCGAGCATCCGTGTAATATGCTAGTCGTTGTTATCGGCTTTCAACCTCAATACAAAAAAACATAAACTTGTAACTACACTCTTAAGGAGTATAGTGGCGAGTCTGGGTATCGAATCCACAGGGAATGTTTGATAGAATTTAACTGATTTATTACTTCTAAATTAAAAGTGAAAAAGATGATGATGGTTAAAGAGGGAAAAAAAATAATTAAATAAAGAAGTTAAATTTATTAAGATGAATGAGAAAGTAGGTTGGAATACAATCCCCTAACCCTAGTAATTTACCGTGTAGAATACTAGAATTGTAAATTATAAATTGGAATGAATCCAATCTTTATAGATCCAAAGCATTACATATATGAGGGTACTAGCCAACCTCATATGATATCAAAGGTTAATATAAAGCGGTGTAGGAAAATTATACTCGCATTGTATTCTTAAACATCCCAAGTACCTAGGGTAAGAGAGATTAAAAGATCTACCATGGTTGTAGAATTATCTTAAACGATTCGTCCAATTATTTAATTTAAATTCAATTTCCTATATAGATAAATTACATCGGGATGGGTTCATGCATCGCAACCCTTACAAATTAGATAAAAATGATGAAAGCAAAAGAAAACTCCCAAATTAAAGTGCAGGAATTCATCATTAGATCTAAAAATTTGAGAACAAGACTTGGGAATGTAAAACGAGAAAGTAATAATTAATAACACTAACTACGAAAGCAGTAAAAACAGAGAATTTAAAATTACTTGGAGAATGAAGAAATGTGAAACTAAAACTTGAATGTTGAATTGAACTTCAATCTTGAATAGTAGCAAAATTTCCAAACTAGAGTTCTTGGTTACAAGAACCCTTTAAAACTGAAAAGAAGGCTAAACTAACTCTAAAACTTCTCTAAGAACAACTCCCCTTGGAATGACATAGGGATTGGCCTTTTATAGATCTCAAAAATGACTTTTCCCATGCCTCTCCACGTTTTACAACTAATAAAAACGAATTAAACAAGAAATTTCAAGAGTTGTCTCTTCAGCTTCCAGAATTAATTTCAACTTTAGACTTTCTGTCTCCAACTTTAAATGGGCATAACTTCTGCACCGTAGCTCGGATTGGGGTGCCGTTTTTTCCAATGTTCTTGTAATTTAGAGCTGTTCAACTCTCGAGATTTAACCACCACAACAATATATATGTAAAATTACGAAAATACCCTTCAACTCTCCATTTCTTGGTTTCTTTCACTGGTTTGAGTTCTCCTTCGCACTAACTTGCATGAAATAACTGTAAAACACACGAGAAATACAGAAAACACGAAATACTTGCCAAAAGAGGTTAGTAGCATAAATTTAAGACCAATCCAAGCTATTTATCCTGCACGGGATAATAAAATTACCGAAATTAAGAGGATAAATATGAAGAATATGTGCCTAATCACATGTAGTGCGTGGGGGAGGTGATAAATCAACTACTTTCCCACTAAGTAGAGTGGTAATAGCGCTACATTTCTCTCGATGGTCGTGGGATGTAGTGCCAATACTGGTTTGTCCTTGGGGAGGTCGTTGGCTTTGAGCAGGAAATTTGCTCTTCTCTTGGACATTCGATGCAGTTTGCAACCTTGAGATGCTAGTATGTATTTCATTGAACATTCGATCATACTTAGCACTGTTCTCCTTTTGAGATTGGATGAGGTGATTTAAGTTGTCCTCAATAGATCGCCTCGGTGGGGTAACATATGGACCAGGAGATGGTGATTGCATAGGGTTTGGCATTGGAGGAGGCTTTTGCTGAAATTGCGGTGGGGGTGGTGGCAAAGCCACATGTGGATTAGGAGATATCCCACCTTGTGGTTGTCCATTAAAATTATCTCGAAACCCTCCTATCGCTTCTACTTGCTCAGTGTACATTGCCTTGTATGCAGGGATAGCAGGACATCCTTTGGTAGAATGACCAGCAGCACAAATGGCACACACTTTATCTTTTCCTGCTTGCATGGGTCCAGCTACTTCACTTAATCGAACTTCTAGAATGTCTTTGAAATTCTTTTCCACTTGGTCAAATTTACCATCTAACAAAGTGTCCTTGTCCAATTGATAAAGACCGGAAGCAGCAGGAGTGTTGGACACTTGTCGATGTCTGTTTTGCCTGTTGGGGTCAGAAACATCCCATGATTGCGTAGTTTCTGCTACGTATTTCAAATGAGCCTCAGCATCGCTCGAGTCTAATTCCCAAAATGGTCTTTCGCACATTATCTGCACGAGTTGTTTAGACGCCAAAGTAAGCCTTTGATGAAAGAATGAAATGATCTGATCTTTCTCAAACCCATGATGTGGGCAAGCGCTAACTAAATCCTGAAAGCGTTCCCAACACTTATCAAAGGCTTCATTCTCATTTTGGCAAAAAGCTTGGATTTGAGCCTTGACAGAATTGGTTTTGTGTTGCGGAAAGAACTTGGTGTTTTGTGTATTTTTCATGTGTTTTACAGGTATTTCATGCAAGTTAGTGCGAAGGAGAACTCAAAATAGTGAAAGAAACCAAGAAATGGAGAGTTGAAGGGCATTTTCGTAATTTTACATATATATTCCTGTGGTGGGTAAATCTAGAGAGTTAAAGAGCTCTAAATTACAAGAATATTGGAAAAAACAGCACCCCAATCCGAGCTATGGTGCAGAAGTTATGCCCATTTAAAGTTGGAGACAGAAAGTCTAAAGTTGAAATTAATTCTGGAAGCGGAAGAGACAACTCTTGAAATTTCTTGTTTAATTCATTTTTATTAGTTGTAAAACGTAAACAGGCATGGGAAAAGTTATTTTTGAGATCTATAAAAGGCCAATCCCTATGTCATTCCAAGGGGAGTTGTTCTTAGAGAAGTTTTAGAGTTACTTTAGCCTTCTTTTCAGTTTTAAAGGGTTCTTGTAACCAAGAACTCTAGTTTGGAAATTTTGCTACTATTCAAGATTGAAGTTCAATTCAAGATTCAAGTTTTAGTTTCAGATTTCTTCATTCTCCAAGTAATTTTAAATTCTCTGTTTTTACTGCTTTCGTAGTTAGTGTTATTAATTATTGCTTTCTCGTTTTCCATTCCAAAGTCTTGTTCTCAAATTTTTAGATCTAATTATGAATTCCTGCACTTTAATTTTGGTGTTTTCTTTTGTTTTAATCATGTTTAGCTAATTTGTAAGGGTTGGGATGCATGAACCCATCCCAATGTAAATTACTTACGTAGAAAATGGAATTTAAATTAAAAATTTGAAAGAGTCGTGCGAGACAAATTTTACAACCATTGTATATCTTTTAATCTCTCTTGCCCTAGGTACTTGGGATGTTTTAGAATACGATGTGCGTATAATTATTTAGCACCGCTTTATATTTACCTTTGATTTCGTATGGTGCGGGGATGAACCTCATATACGTAATGCTTAGGATCTATAAAGATTGGATTCATTCAAATTTATAATTTACAATTCTAGTATTCTACACGGTAAATTACTCGGGTTAGGGGATTGTATTCCAACCTACTTTCTCATTCATCTTAATTAATTTAACTCGCCACTATACTCCTTAAGAGTGTAGTTACAAGTTTAGTTTTTTTTTGTATTGAGGTTGGAAGACGATAACAACGACTAGCATATTACACGGATGCTCGGTTTCAGATTGTAGTTACAAGTTTAGGTTTTTTTGTATTGAGGTTGGAAGCCGATAACAACGACTAGCATATTACACGGATGCACGGTTTTTCCACTCGATCAAAACTGCGCCATTTTGATCGAGTGGAAGAACCGAGCATCTGTGTAATATGCTAGTCGTTGTTATCGACTTCCAACCTCAATACAAAAAAACCTATACTTGTAACTACACTCTTAAGGAGTATAGTGGCGAGTCTGGGTATTGAATCCACAGGGAATGTTTGATAGAATTTAACTGATTTATTACTTCTAAATTAAAAGTGAAAAAGATGATGATGGTTGAAGAGGGAAAAAAAATAAGTAAATAAAGAAGTTAAATTAATTAAGATGAATGAGAAAGTAGGTTGGAATACAATCCCCTAACCCTAGTAATTTACCGTGTAGAATACTAGAATTGTAAATTATAAATTGGAATGAATCCAATCTTTATAGATCCAAAGCATTACATATATGAGGGTACTAACCCACATCATATGAAATCAAATGTAAATATAAAGCAGTGTAGGACAATTATACTCGCATCGTATTCTTAAACATCCCAAGTACCTAGGGTAAGAGAGATTAAAAGAATTACCATGGTTGTAGAATTATCTTAAATGATTCGTCCAATTATTTAATTTAAATTCTATTTCCTATATAGATAAATTACATCGGGATGGGTTCATGCATCCCAACCCTCGAAAATTAGCTAAACATGATGAAAACAAAAGAAAACTCCCAAATTAAAGTGCAGGAATTCATAATTAGATCTAAAAATTTGAGAACAAGACTTGGGAATGGAAAATGAGAAAGCAATAATTAATAACACTAACTACGAAAGCAGTAAAAACAGAGAATTTAAAATTACTTGGAGAATGAATAAATCTGAAACTAAAACTTGAATCTTGAATTGAACTTCAATCTTGAATAGTAGCAAAATTTCCAAACTAGAGTTCTTGGTTACAAGAACCCTTTAAAACTGAAAAGAAGGCTAAACTAACTCTAAAACTTCTCTAAGAACAACTCCCCTTGGAATGACATAGGGATTGGCCTTTTATAGATCTCAAAAATGACTTTTCCCATGCCTCTCCACGTTTTACAACTAATAAAAACGAATTAAACAAGAAATTTCAAGAGTTGTCTCTTCAGCTTCCAGAATTAATTTCAAATTTAGACTTTCTGTCTCCAACTTTAAATGGGCATAACTTCTGCACCGTAGCTCGGATTGGGGTGCCGTTTTTTCCAATGTTCTTGTAATTTAGAGCTGTAAAACTCTCTAGATTTACCCACCACAGGAATATATATGTAAAATTACGAAAATGCCCCTCAACTCTCCATTTCTTGGTTTCTTTCACTATTTTGAGTTCTCCTTCGCAATAACTTGCATGAAATAACTGTAAAACACATGAGAAATACACAAAACTCGAAATACTTGCCAAAAGAGGTTAGTAGCATAAATTTGAGACAAATCCAAGCTATTTACCCTGCATGTGATCATAAAATTACCGAAATTAAGAGGATAAATGTGAAGAATATGTGCCTAATCACATGCAGTGGGTGGGGGAGGTGATAAATCAACTACTTTCCCACTACGTAGAGTGGTAATAGCGCTACATTGCTCTCTATGGTCGTGGGATGTAGTGCCAATACTGGTTTGTCCTTGGGGAGGTCGTTGGCTTTGAGTAGGAAATTTGCCCTTCTCTTGGACATTCGATGCAGTTTGCAACCTTGAGATGCTAGTATGTATTTCATTTAACATTCGATCGTAATTAGTACTGTTCTACTTTTGAGATTGGATGAGGTGATTTAAGTTGTCTTCAAGAGATCGCCTCGGTGGGGTAACATATGGACCAGGAGGTGGTGATTGCATAGGGTTTGGCATTGGAGGAGGCATTTGCTGAAATTGCGGTTGGGGTGGTAGCAAAGCCACATGTGAATTAGGAGCTATCCCACCTTGTGGTTGTCCATTAAAATTATGTCGAAACCCTCCTATCGCTTCTAATTGCTTAGTGTACATTGCCTTGTATGCAGGGATAGTAGGACATCCTTTGGTAGAATGAGCAACTGCACAAATGGCACACACTTTCTCTTTTCCTGCTTGCATGGGTCCAACTACTTCTCTTAATCGAACTTCAAGCATGTCTCTGAAATTCTTTTCCACTTGGTCAAATTTACGATCTAACAAAGAGTCCTTGTCCAATTGATAAATACCGGAAGCAGCAGGAGTGTTGGACACTTGTTGATGTTTTTTTTGGCTGTTGGGGTCAGAAACATCCTATGATTGCGTAGTTTCTGCTACGTATTTCAAATGAGCCTCTGCATCGCTCGAGTCTAATTCCCAAAATGGTCTTTCGCACATTGTCTGCATGAGTTGTTTAGATGCCAAAGTAAGCCCTTGATGAAAGAACGAAATGAGATGATGTTTCTAAAACCCATGATGTGGGCAAGCGCAAACTAACTCCTGAAAACGTTCCCAACACTTATCAAAGGCTTCATTGTCATTTTGGCAAAAAGCATGGATTTGAGCCTTGACAGAATTGGTTTTGTGTTGCGGAAAGAGTTTGGTGTTTTGTGTATTTTTCATGTGTTTTACAGGTATTTCATGCAAGTTAGTGCGAAGGAGAACTCAAAACAGTGAAAGAAACCAAGAAATGGAGAGTTGAAGGGCATTTTCGTAATTTTACATATATATTCCTGTGGTGGGGAAAGCTAGAGAGTTTAAGATATCTAAACTACAAGAACATTAGAAAAAACGGCACCCCAATCCGAGCTACGGTGCAGAAGTTATGCCAATTTAAAGTTGGAGACAGAAAGTCTAAAGTTGAAATTAATTCTGGAAGCTGAAGAGACAACTCTTGAAATTTCTTGTTTAATTCGTTTTTATTAGTTGTAAAACGTAAAGAGGCATGGGAAAAGTCATTTTTGAGATCTATAAAAGGCCAATCCCTATGTCATTCCAAGGGGAGTTGTTCTTAGAGAAGTTTTAGAGTTAGTTTAGTCTTCTTTTCAGTTTTAAAGGGTTCTTGTAACCAAGAACTCTAATTTGGAAATTTTGCTACCATTCAAGATTGAAGTTCAAATCAAGATTCAAGTTTTAGTTTCAGATTTCTTCATTCTCCAAGTAATTTTAAATTCTCTGTTTTTACTGCTTTTGTAGTTAGTGTTATTAATTATTGCTTTCTTGTTTTCCATTCCCAAGTCTTGTTCTCAAATTTTTAGATCTAATTATGAATTCCTGCACTTTAATTTGGGAGTTTTCTTTTGTTTTCATCATGTTTAGCTAATTTTTAAGGGTTGGGATGCATGAACCCATCCCAATGTAAATTACTTATATAGAAAATAGAATTTAAATTAAAAATTTGAAAGAGTCGTGCGAGACAAATTTTACAACCATTGTAGATCTTTTAATCTCTCTTGCCCTAGGTACTTGAAATGTTTAAGAATACGATGTGCGTATAATTATTTTGCACCGCTTTATATTTCCCTTTGATTTCGTATGGTGCGGGCATGAACCTCATATACGTAATGCTTAGGATCTATAAAGACTGGATTCATTCAAATTTATAATTTACAATTCTAGTATTCTACACGGTAAATTACTAGGGTTAGGGGATTGTATTCCAACCCACTTTCTCATTCATCTTAATTAATTTAACTTCTTTATTTACTTATTTTTTTCCCTCTTCAACCATCATCATCTTTTTCACTTTTAATTTGGAAGTAATAAATCATTTAAATTCTATCAAACATTCCTTGTGGATTCGATACCCAGACTCGCCATTATACTCCTTAAGAGTGTAGTTACAAGTTTAGGTTTTTTTTGTATTGAGGTTGGAAGCCGATAACAACGACTAGCATATTACACGGATGCTCGGTTTCAGATTGTAGTTACAAGTTTAGGTTTTTTTGTATTGAGGTTGGAAGCCGATAACAACGACTAGCATATTACACCAATGCTCGGTTTTTCCACTCGATCCAAACGGCGCCATTTTGATCGAGTGGAAAAATCGAGCATCCGTGTAATATGCTAGTCGTTGTTATCGGCTTCCAACCTCAATACAAAAAAACCTAAACCTGTAACTACACTCTTAAGGAGTATAGTGGCGAGTCTGGGTATCGAATCCACAGGGAATGTTTGATAGAATTTAACTGATTTATTACTTCTAAATTAAAAGTGAAAAAGATGATGATGGTTGAAGAGGGAAAAAAAATAAGTAAATAAAGAAGTTAAATTAATTAAGATGAATGAGAAAGTAGGTTGGAATACAATCCCCTAACCCTAGTAATTTACCGTGTAGAATACTAGAATTGTAAATTATAAATTGGAATGAATCCAATCTTTATAGATCCAAAGCATTACATATATGAGGGTACTAGCCCACATCATATGAAATCAAAGGTAAATAGAAAGCGGTGTAGGACAATTATACTCGCATCGTATTCTCAAACATCCCAAGTACCTAGGGTAAGAGAGATTAAAAGATCTACCATGGTTGTAGAATTATCTTAAACGATTCGTCCAATTGTTTAATTTAAATTCTATTTCCTATATAGATAAATTACATTGGGATGGGTTCATGCATCCCAACCCTTACAAATTAGCTAAACATGATGAAAATAAAAGAAAACTCCGAAATTAAAGTGCAGGAATTCATAATTAGATCTAAAAATTTTAGAACAAGACTTGGGAATGGAAAACGAGAAAGTAATAATTAATAACACTAACTACGAAAGCAGTAAAAACAAAGAATCTAAAATTACTTGGAGAATGAAGAAATCTGAAATTAAAACTTGAATGTTGAATTGAACTTCAATCTTGAATAGTAGCAAAATTTCCAAACTAGAGATCTTGGTTACAAGAACCCTTTAAAATTGAAAAGAAGGCTAAACTAACTCTAAAACTTCTCTAAGAACAACTCCCCTTGGAATGACATAGGGATTGGCCTTTTATAGATCTTAAAAATGACTGTTCCCATGCCTCTACACGTTTTACAACTAATAAAAATGAATTACACAAGAAATTTCAAGAGTTGTCTCTTCAGCTTCCAGAATTAATTTCAACTTTAGACTTTCTGTCTCCAACTTTAAATGGGCATAAATTATGCACCGTAGCTCGGATTGGGGTGACGTTTTTTCCAATGTTATTGTAATTTAGAGCTCTTCAACTCTCTAGATTTCCCCACCAATGGAATATATATGTAAAATTACAAAAATGCCCTTCAACTGTCCATTTCTTGGTTTCTTTCACTATTTTGAGTTTTCCTTCGCACTAACTTGCATGAAATAACTGTAAAACACATGAGAAATACACAAAACACAAAATACTTGCCAAAAGAGGTTAGTGGCATAAATTTGAGACCAATCCAAGCTATTTATCCTGCACGAGATCATAAATTACCGAAATTAAGAGGATAAATGTGAAGAATATGTGCCTAATCATATGCAGTGCGTGGGGGAGGTGATAAAACATCTACTTTCCCACTACGTAGAATGGTAATAGCGCTACATTGCTCTCGATGGTCGTGGGATGTAGTGCCAATACTGGTTTGTCCTTGGGGAGGTCGTTGGCTTTGAGCAGGAAATTTGCCCTTCTTTTGGACATTCGATGCAGTTTGCAACCTTGAGACGCTAGTATGTATTTCATTGAACATTTGATCATACTTAGCACTGTTCTCCTTTTGAGATTGGATGAGGTGATTTAAGTTGTCCTCAAGAGATCGCCTTAGTGGGGTAACATATGGACCAGGAGATGGTGATTGCATAGGGTTTGGCATTGGAGGAGGCTTTTGCTGAAATTGCGGTGGGGGTGGTGGCAAAGCCACATGTGGATTAGGAGATATCCCACCTTGTGGTTGTCCATTAAAATTAACTCGAAACCCTCTTATCGCTTCTACTTGCTCAGTGTACATTGCCTTGTATGTAGGGATAGTAGTACATCCTTTGGGAGAATGACCAGCAGCACAAATGGCACACACTTTCTCTTTTCCTGCTTGCATGGGTCCAGCTACTTCTCTTAATTGAACTTCAAGCGTGTCTCAGAAATTCTTTTCCACTTGGTCAAATTTACGATCTAACAAAGTGTCCTTGTCCAATTGATAAATACCGGAAGCAGAGGGAGTGTTGGACACTTGTCGATGTCTGTTTTGGCTGTTGGGGTCAGAAACATCCCATGATTGCGTAGTTTCTGCTACGTATTTCAAATGAGCCTCAGCATCGCTCGAGTCTAATTCCAAAAATGGCCTTTCGCACACTGTCTGCACGAGTTGTTTAGACGCCAAAGTAAGAACTTGATGAAAGAACGAAATGAGATGATGTTTCTCAAACATATGATGTGGGCAAGGGCTAACTAACTCCTGAAAACGTTCCCAACACTTATAAAAGACTTCATTGTCATTTTGGCAAAAAGCTTGGATTTGAGCCTTGACAGAATTGGTTTTGTGTTGCTTAAAAAACTAGGTGTTTTGTGTATTTCTCATGTGTTTTACAGGTATTTCATGCAAGTTAGTGCGAAGGAGAACTCAAAACAGTGAAAGAAACCAAGAAATGGAGAGTTGAAGGGCATTTTCGTAATTTTACATATATATTACTGTGGTGGGTAAATCTAGAGAGTTGAAGAGCTCTAAATTACAAGAACATTGGAAAAAACGGCACCCCAATCCGAGCTACGGTGCAGAAGTTATGCCCATTTAAAGTTGTAGACAGAAAGTCTACAGTTGAAATTAATTCTGGAAGCTGAAGAGACAACTCTTGAAATTTCTTGTTTAATTCATTTTTATTAGTTGTAAAACGTGGAGAGGCATGGAAAAAGAAATTTTTGATATCTATAAAAGGCCAATCCCTATGTCATTCCAAGGGGAGTTGTTCTTAGAGAAGTTTTAGAGTTAGTTTAGCCTTCTTTTCAGTTTTAAAGGGTTCTTGTAACCAAGAACTCTAGTTTGGAAATTTTGCTACTATTCAAGATTGAAGTTCAATTCAAGATTCAAGTTTTAGTTTCAGATTTCTTCATTCTCCAAGTAATTTTAAATTCTCTGTTTTTACTGCTTTCGTAGTTAGTGTTATTAATTATTACTTTCTCGTTTTCAATTCCCAAGTCTTGTTCTTAAATTTTTAGATCTAATTATGAATTCCTGCACTTTAATTTGGGAGTTTCCTTTTGTTTTAATCATGTTTAGCTAATTTTTAAGGGTTGGGATGCATGAACCCATCCCAATGTAAATTACTTATGTAGAAAATAGAATTTAAATTAAAAATTTGAATGAGTCGTGCGAGACAAATTTTACAACCATTGTATATCTTTTAATCTCTCTTGCCCTAGGTACTTGGGATGTTTAAGAATACGATGTGCGTATAATTATTTAGCACCGCTTTATATTTACCTTTGATTTCGTATGGTGCGGGCATGAACCTCATATATGTAATGCTTAGGATCTATAAAGACTGGATTCACTCAAATTTATAATTTACAATTCTTGTATTCTACACGGTAAATTACTCGGGTTAGGGGATTGTATTCCAACCTACTTTCTCATTCATCTTAATTAATTTAACTCGCCACTATACTCCTTAAGAGTGTAGTTACAAGTTTAGGTTTTTTTGTATTGAGGTTGGAAGCCGATAACAACGACTAGCATATTACACGGATGCTCGGTTTCAGATTGTAGTTACAAGTTTAGGTTTTTTTGTATTGAGGTTGGAAGCCGATAACAACGACTAGCATATTACACGGACGCTCGGTTTTTCCACTCGATCAAAACGGCACCATTTTGATCGAGTGGAAAAACCGAGCATCCGTGTAATATGCTAGTCGTTGTTATCGGCTTCCAACGTCAATACAAAAAAACCTAAACTTGTAACTACACTCTTAAGGAGTATAGTGGCGAGTCTGGGTATCGAATCCACAGGGAATGTTTGATAGAATTTAACTGATTTATTACTTCTAAATTAAAAGTGAAAAAGATGATGATGGTTGAAGAGGGAAAAAAATAAGTAAATAAAGAAGTTAAATTAATTAACATGAATGAGAAAGTAGGTTGGAATACAATCCCCTAACCTTAGTAATTTACCGTGTAGAATACTAGAATTGTAAATTATAAACTGGAATGAATCCAGTCTTTATAGATCCTAAGCATTACGTATATGAGGGTAAAATCCCACATCATATGAAATCAAAGGTAAATATAAAGCGGTGTAGGACAATTATACTCGCATCGTATTCTTAAACATTTCAAGTACCCAGGGTTAGAGTGATTAAAAGATCTGCCATGGTTGTCGAATTATCTTAAACGATTCGTCCAATTATTTCATTTAAATTCTATTTCCTATATAGATAAATTACATCGGGATGGGTTCATGCATCCCAACCCTTACAAATTAGCTAAACATGATGAAAACAAAAGAAAACTCCCAAATTAAAGTGCAGGAATTCATAATTAGATCTAAAAATTTGAGAACAAGACTTGGGAATGGAAAACGAGAAAGTAATAATTAATAACACTAACTACGAAAGCAGTAAAAACAAAGAATTTAAAATTACTTGGAGAATGAAGAAATCTGAAACTAAAACATGAATGTTGAATTGAACTTCAATCTTTAATAGTAGCAAAATTTCCAAACTAGAGTTCTTGGTTACAAGAACCCCTTAAAACTGAAAAGAAGGCTAAACTAACTCTAAAGCTTCTCTAAGAACAACTCCCCTTGGAATGACATAGGGATTGGCCTTTTATAGATCTCAAAAATGACTTTTCCCATGCCTCTCCACATTTTACAACTAATGAAAAGGAATTAAACAAGAAATTTCAAGAGTTGTCTCTTCAGCTTCCAGAATTAATTTCAACTTTAGACTTTCTGTCTCCAACTTTAAACGGGTATAACTTCTGCACCGTAGCTCGGATTGGGGTGCCGTTTTTTCCATTGTTCTTTTAATTTAGAGATATTCAACTCTCTAGCTTTCCCCAACACAGGAATATATATGTAAAATTACGAAAAAGCCCTCCAACTCTCCATTTCTTGGTTTCTTTCATTGTTTTGAGTTCTCCTTCGCACTAACTTGCATGAAATAACTATAAAACACATGAGAAATACAAAAAGCACGAAATACTTGCCAAAAGAGGTTAGTAGCATAAATTTGAGACCAATCCAAGCTATTTACCCTGCACGGGATCATAAAATTATCCAAATTAAGAGGATAAATGTGAAGAATATGTGCCTAATCAAATGTAGTGCGTGGGGGAGGTGATAAATCAACTACTTTCCCACTACGTAGAGTGGTAATAGCGCTACATTGCTCTCGATGGTCGTGGGATGTAGTGCCAATACTGGTTTGTCCTTGGGGAGGTCGTTGGCTTTGAGCTGGAAATTTGCCCATCTCTTGGACATTCGATGCCGTTTGCAACCTTGAGATGCTAGTATGTATTTCATTGAACATTCGATCATACTTAGCAATGTTCTCCTTTTGAGGTTGGATGAGGTGATTTAAGTTGTCCTCAAGAGATCGCCTTAGTGGGGTAACATATGGACCAGGAGATGGTGATTGCATAGGGTTTGGCATTGGAGGAGGCATTTGCTGAAATTGCGGTGGGGGTGGTGGCAAAGCCACATGTGGATTAGGAGCTATCCCACCTTGTGGTTGTCCATTAAAATTACCTCGAAACCCTCCTATCGCTTCTACTTGCTCAGTGTACATTGCCTTGTATGCAGGGATAGTAGGACATCCTTTGGTAGAATGACTAGCAGCACAAATCGCACACACTTTCGTTTTTCCTGCTTGCATGGGTCCAGCTACTTCTCTTAATCGAACTTCAAGCATGTCTCTGAAATTCTTTTCCACTTGGTCAAATTTATGATCTAACAAAGTGTCCTTGTCCAATTAATAAATACCGGAAGCAGCAGGAGTGTTGGACACTTGTCGATGTCTGTTTTGCTTGTTGGGGTCAGAAACATCCCAGGGTTGCGTAGTTTCTGCTACGTATTTCAAATGAGCCTCAGCATCGCTCGAGTCTAATTCCCAAAATGGTCTTTCGCACATTGTTTGCACGAGTTGTTTAGACGCCAAAGTAAGCCCTTGTTGAAAGAACGAAATGAGATGATGTTTCTCAAACCCATGATGTGGGCAAGCGCTAACTAACTCCTGAAAACATTCCCAACACTTATCAAAGGCTTCATTGTCATTTTGGCAAAAAGCTTGGATTTGAGCCTTGATAGAATTGGTTTTGTGCTGCGGAAAGAACTTGGTGTTTTGTGTATTTCTCATGTGTTTTATAGGTATTTCATGCAAGTTAGTGCGAAGGAGAACTCAAAACAGTGAAAGAAACCAAGAAATGGAGAGTTGAAGGGCATTTTCGTAATTTTACATATATATTCCTTTGGTGGGTAAATCTAGAGAGTTTATGAGCTCTAAATTACAAGAAAATTGGAAAAAACGGCACCCCAATCAGAGCTACGATGCAGAAGTTATGTCCATTTAAAGTTGGAGACAGAAAGTCTAAAGTTGAAATTAATTCTGGAAGCTGAAGAGACAACTCTTGAAATTTCTTGTTTAATTCGTTTTTATCGTTGTAAAACGTGGAGAGGCATGGGAAAAGTCATTTTTGAGATCTATAAAAGGCCAATCCCTATGTCATTCCAATGTGAGTTGTTCTAATAGAAGTTTTAGAGTTAGTTTAGCCTTTTTTTCAGTTTTAAAGGGTTCTTGTAACCAAGAACTCTAGTTTGGAAATTTGGCTACTACTCAAGATTGAAGTTGAATTCAAGATTCAAGTTTTAGTTTTAGATTTCTTCATTCTCCAAGTAATTTTAAATTCTCTGTTTTTACTGCTTTCGTAGTCAGTGTTATTAATTATTGCTTTCTCGTTTTCCATTCCCAAGTCTTGTTCTCAAATTTTTAGATCTAATTATGAATTGCTGCACTTTAATTTGGGAATTTTCTTTTGTTTTCATCATGTTTAGATAATTTGTAAGGGTTGGGATGCATTAACCCATCCCAATGTAAATTACTTATGTAGAAAATCGAATTTAAATTAAAAATTTGAAAGAGTCGTGCGAGACAAATTTTACAATCATTCTAGATCTTTTAATCTCTCTTGCCCTAGGTACTTGGGATGTATAAGAATACGATGTGCGTATAATTATTTAGCACCGCTTTATATTTACCTTTGATTTCATATGGTGCGGTCATGAACCTCATAAATGTAATGCTTAGGATCTATAAAGACTGGATTCATTCAAATTTATAATTTACAATTCTAGTATTCTACACGGTAAATTACTAGGGTTAGGGGATTGTATTCCAACCTACTTTCTCATTCATCTTAATTAATTTAACTTCTTTATTTACTTATTTTTTTTCCCTCTTCAACCATCATCATCTTTTTCACTTTTAATTTTGAAGTAATAAATCAGTTAAATTCTATCAAACATTCCCTGTGGATTCGATACCCGGACTCGCCACTATACTCCTTAAGAGTGTAGTTACAAGTTTAGTTTTTTTTGTATTGAGGTTGGAAGCCGATAACAACGACTATCATATTACACGGATGCTCGGTTTCAGATTGTAGTTACAAGTTTAGTTTTTTTTGTATTGAGGTTGGAAGCCGATAACAACGACTAGCATATTACACGGATGCTCGATTTTTCCACTCGATCAAAATGGCGCCATTTTGATCGAGTGGAAAAACCGAGCATCCGTGTAATATGCTAGTCGTTGTTATCGGCTTCCAACCTCAATACAAAAAAACCTAAACTTGTAACTACACTCTTATGGAGTATAGTGGCGAGTCTGGGTATCGAATCCACAGGGAATGTTTGATAGAATTTAACTGATTTATTACTTCTAAATTAAAAGTGAAAAAGATGATGATGGTTGAAGAGGGAAAAAAATTAAGTAAATAAAGAAGTTAAATTAATTAAGATGAATGAGAAAGTAGGTTGGAATACAATCCCCTAACCCTAGTAATTTACCGTGTAGAATACTAGAATTGTAAATTATAAATTGGAATGAATCCAATCTTTATAGATCCAAAGCATTACATATATGAGGGTACTAGCCCACATCATATGAAATTAAAGGTAAATATAAAGCGGTGTAGGAAAATTATACTCGCATCGTATTCTTAAACATCCCAAGTACCTGGGGTAAGAGAGATTAAAAGATCTACCATGGTTCTAGAATTATCTTAAACGATTCGTCCAATTATTTAATTTAAATTCTATTTCCTATATAGATAAATTACATCGGGATGCGTTCATGCATCCCAACCCTTACAAATTAGCTAAACATGATGAAAACAAAACAAAACTCCCAAATTAAATTGCAGGAATTCATAATTAAATCTAAAAATTTGAGAACAAGACTTGGGAATGGAAAACGAGAAAGTAATAATTAATAACACTAACTACGAAAGCAGTAAAAACAGAGAATTTAAAATTACTTGGAGAATGAAGAAATCTGAAACTAAAACTTGAATGTTGAATTGAATTTCAATCTTGAATAGTAGCAAAATTTCCAAACTAGAGTTCTTGGTTACAAGAACCCTTTAAAACTGAAAAGAAGGCTAAACTAACTCTAAAACTTCTCTATGAACAACTCCCCTTGGAATGACATAGGGATTAGCCTTTTATAGATATCAAAAATGACTTTTCCCATACCTCTCCACGTTTTACAACTAATAAAAACGAATTAAACAAGAAATTTCTAGAGTTGTCTCTTCAGCTTCCAGAATTAATTTCAACTTTAGACTTTCTGTCTCCAACTTTAAATGGGCATAACTTCTGCACCGTAGCTCTGATTGGGGTGCCGTTTTTTCCAATTTTCTTGTAATTTAGAGCTCATAAACTCTCTAGATTTACCCACCAAAGGAATATATATGTAAAATTACGAAAATGCCCTTCAACTCTCCATTTCTTGGTTTCTTTCACTGTTTTGAGTTCTCCTTCGCACTAACTTGCATGAAATAACTGGAAAACACATGAGAAATACAAAAAACACGAAATACTTTCCAAAAGAGGTTAGTAGCAAAAATTTGAGACAAATCCAAGCTATTTACCCTGCACGGGATCATAGAATTACCGAAATTAAGAGAATAAATGTGAAGAATATGTGCCTAATCACATGCAGTGCGTGGGGGAGGTGATAAATCAACTACTTTCTCACTACATAGTGTGGTAATAGTGCTACATTGCTCTCGATGGTCGTGGGATGTAGTGCCAATACTGGTTTGTCCTTGGGGAGGTCGTTGGCTTTGAGTAGGAAATTTGCCCTTCTCTTGGACATTCGATGCAGTTTGCAACCTTGAGATGCTAGTATGTATTTCATTGAACATTCGATCATACTTAGCACTGTTCTCCTTTTTGAGATTGGATGAGGTGATTTAAGTTGTCCTCAAGAGATCGCCTCGGTGGGGTAACATATGGACCAGGAGATGGTGATTGCATAGGGTTTGGCATTGGAGGAGGCATTTGCTAAAATTGCGGTGGGGGTGGTGGCAAAGCCACATGTGGATTAGGAGCTATCCCACCTTGTGGTTGTCCATTAAAATTACCTCGGAACCCTCCTATCGCTTCTACTTGCTCAGTGTACATTGCCTTGTATGCAGGGATAGTAGGACATCCTTTGGTAGAATGACTAGCAGCACAAATGGCACACACTTTTTCTTTTCCTGCTTGCATGGGTCCAGCTACTTCTCTTAATCGAACTTCAAGCATGTCTCTGAAATTCATTTCCACTTGGTAAAATTTATGATCTAACAAAGTGTCCTTGTCCAATTGATAAATACCGGAAGCAGCAGGAGTGTTGGACACTTGTCGATGTCTGTTTTGGCTGTTGGGGTCAGAAACATCCCATGATTGCGTAGTTTCTGCTACATATTTCAAATGAGCCTCAGCATCGCTCGAGTCTAATTCCCAAAATGGTCTTTCGCATATTGTCTGCACGAGTTGTTTAGACGCCAAAGTAAGCCCTCGATGAAAGAACGAAATGAGATGATGTTTCTCAAACCCATGATGTGGGCAAGCGCTAACTAACTCCTGAAAACGTTCCTAACACTTATCAAAGGCTTAATTGTCATTTTGGCAAAAAGCTTGGATTTGAGACTTGACAGAATTGGTTTTGTGTTGCGGAAAGAACTTGGTGTTTTGTGTATTGCTCATGTGTTTTACAGGTATTTCATGCAAGTTTGTGCAAATGAGAACTCAAAACAGTGAAAGAAACCAAGAAATGGAGAGTTGAAGGGCTTTTTCGTAATTTTACATATATATTCCTGTGGTGGGGAAAGCTATATAGTTGAAGATCTCTAAATTACAAGAACATTTGAAAAAATGGCACCCCGATCCGAGCTACGGTGCAGAAGTTATGCCAATTTAAAGTTGGAGACAAAAAGTCTAAAGTTGAAATTAATTCTGGAAGCTGAAGAGACAACTCTTGAAATTTCTTGTTTAATTTATTTTTATTAGTTGTAAAACGTGGAGAGGAATGGGAAAAGTCATTTTTGAGATCTATAAAAGGCCAATCCCTATGTCATTCCAAGGGGAGTTGTTCTTAGAGAAGTTTTAGAGTTAGTTTAGCATTCTTTCCAGCTTTAAAGGGTTCTTGTAACCAAGAACTCTAGTTTGGAAATTTTGCTACTATTCAAGATTGAAGTTCAATTCAAGATTCAAGTTTTAGTTTCAGATTTCTTCATTCTCCAAGTAATTTTAAATTCTCTATTTTTACTGCTTTCGTAGTTAGTGTTACTAATTATTGCTTTCTCGTTTTCCATTCCCAAGTCTTGTTCTCAAATTTTTAGATCTAATTATGAATTCCTGCACTTTAATTTGATAGTTTTCTTTTGTTTTCATCATGTTTAGCTAATTTTTAAGGGTTGGGATGCATGAACCCATCCCAATGTAAATTACTTATGTAGGAAAGAGAATTTAAATTAAAAATTTGAAAGAGTCGTGCGAGACAAATTTTACAACCATTGTAGATCTTTTAATCTCTCTTGCCCTAGGTACTTGGGATGTTTAAGAATACGATGTGCGTATAACTATTTAGCACCGCTTTATATTTACCTTTGATTTCGTATGGTGCGGGCATGAACCTCATATACGTAATGCTTAGGATCTATAAAGACTGGATTCATTCAAATTTATAATTTACAATTCTAGTATTCTACACGGTAAATTACTAGGGTTAGGGGATTGTATTCCAACCTACTTTCTCATTCATATTTATTAATTTAACTTCTTTATTTACTTATTTTTTTTCCCACTTCAACCATCATCATCTTTTTCACTTTTAATTTAGAAGTAATAAATCAGTTAAATTCTATCAAACATTCCCTGTGGATTCGATACCCAGACTCGCCACTATACTTCTTAAGAGTGTAGTTACAAGTTTAATTTTTTTTGTATTGACGTTGGAAGCCGATAACAACGACTAGCATATTACACGATTGTAGTTACAAGTTTAGATTTTTTGTATTGAGGTTCGAAGCCGATAAAAACGACAAGCATATTACACGGATACTCGGTTTTTCCACTCGATCAAAACGGCGCCATTTTGATCGAGTGGAAAAACCGAGCATCCTTGTAATATGCTAGTCGTTGTTATCGGCTTCCAACCTCAATACAAAAAAACCAAACTTGTAACTAGACTCTTAAGGAGTATAGTGGCGAGTCTGGGTATCGAATCCACAGGGAATGTTTGATAGAATTTAACTGATTTATTACTTCTAAATTGAAAGTGAAAAAGATGATGATGGATGAAGAGGGGAAAAAAATAAGTAAATAAAGAAGTTAAATTAATTAAGCTGAATGAGAAAGTAGGTTGGAATACAATCCCCTAACCCTAGTAATTTACCGTGTAGAATACTAGAATTGTAAATTATAAATTGGAATGAATCCAATCTTTATAGATCCAAAGCATTACATATATGAGCGTACTAGCTCAAATCATATGAAATCAATGGTAAATATAAAGCGGTGTAGGACAATTATACTCGCATCGTATTCTGAAACATCCCAAGTACCTAGGGTAAGAGAGATTAAAAGATCTACCATGGTTGTAGAATTATCTTAAACGATTCGTCCAATTATTTAATTTAAATTCTATTTCCTATATAGATAAATTACATCGGGATGAGTTCATGCATCCCAACCCTTAGAAATTAGCTAAACATGATGAAAACAAAAGAAAACTCCCAAATTAAAGTGCAGGAATTCATAATTAGATCTAAAAATTTGAGAACAAAACTTGGGAATGGAAAACGAGAAAGTAATAATTAATAACACTAACTACGAAAGCAGTAAAAACAAAGAATTTAAAATTACTTGGAGAATGAAGAAATCTGAAACTAAAACATGAATGTTGAATTGAACTTCAATCTTTAATAGTAGCAAAATTTCCAAACTAGAGTTCTTGTTTACAAGAACCCTTTAAAACTGAAAAGAAGGCTAAACTAACTCTAAAGCTTCTCTAAGAACAACTCCCCTTGGAATGACATAGGGATTGGCCTTTTATAGATCTCAAAAATGACTTTTCCCATGCCTCTCCACGTTTTAAAACTAATGAAAAGGAATTAAACAAGAAATTTCAAGAGTTGTCTCTTCAGCTTCCAGAATTAATTTCAACTTTAGACTTTCTGTCTCCAACTTTAAACGGGTATAACTTCTGCACCGTAGCTCGGATTGGGGTGCCGTTTTTTCCATTGTTCTTTTAATTTAGAGATATTCAACTCTCTAGCTTTCCCCAACACAGGAATATATATGTAAAATTACGAAAATGCCCTTCAACTCTCCATTTCTTGGTTTCTTTCACTGTTTTGAGTTCTCCTTCGCACTAACTTGCATGAAATAACTGTAAAATACATGAAAAATACACAAAACAAGAAATACTTGCCAAAAGAGGTTAGTAGCATAAATTTGAGACCAATCCAAGCTATTTACCCTGCACGGGATCATAAAATTATCGAAATTAAGAGGATAAATGTGTAGAATATGTGCCTAATCACATGTAGTGCGTGGGGGAGGTGGTAAATCAACTACTTTCTCACTACGTAGAGTGGTAATAGCGCTACATTGCTATCGATGGTCGTGGGATGTAGTGCCAATACTGGTTTGTCCTTGGGGAGGTCGTTGGCTTTGAGCAGGAAATTTGCCCTTCTCTTGGACATTCGATGCAGTTTGCAACCTTGAGATGCTAGTATGTATTTCATTGAACATTCGATCATACTTAGCACTGTTCTCCTTTTGAGATTGGATGAGGTGATTTAAGTTGTCCTCAAGAGATCGCCTCGGTGGGGTAACATATGGACCATGAGATGGCGATCGCATAGGGTTTGGCATTGGAGGAGGCATTTACTTAAATTGCGGTGGGGGTGGTGGCAAAGCCATATGTGTATTAGGAGCTATCCCACCTTGTGGTTGTCCATTAAAATTACCTCGAAACCCTCCTATTGCTTCTACTTGCTCAGTGTACATTGCCTTGTATGCAGGGATAGTAGGACATCCTTTGGTAGAATGGCCAGCAGCACAAATGGCACACACTTTCTCTTTTCCTGCTTGCATGGGTCCAGCTACTTCTCTTAATCGAAATTCAAGCATGTCTCTGAAATTCTTTTCCACATGGTCAAATTTACGATCTAACAAAGTGTCCTTTTCCAATTGATAAATACCGGAAGCAGTAGGAGTGTTGGACACTTGTCGATGTCTGTTTTGGCTGTTGGGGTCAGAAACATCCCATGATTGCGTAGTTTCTGCTACGTATTTCAAATGAGCCTCAGCATCGCTCGAGTCTAATTCCCAAAATGGTCTTTCGCACATTGTCTGTACGAGTTGTTTAGACGCCAAAGTAAGCCCTTGATGAAAGAACGAAATGAGATGATGTTTCTCAAACCCATGATGTGGGCAAGCGCTAACTAACTCCTGAAAACGTTCCCAACACTTATCAATGGCTTCATTATCATTTTGGAAAAAAGCTTGGATTTGAGCCTTGACAGAATTGGTTTTGTGTTGCGGAAAGAACTTTGAGAGAAACTTAGTCTGGATACCTCTCCAGGACAGAACATCATTCGGGGGTAGAGACCATAGCCAGGTCTTAGCTTTATCCTTTAAGGAAAAAGGGAAAAGCCGGATAACATCTTGTGGGCAGGCTTGATCACCAAACATCTCACATGTATCTTCGAATTCTCGAATATGGAGATATGGTTTTTCAGAATCCATCCCATGAAATGTAGGAAGAATTTGAATCATCCCATTATGAAAGTGGAACTGACCGGCATTATACGGGAGTAAAATGCAACCAGGGGTAACAAATCGCTCCAGAAATAAAAGATATTTCATGGGAAGATATGGTATCTCTTCCTCTCCAACACCAACACAAACACAAACACTACCGTGCATAGACATATTGCTACCCAACGATTCAGAACCCTCACTTAGTGCTTGACTCAGTATGTTATTCTCATCTTAGAATACGTTATACTAATATATTTCATCTAACATTTCCAACTAGAATTTCTTGATTTCAACAAGTATTAAATGATTTGTGCTACTTTTAACACATATAGGTCGGATTTCAACATCAAAGCATAACTTAACATGATTAAGAATACCTACTTTCCACCTCGGGCATAAATCATGGAAAAAATATACTAAACATGTTCTAGCATATACACACCTCATATAAATGAATTTACTACATCAAAAAAACTTCACGAGAAGGGAATTCAAATCTGGAACTTTAAAGTTAACATTTACAATCATAGGACAAGTCCTCACGTATGTTCTTAAGCCATATTTTGTTTAACTCAAATTAAAAAAATGGGTATCATTCACATCTTTATAAAAATCAGAACTAAAAATATACCAAGTATAGAACTGATCCATGTGACCAACTTTAATAAAGAAGTAATTACCTTACGAGGATTCCTCGATTTATTGAAATTTTCCAAAGGATTTTCTTCCTTAACTTCTCTTTCTCTCTCTCCTTAGGCAAAAATATTTTTCATGGCTGAATTGGCTGAAGAAGGGTGTTGTTTTAAGAAGTTTAAGTAGGACAAACCATCCCCCACCCTCTAACCAATCAAAAAATGGCACATGGTGTGCTAATAAGATGAAATATCACTTAAGGGATGGAGAAATTTGCCCTTGTTTCGTACTTTCGGTATAACTTCTTGTTCGGACCTCCGTTTAACACTCCATTTGTTACGTTACAACCCTAATTCATATATCTACAACTTTCATATTTTGTGTTTTTCCAAAATCGTAAAATTAGTACGCCTAATTTGGGCTCAAACAGAAGAGTAATAATTTACTCAAAATTTCATAACTTTCACATTTGGCGACCAAAAATCGCCACTTTCGCACCAACACCATAGTTTACTTTTATAAACATAATGATGCATTTAGATGCATATTTTCATGATGAATTTAACCACATAACTAATAATATGATCTAAACATGTTATCCCCGATCATAAACTCGATTAACAATTAATGTACGCAACACATATATCACATGAGTATGCACTTCCCCCAAACATGAAAATTGACATATTTAACACCCATCACCAACTTATAATTCATAACTTATACTTAAACATGTAATTAACATTACTAATAATGTTTTAGGGCCTTACAGGTATGCTGGTCCCTCTCCTCGATCTTGCTTTAGTTGGGGGATTATTTTCCATGTCATAAATACACGATGGCACCAACTAACTAGTCACAAAGTCCAAGTAATCATAGCCCTCCGTCACATCAGTATACTGTGTGTAGGGCTCACCCTCCATCACCGCCGTCGTAGCCTCATCATATATCTCCTTTACCTACCTCATATACTCCGGAGTCACCGATGGTGAGACCTACAACTCATCTTCCATAACCTTCCGCACCACTCTCTCTCCCAGGTACTAGACGTACCCGTACTTGTGCGCCAACATCATCCTCATATGAGCATGGATGCTCGTAACCCTTTTGGCCCTCGATAAGTGCCAACGGTATGAGGTCAATTATTCCCCAGCAAGAGTAAATAGTCTAACCAAAAGTAAAGTTTTGAAGTCATAGAAAATGCAAGGACAAAAATCCTAACCTAATTGCTCGTCAGGGCATTCAGTACTACCTGCACATCCTTCAAAGACAAGGATTGGTCTGAATGACCGTTTGACTTCCTCCACTTGTACATATGAGAGAAATACCTCGGCTCGCTCTCCTTCAAGGATATCAACCTGATGTTGTTCCATATCACCTCGTAAAACCATGTCTGCAGAAGGCAAATATAAAGGTTAAAAGAAAGAAAGCAAAAGACGATAAGAAAATAAGTGGAAACTGAATCTAAAGATTACCTCCAAGGGATACGTGGATCCCATGAAAGTTTAGATGGAGCATCGACTGAAAGCATCCAAAGAGGTTCACAGGGATGCCAGCATGAAGTTCTCCCATTCATATAATTGGATCTCTGAAATGATCCTCAGAAATGAAAGAAACCATAGGTGTACGACATCATCACTCATCGCCACCAAAAACCCTCCCAACAAAACCAGAAACAATAAACGAGTTGCTTACCTCAGCTGTCCCCCGTCAGTCTCATCAATTTTCCTTGATAACAGAGTCTTCTTCACCACGAATATACGGACAAAATCCCCCAGCACAATCCTCCCTATATCACTAAAGGCATCCCGCACAGCCATCTTCAAAACTCGCAAAGTGTGATCCACCACAATCTATTGACCCGCGTACTGCAGCCCCATCAACTATTGAACATCCAAAGAAGTAATCATCATCTCTCTAACACCAAAATGAAATGTGTGGGTCATATCTCACCACTTCTCACCTAATGCACACAATACTGTCATGGAACACGGTATCTCATCCAAGGCCCTCACTAATGGGCCAAACACGACGACCTCCACCATCAATCGAACAGTCGTAGGAAGGTAGTCCCATACCTCATTCATCCGATCGACTCTCTCGAGAGAATAATGGAAGAAGATATGTTTGCCTCCATAAAAATAACGGAAAACCCTTCAGCATCCCAAGGATAAAAAAGGAAAAAAATGGAAATAAGAGGGCAAACACTTACACAACCTTTAGGGTTCTTTACCCTCCTAGAACGGTGTATGCTGCCTCCCTCAGCAGAACCGTCTCATCTAGCATAGGCTCAAAGTTGTCATATACATTCTAATTTACCAATGCCAGTGGCACAATAGCCCGTAATTCTAAACCCTCCAAATCATCAGTCACTATCAAGCTGTTGTTATCTGAGTTGCCCTCCATGAGTTATTTTAAAGAAATAGGATCGAAATTGAATTTTAGAGAGAGAAAGTAAGAGACTCAATCGATTATGGTGTGGAAAAAATGAAAAGGGTCACCTTTTTTTATAGGAGATAAGGAGTATGCCGATCGGTACTCTACTGGACCTGTCTATCTGCAATGACCTTTCTCCTCCCTCAAGAAGCCCCAAAGTCCACGCCCTACGCAAATAGGCACCTCACAGCTATACTATCGACATCTTCCTCAAAATTTCGTTACAAAAATGATTGAAAATAAAAAAATTGCTCGATAAATTCACAAAAATTCCCAAAAAATCGATGCAAGGTCAAGAACATCATTACTCTGAGAAAAACTCATTAAAGAGAACCAAACCATTTATAAAGTTCTCATCAATCCCTAGCAGGACTAGAAGAAAATGCCTCGGTGCTCATAAAAACTCTCAAAATTTTCATACTCCCAAGCGAAACCAAAATTTTAGTGCGCATGCACTCGCAATACCGACACCCTCCCTAACGAAACTAGAACTAAAAAAATACTCCTGCCAATAACTCTTTAGGTCCACAAAATTGACCTAGGTGTGCAGAACTGACTTTAACCAGTAGATTGAGTCATTTTAACTTATTAGGTCCATATAATCGATTATGACCTGATGATTCGATTGCCTCAACTCCTTAGGTCTGTATAATTGACCTCGACCCACTGAATCAGCCGTCTCCATTCCTTAGGTTTGAAAAATTGATCTCGACCTACTAAATTCCTCATTTTAACTCCTTAGGTTAACAGAATCAATCTTGACCGTCTGAATCATTGCCTTTAGTCCTTACATATGGAGAATAGACCTCAACCCATTGAATCGTTTGTCTCTACCCTCAACCCACTGAACCGGTCATTTCAACTCTTTAGGCCTGCAGAACAAACCTTAACATACTGAATTGGTTGTATCCACTCTTTAGATCCACAGGATCGACCTCGACCCCCTAAATCACTGCCTCAAGTCCTTAGATCTGCATAATAGACCTCGACCTATTGAATCCATCATCTTCACTCCATAGGTTTGAAGAATTGACCTCCGCCCGCTAAATCGGTCATTTCGGCCACTTAGGTCTACAAAATCGACCTTAACTCGCTGAATCATCTCATTGACACCTTATGTATGTCAATCGACCTCAATTTGTTGAATCGATCATTTCCACTCCTTAGGTACGTAGAATTGACCTCGACCCACTGAATCTATTATTTCAACTCCTTAGGATCGCAAAACTGACCTTAACTTGCTGAATTAATCATCTCCACTCCTTAGGTCTGCAAAATCGACCTCACCCCCTGAATCGGACATATTTAACTCTTTGTTTTCGCAAATTTGACAAAGACCTGCTAAATCGGTCATCTAAACTCTTTAGGTCCACAAAATTGACCTCGACCCTCTGAATTAGTTATTTTCACTCTTTAGGTCCACATAATTGACTTTGACTCACTAAATTCGTTGTCTCAACTCCTTAGGTCCACAGAATTGACCTCGACCCTCTGAATCGGTCCTTTCCACGCTTCAGGTCTGCATAATCGACTTTGACCCAATGAATCAATCATTTCAACTCTTTAGGTTCAGAGAATCGACCTCGACCCCCTAAATCGCCCCTCTTAACTCTTCCGGTCCACCGAATCGACTTCGATCCTCTGAATCAATTATCTCTGCCCTTTAGGTCCGCAGAATTGACATCAACCCTTTAACCAATCGTCCTCTATCCCCAACACGGTTCCCAATCCATGAACATCGATGATGTGTCTATGTTTTGATGATCTATGCTTGTAGACACCACATACCAATACTCCTTATCTACCTACTTAGAACCCTAACACTTATCCTCCTACCATAGTTCCAAGGTCCTACTTAGAGACCTAATCTAGAGGCCACCAGGTTCTACTGGGACCCGTTTAACCTTGGTTAGCTCTCTAAACTGAGAAAAGATGAATGAAACCTCGTAGGGTTGTGAAACCCCTTTCCAACGATCCATACCATGCGCGAGTCAACCTTACGATTCACGTGTACGCACCTTTTTACTCCAAGACTAGATTTAGAGGCCACCAGGCACTCTCATGCCCCGTTCAATCTCAGTCAATTATCCAATATGAGATAATCTTAATAAAACCTCTTAGGGCTCTGAATCTCATTTCCAACTTTCCATATCGTGCATGAATCGGCCACACGTTTCGCGCGTACTTGCCTTTTTACTTCAAAACCCCCCTATTTATAGACCATCAAGCTCTTTCGAGCCCTGCTTTACTTTGGGTAAACTCTCGAACCTGGGAGTATCTCAATTGATTCTTGTAGGTCTCTGAATACCCTTTTCAACGGTCCAGACCATGCGCGATTTGGACTTACAGTTTGTATTGTGCGTCCATTTTTTGAAACAGTTCGCTCTAGACTGCTTATTGGCACCCCAGACCCCCTGCCTATCGACAATGTGTAGTTTCCTTGGACATCAAGGCAATAGCTATGCTGATAGGTAGGCCATAGTTCATTTTTCTTGACACCCCACTGAAACCCTAATTTTTACTATTTAAAGAGATCATGATCTCATTCTCAAGGGTCCTTTTCAGAAGTAATAACATTCCCCTAAAATCAGTGCACCAAGATTCTATTTTTGCAAACATTCTCTCAATTTCCTTACATCATTCTCCTCCATTCTTCACCTTACTTTCAATGATTACCTCACCACCATCCAACCATACTAAAATCAACCTCCTACCATTGCAAAACAAGGATTAAAGTTCTCTAGAAGGTCTAACTTTATTCATTTATAACTCACACAAATAGTAGTAGTTGTTTACTTTCCTTTTTACATTTGTTATATATTTTATTTCATTCTCCCAGATCAAAACTAATCTCACTTTTTATTATTTAGTACACATAAATCTTATTTTCATAAAATTGAAAAAGGGTTTTATTATAAACCTAAAATTGGGATTCCCTCATTTTTCACACTTTTTACACTTGCGCACATTTTCTAAAAAATAAACTGAAGGAAGTCTAAATTAGGATTTATTTAATCCCCACCCTTGCACAATAACTAACTATGTGGGCTTTGATGCCTTTTTAGCTACGTAGGTGTCTCGAGATAATTTTTGGATTTGAGTCATATTTTCTCGTTTATTCATTTTATGTTTTCTTGTATTTATTAATATTATGAGTTCGTGTACTCTTACATACTTGTGTTCCATTTGATATACACTTTCACTTCTTCATAGTGATTTGTGATTTGATGGACACTCACAATATGTTTTTAGGTTATTTCATTTATACTTTCCTTAGGATGATTCTGTTCCGCCTTCCCCATAACATGAGTCAGATGATTTCTTGCTCCCGTTATTCACACCGCACACATGTACACACGTATCATACTTTGGAGAAAAGGAGAATGTTATCTTAGCCCATGAGAGATCGAAAGGGAGGGATGGGTTCCCAACACCTTCCCATTTCGTAAATTAGTCCCTGTACCCTTGATTGATTTGGTTTCGTATGCATGAGTATGTCTTTTGATACAGTTCTCTCAGGACGACTACATTTTTTTTGATTATTTTGAGAAAAATAGACTGGCAACTCCATATCTTCATGTCTATTCCCTTTTGATGACGACTTATTTATATCCATGGCAACTCGTAAAGATCAATGTGAGTGGAAAAAATAGGACTGCCATATCCTCGAATCCACGGACGCGCTGGAGAGAGGGATTTCTTTTGTTCTCCCTCCCCTCCATTTTCGGGGCCTGCCAGCGCTGGAGGAATTCGACTCGGATGGGTACAGATATATTGCAACATTTTTTTAAAATTGATGTTATATCCATTTTGATGTTCATGAATAATATAGATTATTTGTGTTATATCCCCAAAAGATATATACATTTAAGAAACTGCTTGGTGTATGTTATCTATAAATTAAAACTTATATCTTATTCTATTATAAATGTTTATGACTTTTTGAGTTTGCAACCTACGTTAGTTGAGTTTGGAACTAATATTTTTTTCTCTGTGTTTTCACCTTGTGGTTAATATTTTCTATAGTTGTTAAAAAATCCTAATAATACGATCTTAGCCTTGAATTAATCTAAGGGTTCGAGTCTAACCCGAAATCACTCTACTACCAGAATGGTTTATGACCCCATATGAGATACAAATGTATTTATATTATTTAAGTCTCCTATGAATGGTAGGTTGGGGAAAGAACCCCATCATGATTGTTCATCTTGGATAGTTTCCATAAAATTCCCCCCCCACCTCTCTCTCTCTCTCTCTCTCTCTCTCTCTCTCTCTCTCTCTCTCCCTTCTTGGTTGTGCCACCTAGACCACTCCAAATGTGAAATATATATGCATTTAAGGATTTATGTTGAATTAATTATTTTCCATGTTAAGAAAATTAAAATCCTTTTTGATTTGAACTGGTTTTAATTTTATTGAATAAAATTAATTTGTCCAATTATAATGCAAGTGATTATGACTGAAAACAATAAATAAACCAATCACAAACATCACATACGGATTTTAGAGTATAAACCCTCGGGGGAAAAACCAATATCACCCCAACCCATAATCCACTAGCACTGAATAATATTTACAAGACTTAAGAAGGGATACAAATATGTCTAACATATAAGACGATGCTTCATCTCATGTGTTCACTCCCTTGTTTTTTTCTCTTCTACCTCTACCCGTACTAGAGAGTGCTGCTCCAGTCCAATAACAAGATGCACAATCTCCAAGGCAACAGTATACACTAATCTCGATTAATGACGATCTTCTAAAACGTAGTCTAATGTGCTAATCACCCGCAAAATTTCTGAAAGGGGTGATGGTCCCCAAACTATCCCAAATTTTAGATTTCTTTCAAGATAAACAATTAAAGTTCTCAAATTTTAATTTTTTCAAAATTAAAATCAAATAAAACTTAAACAAATAACTATTTGAATTTTTCTTTTAATCACAATTAAACAAAATTAATTCTATTCAAGTTAAAATTATACTAAACAAACTTAAGCATGAATTTTGTTAAATAAATTATGGCAACTTGAATTAAATTAAGTTAAATTACCCAAACTAAAATAGCACCAAAATTACACCATTGTTGTCATTTAACCAATTTTTATCTTTTTAGTCCTAAGCATTCATCTAGGTGTTTTTCCAATATAAAATAAAGGGAAATTTACAATTAAGTCCCTTGGTAACAATTTTTAAACATTTAAGGACAATTCACCATTAGGTCCACTTGTTATGCCACTAGCGTGGACTTCTACAAGAAAAGAATTAGTGGACCTAACTGTTTAAAATTTGTTTGTGAGGGACTTAAGCCCCTAAAATAAGCAATTACAGCACAAGACCACGATGTATGAGGAAAATCCACAACGGGAAAAACCTCGGACGACCCAGCCAACAAATCCACTAGGTATGGTTTTACAAAAACAAGACAAAAAACTTACTTCCTCGATTCGACTCCCTCTCAAGCCTTAATGCTTCTTATTGCTTCCACCTCCTCCTAGTTGATAACTCCATAATCCACCGTAGTCTCGAAATCCACCGATGGCGTTTGGCTACCGTCAATTAGACACGAAGCCTTTCTTTGTATGCACACTATGAATCTCAACAAAACACGGACTCCTCCGTATGAAACTTTCTCTTTTAGGTTAAAGATGAAACCCAGTGCCAACAAGATGATCTATAAGCAAATATATATGTAGGAACTTGGCTCAAAGTAAACTATGGGTGTAAACTTATTTTTGTGTAAAGATTAACTCATATAATTTCACAAAAATAAATAAGACTTTTGGTTAAGGATTTTGCTCTCAAAAGCACTTGGAAAATTAGAAAAGTCTTATGAAAAACTGATTCTCCCACACTATTAAAGTCTGGAATAAAGTTAGTGGGATAGAGGGAAGTTAAAAATAAAAACTGGAAAAAGCTGGCAAAAACCACCCTGGTCGTTCGTACGACTTGGTTCAAACGAGATCACTGACGAGAAAAAAATGGAAAAATAAAGAATCTCGTTTAGGCAGGGTCATTTGAATGATGTTGTTCTAACGACATTTATCACGAGAAAACAGAGAAAATGGAACGAATCTCGTTAGATATCTCGTTCGAGCGACTTGGGATGTCGTTCGAACGAGGTTGTTCTCACGACCTTCTAACGACATTTCAGAATTTTTTTTATTTTTCTTCAAAAAATAAAAAATCATTTTCAAGCTCAATTTTACGACAAAATACACCTAATGAATAACCATGTTTCTCTCTATATATTAATGCATTCATAATTTTAGAGACTTTGGACATGTTGAACACGTGAAACTTGGCACAAAAATCGACAAAGGTGTAAACTTTAATTTCTTGTCCACTACGTCTTCAACTCAAACGTCATAGGCTTGAAAGGACACAGCAAAATTCTATACTATGACTCAAATAGTTTTGTTAGGAATTAAGACAACACTACAAATTGTCTCAATTGGAAATTTGTCCTTACAAATCTCCCCCTTTGGCTATTCTAGTACAAAACCTAAAATAAAAATCCCATGGTCTGTCAAGCTCTTCTAAAAAGACACAAACCCTCCCAAAATATAAAATTACAGGCGCTTGACTAGACACATGGGTGAAATGCTTTGCCGCCTTATAAGGTTGCCACTAAAGATGAAAACCTGCACACTTAAACACACCATCAAATACATAGGGAATATGACAATATAAATTGCATAAATAATCCCCATTTGTCTAACATGATCTACCTAAGAAAGACGTCTCCACGTAAGTTAGTTCTTCCCAAATTAAAGGTTTAGATATCATTTCTCCCCCTTTTTGTTCCGGAATAGACAAAGGTTAAAATGCATGAAATTATCCTATTTCTCCTTAATTAAATCAAATTCTCCCCCTGAACAGGGATATCATGCGTTAGTGTATAAAAATGACAAGAATAATCAATGTTATATGGCAATAACTAATCCACACAAAGATTAATAGATACCAACAAGGATGCGATGGAAAACGATACCAACTAAAATGTACTAAACATAAGCATGTGATATCAATGAAAAGGAGCAAGAAAATAGATACCTATTTGAAGAAAATGCATGCATGGATTAGACAACAAAGCAAAAACTCAAAACAAATAATGTCATGTGTATATATATATATATATATATACACACTAAAGATAATAAATATGCACAAGCATATATACATACGTATAAACATCATACAAGACACAAAATACATTAAGCTTTCACTCATATGGCATAAATGTGTCTAAATAATAATGCGGTAAACAGAGTGAAAGGGTGTGAACTAGAGACTAATGGAATTTTGACCCAATCACTTAAAAACGCTCAAGGAGTTCTATTTGATTGATAAACATTTTATCAAACATAGATTTAGCCTAATGTGATAAAATAAGGGAACTCAAAGTACAAATAAGCACAATGCATACAAGCCTAGAATGTTGATGATTCTACAAAGTAGTAGACTTATGACAAAATTCGCATAACTAGGATACATTGTCATTGTGCAAACCCATTGATATTTCCATCCAAACTCCCTCAAAGATAGTAATTCCGTTCTTTTCTTTTGAATGAACATACCAATTAAACAATTTAGGCCTTGGCTAATTTTTACTATGCCACATTTTTTAGGACTTTTTTAAACTCTTTAAGTCTTGGAAACTATTTACAACTTTTTCTAGACCCTTTTTGTGCACCCTCATATATTTTTTTATACAATACAAACAAATCTCATGAGCAACGGTTCTTACATGCACAAATCCTCCTTAGTCATAGTAATGTGTAGATGAATAAATTGATAGGAGAACATCTCACTTAGCTCAAATATACATGTGAAGTTAAAGTTCAAATAGCTCGTCCATGGGTGAAAGATGCATATAAAAGGAATCCATAAAGCAACTCAAAATCAAACTTCTCCATGCAAGCATGATAAATAACATTTTAAGAATTGAAAATCATAACCAAAAGTTCTAGCCACATGGAGGTGGGGGAATGATATAGGCTTCAAACACAAGTATATGCCACATAAAATGTGCAAAACTAAAATACAAGAAACAAATATTTTTGAGTTTACCTAATTTTAAATAAATAAAAATATATCAAAAGACAAACAAAATCTTTTTGTATTTTCAATAAGACCAAAAAAAAATAAAAATAAAATACAAAAGATACACACGTCATAATTCAAGCAAAATTTATAATGAAGCATAATCTAGAATATGACAAACAAACATACAAATGGAAAAAAAATTATCATTAAGCACAAAAGCTAGAGTATGTACATAAAACTAACACAATCAACCTTTAGATTTAGCAAGGTTGGAATCATGTGCAAGTAAATGAGAATCATAAACTCTATCACGTAAAGTCTCCAAATCGGATCTCCTAACCCACATGAGTGAAACACGACGCTCTCGAGATTTGGTGACCTTGGCGAATCTACCCTTTGACTTTCTAGGACCATTTTTAATATCAAAACAAAACTTCCTAAGGTGACCATTTCGACCACAATGTGTGCCAGTGAAAACACGGCGTGAAGTGTTACCTAAGGATGGATCTTGTCTAGTGTTCCTAGAAGATTCTCTAAAAAACATGGTTTTGTCTTTATTAGCGGAAGTATCTTGAGTATCAAAGCCAATACCACACATGTCATTTTTGATTCGGACGGTGCCTAAGATTTTATCTAATATCTCCGACCTACACTCCAAATCAAATTTGACCCGACTTGAGTCTTTTAATTTTTCTTCAAGTTCGACTATTCGAGACTCAAGTAAACACCTACTCTTTTCAAACTTGAGAAGCTCTTTATTCATAGCCTAAATTAAACCTATAAGGCTATTTATTTCACCTTCTACATACTTTAGGTTCTCACGAAGAGTTATCACACGTGCCTTAAGATGTTCAACTAAAACACTCTCATCATTAGCCACAACACGTTCTCTCATTTTAGCTTCTAACTTTAGGTTTTCACTTTTTAATTTCAACGATTTTGCATACAACTCACGAAAGGCTACTTGAAGTTCACTCTCCTCTTCCTCTTCTTTAATCTCACTTTCTTATCCACTATCTCTACCATCTTTTGGGATTCACAAATAATGGCCTCAGAACTGTCATGTAAAGGAATATCTTCATGGGAAGATTCATTATCGGTGCTCACATGACTTGCCATGAACGCGGTGAAGTTTCTCTCAATGGGGGAATCGGGTCCCTCCTCTAGTTCACTATCACTAACAGTGGCATTAAATGAAATAGGTCTCTTTCCCTCCTTCCTTAGTTTAGTAGGACACTCAAATGCCCTATGGCCATAACCATCACAACTATAACATCTATTTGACTCGTCCTTATTAAGATCTTGATTATGATTTTTAGGGAATTTCTCAGCTTTACTATGCTTAGACGTCTCAAACTTCTTATAATCATTTTTAAGTTTCTCTTTATTAGTCTTTAGAATTTTTTAAAACTTTTTAGCAAACAAAACCATATCTTCTGAGTCAATATCAAACTCATCATCCAAAATTTATGTTTCCTTCTTCCGAACCTTCAACTCAATGCCCTTATCTTTCTTTTTCTCATCCTTGGAAGGAAACATGTCAAGTTCATAGGTTTGAAGGTCACCTAAAATATCTTCAAGTTTCGTAGAGTCTAAAGTGCCTGAAGAATTTAAAACGGTCACCTTTGGAATAAATCTATCGGGTAGTGAACATAAAATTTACTTTACGATATGGTTGTCAGGTATCTTTTCTCCCAAATTAAAACATAAATTCACAATGTCTAACGATCTCGCATAGAACTCATTAAACGTCTCACTTTCTAACATCTTAATGGTTTCAAATTGAGTGGTGAGGTTTTGGAATTTCGAAGATTTAACGACACTTTTTCCCTCATGGGTGAGTTGGAGTATATCCCATGCCTCCATAGATATTTCACATGTCATAATCCGACGAAACTCATCTGGTGCGATCGAACTAAAAAGGGCATTTAAATCACAAAAATTAAAATTAGCTAACTTAAGCTCAGTCTCACTCCATCTTTCTACGGGTTTAGGTACACGAACCTCTCCTTCTAGACATGTTGGTGGTTCCACCCTTTAACTACCGATTGCCAAACCCTCTCATCTAAGGATTTAAGTGCCGACCTCATACGCACTTTCCAATACGCGCAGTTAGAACCTTGAAAAATAGAAAATTTTCAGAACGATAAATTTTCCATTTGTATACCAAAAAACAAAAGGATCTTAACACAATAATTTAGTGTTCCCACTCTGATACCAATTTGAAAAGGGAGATGGTCCTTGCAATATCCTAAGTTTTAGATTTCTTTCAAGATAAACAATTAAAGTTCTCATATTTTAATTTCTTCAAAATTAAAATCAAATAAAACTTAAACAAATAACTATTTGAATTTTTCTTTTAATCACAATTAAACAAAATTAATTCAATTCAAGTTAAAATTATACTAAACAAACTTAAGCATGCATTTTTCCAAATTAATTGTGGCAACTTGAATTAAATTAAATTAAAATTACCTAAACTAAAATTACACCATTGTTGTGATTTAACAAATTTTTATCTTTTTAGTCATAAGCATTCATCTAGGTGTTTTTGCAAGATAAAATAAACAATCACAACACAAGATCGTGATGTACGAGGAAAACTCTCAACGGGAAAAACCTCGGATGACCCAGACAACAAATCCACTAGGTATGATTTTATAAAAATAAGACAAAAGACTTACTTCCTCGACTCGACTCCCTCTCAAGCCTTGAGGCTTCTTCTTGGTTCCACCCCCGCCTAGTTGATAACTTCAAAATCCACAGTGTCTTAGAATCCACCGATGGGGCTTGGCTACCGTCAACTACACACAAAGCCTTTCTTTGTATGCACATCATGAATCTCAACAAAACACGAACTCCTCTGTAGGAAACTTTCTCTTTTGGGGTAGAGATAAAACTCGGTGCCAACAAGATGATCTCTAAGTAAATATATATGTAGGAACTTGGATCAAAGTAAACTACGGTTGTAAACTTGCTTTTGTGTAAATATTAACTCATATAATTTCACAAAAACAAAGAAGACTTTGGTTAAAGATTTTTCTCTCAAAAGCACTTGGAAAATTATGAAAAATCTTATGAAAAACTTATTCTCCCGCACTATTAAAGTTTGGAATAAAGTTAGTGGGAAGTTAAAAATAAAAATTGGCAAAAATCGCCCAGGTCATTCGAACGACTTTTGAATATCATTCGAACGCGATCATTGATGAAAAACTAGTGAAAAAACAAGGAATCTCGTTCAAACAGGGTCATTCGAACGATGTCATTCTAACGACATTTCTAACGAGAAAACAGAGAAAATGGAACTAATATCGTTGGATATTTCATTCTAATGGCTTGGGATGTCGTTTGAACGAGGTCATTCTAACAACATTTCAGAATTTTTTATTTTTCTTTAAAAAATAAAAAATCATTTTCAACCTCAATTTTACGACAAAATACACCCAATAAATAACAAAGTCTCTGTCTATATGTTAATGCATTCATACCTTTAGAGACTTTGGACATGTTGAAATATTGAAGACGTGAAACTTGGCAGGAAAACCGAAAAATGTGTAAACTTTAATTCCTTGGCCACCACGTATTCAAATCAAACGTCATAGGCTTGGAAGGACACAACAAACTTCTATCCAATAACTCAAATAGTTTTGTCCTGAATTAAGCTAATACTACAAATTGACTCAATTGGAAATTTGTCATTACAATTTATTATTCAATTCTTTTATTGAAGTTGAATATTCAAATAAGATTGTAAACCTAAAGTCTACCTTAACAACTTCGATTATGACATGATCTCACACTCTCTAATGACTCTCTTAATACAAAGAAAGGGTTTTGTAAAATTTTGGCGTTATGCTTTGAAATTAATGTTTACAAAATTACTTATACTTTGAAGTAAAAGAACTTAACTAAAACATATATCTAAAAACCATGACCCTCATTAAAAGTAGAGACCCATCTTTCGAACGAGGTCCCTTCCAATGGAGGTCATCTTGAACGAAGTATTTATCAAGTGATTATCTTGATGTCCTCTCGTTTGAAGAAATTTAATGTACGAGATTCATTATTTGTAAAAACATGAGATTGATCAAAAATACTTTCTACGAATGAAATTTCGTTCGAACAAGATCCTATTTTTTTCGGGATCCTTATTAAATGAAGAAAACATTTAACAACTTTTTTGCTACTTTTTAAAATGTAGTTTTTTCATATCAATTATTTACTAGAAAGATAAGCAAAAAGGAAATGAAAAGCCTGAAAAAACATTGACAAAACCTCAATTGTCTTTTATTTGAAAAGTATAGTCTACTACAGTATGATAATCATCATCACAGTACTTTGCCTTTTGATCTTCACTTGCTATACACTTTACAACTCATTTGACACGATACAAAGACACTACAAAAGATTACTTATTCTGGAATACACCCAATACAAATAAAACCTAGGGAGTGTAAAAGATGTGTGCTTATAAATCTTTCCACTTGGCTATTCTAGAACAAAACAAAAATGGAAACAATCAACAAAAAGATGAGATCAAATACATATACATCAATTTAACCATCCCCAATCTCCGTGAGAGAGAATCGATTCTTACGTATGACTTTTTGATCCACGGTAAATCAACTTCACTAGCCGTGTAATCATTTTACACATAAGAATATGCATCATACCTATCATGCAGGCCATGCGACGTGTGGACTAATTTTTCAAAACTATTATGTAACACCCCATAATTTTAATGATTTTTATATTGGGATTAATTGGGATTTATTAAATTAAATTGAGAAATTAATCCAGAATAAAATAAATATTAATTAGTGAGACAAGGGTTAATATTTATTTTATATTGAATATTACTTTGTGAATAAGTATTAAATTGATAATAATATATAATGATTGTCGTGAGTAAGAAATACGACATATACGGTAAATTTATTTCGGACGCACATGTCAGTCGTGTCGGGACTTAATTTTGGGAAATAAAATATAATTTCATTTTTGATAATTCAAATGGTTATTTCGAGTGCACTGGTGTGCCCGAAAGGGTCGAAATAGTAAGTAAAGTGCACTTGGGGGTTTAATTTGGGTCCCGAAGCATTTTTAGGCCAAATCGGCACCCCGAAAGGGTATTTTGGTCTTTTGAAATTTTGGGGAAAACAGATCTATGAGTTTTATATGTGTATATCAGTATATGTGTTGGAGAAGTTAGGGTTAACAGTTGTAAAAACTAAGGTAGGCCATTAGAGGAGGAAGGGGAAAAGTTTTATGGGAGTTTTAAGGCTCTTCACACCACTCTTGAACCACCACCACAACCACCGGAGAGTAGATCGAAAGGAGGAGAACACCACCGTACCACCATTTTTTAGTGATGCTGTCCTACTACTTGAGGCAAGTATTTATCTTGCTAATTTTGAGCATATATACCATCCATGTTAGTGTAGGATGATTAATATCATGAATAAATGAATATTAATGATGAATTTGGAAGATTTAAATCATGTTCCTAGGTAGGAATTATGTTAGGTTTAATCCCTTTATACATGTAGAATGAATCTGATAAATTAATATGATAACCATGTGGAGAAATCTAGGTTCTTGAATAAAATTGATTATCTAGGGTTTTTGGAGTTTAAAGTTAAATTAATTTGGTTAACATGGTTTCCTTAATTATTTTATGATTAAATTACATTAGAAATCATTCATATGTGTTAGTATGATGTTTGGTATAATTGGTTGGGAGTTTGGAACTGTGTAATGGAGTTTTGGAGAATTAAAATGGTGAAAAATGCATAAACCCAACGAAGAAGATGAACTGCTGGTGTTCGAATCGAATCGACCATAGGGCGAATTGATTCGGTTTGCCCAGAATCGCTAATGTTACCTATGTTAACCTTGAACTTGTAAATGATGATTGGGAAAACTGTTGGGATACCTTTAAAACATTGTGAGGGACATTTTGAGTTACCAGTAGGCTAATGGTAGGATTGGGACTTAGCCATAACTGAGATGAATTAAGATTTAATATGAATTCAATGTAATTGGTAATATGATGCATTTGGGGAATGAGGATGAGTCACATAGAAGGGAGAAAATCTATGGCTTAGACCAGTAGGATATGAGTGAATTTTCTACTGAATTACTTTCAAGAAGGAATGGCACACTTCGGGTAATGGGGGATACTCGGTAATATACGATGAGAAGTAAAATTAAAATTTAATAATAGGTAGAATATTCGGGAATTATTTATACTACGATTGAGACATATATTATAGGTTGAGTGTATACCTATACTGATGTTATATGTATATATAGGTTGTGTGACTACCTATTTTGTGAATCCTTATATGTAAACATACCTAAGCTGTCTGCTATCACGGGAGGTTTCTGCGTTGGGTTCAGTTTTATCCTGATGAGCCCATTTGGGGGGATTTTAGACTTGTGCCCCAGAGCATAGAACCTAGGTACGTGATATTTGAGTGTATGATAGTTTCGATGGTCAATTGGGCATGTTTGATGTGTGCGTGACCCATAAACTTGGAACTATGTTTGCCTCCAATAAGTGTGATTTGATTTATGGTTCGAGGGTGATATCCGAATCGCTATCCTTATTTAGTACATGATGTACTAGGACTTGATAGCAGAGTATACCCGTATTGCAAGTCTCCACCCAGGGTTGTCATATACGTATATATTATAATAGTTATGTAAATAAATATACATGCGATTTATTCTACTACGGGTATTTTAGTAAATATTATGTATGGCAATATCTAAATTATTCTCAGTATGTGTGAATTTTATAATTAACTGGTAGCTCAAAATAAATGAAAGGGAATTGAATATATTGTATTGTATGGGAAATATGGGTGGGCACAAAAAATTATTAAGCGGGAAGAGATTTAAGTCAAACTAGTTAGGCGGGGTAGCATAACTAGGTGGGTCAGAAGAGTACAATAGTTGAGAGGTGAGGATCTCAAGTGAGAGCACGTGAACTAATATGTATATAATATGTACTCTTTAAATGAATTTTAAATACTTTCTAAAATGTTTGCAAACTATTTTTCTTGGGCTCTGGCCCGTTTCAAATCCATTTTTGTAAAAACATTTTAGGTGCCCAGCCACAGGGATGCTAGGCTTAAGAGCTCATTCATTTGACGTGCTGCTGTTGAAGTTGTAGGATGTCACGACCCGCTTAAAATAATAACGGGTGGCCAGCCCTATACTAAAATACTCAGGAATCACAAGTGGATCATTCTCAGCATCAACTGACGATATAAAAAAACTAAACACGACTAACTATATATTACTACAAAAAGAGGGTGCTAATTTTTTTTTAAAACATACTAGGCAATAACTCACCACCACCACCAACAACTAAACAAGATAACACATGCTCATGATGATAATAAGAAGTAATTGTAAATTACAACATGAATTCACCAAATAAAAATACCCGAATATGTTGTTGGGTCACAGACAATACAATAGTCTGAGAAAAAAATGAATATAAACAAATGCTACAACTACAACTCATGGGTGTAAACCCGATATACAAACTGAATCCTAATCTAGATACAACAAAGATAGGAATCGACTATAACAAAATCCCGCAACAATCCGCAACTGCTGCAGCTCCATGAATACACTGAATAGATAAGCATCATAGGTATCCTTGCGGCGGGACACCTAAAATATAATACAATATATATCAAGATAGAAATATAAACGGGTGAGAGACCGAGGTGTGAAAACATTTATAGCAAGTGCATTAAAATGCATAATAATTATAAATGCATTATGACATGATTAAGGTGGAGTCGCACTCTCCAGGAAATCCAACTCACCCCTCAACTAAAGCGCGCACCTAAACGTATGCACATGATCCTCAATTTACTGCCCAATTCTTTCTAGGGACAATTCCAATTTATCCTACGCACAAAAATTCACTTTTGTGTAAACCCAACATCTAAAACAATTCCCTCAGCTACTTATTCTCATTAAACCCAAATATGCGTCTCAACTTAACTTATAAATATACATATACATAAACACATTATCTTACTAGAATTTCGCAGATTCTAGTTATTAACTACATGAGTTAATAGTATCTAAATGCTAAGGACAAAACTTCTCTCAAATCTCAATACTGCATTGCGTTTCGTGCGTGGGACATCTCGCAAAGCGAAATCCAAACAAGGAACCCCCCCATTACACTACTCCTTGATAGTATTGATTTTCGAGATTCATTATGCCCTTAATGTATGACGCATATAACTCCAAATTACTAAATTAATATATAAGGTTAACTATTCCCAACTCTCAACAGTGCATGGCGTTTTGTGCATGGGACGTCTCGCAAAGAAAAATCCAAACAAGGAACCCCCCCAAATACACTACTCCTTGACACTGTTGATTGAAGAGATGTAACAATACACTAAGTGTATGATACATATAATAATAACTACATAAACACAATAATCCACCCACTTGTTACCCATAACTCATTATTCCACTAACTTATAAATCTGAGTACTAAAGACTAAAATTCTCCCCACTCCCAATATTGCACTGCGTTTCGTGCGTGGGACGTTTCGCAAAGCGAAATCCAAATAAGGAACCCCCCATTACACTACTCCTTGACAATATTGGTCCTTGAGATCCATTACGCCCCCGGTACCCCACACATAAATATGAATACATATAAGGAGCAATAATATCTAATCACATAACTAAGATAATGCTTCGAAACATTTAGGGGTTTATAACAATACACTAGTTATAAAGCACAATCATACAACCCTAACAATCAAGTACACATAGCACACTTAGCGTGCAATTTAATATCCGAAATCCAATCACTTAAAGATATATAAAATACTTCACAATGCTATCATCTTCCAGGAATTACTCACTTTATCCCGAGTTACCATATATTGGACTATTATCACACCGCCATGGTAATAAAAACAAATCATAACGTAGGGGAAGCGGTCATAGTTCCTAACTGGCAGGTGAGACTTCTCACCCCCAAAATAAAATCACACAATAGATAATGGATGACTATGACCTGGGGACTATACACACCCTGCTCCTCAAGCCAGGGGCCTCACCCACATCGCGCAACTTCCCATGATAGCACTGGAGGGTATGCTCACCTAATACAAATAAGTATATATATCATTCACAGTAGATATATATGCAATCACATCATATTTATACCAACTATCACATACTCTATTTCGCCCGTAAGTAATAAAGAAGTACTTGCATTATAAGTATTTATTACTCTCGATATACTAACCACCGTTAACTCACACACTACTCATTTATATATATACGAGACGATTTCTCACTTGAAGCTCACCCATAGCTTCTATTATATGATTTATCTTCCAAATCAATTAGCTTGAAGGATATTCTCTATATCCGTATGCACATCGATCAACATTCGCTATTCTCTATCTATTTTATGGTTCAATCGATCATATGAACCCTAATGTTATCATAATTTGTGATTCAATCCAAAAGTCCCACTTCGCTATATGTATCATACCTCTCTCTCTCTCGTAGACCCATATTTATCTCCACATAGAAATATTGATGATAGTGGGTTTCCCCACTTTGTCAATACGATAACTTAAGTTCGTACTCTCTCGAAATCAACCAATACGACCCCCATATTTTCTCTTAGGCAAAAACTAACTAAAATATCCAAAACATACTCCACATATCTTGGATAAGGGTTCCCAATCGATAAACCCAAACGAAACGGAACAAAACTCACCCTAAAAAAACATCCCCAAAACTACCCTATTTTCGAATCGATTCGTCCCAGTCCGAATCGATTCGGCCCACAAAGCGAATCGATTCACCCCAACTGCGAATCGATTCGGTCCAAGGACCTGATATTCTGTCTCAGGCCGAAACGATACGGCTGGGGTCCGAATCGATTCGGTCACTCAGACCTGACCACCTGCAACATTCCGAATCGATTCGGTAAGGGGCCGAATCGATTCGGCCTACCAGAAGCTACAGAAATGGCTATTTCCATCAAAGCCGAAAATCCCCAAAAATCATTTATCTCATCTTCTCTCCATTTCTCTTCATCCCGAACATATTATTAACATCCAAACTCATAATATAACTCAACCCAACTAATTTATAACCTCAAATCCATTATATACACATCAAATGTAAGATTTAACTCAAAATCTAGGTTTTGACATTTTTAACCCAAAATCCCAATTTTATCCACATATCATGAAATAAATGATACACAACAATTATTTATCAAGTTTAATCACTTGCCTCCAAGTTATAGAGTCTGAATCTTCCTCGAGATTGCGTAATGGTCGGAAATCCCAAGCTTTTCCCTCTTTCTCTCTTCCTTTCTTCTTCTTTCCTCTTTCTCTCTCTCTCTTTCTAGGGCTTTCTCTCTTTTCTGAAATGAGTTTTCTATCTCCTGTAGGCTTTTAAGCCTTGAATCCAAGATACCCAACTTTAAATGATAATATACACTTTAAATGACTCGGTAACTCTAATTCGATCCAAACGGACTTAAAATATTTCGGAACCCAAAATAGACCCCAAGTACAGTCATTTCGACTTTCTTGACCCTTCTGGAACCAACTGCACACTCAGAATTGCCATATGAAATACTCTCTAGAATTCTCAAATTTTGACCTCAAATGCCAATTTAATAATTCTCCAATAAAATAATATTTAATTCTCCCAAAAATAATTAAATTATTGTCGCAAAAATCTCGGGGTATTACACAGGATCTTGGTAGTAGGCGACTCCACATTTATCCATTCTTATTTAGCATTAATCAATCTTAGTAGGGCATGTCTCCCACCTCTAGCTAGTGATGATTATTAGAGACATTACACTTTTATTTTATTTCCTGTATTGACGTTGGATTTATATTATGGATGGTTGTATTGGAATTCATATTTATTCATCTCGTTATTTCATCATTCTTTACTATGTGTATGGAAATGTTGAATGTGAATTATTAGTTTAAATAAATTGCATGTTAATAACAAGAACTAAAATTTTCACACCGGGCCATTAGGGTATTAGTAGTTAATTGAATATCGACAGTGATGCTGAGAATGAAAATATTAATGATTCCTATTTAATTTAATAACGAGTTGATCACCCAGGATTAGAATATGCGGGGTGTCACAGATGGTATCAGAGCATCAGGTTCAAGTATCCTTAGGATCTATGCAGTTTATTGCGTTTCAGCATAGCGTTCTTTGATATAGATCCCTATTATAGGATTGTTTCATTCTTCTTCGTATACATGTTTATGTCGTCCTACTGCTAAGTATAGTTGATGCGATCCACATACGAGTTCAGTTGGGCTTTGTACACCGAACAATATAGGACGACTAACGAGGGATGTTAAAAGGACTGCAGGAGGAGCGACTCAGAAGAAGCCATATAGTATTTTGGGAACGATGATGGCGATAGGAGTCACCATGATTAATGTTCAGACAGATGACAATAGGATAATTACTCAAGAGTAGTAGTTTCCCCAAGCACTATCACTAATAATGGTGGTGCAAATTCAGACTCACCCAGCGTAGTCGGCAGGGGGAAGTCGGAGGAGATCTTTTGAAGAGCCATCTGTAAGGATTCAAGTAGGAGAGGAAGTGTGATGGGACAATGGAAGGAGACAATCAAAAGGCAATGGTGTATGGTGGAGTGCAGTGATTTAAATTTTGGTTTAAATTTTTATCTCGTAGGAGCAGTACAACCATGGGGGGAGATAGTCACCACATATGAGGAAGTAGATAAGGAATTAATCGAGAAATTTTAGGCACTATTTAACCACAAGTTCTTTCATCTGTTGTCCAGACGGAGATGCGAAGGAAGTTTATGTACTTTTCATAGGAGGGATGAACATAGGCTGATTGTGATGAAGAATTTATTTATTTAAGTGATCTTCATACCTATGAAGGTAGGTAGTGGAGAGGAAGGTTCTTAAAGGTGATGATGGACTCACGAGTAGGAGTCGCCAGTATTTATGGGAAATCAGTCTTGGACAAATTATACACATGATGTTAATGATGTACTTTTACAATGTTTATATCAACGCTTTTATGAGTAGGCAGCTAGGAGAGTTGGAGAGCATATCCAGAAGGGCAAGACAGAAGGTAATTGGTGAGGCGCCACATGAGGATACCCATTTAAATGATGCAGATCAATTAAATTCCTAAATAGTGACGATGGGTTCAATTAGGGATGCTAGGGACAACAGTATATTTCACAGGGCCAACGAAGACAATGGAATAATGAGGGTAACAATCCGGGCTAAGACTACCAGGTTCGAGAGAAGAACAATCCCGATATGGCCAATAGGTCTAGAGATAGGGGAATGACACCAAGAGGTGTCCTATGTGTGGAGAGTAAGCCACATGTATCGACTTTGTCCACAACAAGTTAGGAGACAGGAGCGGGATGCCCAGCAGGGGCAGTAGTTGTAAAAGTTTTTGGATCGATTTGGACTAGAGTGTTATGTACAAGAAGCATTTGGACCGCTAGTGCTATTAGAAATTAAAATTGTGAGTTTTGTCCTTGGGTAAATGGGGTATGTTTGTGTGACACGAGCGAGTCACAATATCTCATTAGCACTAGATTCGAACGTGAGACGAGTTTAGTGGGTGTATTGCTAGTATTACTATTGTGTGACTATATTTTACAATTTAGTAGCGGGGCTCTTTGGTTCCATCTACAGGAAAGTGGGTATAATCATTGAGAGGATATGTTTTAGTGGAATTACTCATTTCGAGAGATGATATTCGAGTATGATGTTGTCATAGGTATGGGTTGGTTAGCGACGGGTTGGGCGATGGTGGGCTGTTACAACAAGGCTATCGCGTTCGCTATTCTAGGGCAGGATGTGTTGTTTAGCGATGTGTCACCTGGAAGATGGTTGAGCTTGCATTTATATTACATCATGGAGGAGACTTCAGAGGTTATAGTTGCCTCATTATATTTAATCCCAATGTGTAGGGACTGTACTGATATGATTCTGGGTATATTAAGTTTACTGTCAAGCGGAAAAATTTAGCTTGTCATCAACTTAGCGCGGGAAAAACTAGTGATAGTGAGAGTGTCGTGTTGTATAACTCCTTTAGTCATATGGGAGTGGACGGTTAGACTTATACATTTAGGTATAGTATTTTGGATATTTTGGTCATGTGTGTAGGACCTACGGATCTCGATGACCGATAATGCCGGGTAGTAGTGTATCGGGGGGGGGGGGGGGGGGGTACCTTATATGGATTTCGCTTGTGAGATATCCCACGCATGAATCCCAATGAATGTCGAGAGTTAAGATATTTTTTTGTCACTAAGGCATGAGTTTATCACTTTAGTTATTACACGAGTATGTGGATGAAAGCATGAACTGAGAGATATTATATAATACAAGACTTGTAGAGTCGAGTAGTGCTATGTGGGGAGCACTGGAAAATTTTTGCACCACCAGTTGATGGGTGGGGCAGCCTCAAGGAGAACCAAATCATTTTAGTAGGGTAACTTAGGTTATCCATATGGTATATCCACGCTAAGAATGCACGGTCGGACTTAAAATAAGTATGTTACGGGTGGAATGTTAGAGATAATTGTCTACTTGTGCACGGGATATAGGGTGTATGGGTGCCCTGGTTAATTTCACTTTCGGTATCGTCTGTGATAAGGAGGCTTAAAAAGTTGTTGTGAGATGTGTCTGTAGGACAGTCAGAAAAATAAGTGGAAATGTAGGAGAGGATGAACTTCGTTCGAGGAAAGGATATAGTTTGACTGTGTGCATGTCACGAGGAAACTCCCACAACTAAAGTAAGTTGAAAGGTGAGTCAAAATACGTTGGGAACAAACGGAGTCTCACCTAGTCGAATGCGTAGAGTGGTTCGCGCATAGATAGGTCGCTAAAATTCTAACAGATGGAAAAGACCCTCGAAAGTGCATAGTTTTGAATCAAACGCACAGACCATGATTTTGTATATCGCAGAAAAAAAGGAGTAAGATGTTCCACATGACGTGAGATGTTGAGTTTGTTGATTTCGGGTTGAGTGAGAAATATTAAAGTTGTCTCTAAATGCGCCCCTCGAAAAAGGAAAAGGTCGGTCCGATTCTACTGACCCAAATGTTATGATAAATTGATGATTCCAAGGACGAAATGGATACACAGATTGATGAAGTTCATTATTGGATTATCAAAATCGCAGAGTAGTCAAGATTTTATCTGGGTTGTGAAGTGAATTGTCCACGAATAAAATAAGCGTTATTAGTTTGGGGTGTGTAATATTACCGGGCAGTGTGCCAAGTATGTTATTAAAGAGAAGAAATGAATTGACACAAGGTGTCGTTCAATTCTGTTGTAAATCAGGATGAGACCCTTGGGTCCCACTTTGAATCGGGAGTATCAAGAGGCAATTGGGGTGGAGTTGATCCCTAATCTAGGTGTGTCAACCGTAGGCCAATGGATAGTCGGGAGGGGTGATATAGAATGTGGCAGAATGCGAGAATGCATGGCGTGGACTTTTGGGGAAATTAGTAAAATTAACTACAACTGGTAGGGCTGGATGTGATTACCCGTAGTAGGATATTAACTTCTAAGTGACTTCTAAGGATTAATAGGAAGACATTTTTTCCCCATCCTTTGTATAGTTGAAAAGGGGAAATAAAAAGTTTCTCAGGCCCGGAGTGATTGACGGCCTGCCGACAAGGATTGAGTTAATCCACACCCTTTTTGTATAGTTCAGAAACATAGTGAGAGTACGCTGATGTGAAACAAAGTTTTGAGGTCTGACATGAGTAGTCATGGATTGCTGATGGTGTATCCCGCGAGGAGAGATGGCTTGGTACGACAATAAGGGAAATTGGTACCTATAGAAGTGAGGCCTTTTCTAACATAGAGATGATAGAGCCAGTGGAGTATAGGTAAGTCTTTGAGATATTATTATCGAATTCATGATAGTTTTGCGTGTCACTATATAAGTGAGATCTTAAGCATAAATTAATATATCGATATGTAAGGGATTGAATGAACTTGTCACTAATCGTGGGTTGTAGTGAGTAGACCTTCGATCGAAACGGTACCATTGGTGTATGTATAGTGGAAATAAAAAATATTATTGCGAGTAAATTTTGAGTACGTTCGGATGCAGTTGTCTGTAAGAATCTGAGGTGGTAATATAGGGCATCATAATGCCGACAAGTCTATTTGGGAGCGCAAAGTTGAGAAGCGCGACAAATATCCAAAGTTATTCATACCAGATATTTTCTTTTACCAAATTTCGGGACGAAATTCCGTTATTAGGTGGGAAGTATGTAGCACCCCATAATTTTAATGATTTTTAAATTGGGATTAATTAAATTAAATTGAGAAATTAATCCGAATTTAAATAAATATTAATTAGCGAGACAAGTGTTAATATTTATTTTTGAATAAGTAATAAATTAATAACAATATATTATGAATGTCATGAGTGAGAAATACGACATTTATGGTAAATTTAGTCGGGACGTGCGTGTAAGTCGTGTCGGGACTTAATTTTGGGAAATCAAATGTAATTTCATTTTATACAATTCAAATGGTCATTTCGAGTGCGCCAGTGTGTCTGGAATGATCGAAATAGTAAGAAAACTGTACTTAGGGGTTTAGTTTGGGTCCCGGGGCATTTTTAGGCCAAACTAGCACCCCGAAAGGGTATTTTGGTCTTTTAAAATTTTGGAAAAAAGAGACCTATGAGTTTTATATGTGTATATTTGTATATGTGTTGGAGAAGTTAGGGTTAAGAGTAAAAAAACCTAAGAGAGACCATTAGAGGAGGAAGGAGAAGAGTTTTATGGGAGTTCTAAGGTTTTTCACACCACTCTTGCACCACCACCACCACCACCACCACCGAAATGTAGATTGGAAGGAGGAGAACGCCACCCTACCACCATTTTGTAGATATGCAGAGCTGCTACTTGAGGCAAGTATTTATCTTGCTAATTTTGAGAATATATAACATCCATGCTAGTGTAGGATGATTAATATCATGAATAAATGGATATTAGTGGTAATTTTGAAAGATTTAAATCATGTCTTGGGTAGGAATCATGTTAGGTTTAATCCCTTTATGAATGTAGAACGAATCTGATAAATTAATATGATAAACATGTGAAGAAATCTGGGTTCTTGAATAAAAATGATTATATAGGATTTTTGGAGTTTAAAGTTGAATTAATTTGGTTAACATGGTTTCCATGATAATTTTGATGATTCAATTCCGTTAGAAATCGTTCATATGTGTTATTATGATGTTTGGTATAATTTGTTGGGAGTTTTGGATTGTGTAATGGAGTTTTTGGAGAATTAAAAATGGTGAAAAAGGCATAAACCCAACGAACAAGACGAACTGCTATTGTTCGAATTGATTCGGTCCAAGGGGGAATCGATTCGGCAAAGCGAATCGATTAGGACACATGGCGAATCGATTAGGTTTACCCAGAATTGCCAATGCTGCCTATTTTAACCTTGAACTTGTAAATGATGATTGGGAAACTTTGGGATACCTTTAAAACATTGTGAGGGATATTTTGAGTCACCAGTAGGCTAATGGTAGGATTGGGACTTAGCTATAAGTGAGATGAATTAAGATTTAATATGAATCCGATGTAATTGATAATATGATGAATTCGAGGAATGAGGATGAGTCAGTGAGAATGAAGCAAATCTATGACTTATGCCGGTAGGATATGAGTAAATTGTCTACTAAATTACTTTCAAGAATGAATGGCACACTTCGACTAGTGGGGGATACTCGGTAATATACAATGATAAGTAAAATCAACATTTAATAATACATAGAATATTCAGGAGTTGAATATACTATGTATGAGATATATATTATAGGTTCAGTGTATACCAATACTGATGTCATATGTATATAAAGGTTGTGTGAATCCTTATGTGTAAACATACCTACACTGCCTTCTATCACAGGAGGTTTCTGCATTGTGTACAGTCTTATCTTGATGAGCCCATTTGGGGGGATTTTAAACTTGTGCCCCAGAGCATAGAACCTAGGTACGTGCTATTTGAGTGTATGATAGTTTCTACGGTCAATTAGGCACATTTGGTGTGTGCGTGACCCATAGACTTGGATCTATGTTCACCTCCAATACGAGTGATTTGATTTATAGTTCAAGGGTGATATCCAAATCGATGTCCATATTTAGTACGTGATATACGAGGATTTGATTGCAGAGTACGCCCGCATCGCCGGTCTCCACCTAGCAATGCCATATATGTATATATCATAATAATGATGTAAATATATATACATGTAATTTATTCTACCAGGGGTGTTTTAGTAGATATTATGTATGGCAATATCTAAATTAACCTCAATATGTGTGAATTTGATAATTAACTAGTAGCTCATAATAAATGAAAGGATTGGAAATTTTATATCATATTGTATGGCCATATGGGTGGGAACAATAAATTATTAAGCGGGAAGAGATAAGTCAAACTAGTTAGGTAGGGTAGCATAACTAGGCGGGTTAGAAGAGTATGTTAGGCGTGCACAATAGTTAGAGGTGAGGATCTCAAGTGAGAGCATGTGAACTAACATGTATATAATATGTACTCTTTAAATGCATTTTAAATACTTGCTAAAATGTTTTCAAACTGTTTTACTTGGGCTCTGGCCCGTTTCAAATCCATTTTTATAAAAACATTTTAGGTGCCCAGCCACAGGGATGCTAGGCTTAAGAGTTCATTCATTTGACGTGCTACAGCTGCTGTGGAAGTTGCAGGATCATGGTAGTAGGCATCTCCACATTTATCCATTCTTATTTAGCATATATCAATCTTAGTCGGGCATATCGCCCACCTCTAGCTAGTGATGATTATTAGAGACATTACACTTTTATTTTATTTCCTGTATTGACGTTGGATTTATATTATGGATGGTTGTATTAGAATTTTCCTCTGGAGTGTTATTCCAGACATATTTATTCATCTCGTTATTTCATCATTCTTTACTATGTGTATGGAAATGTTGAATGTGAATTATTAGTTTAAATAAATTGCATGTTAATACTAAGAATTAAAATTTTGACACCGGGCCATTAGGGTATTAGTAGTTAATTGAATCTCGACTGTGATGCTGAGAATGGAACCATTAATGATTCCTGTTTAATTTAATAATGGACTGATCATCCAGGATTAAAATAGGAGGGGTGTCACGTATTATTTATTTATTTTGTCTTATTTTGTACAATATATTGGACGACTAGAATGAGATTTAATTTTGAAATTAAAATAAAAGTAATATTATTGTCAAATTCAGAACCGCCCACACCACAACAAAGGTTTCCCTATCTAAAGCACCCTTATCTAAAGCACCCTAATCATCTCAATGGATCCCACAGTAGTTTTGTGGTAGTGTATTAGACTTAAGTAATGATATTGGTATTTTCTGGTTAATGGATTTAGACTTTTTATGGATGGGTTGGTTGTTTATTTTGCATTGAAACTCTTATTATGAAGTTCTCATTCTGTAATGCACTATAAATGCTGGTACTTACTATATGTATAATTACTATCTTTTATTGGATATTAGTTGAAGTTACATGCTTTATTTATGCAAGCATGTATGGATTATTGGTATGGTAAATTGCTGAGTAAACTACAAATCTCTTAACTAGAATCCTTCTATCAAATATGTCTAGTATCGACAACTAAACACGTGATAACAACATGTTGGCAGATTCAAAGTTTTATAGATAATGTGTTGCTGCAACCTGAAAATTAATTTAAAATCCAGTTATGGATCAATTGTGTGACCAAATGATTCCGTTTATGTGTTAAGCTATTTGGAAGATCTAAAACTCGATGAAGGATGATAGTTATATCAGGTGATCTAGGACATTACTTACAATTCCCACATGACTGTAGTTTCTACCTACAAATTGTCCTTACAAAGAGTTGTATATATGTTCGATGGGTAAAGAATTATATTCTCCCATCCAGACAATAAATATCATAACCAATTATTATCAAAAGATCTCCTAATGATTCCTCCAAATATATTCATCTCCATGCATGTTCGTCTTCTGGTGGTGAAGTAATGCATTCAGTCCTTGGATAATCAGGTCCGTCTATCTTGACAATGAAAAGACGTCCGATGAGAGAGAGTGCATAAATTTTATCCTTAAAAAAATAACATTGTTGAAAAGAAGGAAACTCAGTTTGTGTACAGTCCATGCACTGTCTCTGGGTCTAGCATAAGAAAAACTCTTAGAGTTACCGTATATTTCAACGGTCACAAATCTACCTCAAACCTAGAGCAAAAGGTCTTCTTTCAAAGCTAAAAAGGGACGTGGGGAAAAAAAATTAAGTATCGGAGTATTGTTATAACACATGAATACCAAAGATGAGAAAAAATGGGAAAAAAAATAATTTATAATAGGAGAAAATACTATGAAGTTCAGTAAGAATATTGACGAATATGTACAAATGACTAACTATATTTAAAAATCATAAATTACAAAAATATAGTTTGAAATATTTAAAATACTAGAGAACCTAAGTCCATAAATCCTATATTTATATATAATATACTAGTGGTGACCCGTGGGATACATGGTTGGGTGTAATGCGTTTTTTTTGCTATTTTAAAAATTGGGTCAATGTTTGATAGTTTGTATAATGATTACAAAAATTGCCAAATGTTAATAAATTTTTTAACAATAAAAATTTGAGTTTATTTTTCTTATTTGTATCCTGAAAATGTTTAAAATAAACACAAAATAAATCAACACGATTAATTTTTTGTCAAAATTGTATAATGCAAGAAGGTAACATATCTATGTATATATAACGTATTTGTCTTCTTCGCAAATAATTATAAATGGTATAATCTTTATCTATATATATTTGTGGAGAGAGTACAATACCGAATTCGAGAGAGAATAAATGAAAGATGATAGGTATAGTGCATTGGAAAACATGATGAATCCATAGGAAAAAAAAAGATATAAAAGAAATGTAGATAAAAATTTATCAAATTCAAAGTATTAAATTTTAACAATTTTTTGGTTACCTATAGAAAATAAACTGAAAATGATTATTTTGCTATTTTAAAAAACTAGTCAATTTTTGGCTCTTTATATGACAATTACAAAAATGGCCCAATGTTGACAATTTTTTTTAATTGAAAAAAAAATCGAGTTTATTTTTCTCATGTGTACCATGAAAATGTTTAGAATAAACACAAAATAAATCAGCACAGTTTTTTTAAAAAAAAAGAATCAGTACAGTGCAAGATGGTAACTCATGTTAGCATGTCAAATTTGTGAGATTTTGACACAAAGCCGCGTCGCATTCGTGTCAAAATTGTAACTCATGTTAGTGCGCTGTATATTTTTCTATGTATAGAGAAATATCTAGTGTCGTAAAAAAAGTTCAAGTGAATAGAATAAAAATATGAAGTTTTGTATAATATATTTTACATAGCTAATATGTTCTTTAATATTTTGTATACACGTGTTATTCACGGATCTTAAAAATAGTTGAAATATTTAATTTTTTTATATAAAATATTTAAAGTTTATTTATACGAAATACTTATTAGCGCTTCTAAGCCATATTTATAATTTTTTGAAATAATCATAAATGTACTTATAGGTGCCTCTTAATGTCATATCCCAAATATAGAAACTATACCACTAAAGATAGACTACTACAATTAATGATACCATGTAACATGTAAAGGAAGTAAATAAAGAAAATCATTATTCTGATCCTTATGATCTTTAATACAAATCTATACACAAATTATCTTCCAATGAAAAACATAAAGGTCAAAAGATGATATAATTTGCACCATCTCCATAGTTAGAAAAGTTTTAAAATATAATGGCAACATAACAACAAAACTTGTCCCAACAAAGAGGTAGGTGTGTGTATGTGCGTGTTTATTATTACTACCATTATCTATATATATGTGTCTTCATATTAATATTTTTTGAAAACTATAGATAAATCATTATGTGAGTGTATTATTGAATTTATTTTTGTTTTTGGTATATTTTTACATATGTGTTTTTATACAAATCTTATGTATATACACCTGTACATAATCACACACACACCCCACCTTATCCCTCCAAACCGATCCTAACCCTCAAATGCCCACATCACCTTTCAACCTTAAATCTACATTCATACAACCCCCGTTGTACCACCCCTCATATCTCCACTTGCCATACCCCCATACAAACCCACAATATCCACCAACCTTATGCCACCCGCCTAACCAAACCACCACCCTCACTCTCTCTCTTGAGAAAACTAGCAGACCAAACACCCCCTCCTAGTCCTGTAAAATCATTTTTAAGAACGACATAATATTAATCAATAATACATTAATTTGATTAAAATTTCATATACAAATATTCTTAATAAAAGGACATTGGATCTTCATGATTATCACATATAAGCATTATGCAGAACATAAAAGATGTTAAAATAACATACCTCCATAATTGTCACAATTAAAAATATTGACGGAACATTCAATCTTAACGATGTCTGATTGGCCTGGATTTTGGAACACAACTTCATCTTGTATATAGCAAGAACATACTCCAATTCTAACACATTTTAATGGTCAGATCTCTCAGTATGGCCAAAAAGGTATTTGTAAATTTACTCTCCTTGAGAATTTAGATTTCTCTCCCTTTCCTATAAATTCATTATGTTGTCATTTTAGAGTGCCTGAATGATGAAAATCAGTCACTTATTTATAGGAAGGGACAGGACCTAAATCTCCAACAGTCATTTAATATCAACTGTCCATCAAGGTAGATGCCCAAGAGTCCTTTTGACTCTTGGTATTTGGAGTACCCTTTCATTAACCAAAGTGACTCTTAGAATTAATATAATTATGGAGCACATAATGGAGAATTATACAAAATAATTCTAACAGTCTCCCACTTGATCCATAATTATCATAAAGCGCGTAATAATCCTTGAGTCATCCTTATATGGTTTTCCATAAACACCTTCATCAAACAAATCATTAATGTGAGTCATGACGCTCACACACTAATTCAGGAGCATGATCGCTTCCATGTACCACAACATTAACAACTCATCCAATAAGGTGTATAAATAGGGTTATTCCATAATGGTCCAATAATGTCTTTGTAAAAGACTATTTCTGTCACATTCTTTCATTCACATGCATGTGTACAATAACGACAGAAATAACTGATTCTGAAACACTGTATGATATCAAATGGTAGTGTCAAAATAAGCACTAAAAAATCCACCATATCAAGATTCTATTGGCTATATTTAAAGACTCGTATCTTAAGCATGCTTCGTTAATGTCTTTCACAATAGCCCAATCATGTGGATTTTCTATATTAATACTTGTACAAATGTGTTAATTGACACTTGTTTCAGAATTTCTTCTTTAAAAGGTATTTACATTCAATGTTCTTAGTTCCTCATATAATACCTAATGTATCTTAATAAAGAAGATTGCAACGACAATATCATAATATTTCAGCAACTTGGCAATAGTGTCGACAAATCCAAGTCCCAAAATTTAAATTACGTTGTCATAATCAATAAGTTATAGCATCAAAGCATGCTACAGATTCAGATTTCCATAATAGTTAATGGATTGTGTTGCACTCCTTCATTATATTGGTCGTTAAACCAAAATAAACATAAGTAGATAAGAGTGAACTTCATACATTCCACAAAACCAGTAAATCTAAGTTGTAATAACTGATCGCCCAAAAATGAACAGTCAACTTTGATGTGAGCATATAATATTTTAGTATCTCATAACTTCATCCATTACATATTGAAAATTTATATAACATTTTATTTCTCTACTTTACAATAAATTGAATATATAAACTTTCTCCCACGGATCATAAGTTGTATAAATTGAATATACAATGATTAGAAAATATAATGGTATAACTTCTGAAAATACCATAGGTGGGAAACTTAATTAAGTTTATACAATCATTTCTTTATAACATGTGTAAAATATCATAAGAATAATAGTTTTCACATACAATAAATGTAACTCTCATCATAATGATTTACTCACCTCATAAGAATTGTACGTCCTTAAAAAAATGATGTCCTTGAAAAAGGTGAGAAGGTTCATTTATAACCCTTTTCTCATTACACATAAAATGTTTGACTACAAATTCTTTATGACCTCTTCATACTCAACTTAAATGTAATTAAATGAGATCTCGTAGTCCAGTTACTTCTTATGATTTGTGAAAATAAAAGAAAATATTTATTTATCCTTATGCCAAATTCATATTCACATAGATACACCACATAATCACTTAGAATAGTAGACTCCGTTTGAGATATTCGTAATAGTATTCCTTATGATTTTATATACATTTGTCTCATAGTGACGATACAATAATTTAGTGGTCGATCATTTATTTGTTCTTTGTTGTTTAAGCAATCCAACAACTAAAAGAACAAATATTGAAGAATATTGAAGAAAGTTATCGGTAATGGGATTAATACCCTACCTTCCTTTATAATTACATTTCATGATTTTCAACTCCCACTAATTTCACCATTCATAATGAATTTGGTTTTCTATAATGCAATAAGTACAGGTTAATGACAATTATATGATCTATGTAGGTCCATTTTAAGGGAATTCTCAAAATCTCCCACTTGGACCACATAAGTCATCCTTGTATTAGATATTGTAATACCTTAAGTGCATAACTCGATGATCAATATTTATTAGAGATATTGAAAAAATCATGTCCATAAAATTATCAAAAGAAGTCTAGATTTAATTTGGGACAAGATTAAAGAGTTTCATAAAAAAATACTGTGATTATGATGCAGGAGCAAAACAATCTTTAAAAGAAATATATTCAAAACTTTATTTTATACAAAACATGAAAGGAATACCATAACCTTTGAGAAGGATTGAAAGATGACTTTAAAAAAATTATCCCTCATAATCAAGTGCAGACAAATATTTTTCAAGAAAATTGGAAGCATTGAGGGTTTATGAAAATACAAATGACTTGATTCCCCAAAAATGAAAGAGAAGAAATCTTATTTTCATTTCTAGTTTGTTTTCTAAACAATCCTTGAATCAAAAGTAAATACTTTATGTAACACAATAAGTTTAACTAGCAAACTCTACGAATATAAAACTCATTTCAAATCATAAAAGATATATATTATCTCTATTATTATTAGTCCGAGTGTGCAATAGGTAAACAAACTTAATTGTTTTATTACTGTATATTTTATATGAAGTGTTCCACACAATATTGATCATCATTAGTGGGCTTAAAAAAAATCCAACATAATAATTGAGAGAAACAAAACTATATCATAACATGTGAACAATATGAGATAAATTGATCAGTACATTAATACTTTGATTTGACAACACATATATTAATATCTCGCTAGTACCTAATGTGAATTTTATTTTTCTTATTAGTAACCATTGATTAGCAATTATATGATGCCTGTAGATACTGGAGTATTAAATATAGATGATATATACTTGAATAATGTATATAGAGTTTATTCAAACAGTCAAAATCAACTCCCTGTAAGGAATAATCTTATTTGATAATTAAACTCAATATACTCCACAATTATAAGCATCACAGGTTACTACTGCTATCGTCTTTACAGTTAATATTCATGCTCATTATAGTTGGGTCACTATGGTAATTACCAAACAGTTCATAATATGAATATTATATTAAGTAAAGACTTACATACACAAGGCAATAATTTTTTCAATTATGTTCATTAAATATCGCATGAGTAATGAATTAAATTATTCATGTTTGGGTTTCATACACTTAATTGGTGATATCATAATGAAAGAAACAATTACATATACATTTGATGACCATTATTGCCTTCCTAAAATATATAGCACCACTTAATTTGTTGCTCAATAATTATAATTGGACCTGTAGGCTATTGAATCACAATAATTGAATAAACAATAATATGTGTGCAACATCTGAAATCTTAGCATTTAAAATCATATATGGATCAGTTGGTAACCAAAATATGCATGATATGAACCCATTAGTCCAATATTTATCTGTTATGGAATGGAGTACTTTAACGAACACCAATCCTTATATAAATATTAGAAATAAGCATACATGTGTAAAATACCCGTAATACATGAATAAATTATATTATTTTGTCTATTTCTTAATTTGAAATTCACAAAAAACTAGAGATAATGTGAAAATCAAATAGATAAGGAGTTTTCATGAGATATTATACGAGCAATAGTAAATGAAAATCATGAATCATTTACTTTCACTTCATCACTAATGTATGAGTAACAAATCATAAATATTGACCCAAAGCATTCATGGTCACACTAATGCACGATATGGTTATAGCATTAAATTGATGGTATTTGATATTTAATTCAACTTAATGGGAGTACTAGCATTAGAATAAATAATAATTCTAATATTCAACTACATGAATCGTTGGCCTATGTTTGGCACGAGACTCCTTCAAACACGAATATCATAATATTCAACAATATGAATCATTGGCCTGCATTTGGCACGAGACTCATCAAAATATGAATATTAATAATAACATAATATTCAATAATATGAATCGTTGGCATGTGTTTTGCACGAGACTCATTAAATATGAATAAAAAATTCTAATATATTTAATATTCAATGTTATGAATCATTGGCATGTGTTTTGCACGAGACTCATAAAAATATGAATATTAAATTCTAATATACTTAATATTCAATGTTATGAATCATTGGCATGTGTTTTGCACGAGACTCATAAAAATATGAATAAAAAATTCTAATATATTTAATATTCAATGTTATGAATAATTGGCATGTGTTTTGCACGAGATTCATAAAAATATGAATAAAAATTTCTAATATATTTAATATTCAATGTTATGAATCATTGGCATGTGTTTTGCACGAGACTCATAAAAATATGAATATTAAATTCTAATATACTTAATATTCAATGTTATGAATCATTGGCATGTGTTTTGCACGAGATTCATAAAAATATGATTATTAAATATAACATAATATTCAATAATATGAATCATTGGCCTGTGTTTGGCACGAGATTCATCAAAATATGAATATTAACAATAACACAAGTCTAATATCCCACTATATGAAATATGTTTAACTCGTGTTTGACATTTAAATGCATGTAAAATATGAATATTAGTCTAAAAAATATATTCATACATTCAATATTCACGAAATGATCATAAGATGTGTTTTGTTTCTAATCCAACACAAACATATATTCATGAATAGATAAAACAACTCCCATAGTGAAAACACACGCATAATAGATGACAAAATCGTAACTTTTGCCCCCCCCCCCCCCCCCCCCCCCCGCCAAAAAAAAAGTTAACACTATGGGATGTAGATAATTATTACAAAATATCAAAATAAATTGGGGAATTCAAAAATTAATTTTCTGGAACGAGTGTCGTAAACATTATTTATGTAAAATTAATGCCCTTAAAAATATTATACTCAAAACTTAATGTATAATTAAGGGTCCAAATATAGATGCATACACAATAATATAATATTTATATTTAAAATTATAGATTAAGACACTTTAATGTTTTCCCCATCCAACATCAAATAAATATTATTGTTGAAACATCAATTCGGACATTTGAGCCACTAAAAATAGATTATGCACAATAATCTAATTTACCGAAATATTATTGTCAAACCCATAATCATACATCTAATATTCAAATTTTTATATTGAACCTTTTGGTCAATACAAATAGTACATAAAATGAATATTAGACAAACCATGAACAAAGAAAACAACCCCCATGATGGAAAATACATAATATTTGGAAAAATCGTAATTTTTGCCAAAAATGGAAAATTTGAGTTAGTACCCCAGGGATGTAGAGACTTAGTCAAGGATCACTCTCCAATTTGCGAAATCACAAAATCGAATTTTAAACGAGAGTTATAAGCGTTGACATTATTACCAAAAATGGCAAAAATGCAATTTTAAAGGTCTAAACGATGTTAAATGCCAAACTGGGGTGGGGCCCATTGTATACAATGGGTTTTGTTTATTTCGACATTTCCAATCGATCATAGGAGTTTCAGAAAATTTCGATCATATTTTGACCTTTCACATTGCGACTAGTGGGTATAGGCGAAAAAAAATGTCAAAAAAAAAAAAAATCCTAGGCACACACAAAAATCAATTTAATATAGACTCCATTATGGGCAAACACCAATAAAGGAAAATCATGAGATCTTAAACTTTAGCTCTGGTACCACATGTAAAATCATTTTTAAGAACGACATAATATTAATCAATAACACATTAATTTGATTAAATTTTTATATACAAATATTCTTAATAAAAGGACCTTGGATCTTCATTATTACCACATATAAGCATTATGCGGAACATAAAAGATGTTAAAATAACATACCTCCATAATTGTACAATTAAAAATATCGACGGAGCAGTCAACCTTAACGATGTCTGATCGGCCTGGATTTCGGAACACAGCTTCATCTTGTATATAGAAAGAACATATTCCAATTCCAATGCATTCCAACGGCCAGATCTCTGAGTATGGAGAATTTAGATTTCTCTCCCTTTTCTATAAATTCATTATGTTGTCATTTTAGAGTGCATGAATGATGAAAATCAGTCACTTATTTATAGGCAGGGACATGACCTAAATCTCCAACAGTAACTTAATATCAACCGTCCATCAAGGTAGATGCCCAAGAGTCCTTTTGACTCTTGGTATTTTGAGTACCCTTTCATTAACCAAAGTGACTCTTAGAATTAATATAATTATGGAGCACATAATGGAGAATTACACAAAATAATTCTAACAAGTCCCTCATAGTTTCCCTATTAACCTCTACCCCATGCCACATAGAATACATTAACAGGCCCTACTCGCTCGCCCTATATCCTCTGCTACGCCACCTTGTACCCTTATTCCTTCACTCGTCCTTACCAATCCATCTTCCACCATATATACAGACATATACAACATATATCACACCAAACACCACAATAAAAACTCAAAAAACAGGTGGGTCTCTCTCTCTCTCTCTCTCTACATATATACACACTTCATAAATCCAACAATAAATCTCACAAACAACCCAAAAAAACCCAACAAACAGGTGGGTGATCATTTAAAATCGTAAAAACATTAACTACAAAAAGAAATGCACATCATGAACACTAAATGCAATAAAGAATGAGAGTACTTACTGTAAGGACACAAATTTCCAATTGAGTCTTATGTAGTGTTGGCTCAATTCCGGACAAAAACATTTAAGTCATAGGATAGATTTCATGAGTATCTATCCAAGCCTATGATGTGTTAGTTGAAGACGTAGCGACCAAGATTATAAAGCTTCATCATATGCCGGGTTTATTGTGCCTCGTTTCTATGTCAACAACATTGGTTCCAATGCTCCGTATGAATGCATTATATATATATAGGAGCTTGGAAATTTATTCGGTGTATTTTATAAATAGTTTTAACGACATTGTTTTACTCAGAAAATATTTTTTGGAACTTTTCATAAAAAGTTTTGGGCTTAAAAAGAATTTTCCATTTTCTGACAAGTCGTTCGAACGAACTGGAATCTCGTTCGAATGAGATTCCCAGGTCATTCAAACGATACTTCTAATGAGATTTCCTTTTTCTCACTGGATTATCGTTAGTAAAGTCGTTCGAACGAAAAATTCGTTCGAACGAGTTTGGCGGGAACAGTTTTTTGACAGTTTTTTGGCACTTTCCCACTACTTTGTCCCACTACTCTTTCACAGAATATAATGACTTCGGGAGAAGAATGTTTTAAAGAACTTTTTCCATCTCCTAGAGAGTTTTTGAAATCTTACTTCTTTCACAAAAATTTCCCTTGGTGTTTGTTATCCAAATTGATTTATTCAAAGAACAAAAGCAAGTTTATACACCCATAGTTTGTTTATTCCAAGTTTCTTCATATATATCTTTGCTTGGAGTGTTTGGCACCTGGTTTTTTCTCTACACCTCAAAGAAGAGAAGTTTGGGTTTATTTCTACATCCCTCAAAGAAGAAGATTTGTTTGCTGCGGCGTTCTCATATGGTGAAAGGAACCGTGTGTGGTTGACGGGTTCCAAAAGCTTCATTGGTGGATTCCAAGGTTCCGGTGAACTCCGGGATTGTCGACTAGGCGGAGGTAGTTACAAGAAGACGTGTCAGGGGCTTGAACATAATCGAGTTGAGTTGTGTAAGTCATCTGTCTTGTAATCAGAAAACCATACTTAGTGGACTTAAGGCTAGGGCCGTCCGAGTTTTTTCCCGTTGTGGGTTTTCCTCGTACATCGCGACGTAGTGGTTTGTTTATTTTATCCTTTTGCAAAATCACATTAGATGCATGATTAGGTAAAAAGATAAAATTGGAATATTTAATTTGGTGCTAAATTAATTTGGGTAAATATTAATTTAATTCAAGTCGATAATTTTATTGGATAAAATTTGGTTTGGCCTAATTTGGTAAAATTGAATTAATTATTTGTTAGGCAAATTTCTAGGACTTGAGTTAAATTTCTTTTGGGTGAAAAGTTAAATATTCACAAGTTTGTTTTAAAGTGCAATTCTTAATTTTGAGAAAATTAAAATTCGGTTTAGTTTAATTTTAATTTTGGAAGAATTAGAATTGTAATATTTTAATTGTGAATCTTGAAAAGATTATTCTCTTTAATTGAACCATCTTTATTCCGCACTTATAGGAAATTCATTTTGAAAGATTTTAAAATTGGGGCCCTACGTTTCCAACACTTACGGAAGGTTTTAATTACAATGGTGGCTGGTGGGTTATGGAGAGGGAGAGAATTAGCAGAGGTGGTGGCGGGAGGAGTGAGGGGGTTTGGAGTGAAATGAAGAGGGAAGAAGAGAGGGAGATAAATTAATTTTAAAAAGAACGTGTATGAGTAAGTTATTGGAAGTTAACCGATTTTGTGGGATTGTGAGAATTTGAGATCAAGGCTTTTATGGATGGAGGAGGAAAAATGCTCAGTAAGTTTGAACAAAAAAAATGAGCTGGAGGGAATTTAACTTTATGTTTTGGCAATGTAGCTTGTTAATAGGTGTATTCCCTTGATTTAAAAAATAAAAAAATTAAGAATTTAGAATCAGGGGATTGGGAGCGCAACAACTACATACACATACACACACACACGCACACATACACACACACACACACACACACACACACACACATATATATATATATATATATATATATATATATATATATATATATATATATATATATATATATATATATATATTAAGATGTATAAAGGATACAATAAATAATAATATACCAATAAGAATTAAAAATATCAATTCATGCATTAAATAAATTCCCCTTAACATATACCTCCACTGAATCTGAAATCTCTCCTCTCTTTTTTTGTCTCCAATAATGAAGGGGAAGAACTAAAAATTATAGCACAAATCAATCAAATCAAGTAAATAATTGATCATATAATGATAACATGGGCTCAATGAGATAAATGTCATATATAACATGAAAATAATGAATATACCATGAATATATCTTTTCAACTGAATATTCATATTTAAATATAACTAAAAACATCATTAATCTCATTTAATTTAGCAAGGGGAACATAATAATCATGATAACGTAAATGTTCTAGAACTAGAGACATGTAAAAATGTAAAATATGAAGGTACGAATTCATAACTATAACAAAAATGGATTAAATATGTACACAAAATGATATCTGGTAATACCAGGTGAAAATGAAACACTCATACTCCTCATGCGTATCCTATCGCAATGGGACATATCACGGGTGCGGTTGTGTAGTGACTGTAAGGACAAAATTTCCAATTGAGTCATAATATAGTTCTCACACGTTTGGGTCATAGTTTTTTTTATGTGTCACGATCCCACACAGACTATGACGTGTCAAAGTTTAATTGAAGATGTTGCGACAAAGATTTAAGGAAATTAATTATGCCCAAGTTTATTTGGTGCGGTTTATTCGTCTTCAAAGTTTAATTACTTTCTGAGATCGCTCAAGTATGAATGTATAATATTAAACGGACTCGAAATTAATTTTTATAAAAAGAAGGTTGTAATTTTTATTAAATAAATTCTTTCTAAAATGTTTTAAGTGTTCGAAACTCTTTACACTTTGTTTAACACTGATAACGACGAATTAGAGTTGGAATGGTTTTGGACTCTAATTAAGCGCGTTACTCAAATGACTCTGTTAGTCATTCGCGCAAGCTAAAATATCGTTCAAACGACATGCAATGTCACTTGAACGAGCAGTCGCCGTATGTCCCTTATTTAAGGCGTGTTTCTGTTCTTATTTCGAAGTACGTGCAAAATGAATTTTAGTTTACAAACAATATGTTTTTGTGCCATAATTTTCTAAGGTTCTACCAATCAAAACACATCCTTAGAGTTTTCAAAAGATCTGAGTATCATTGGTATATGTCCAGTGATCTTGTTTGTACCAAGAAGAAGGTTTAAATTGAAGAACAATTGCTGGTTTTGCGATGAAGATTCGGTGGAGTCCGGTTTCAAAATCGCAGACGTTACAAGCCATATCGGTGGACTCCGAGACATACGTGGAATCGTGTGTTATGGATAGGCATCGTGGAAGAAGGTTAATTTTTGCGTGGGAACTATGAGGGGAGTGGTTGAAGATCAGAGGAGCGTCAAGTCTCGTGGGTGGATCGAGTCGTTGAGTTAGACTACCGTCTGCCTTTGTAAAACCATATTCATAATGATTGTCTGGCTAGGGCCGTCCGAGGGTTTTCCCGTTTTTGATTTTCCTCGTACATCCGGCATTGTGAGTATTCTTTACTTTATTTTACTTGCCTTACTCACTAGATGGATGTTTAGGATTAATCAAGATAAAATTTGGTTAAGTTAAAGTTTGTTCACAACTTACTGGGAATTAAAAATGGGAAAAAGTGTTTTTTGTTTCAAAAATAGAATTTGTTTTGTCATCCTTAAAACACTTTTCGCATAAGAAATAAAATGGTACCATCAAATTGCTATCAAAGCTAGAAACATATTTTTATTGTATTTGATCCCTTGTGTTTTATCGAGATGAATTTTGGAGGTTTTGAAAGTTTTCGTGCACCTGTCTTTGATGGCACTAATTATGCTTATTGGAAAATACGAATGAGAAGTGCTTTAAAATCTATTGATGAGCGTGTTTTGTTAGCTGCTGAAAAGGGTTGGACATCACCAGTCACATGAGAGTGTGAGGTCACTAGTTTGAAACCCGTTGAGTCATGGACTAATGGTGAACATAACCTTGGACTATAAAACTCTAAAGGTCTACACGTAATTTACTCACATGTCACACCAGAAGAGTATAATATAATTATGACTTGTGAAACTTCAAAAGAGGCTTGGGATACACTTGCACTTACTCATGAGGGCAATAGCACGGTTAGGGCGTCTAAGTTACAAAAACCTCACTACACAGTTTGAAACAATTAAAATGTTAGATAGTGAGTCGTTTGATGAGTTTTACGCTAGGTTGTCTAATATTTTCAACTCATCGTTTAATTTAGCTAAGGGGATTCCCGACTTCCGTGTCATAAAGAAAATTTGGAGATCTTTGTCGAGTAGGTTTGATGAAAAAGTGACTATTTTAAACTCCTTAGGAATGCTTGATTCGACGAAACTTGAAGAGATTGCAAGTGACTTACAACCCTATGAACTCGATATGTTTACCTCCAATCAAGTGCCAAAGAAAGAAAAGGGCATTGCTTTGAAAGCCCGAAAGGAGGAAACTAAAGTTTCAGATGACAATTCTGATTCCAATTTTTAGGATGTCTCCTTATTGGCTAAAAAATTCAAAAAATTTCTTAAGTTTCAAACGAAATCGAAAGATGCCAAAAAGTTTGAGAAATTCAAGAACAACAAGGCTGAATCCACCCCGAAAGATAAAAGTGAGAAACTTAATAGGGTTGAGTCTGTTAGGTGTTTTTGGTGCGAGGGGTATGGTCATAAAATTGCCGAGTGTCCCACTAGACTTAAGAAAGAGGGCAAGAAACTGATATCTTATAATGACAACTTAAGTGATAGTGATACGGAAGAGGGAGAGAGTTCCCCCAATAAGAGAAAGTTTATTGCTTTCTTGTCATGTCATGTGAGCGACGACGAGAGATCTTACCACGAAGATTCTCATGTGCATGACACTTCCGAGGCCGCTGAATTTCAAGTTAGTGAGGGTGAAGTGAGTGAGGATGAGGAGGTGGATGTGAAAGAGTTGCAAGTTGCATTTAATGAGTTATATGCCCAGGCGGTGAAAGTGACAAAGGCTAACTCTAAATTTTAAGCTAGGTTGAATGACAATGACATAGAAAATAATGATTCTTTGATTGAGGATCTTAGGGCAAGGGAGAAGAAGCTTAGGGAGAAGCTAGAGTACGTCGAGAAAGAGAGAGATAGTCTTCTTGGTTTAATGGAGACTTTGAAAAAGGAGTTTCTAGAGTTTGAGGAGTCTAGGCATGTACTTGAGTCTAGGATTCATGAGTTAGAAGAAAAATTAAAAGGCTCAAGTAAGGTTAAGTTTGACTTGGAATCTAGGTCGGAGAAGTTGGATAGGATGTTAGGCACCGTCCAAGTCAAAAGTGATAGGTTTGGTATATGCTACGACAATAGTGTTCCCATTCCCAAAGCCAATACCAAACTTGTGAGGGAGCCCACTAGGAACGTGAGGAGACGTCAATATTTTGGTAATCATTCCAACCGTCTTTACCCTTGCACACATTGTAGTAGGAAAGATCACCTTAGACATTTTTTCTATGACCTTAGGAATGCTCCTAGTAAGTTTAGAAATAAAGTTGTGTCGGTTCGCAAAACCCCACTCGTTATGTCACACCTACTTGGGTTAGGAAATCGTACTTAGAGGCTTTAAGAATAAAACTTCACGGTTATCATTTGGTTGCACTCGATTCTTCCCATGATAAATCTAAAGGTTGAGTGTGTTACCATGTGTATCATTTTGTATTAAAAAAATTGAAAATTTTGAGAAAATACAAAAATATTTTTCATTTATTTGAGTCAAAATATGTTGAAAAAGCCAAAAAGATTTTCGATTTTTATTTTTGAGTTTACTTACTTGATGTGGCATATTGGTGTGCTTGGACCCCCTTCCTTTCATTATCCACGTGGCTAGGAAATTTGGCCATAATTATTGATACTTAGAATGATCTTAACCGTTGTATTATGGGGTTGTTTTGAAGTTGATATGCATTTTGATTCGACTTTGTATATATGCCATCTTTGCACACATGCACGAGTTTATATGGATGTTTGACATCTCTTGCATATTTGAGTTTGGTGAGACGTTCTTATCTCAATTTTATCATCTATGCGTAAGTAAACATAAGGAGGTGATGTGCATGTAAGAACCATTTACTGCGAGGATAGTAATTGGAAAAATGATGAGTATTCATGGGAAAGGGTTGCAATAGTGTAAAATAGATTCGTCATTAAAGCTACCGTTTAAAAGAGCCCGACAAAATTGAAAGGCAATAAAAAGATTCATATGCCAAATTTGGGGCCAAAGTAGTTTATGTTCATTCAAAAGATAATAAGATATAGTTGAGGGAGTTTGGATGAATAAATTAAATGGATTTTCATAAAGAATCCTAACGTTGAAAAATCGTATCATGGCGCTATTATTTGTAGAATCGTCAAACTTCTGGATTTGTGTGCTAAAATAAAGTTTGATGATTTGTCGCTATCAATTATAACTTTTTGATTGTTTCGATGTGTTGGAATTGTGATTCATTTGTTGTAGTTCACACCCATACATTTCGTGTTCCTGTTTGAGCACATTGATACTATGTTAACATGTAACTAATTTTTTTTGGTTGAGTTTTCTGTTTTAGCTACTGAAAAGGCACTGGTTTGGATCTATCAGGACCCTCCTGGTACTTTTTTATGGAAATTTTTGCACTGGGAAAAACTGTTTAATTTTCTAGGCATTCTGGGAAAGTTTCATTTTCTCATTCGAGCGAGAACAGATTTCGTTCTAACGACAAGCCTTCTTGTTCGAGCGACAAGTAGTTTCGTTTGAACGACCTGTTTGGTTTTCTTGTTTATTCTATTTCAATATCCTGGGTTATTTGGCTATTTTTGGTACTACTGCTTGCTACTAAGATTCTGTTACGCAGTTCACATTAATAGTTTACATATTTTGCTGCATTGAGTCATTTAGTCACACATGCGTAGATTGATTAATTATTTTATTTGATTATTTGTTTGCTAGTTGCGGATTTGATATTGTTCATCATAATTAGCTAGTTGTCTATGTTTACCTAGATACGCTACATATTGGTATATCTCATGCGAGGTAGTTTATCTTTTCACCGGATTGTCTATTCGAGACAAAAGGGGGAGAGATGTCTATGATGTAGGGGGAGTTTTTGTGAGTTTCAGTATTGTATACAAATTGTTATCATGGTCACTTAAATTGGATTCATGCTTTACTCACTTAACAAATGATTTGATTTTAATTTTACATATTGGTTTTTATCATTTGTTCCTCCATACTTCACTGGGTATTTCTTTAGCTCATGTGTGTAGGTACACTTAAAGAGATTGGAGATTTCAAGACTACATCACATTCAGACATTCAGAGATAGTTCATGCCTGCCAGACCACATTTTACTAGTCTTATCCTATTTTTTTTTGGGTTTATGGGTTATTTAGGCGTCATACGGCTTGACGACTCGGCTTAGGCATTTCACTATTAGTTTTGTCCCTGAATAGTCAAAGGGCGAGATTTGTAAGGACAAAATTTCCAATTGAGTCTTAATGTAGTTTTGACTTAGTCCTGGAACAAAACACGTTTGAGTCATAGGTCTTTTTTTATGTGTCATGATCCCACACAGACTATGACATGTCGAAGTTTAATTAAAAATGTTTAGGCAAAGCTTCAAGGAAATTAATTATGCCGAAGTTTATTTGGTGCGGTTTATTCATCTTCAAAGTTTAATTGCATTCCGAAATCACTCAAGTATGAATGTATAATAGTAATGGGACTCGAAAATAATTTTTATAAAAATAAGGATGTTATTTTTATCAAATAAATGTTTTCTAAAATGTTTTGAGTGTTTGAAACTCTTTACACTTGGTTTAACACTGATAAGGACGAATTAGATTTGGAATGGTTTTGGAGTCTATTTAAGCGCGTCGCTCAAACGATTCTGTCAGTCGTTCGCGCGAGATGCAATTCCGTTCAAACGATATGCAGTCTCGTTCGAACAATAGGCAATGTCTCTTGAACGAGCAACCGCCTTAAGTCCCTTATTTAAGACGTGTTTCTGTTCTTAGCTCGAAGTGCGTGCATAACGAATTTTAGTTTACAAATAGTATGTTTTTCTGTAATAATTTTCTAAGGTTCTACAAATCAAAACACATCCTTAGAGTTTTAAAAAGATTCGAGTATCATTGGTATATGTTCAGTGATCTTGTTTGCACCAAGAAGAAGGTTTAAATTGAAGAACAATTATTGGTTTTGCGATGAATATTCAGTGGAGTCCGGTTTCAACATCGTTTACGTTACATGCCATATCGGTGGACACCGAGACATATGTGAACACGTGTGTTTTGGACAAGCATCGTGGAAGAAGGTTACTTTCTGTGTGGGCACTGTAAGAGGAGTGGTTGAAGATCAGAAGATCGTCAAGTCTCGTTGGATCGAGTCATTGAGTTAGACTAATGTCTACCTTTGTAAAACCATATTCGTAGTGATTGTCTGGCTTGGGCTGTTCAAGGTTTTTCCCGTTTGTGGTTTTCCTCGTACATTCGGCATTGTGAGTATTCTTTACTTTATTTTACTTACTTTAATCACTAGATGCATGTTTATGATTAACCAAGATAAAATTTGGTTAAGTTAGAAATTGTTCACAACTTGGTGGGAATTAAAAATTGGAAAAAGTTTTTTTTTTCACAAAAATAGAATTTGTTTTTGTCATCCTTAAAACACTTTCCGAATAAAAAATTAAAAGGGACCATCAGTGACCTATCACCAGATACAAAATTAACAAAAAAAGCCTGTTGGGTCTTTATGAATTTAATAAAGAAAACTAAATGTTTTGAGTTTTCTCACTAATTTTCACAAATAATTTTTTTGATTTTTCTAAAAATATAAAATCAAATATTAAGATACATTCTAATAAGGATAACATAAAATTAACGTGGAAAATATAATCCTAACCAATAGATGATGTGGAAGACTCACTAGAAAGGGTGAGACGGACGAGAGTCGGCACTCTTATCCCCCACTCTAGATAACTTTTCTTCATATTCATTATCTTCTTCTTACTTGGAGCTCGTAGAAATATTTATTCAAACGTGGAGGTACAAACCCACTTTGAATAAATTAGTGACGATAGTCTATAAGGTGCCCCTTGCTATTGCAATGGTGCAAAATTATGGTTATGGATGATCCACCTTCTTTGGTTTGGGAGAAATTTTCAAAGGTGGGATATGAGGTGTGTTTATTGATCTTTTCGCAAACATGGTCTCTTTTGTGTTTTATTATTGTGAGCCGTCAGAACGATTACCCATTTTTTTACTTTGAGGATTGAGATGGTGATAGCAAATATTCTCTAACTTGTCATAATTCACTTATAGGTCAACTTTAACCTTACACTCGAACAAGTCTTTCTTATGCTTATAGTTTTGTGCCTCTATCACCTCACATGCACACGACGATGGAAGGAGATCCATGTTCAAGGTACCAACCTTTTTATGCAAGAGATCAATATCTTTCTCCCATGCTTTCAGTTTCTCAATGTGAGTAGATTATCAAGACTTCACCTTAATTAATAGTGCCTCAGTAGACATCAAATAACTTACCCAACCCTCTCACAAATCAACCTTTTAGTAATTTTATAAGTTACCATCTACATGCCTAGACATAACTTATAAAGTTCATTAAACTTATATTTAAGTTATTCTTTTTTCTAATCAACACAACTCTTTTCCTCTCTCATTTTATGTTTATTAGTTTCAGACTTAAACTCGTCTTTGTCGAGCTTATCTACATCAAGGGAGTATTGAGGGCCAACCATATCCGGAGATGAAAGCGGTGAAGTTGAGTTTAATGGGAGACTCATCACTTTAATCGCTATCACTATTGCTAAGAGGAACATTTATAGAATTATTTTCATTACTTATCCTCCTCATCCTAGTAGGACATTCACGTGTTATAGTCCCAAGAATTTAGCATTGAAATAACTTTTAGAATCATCATGTGAATTCTCCTCAACTTGAGAGTTTTTATTAGGTTTACCATAATATTTTTTGGCCTCGTTGGCCATAGTTTTTTCTCCCCCTTTATTATTGATTTTAAACTTTTGAGGATTGGATTGAGACTTAGTGAATTTCTTAGTCAACAAAGAAAACTCAACCTCATCCTTGTTCTCATCGGCATCGTTATCCAAGATTGAGGGAGCAATATTTTTTTCCTTAAACGTGATGCCCTTCTCTCTCTTAGGCGGATAACTGTTTTATAAGATGAAGGTTTGAATGGATCTGACAGGATCTTATAGATTTATGTTATATATTCCAACTAAGAAATTTAGGGCTAAAATGTGGGGAAATAACCTATATGGGAGCGACCTAAGGATTTTCTAAACGACCCTAGTGTTCAGGATCATATCACCTAAATAAGACTAAGAGTTCACAATGGGTGAGAGTTTTGCGTAAAAATTATCAAATGTCTCATTCTCCAGCATCTTCATCAAATCAAATTGGTTGGCGAGATGTTGGAGATTTGAGACCCGAATGATATCACTTCACTCATGAGTGAGTTGTAGAATTCCCACCACCCATCCTTGGAGGTACTACATGTAAAGATCCCATGTAACTCATATTGGTTAACTTCACAAAATTTCAATAATTCCCCTAGATTTGTAGTATTCTAACCAATGTCTATCCTCAGACTAGGACTCATCAGGATTAGGGAAAACAGTTTCTCCTAGTTGATTCGTTATGAGTTTCCACCCCTAACTACAGTTAACCATACCCTCTTATATTGGTACTTTAGAAAAATTTCATAAATGCATTCCATCATGTGAAATTTACACAATAAAATTAGGTGGATGTGTCATCAACAGGTCCTTAATAGACTAACTCATCAGACTCATATCAAAGTAGGCTCTAATACTAGTTTGAAATAAGTATATGCCTAAGGGTATATGTTAAATAAATTAATAATCGAATAAAACAAATTAGTCTGAATTTCATGCAAGTCGTTATCAGCGGAAGAAATAAACTAATACCAAATGGCGCATTATGATTTTAGAGTGGAATCCCTCTCGAGAAAAACATCTATCGCCCCAACCCACAATCACATCAATTAGTAATGAACAATGTTTATAGGAATTAAGGACACATACATGTATTAGATATATGAATATTCTTGCTTCCATGTGGTCAGTCCCTTACATTATGTTCCTTTACCTCTTCCCGTACTAGCGAGTGTTTCTCCAGACCAGATTCAAACTTCATTGCCTTCAAGACCTCGGTATCTATTGATCTCAGTTAATAATGAGATTCCATACGTAGTCCAATATTCTAATAACCCACATTATTTATTATGAACTTCTTTTACTGATGTAAAATATTTATATGGGATTCCAAACCTAAAGTCTACCTTGAAATCATGTAACACAATAAGGTTTCATACTCTAAAAGGACTCTCTGAAAACCAGGAAAGGCTTATGTAAAAATTAGGCTTCGTTATTTTAAATACACATTTTAAAGTTACTTATACTCTGTAGTATAATAACTTCACTAAAACATGTTTCCTAAAAGTACGTCTCTCGTTCAAACTAAGGACCCTTCATTCGAACGAGGTCCATTTCAAGGTCCTCTCAAATAGTCTTTATCTTATAAAGGCCTTTGTATGAAATTAGGGTCTTCGTTTGAAATCTTATTCTATCAATGTCATCTCTTTCTAAGTAGTTTATCTTACGAGGTTCATAGTTGGTAAAAATATGATCTCGATCAAAACTCCTTTCGATCGAGGGGATCTCACTCAAATAAGATCCTTAATTTTTAAGGATCCTTAAAAAATAACAAAAAAATATTTCCTCACTTTTAAAACCAATTTTATCTGTGTTAATTCCTTATATAAAAGATAAACAAAAGGAAATATGAAAACTAAAAAAACTTATCAAGCCTCAATTCTCTTTTGTCTCAAAAGTTAGATCTGGTAAAGTAATATTTGTCATGGTACTTTGTCTCTTTGTCTTCACTTGATGTAAACTTTATACCTTAATATACTTGATACAAAGACTCTATGAAAGAGTGTCTGTTCTGGAATAATTCCAAAACAAATTAAACCTAGGCAGTGTAAAACATGACCTTACAACATGGTTTACAAGGAAACTTCCTAATAATAGAGAAGGCAAGGGGTTGGCATTTTTATCTTACAAATTCTACATTTTTCTCATCTCTTCTTTCCTTCGATTTCCTTCTTCTTTCACAACGAAAACACAAACAACCCTATATACCACACTCTCTCTCTTTATATATATATATATATATATATATATAGAGAGAGAGAGAGAGAGAGAGAGGAAGGCTCTCGTACATCACACTCTATACATTACACCATACATCACACCTAGTTCTAGGTCCTAAGAAATCTTTTTTACAATTTTTTATTTTTTTGATTGAAATTAACCTTTCAATCAACACATGTTCAAAAATTTAGGTCAAAATACATTTTTAGCTATTTTTAAAAAAATCACAAAATTCTGCTGGCGCGGACCCTTATAAATAAGGTAATTTTAGCAGGTTTTTGTTGGATTTTAAAAAATATCTAAAAATTTTATTTTGAAATATTTTTTTGAACATATGTTGATTAGAAGGGTAAATCCACAGCTAAAATAAGAAAATAGAAAAAATAAAAGTTTTTAGGGCCTAAAACTTGGTATGATGTATGAGTGATGTAGGAAGCATGATGTATAGGATCGATTATAACCCTTTCTCTCTCTGCAGCATCTTCTTCACTCAATTTCTCAATCTCAGCATTATAGTAGTCAATTGATGACCTTCTATGATGCTATATTCTTATTGCAGTTGGTGGTGCTATACAACAACCCCGTGCCGCTATACATACATTTGCAGTTTGGTTATTTCTTTAGTTGATCTGGATTTTTAAAGTTCCACTTATAACCATATTTACACGTGTGTAACTAGAGATTGTGGGTTTCAGTAAATAAAGATCCACTTAATGGTGGGAAAGGGTTTTCAAAACTAAGGTGTAATCAGATTTGGTTTATGAATTTTGGGATAAAACTATCTAACTTTATGATGTATAAGTCTATCCCGATGGTGAAGGTTCTCTATTTTCAAAATGGATGTTGCTTTTGATCTATGCCTTTTTTAGTAGATGATTTTGTAAGGACAAATTTCCAATCGCTGACAAAACGGTTAGAGACATAGGATAAAGTGTCAAGTTGTATCGATCTAAGCCTATGCCGAGTTTGTGTTGAAGACGTAGTGGCCCAGAATTTAAAGCTTCATCATTGCGGAGTCTAGTGCCACGTTTCACATCATCAACATGAGGATTCCATAGTCTCCAAAGGTATGAATGCACTTTTATATATGTAGGAGACTTGGAATATTTTATGGGTGTAATTTTAATCTAAAATAACATTTTATTTTTAGAAATTATTTTAGAACTTTGGATAAAAGTTTTTGGACTTAAAATTGAAAAATTGGAATTTCTGAATTTTCGTTCGAAGTGTCGTTCGAACGAGATTGACGTTCGAATGAGAATTCGAACGAATTTGCCAACGCGTCTGCCATTTGATCCCTATTTTTCGTTAGAAGTTTCGTTCTAACGACCTCATTCGAATGAGTTTTCCAATGAGTTTTTTGGCCTATTTTCCCTTTACAATTTTGTTCAAATGATGTCGTTCGAACGACCTGGGAAAGTCGTTCGAACGACTTTGGCGAGAAAGCTAAAAATCTGGCAGTTTTCTTTTTTACCCACTTTCCCACTATTTTTACCCCACTACCTTTTACCACCTTTACATAGTGAGGGAACTAGTCTTTTGAAGATAACTTTTGAGACTTTTAGAGTGAGACACATTAAGAGAAAAATTCTTCAATCAAAAGTTCATGTTTGTGTGTTTAATGTTTCATGGAATAAATTCTTAAAACACATACACCCATTGTTTTGTTTAAATCCAAGTAACCACATATATATATTTTTCTTGGAGAGTTTATTTGGCACCTGGTTTTCTCTACACCATCAAAGAAGAGAGTTTGGGTTCTTATCCACCCAAAAGGAGTTTGTTTACATGCTGCGGTGTTCCCACTCTAAGCAAGGCTTCGCGTGAGGGTGTCGGTGACTAAGAGCCCCATCGGTGGATTCCGAGACCGAGAGGAGTCCATGGTTATCTACTAGGTGAAGGTGTTTACAAGAAGGAGCGTCAAGGCTTGGACGGAGTCAAGTTGTTGGGTTAAGTCTACTGTCTTGTAATTGTAATTCCATACTTAGTGGATTTGTTAGGCCAGGGTCGTCCGAGGTTTTTCCCAATTGGGTTTTCCTCGTACATCGGCATGTAGTATGATGTGATTTGTTTTTATCTTGCAAATCACCTTAGAATGCATGCTTAGGTTTAAGTAAGATAAAATTGGGATTAATCAAACTTTTATTTAATTTGGTGCTAATTAAATTTGGGTGAATTTTAGGCTAATTTAATTCAAGTCAAGATAAGTTAATTTGATAAAATCTGGTTTGACCTAAATAGAAAATTGAATATTTATTGTTAGAAAAATTTTAGGACTTGGGTTATATTAAATATGTTTAAGTGAAAATTTATGTTGGAGTAATTTAATGTCACTTTTAGTTTTGTTTAATTTTTATTTAAAAGAAATTAAAACTTGTAGTGTGTGTAGTTCTTGAATTTCAACCATCCTATTCCGCACCTAAAGGGAATTCATAGTTAATTGAAAAGCGATTTTAATTATTTGTGGGCTTCCTACATTTTCAGATTTCATGAGTATGTGACTCTGTCATTCTTTATTTATATTTCTTATACACTTTCGATTGTGATTCGAAGTTAATTGCATTATTGGGACTGATTTCGGTGGAATATTTATGTGTTTAGTTTATGCCCAATATATGATCGGATTGCTTTCGAAGTATGTTCATTTTTCGGTTATTTTTATATTTGTATTCTCCTAATCAATTTTTGATTCTTTAGTATGTTGAATTTGATTTTCTTGGTCATAAGTGGAGAAGAAGGTGAATACTACATGTTGGTATACACAAGTCATTTGATGTTATGGTCCGTTTGTATATAGTCTTAGTTTTCATCCAAAAGAAGATATTGTTTGAATATATTGCTTGGGATCTCCCAGCTTATAACCTTGCACTATATTATATAACCTTACAAATGTATTATTTGGCGATATTGTTGTCGATTGTATTTATAACATTTTAATTGTATATTTGTGTGTTTGAAATTGTATAGGGCAATTACCAATGGACCTCCAAAACAGGAGTTCATAAGTTAGTGGGTGCTCAGTATTAGTTTTAAACTCATCCCAACATTTACGTGATGAGAGCATGTCATATCCTTGGCTCGAGGTATGCAGAATGGCATTGAGTTCGTTTAATATGGTTGACGTTTGTTCAGTATAATTTTCAAAATTGTTGTCTAAACTTTTTACTCTTTAAAAATTTGGCTTTTAACATTGTTCAGCCATTCCCTTTTATACATATTTTGTAACTTTTCATTTAACATAGTTTGTTTTTCCTTATTTTCAAGAACTTTGTTACAAAACGACATTCGGTCCTTGGTGATAGTTGTTTAAATAAAATTGCTCCAATATAAATTGGTTGTAGGATAGGGATCCACGTACATGTCATCCATTGAGTTTTGAATGAGTTTTTAAGCATCTTGATGTGAAGATGTTGTTTAAGACTAATTGAGTCACCTATTCTGACTTTAATTTTGCAAAATTGATCTCTAATGTATTATCATAAGTTGTAATGTAGATTTTACATTTTAATAGATAATAGTATATTGGTTGTGCATTTTTTTATATTCATTAACTTATTAATAGTTAATCATGCACAAATGAGTTGTTTAGAGTAACTTGCGTATTTGTATTATTGTCACAAATTGTTTAAATTAATGATGTTTGCATGAGGTCTAGAGTGAACTCTTAGTATTGTTGTTGAAGTATTTTTTTATTTCCCAAGCAGGGTGGATAGTCCTATAAACAAAGGAAATTCTAGCGGATTTTTCTAAATTGTTTACACTTATTTGTGTTGTAAAAAACTCTGTGATTTAAAATTTACACGATTCAAGACTTTGGAATTTTTTATCCGTGCCTTCAGGCACGGGCATTCCGCTAGTATATATATATAAGAGTAAAGAACTCACATTGAAAGCCTTTAAAAATGCTTTGGCCGAAAAGATAAAAAAAGGAGGAGAAGTGTCAAGACACGTTGACCAAGTTTCCAAACAGCCAAACACCCACCAATAATCAGCTTCGTGAGAATACACAAACTCAAACCAGCAAGGCATCTTGAGAATCCACAACTCAAACTAGTAAACAAACAAAAAAAAATTCGGATCTTGCACCGAACCCTAACTCAGCACGGATGATTCAAACCCAAAAAAAACTAGAATAAAAAATATAATCACTCAAGGTCTCAAAAGGGTACACAAGAATCAGTACGATGTTTTGAGACTAATCTCAGAATATATCACGGACTGAACAAGGTTTTAGAGAGAGAAACTTAGAAAAAATGTTGGCAGCAACTTGGGAAAAAAACTGAAATAAACCCTCTTATTTTCTAAACCCCGACCTCGTATATATATAGGACGGATAAGATTGAAAGGGTGGTAAATAAAAACCACAGACCCAGAAGGGTAAAACCGAACAAACCACGATCGTTGAGGGGCAATTAGGAGATTAAACCCTAATTAGGCATAAATTCTTTCCATTTATCCCCGTAATTTAGAGGCTTTTATCGCTCCACGAAGTGTAATTCAAGTGGATTTATATCATATCTTTGATATTGGCAAGTTTCTAATGAGTACGCCGAGTTTCGTGTGTTCTTCATCTATTTTGCAGGTATTCTATGTTTTAATCCAAGTTCCATACCAAAAGCTTCAAGGAAGTACAAGCAAATAAGGTTTCTGTGAAAACTGGCAAAGTCAGAACCGAATCCAAGGCAAAAACAAACCGAATCCATCATGGGAGAAGGTTCTGTAAAGGTTGAAAAGATGGAACCGAAGCGAAGCTGGCAAAAACGAATCGATCCTACACCTGTAAAACTTCCTGTAAAGGATTGAAAAGATGGAACCGAACCGAAGCAAGGAAAAAACGAATCGATCCCATGCTCAAAGAGTTTTCTACAAAAGATGGAACCGAACTGAACCCTTTACCCGGATTGGTTATGTTCTCGATTTTCCGGACTTATCCACTTGTAAAAATTGGATTTTTACTTGGTTCAAACTCTTGTATTTCGTAGATTATAAATTGTAACTCTTCCCAAACGTAGAGGGGGGATTCGAGGGTGCTTCTAATCCATTAGGGAAGCTTTGTAATCCATTTTAGAAGAGAAGAACAACAAACCCTAGTTACTTTCAAGTTGCAATTTAAGTAAAATCATTCTAACTTCTGTTTCAATTTTTGTTCTAGTTGTTTGTTCACTTATAATTTCATCTTTCTTCATCTTATTCCCGCAGTAAAAATGTTTTCTTTCATTCCAAAAGTGTTGTTTTCAAGTTTCCATATGTCCGGCTAAGTTTAAAAGGTCGGGATACATGAACTCAACCTGATGTGTTAGTTGCATGTGTATAAAATTAATCTTCTAAATTTAATGGTTTATTATGACCGTATTGCGTAACAACACATCCATTGTAGATCTTTGGATCTCGTTTGCTTCCGGGTAATCGGGATGCTTTAGAATGCAATGCGAGTGTTGTTATCACGCGTTACCGCTTTACTCGTCCTTTGATTTCGTATGGTGCGGGCTTGAACCTCATATACGTAATGCTTGGGAGTACTAAACTCTGGGTCTAATCAATCACTTAAATTTATGATTAGTTTTATACCTGCAACACACTAGGGTTGAGGGATTGTATTCCCATCCCGTTTTCTTCATCATATAGTTCATGTTTTAGTTCAATCTTCATCAGTATTTTAGGTAATTTAGAGTAATTGCATCCCATCCATTCTTTAGTTCATTAGTTAATCATTTTCAAAAATTGCATTTAGTTGTAGCAGATTCCCAAAATAAATCATCTTTCCCTTTTCCTTAGAGTCAAAGTTAGGATTCCTTCGTCTGTCCACGTCGTTAAAACTCTGTTGTCCTATTTCCCTGAGGATCGATACCCGACTTATCGAATTATTACTTGAGCGATAGGCTTGCACTTGAGCCTAGAGAGTACGGACTTCTGAGACACATTCTTAGTCGCGTTGAGTTTTTGGCGCCGTTGCCGGGGACTTATGTAGACTTAGGATTAGATCAAGTCAATCTCAAACTTAAACCAAAAATTTCCAAAAATCCAAAAACATATAAAAATTTGAAAAAGCACAAAAATATTCATCATCATCTCTCATAAGCCCGATAATGCGAAATTCTGAACTCACTCCAACTCCCCATAATACTCCAATCCGTATTCACGAAAACCCGATAGGTGAGTACAACCCTGATAGCCCTCACAGTCCTAACGCTCCACAATTATGGGTTCCACCTCCCACACCGGCACACTCAATCTTGGATAACACTCCATTTTCCCTCTTAGGACACACTTCAGAGCACGATCCGAGTATACCAAGTGAGGACACCTAGTCATTAAGAGAGAGAGAGATAATTCACAACACGGTAGCACAACCGGTGAGGAAGAGGCCTCGTACCTCCCTTTGAGAGAAATCTTATATCCCGAGTGCACTGTCACCCCAGGATGCATTATACTCCCGTATAATGCAGGGCAATTTCTTTTTAAAAATGGGATGATCCAGATGCTCCCCCACTACCATGGGATGGATTCTGAAAAGCCATATCTCCACATCAGGGAATTTGAGGATGTGTGTGAAACCCTCAACGATCAAACTTGCACACAAGAGGTGATCCGCCTAAAACTCTTCCCATTCTCTCTAAAAGATAAAGCTAAGACTTGGCTATGGTCTTTACCTCTAAGATCGATTCCATCCTGGAATGAGTTGCAATCTAAATTTCTTTAGAATTTCTTTCCTCCACATCGAACGAACTCCATCAAGGCTCAAATTCAAACTTTTCGACAATTAGAAAATGAGTCATTCGATCGATGCTATGAGCGCTTCAATGAGTTAATTACTTCATTCCCCCATCATGGATTTGATAAACTGCAACTCATTTCCTTTATCCATAATGGGCTGAACATTAACTCCAAACAACTCGTTGAAACCATGGGTAGTGGTCCATTTGTCGAATTAGACACCCACAATGCTGAGCTTCACTTGAGGTATATCACCGAGACTACCCAATCCTGGGATACATTTGACCCTAATGCTCAAAATCAAACTCGCCAAGTGACCACCACTCCATCGGCGTCCGACTTATTTCAAGTAGAGAAAAATTCTATAGTGGACGGTCGACTCGATGTGCTTGAGAGAGGAATGCGACAATTATTGGAGAAATGTACAGGAGAACCACCTAGATCCACCCCGAATACCATTAAGAGGGTATATGCTATTTGTAAGGTGGGACATTCAATAGAGGAATGCCTGACGATACACGCCTATAAAGCTATGCTTTAAGAATAAGTGAGTGGTATAGGAGGATTCAAGGGTGATTTCGGTGCACCCCACGGGAATTCTTACAACCCTTCATGGAAAAATCATCCTGGTTTTAACTATGGGCAACAAAATTCAGCAATGAATCCTAATTCACATGTTGCCCATCCTCTACCATCTCACTTCCAACAAGCACCACACATGTAAGGACATGTGCAAGCACCAACACCTCCAGGGCCAAATATCACTCCACCGCAGAGAAATCTCGAGGATATGATAACCCAATTTATCCATAACCAGAATGCAGCCAATGCTAGATATGATCGCCTGATCAACGACATAAACACGACTATTTCAAAAATTCAATCCTCGTTGAGCATCCAAGAGAAGGGCAAGTTTCCTGCCCAGGGTCAAAGACCTCCCCAAGGTCAAACTAGTGTTATCTCCACACCCCATGACCATCCGGAGCAATGCAGCGCAATTACCACTCTACGTAGTGGGAGAGTAGTTAACTTGTCACCTCCCCTATAAGACGTACCTAAAAATAAGGATATTTCGCCCGGCCCGAAAGAGGCCGAAGATGCCCCTTCGATTGAGAGTGATGAAAAAGGAAACACTAGCGGACCCAAGGTCATGGTGAAACCCCCCATCGCTGCCCCATACCCTCAACGATTGGCCCTGCACTCCAAAGAGACTTCTCGATACGATGTTTCGGATGTCCACAAGCAAGTAAAGATTAATTTACCTTTTCTCAAGACCATACAGAAAATTCTCGCATACGCTAAGTTCATTAAGGACTTAATCACGGTGAAACGCAAGCTAAAGGTAAATAAGAATGTCTTTTTGGCCCAGAATGTCAGTTCAGTTTTATCGAGTGACCTTCCGTTAAAGTATAAAGATCCGGGTGCACCCACCATTTCGTGCATCATGGGGAAGAACCGAATCGAAAGGGCGTTAATATATTTAGGAGCGAGTGTTAATATTCTACCCTATTCCATCTATAAGAAACTCGATTTGGGAGCCCTTAAGCCCACAAATATGACTCTCCAGCTCGTGGATCGCTCTGTGAAGATGCCTCGAGGAATCGTTGAGGATGTGATTGTCCAATAGACACTTTCTACTTCCCGTTGGACTTTGTTATTTGGGACGAGGAGCCCTCCATTCTCCCGAGTCATCATGTTCCCATTATCCTTGGTCGCCCATTCTTACCTACGGCTAATGCACTCATCAATACTCGGAGTGGGCGGTTGCAATTAACATTTGGGAACATGACCCTCGATACAAATATTTTTAATAATATCAAGAATGAGTGTGACGAAAGAGAATTGCAAGAGACGGATCTTTTAGGAGCAACACACAAGCATAGGCGGACCCACACTTGAGAGCCGATAGGGGTATGCCTTGTTACATCAAGTGAGAGCGAAAATTTAGAGGGCATAGGGAGAGGTTCGTATGAGTGCTTAGAGGAGAGCAAATGGCGAGACCCGATAGATACTTTTCTCCTCAACTACTACCCACCCACACCACCTAATAATTTTGAGATGGAGCAAGGAGGGAAGGATGTGGAAGTAAAGCAGGAGAGAGAGCTAGATGAGTTAAGCCTAGCAGAATTTGAGAGAGAATTCGGGCAGGTGGATGAGAGCCTTAACGACGAAGTCCAATTTCTATTGGACTCATGTAGTCATTTAGGAAAGAGCGAGTGGAAAGCTAAAATAGATGAATTCCTTCTTTGTGACCATCCACCCATACCACTAGAGGTCCCAAAAGCGATTGAGGAGAAAAGTTGTGTTTCGTCCGACTTAGAGCCTGACCCATGCGTTCCAAAAATTGAAAGAAACTTAGGAGTCCCCTCCGAGTCGGTGCACGCAGGCCATGCTTTGAGTCAACATCACAGGGACCCCTTTTCGAGTAATCACGACGAGTCTCCCGATATTTCCCTTATCTATGGGCGAGGTCCCAACTTGTTTCAATTATTAGTTTATGATATGAAGATGGGGAGACGAGGAGAGCATTGGACCCAGTTCATGGGGCTGGGTGATTTATGGAGAGAGATGAGAGGTCGTCGCACCCCCGATGCGTATGGGGTGATTTTTTTTTTTATAGTTTTGAGTCATGTATGAGAGTCAGATAGTGTCTTACTGCATTTTGATAATTTGTTTGTTTTATTTTCACGCACTTTTAATTCGCTTTGAGTTAGATTTTAGACCTTTTTGCTTGAGGACAACGCAAAAGTCTAAGTTAGGGGAGGGTGAGAAGTGCGTATTTCTAAAACTTCACAAATTTTCAAAAATGCCTAGAAATTTAAAAAAAATCAAAAAATTTAGAAAAGCCCAAAAATATTTTTTTGTTCAAAATAAATAAAAATTGGAATTAAAAATTTTCAAAAATATCATTAAAAGTCGGTTTAAAGTCTCAATTTGTAAATTCAAAATACACAAAGCCGAAATTGACCAAAGATGGAAATTGAGCGAACATAGGCGACTTAACGAATAAGTGTGGAGATTAACAACCTCGGTGAGATTCGAACCTTTTATCTTTGTGAAATTTATAAATCAACCCGATTTAATTGTTAACTCAAAGTTCTTTTCAGCGTCTAAAAAGTCGTCGAGGATCTCAATCCTTTAATTTTGATCGGTTATGGAAAATGTGTGTGATATTGCTTTGAAAAACGTGACAAAATTGATCTTTAAACTTAACTCATCTCAAAACGCATATGGTAATGCAATTAGTATTTTGGACAATGAAGTAGGCCCTCGTTTGTCACCCAAAAATATTGGCCAGAAAAAATTGTGAAAAATTATTCCTTTGTAACCCAAATTTGAGCCGAATAATTTTTCCTTTCCTTTGACAACCCGAAAAACCCAAATAGCCCGGAATTGTGAAAATGGAAAAAGTCAGAAATTATGTCCGAAAAGTGCAGAAAAAGGGGCAAGAAAAAAATAGTGATGCTCAACAAAAATAGCAATAAAAGAAAAGAGTGAAAAATAGAAAAAAACAGAAAAAGAAGAAAAAAATGAGCAAAAGCCCAAAAACGCACTAACGGACATTATAAGACAATTTTCCAATTCTGAAGTTTCCAATCACTCCAAAAATACCCAATTCACTTATAGCCCGAAAAAGTCCTAACCAAGTCTAAAATTGCGAAATTGGCTGCCGCATGGAGAGCTAAAACACGAAAAGATAATCAAAGAGATCAAACACATGTAAAAGAGGTAATGTTCCCGTTTTCAAAAACCGTATTCTGATGAAGAGATCTTTTCACCCAAAAATTTCTGTCGTTCAACTTGTATGCATGAACTTAGTTCCACTACATTTACTCTTAAAATCACGCATACCGAGAGAATAGACACATTTCGAGTGATTCGTTTGTGAGAGCATTCTGTGAGATTTTGAAATCAAAATGAATTTTCGGATAAGTAACGTAATAGTTAATCGGTAGAAATTCGTGGTTAAATTTTTGGCTTCACACACGCGCACTATGATTTGAGACTTTTGAACATGACTTGATGATGATTATTTTCTGGGAAAGTTTGAATTATACAATTTTTGCGTATTTTGAGTTTCTTTGAGTCGAATTTTGTGGGTATATTCTCTGCAAACCCTCACGAGACACAACTCGTCCTACTAGGGTAACCTAGCGGTTTAAAGGCTTGTCGAATACGTTAAATGCAATCGTGCGCCCACGAAAGAGGTATCCTATCCCATTTTCGAGTTAGACTATGCTTTGATTCTTTTACATTGCTCGGGATGATCAACGTTATAAGTTAAGGGGGTTTGATTAGGCATAAATTCTTCCCATTTATCCCCGTAATTTAGAGGCTTTTATCGCTCCACGAAGTGTAATTCAAGTGGATTTATATCATATCTTTGATATTGGCAAGTTTCTAATGAGTACGCTGAGTTTCGTGTGTTCTTCATCTATTTTGCAGGTATTCTATGTTTTAATCCGAGTTCCATACCAAAAGCTTCAAGGAAGTACAAAAAAATAAGGATTCTGTGAAAACTGGCAAAGTCAGAACCGAACCCAAGGCAAAAACAAACCGAATCCATCATGGGAGAAGGTTCAGTAAAGGCTGAAAAGATGGAACCGAACCAAAGCTGGTAAAAAGGAACCGATCCTATACCTGGAAAACTTCCTATAAAGGACTGAAAAGATGGAACTGAACCGAAGCAAGGAAAAAATGAACTGATCCCATGCTCGAAGAGTTATTTGTAAAGGCTACAAAAGATGGAACCGAATCGAACCCTTTACCCGGATCGGTTCTGTTCTCGATTTTCCAGACTTATCCACTTGTAAAAATTAGAGTTATACTTGGTTCAAACTCTTGTATTTCGTAGATTATAAATTGTAACTCTTCCCAAACGTAGAGGGGGGATTCGAGGGTGATTCTAATCCATTAGGGAGGCTTTTTAATCCATTTTAGAAGAGAAGAACAACAAACCCTAGTTACTTTAAAGTTGCAATTCAAGTAAAATCATTCTAACTTCTGTTTCAATTTTTGTTCTAGTTGTTTGTTCACTTATAATTTCATCTTTCTTCATCTTATTCCCGCAGTAAAAATGTTTTCTTTCATTCCAAAAGTGTTGTTTTCAAGTTTCCATATGTCCGGCTAGGTTTAAAAGGTCGGGATACATGAACTCAACCTGATGTGTTAGTTGCATGTGTATAAAATTAATCTTCTAAATTTAATGGTTTATTATGACTGTATTGCGTAACAACACTGCCATTGTAGATCTTTGGATCTCGTTTGCTTCCGGGTAATCGGGATGCTTTAGAATGCAATGCGAGTGTTGTTATCACGCGTTACCGCTTTACTCGTCCTTTGATTTCGTATGGTGCGGGCTTGAACCTCATATACGTAATGCTTGGGAGTACTAAAGTCTGGGTCTAATCAATCACTTAAATTTATGATTAGTTTTATACTTGCAACACACTAGGGTTGAGGGATTGTATTCCCATCCCGTTTTCTTCATCATATAGTTCATGTTTTAGTTCAATCTTCATCAGTATTTTAGGTAATTTAGAGTAATTGCATCCCATCCATTCTTTAGTTCATTAGTTAATCATTTTCAAAAATTGCATTTAGTTGTAGCAGATTCCCAAAATAAATCATCTTTCCCTTTTTCCTTAGAGTCAAAGTTAGGATTCCTTCGTCTGTCCACGTCGTTAAAACTCTGTTGTCCTATTTCCCTGAGGATCGATACCCGACTTATCGGATTATTACTTGAGCGATAGGCTTGCACTTGAGCCTAGAGAGTACGCAGTTCTGAGACACATTCTTAGTCGCATTAAACCCCCTAAGGGTACATGCGTCAAACATCACCAAAAAAGGAGGGGAAAAATAGTACACACAGAGGGGACACGCTGGACAACATTTCTATCGAACCATCACACAACAGAGATGGCATGTTGACAGACACAAGCCAGCTAGAACACATCTCAAGGAAACACACAGATAACCACAACACCACAAATGAACCAAGTTTCTACCATTTAATGTTTGGGTTAAACATTTGTAATTAAAAACTAAAAATGTTTAATTAAGAATAGTTTAATCCCCGAAAAAATTAGGAATAAAACATCAATAAAAAAATTTCGATAAAATAAAAAAATTAAATCAAGTAAGAATAAACTTAATAAAAAAAGTTGGTATATATATATATAAACAAAGTCTCAAAATTGAGACAAAAACCATGGGTAATTTCATTTGGACTCATACAAAGTAAATATTAGATTTTTTTGCATCATATGCCAAGTTGGCATTGGGATCTTAGAATTTCCACTTTTGACATAAAATTATGGGTTTCAGTCTATGGGGTTGGTATATGGCTTGGGCAGAGTTTTGGGTGATTTGAAGATGTATTTTGGATCACTGGGTTAATGTTCAAATGGGTCCTCGGGTTAATTTCATGGGAAGATAAGCTTAGTTGTCATTAGACATAACATAAACACATGTTAAACGATTGGAGAAACCCTATAAAACTTGATGTAAGAGGCACAAAGAGTTGGAAGAATAATTGAGAGGTTTTGGGGATTGATTCCTCAATCAATCCATATGCAACTTTACGTAGTCTAAGAATTGAACTGAGATTGTGTTATGATAGTAGTTATCCATTAGATTCTAGGTTACACATTTACATATATGATGTTAATTTTCTTCAATTCAATTTGAGAAATCCTTTTAATGGTGATCTTAACCCATAATATTTGTAAATGAACTAATCTTAATTGATTAAAAAACATATGAATTGAGTTTGTAATCTTATCTATATTAGTATCCTTTGAATCATTTTAATTAATAAAGTAAAATCCCCTTATTTTAATTCAAAATTTCATCCAAATTTGAGATATTTTGGGTAGAACATGAAACTAGGGTTCTAAGTTATATAAATGTAAAATTGACTCTCAGATGTGGTTTGATTTACCTAGAGTTGGTTTATTTATGTTAGTATTCTTGTTATATGCCTTATACTTGAAGGAGAATGGGATTTAGGCTCGTTAGAGGCTATAAAAATAGATTTTGGGTTATTAATGGCCATTCTTGTCACTTGGAGAAGATGAACTCAGTGTCGAACTCGTTTGAACGAAATTTGTACTCTCATTTGAATGACTTTTAGTGTTGCTTGAATGATATCCGACCCATGGAATTGTAAATACCTGAATTACAAAATATGTTGGCATTGGTTTTGTGATTTTTGAATTTTTTATGAATGTTTTATGAATATCTTACAAATACTGCGCAAGGCTAAAATCCTGGGTTGGTATTTTAGGTTTGGACTTTATATTGTGTTCGTTTGGTTATGGTTTGAATTGAGGAGTTGTTTGAGGGATGTAATCAATTGAGATGAGTTAATAATATATTTGGAATAATTATGTAAGTAATATTTTAGGGTCTTGGGAGTTCGGGCTAGGGTTAGAAATAATTTATTATAGTTAACGTGAGTATTAACTAATAATATAAAAAGACTTTTTGTGTAACCCATTTATGTAGGGTTGCATGAATATGTTTAAACTCGGTTGCAAAGGTTTATGCTTCTTTGTGTGTTTTATGTGATACAAAACACAATTGTGTGCCCATAGGATACGTACTAGGGGATGTAAGGACATATTTTATAAGTCCTGTTTACATTAGAGTATGCCGTATACCGCTACAACCGTTGAAGAATTATTCAAAATCATTCAAGCATCAAGACGGATCCGAATATCAAAGTTCTTCATCAAAGAACCCTCCGAAAGATAAATTTGGTAAAGGTTGTGTTTTTATTCCTTTACATTTCACTTAGAGTATTGGGATTATTTTTCATAAAATATTTTCTAGGTGTTGGAGCGGAGTCTTTAAATGTTTTTCTTTTAAAAATATTTTTTTGGAGTTTTTGAGGTAGTGCATTTAACGAGAAAATGAAAAAGAAATAATATTGGATTTTACAGTTCTTGTTTGAACGACACCATATGTCGTTCAAATGACATGTCATGTCGTACGAAGTGCTGATGTCGTTCAAACGACACTGAATCTCTTTCAAACGACATGTTATCTCGTTTGAGCGACCTGCCGCCTTAAGTCTTGTATTTAAAGGACTCTTCAACTCCATTTTTCAAAAGAAGTCTTTATCATTTTTCATTCTGCAAACACTGCGAAATCAACAGAATACTTTTGGCTTCTTCTTTGTTTTTCAATTCACAAAAAATCCCATATGCTGTGGTGAATTGTTTTGGAACCCAAGAGCATACATCTTGTTCAAGTTTGCTCTTGTAGGGAGGGTAACCTACTGCTGATCTAGGTACCACTTGAAGGAGCAACTGGGCTGATTGACTGCGTGTCATTAGGGAGTGCTGCAGTATTCGTGGCCTGAAGATAGGACTGCGATTCTTATGGTATGACTGCGTGTGAACCACTACTGACGACACCGACTGACACCTGCGGGTATTCGGTTGTCAAAATCTGTTTCATTGTAATCCTTGTAAGTTGCTACTTATAATTATAGTGAAATAAAAGGTTTTGTCCTTCGGGGATTTTTCGTGATATTGGTTTCCTTTGCATGCTTCTTGATTTTATGTTATCAAATCATCTAGTTGCATGTGTTAGGATTTAACTAAAATTTGTTTTAATTAAAATTGGATTTATTTGAGACGTCACATTATTCCGTTGTAGCACACTTCTTACAAATTGGTATCAGAGCGGGTTATGCTAATTTATTGCATTTGATCTTGGTCTTTCGAAAAATTGTGTTTGATCCTGTTTTTATTTAAAATGTCATTTGGTGTTCTTGATGATTTTTATGTCAACTTTTTGAAAAATCTAATTAGAAAACTCACACAAACTCTTGTTTTATATCTTCCGTTGAAAACAATTCTGAGAGGTGTTCAAGTGGTGAGGGTGTTGGTCACACGATAGATGAGTGTCCCACAAATTTAAGGAAGCAATTGAAAAAACCGACATCTCGTATTTCTACCCTTAGTGATAGTGATTCAAAAGAATAAGTTTTTTATGCTTTAAGTCGAGAGCTTCCCACCCGTGTGATTAGTGATGATAGTGAGGGTGATGAGAGTGAGGATGGAAGTTTAGATGAGCGTAACTTGCAAACAACTTTCAATGAACTTTATGATGAAGCTTTGAAAATAAAGAAAAAAAAATTGAAATTGAAAGCTAATTGAAAGAGCATGCCTTAAAAAATGATAATGATGTTTTAGTTGAAGAACTTAGGGCTCGTGAGAAAATGTTGAAAGAGAATCTAGGATATATCGAGGGAGAGAGAGATAGTCTTCGAGGGGTGATGGAGGCTATGAAAAAGGAAATTTTAGAGTTTGAGGATTCTAGACGTTTACTCGAGTTGAGGATAGATGATATTGAGAAGAGTTTGAGAGAATCAAGCAAGGTAAAATTTGATTTGGAGTCTCGGTCAGAAAAGCTAGATAAAATTTTAGGTATTGTCCAAATTAAGGAGGATAGGGGTGGTATAGGCTTCGATGAGAGTGTCGCACCCATTCCAAAAATCCGACCCCACACGTGTGAGAGAGCCTCCTAGGGTTGTTAGGAAAGAGGCACCTAGGGTTGATAAAAGAGAGACACCGAGGGCTGTCAAGCAAGAGACACCTAGGCACATCATGCGAGAGGCACCTAGGAATTTGAGGAGAGCGCCACCTAGTAATTTGAGGAGAGGACCACCTTTAGGTAACATTCACCGCCCGATTTACACTTGCATAGATTGCGGTAAGCAATGTCATCTTAGGCGTTTATGTTACAAGCTTTTAAAAGGACTTAGGAAGGATAATAAAGGAATAAATTTGATTCCTCAAACCCCCACATGTGATTATAAATCTATTTTGGTTAGGAAATCGGATTTAGAGGCTAATGGTCTAATTATTCACGAATCTCGTTTGCTAGCACGTGATTCACTCCATGTGAGGTCATTTGGTTCATTGTGTTGGTTATTTGTCATATGCTAATTGTGCACCATGATATAGTCTTACTAGTACTCAAGTTTTAGTAGATTACATTGTTTTATTAGTTTAGCTACTGTTTTTTCACTATTTTGGATCTATCAGCACCTTCCAGGTACTTTTTTCTGAATTTTTTTTCACTGGACAACACTGTTTAACATTCTGGGGAATCTATGAAAATTGATTTTCTCGTTCAAACATGATAGGTTTCCGTTCCAGCGATTTCTGATCTCACGCGAAGTCTTCTCGCGAGATGCTATGTCATTTGAACGACAGGCGGTCTCGTTCGAAATACCAGGTTGACTTTGACCATTTTGCTTGCACCACCCTATGTTCACTGGATACATTATTTGGTATTGTTGGGTTGCTTCTGATAGTTTATATGCAGTCATTCTTAGAATTCATGCTTAATTGTTTATACTGCATTGTTTGTTTAATCACACCTGCTTAGATTGATGGTTCTTTGTGTGATTTACTATTTGCTAGAATAGGATGATGCTCATGATGATATTATGCCTATTGCTAGTGTGTACCATGTTTGTATTTATGGTTTTTAGTTTTTGAAAAAATTTGGAAAAATACAAAAAGATTTTATTTTGATAAAATTTTTGAAAAAGGCAAAAAGAGTTTTGTATATTATTTTACACCGTATATGAATGGACACTTCGGATGACCGAGTCACAATTTCATTTCATTAAACCCTAAACCCTAAACCATTTCAATATAAAATGTGTGATGTACATATAAATTGGTTGTTGTTCATTATAAGGACAAAAAATATAATTAAAAAATTTCATCATGTTAAAAAATTCAAGGTATGAAAATATTCATTACGTGAAAAAAGTAGTACAATAAAATGAAGAGCAACAACCATTTTCATATAATTTCATTTTTTAATACAATACAACCATTATATTGTTTGAATATCAATACACACAAACACTGAATACACACATAACGTACACACACACACACCCATGTTGAATACACACACTGAGCACATACATACATATACGCACACACTAAATACACACATATACACAGAGAGTACCCCACATATACACACACGCACACACATAATAAATGAAATAACATGGAAGAAATACCTTGTGTGGAGGGGGAGAGAGAGAGAGATAGAGAGAGAGAGAGGGTTTCGCCCGAGGGATATGGTTTTAATGAGAGATGGAGAGTTTTATGATATTTTAGGACACGAACAAAACAAAATGGAGGGTTATGGCTTAATTAATACCTTAAAAGACCAGTACGGTGACCATTTAAAAATAGGTCTAGGGGTCACGGTCTATAACCATGACCAACTTTATGACCAAAATAAAGGGATTTTTTGCGCTAAAATAACTAGATCATCCGTGGGCCACATGTCATGACTGTGATCATCAGTGTGAATAAAATCGCGGAACTTTTGGTACCATATTGGGTTGTGGGGGTTCACAATTAGTGATCGCGACCCTATGGGACATGGATTTAGACCATGACAAGACCCTTAATAAAGTCACCCTAAACCATGGTCACTTATTTGGTTACGATAAATACGTAGGGGTCGCGGGTGGAGACCGTGACCCTATGCGTCATATAATCATTAATGGATGATGTCGACTATGTAGTGAGAGACTAATAGAGGGTGTTTGATCTATCAAGGCCAAATTTAACGAAATAAATGGCAAATTGTTTATTTTATGTATCAATATCATTATATAACTCCTCATACTTTTGGGAGTACATGCTTATAGACTCACCTTTTTTCCTTATGAGTGGGAGTAGGGAGTAAACCTCATTCAGTGTCTGACTAATGGTGATAAAATGAGCCACATACTCCTTTAGCAATTCCAGGAGTGAGGAGATTGATTTAGCCGTTAGATTCTTAAACCACCTAAGGAAGATTTCACTTAGAGTAGATGGGAAAATGTGACACATTAAGTTATCATAGTACTTCCAAAAAGACATGGATTACTGGTGCGTGATATAATGGTCTAGATTGGTCTTACCATTATATATGGTGATCTTTGGAATGGATAACTTCTTTAGTGGATTTTAATGATTTTATATTTATAGTGATGGGATACATTGATCCGTGACCCAAATCCCTTCGGGAAAGACCTTTTGTCCTTCGTGACTGGTTAAGATTCAAGCATCCCTCTAACTATATATTGATAAATTCAGGTAAATTATCATGAGCGAAACAATTCCTAAGGATTACGATTGGGAACAACTATTTTTATGACTTAATACTGTTGGAAATTAAGGATGATTGGAACATAGCTCTCTCTAAATCTAGAGGCCTTGCCATTATGGTTAGTCTGAGGGATTTTGTAAGATTGAATTCTCATTATTTTATGTCATTCGAGTTGGGAGAGTTAAACCCACGTCCTTCATATTTCTCGATTAACTGCCTTTTCAATCAACAAATCTTATTTTCTCTTTTATTCAAAATCTCCCCATAAAGGTAGACTAAACATGATGTTGCAATCCTAATAAGGTGTTCGTTGATTGAGTGTCATATCGACGACTTGTGATGATACAAGCATTATGATCTGGATTCACCCTTGGTATAGGTATTACACACATGTAACATAATAGTGTAGTTAGCCAGTAATTTAACAGAATAAATTTGAGAAATGGAGATAAAGACAAGTGTTTAAGTGGTTCAGACATTGGCCTAAGTTTGTTGTGCAAAGTATGAGTGTGTTTCACTATATTCAGGCATAAATAGAAATTGGAGACATAATGCAATCTCTCTCTCTTTAAAACTATTTTTGTAGGGTAACAATAGGGTATGTATAAATCGATCCCAATGAAGAAGAAAAAGTATGGCTTTATAGGCTAAGTGGTGCGCAATGTCACCCCCAACACGTGTTCCATGACCAACTGAGGTAGAGGTCCTATGAGAGAGTACCATATGTTTATTCTAGTGGTGAGGTAATCACGATGAAAATACTATCACATAGGTTATTAATCCCCGGTAGCAATTTTATGTGGACATGACTGAAATACCGCTGTCAAGCGTTCTATGCTTGGATGAACATAGTTATATGAAGTATTATCTGAGGCATTACCAGATGTTTCATCTCTTCCGAGAGTCTATATGATGACCAATTCCTTGTTAAAAGCCGAGATGAGATAGGGTGGTCATTTGTACCTGACACACCTCTCCCATACGTTCGAGTTTGATGGAATATAACACGAGTGTAGTATGAGGCATACACTCTTCCACTAGTATGAGTGAGGTTGGTATCCCTTGTGAGATGAGGCTATAGTGTCTTATTAGTTACCAGAATTTATATCAGGTATAGTTGATAAGGTTAGTCTTGCATGTGGGATGAGATTGTAGTGTTTGATTGGATACCAATGTTCCATATGGGCGAGACTATACTTATGTCTTGTCTTTTCTCATGAATATCCCTTGGGCCATGATTCTAGAGGCTTATGTTTCTATTAGCTTTCAGTTGTATCCAGGGGATGCAATTATTATATCTTCAGACGTAAGGGTCATATAACCCTCACATGCCCTTGAGTCATCTCTATTATGGGAGGCTTGCTAGTTGTCTGTCATCTCTTGGATGTGCAGGGCTTGCGTGATTCGTAGAGATTGAGTGGACTATTCAAGGTGCATTTATCCCATGTGTGTAACCCTTCATGCCGTCCCATGTCTTGGTATTCGTGCCACCTCATTACCATATTTTTTTAGATTGAAAACTTTTTTAGGTGCGATTTTCTCTTTTTTATCACTTCTATCAAAGGCAAAGACCATAGAAATAAACCATCTTTATCTCTTTAGAACTTTGTCTCTTCTTCAACCTCCGACTACCTTGTCTGGAATTTCCAATAATTTTTAGTTGCCTTATTCATCCTAGTAACTATGAATCACACCCCCTCATATTTTCATTGATTCTTGTTTTCGTTCCTATCGGTTTAGTTTTTTTTGAAGAATTTATCGAATTTACACCTCTTTCTATGGTGGTGATTCTATGGATTTTTGGACTTGTGCTATCTTTTGGTGGTGGTTGTGTATATTTGGAGGAAATTTATTACTTTTGTGCAGGGGGGGGGGGAGGTTAGTCACTTTTTTTGCCGGCACAAGGTTTTTAATTCAACAGAATATTCTTGCTCCCAAATGGTTCACTTTTCTTTTTGGTCTTTCATAACCTATAAACCTTTTAAGTAACTTTTATGAATGGATTGTAATATGCACAACTCTTAGCTTGAGATGTGTTTCCTTTACAATTATATTCGTCAAGAAAAGGAAGAGGTTGAGGATCAATTTATCTAAGATACGTCTAATCAAGAGAGAGTCTCTCTGACACCTTTGAGTCCAACACCTTTTGCGGTAGTACAACCTACCTTGTGTTTGACCAACTTTCCTCTCTAAGACATTTCACTTGAAGTTAATTCTCCAAGTTTTATTATCATTAGTAGTGATAGCATCTAGTCCTCTAAGGGTTATATCCCATCTCAGTGTTTAAACCCTATAGTTAGAACTGCGAATCTCTACTCATTTTAAAAACTCATGAGAATGACTATTGCTTGTCCTGGCATGGTAAGGACTGATAATTTTACTGAATCAAATAGCAAAGGTCATCCTAGCACCTTATCTCATCAGTATGGGGATCCCGAGCCCCTCACTTAAGATAGCTCTAATGACAATACTGGAGATAACATTCCACCCATATGATGCCAAATCCTTTAACTTCAATGTTTGAGTCAGCTTATCGGTCAATACCAACACGGTAAACTGCTTACGACTGAAGCCGATAAGGAAAAAGTTTTTAAGGTTTACACAAGTGTTACCTCGTCTTATTAGAGTGATGTCTAAGAGACTGATCTCACTATTTTATGACATTTATATGGCATTGACCCCACAATAAATATGAGAGTTACGGCCGAGGACAAGAGGGCCTATGATATTAGGAATGGTGAAGAGATTTCCTTATATGAACAAATCTTTATAGTTGGCTTTCGGTTTCCACTCAGGTTGAGAATTAGAGAAATTATTTCTTCTATTAGTGTTGCTCTAACCTAATTAGCCCCCAATTCTTAGAGAATTATTATGGGGTCAGTTATCCTTTAGAGGCATCACTACGAGGAAGATTTACCCCCATACGTCTTTCGAGCATGTTAGTCAACCATTATAACTAAATTCAACCCTTTACATTATCATTTGTTTCTCACAAACCAAAATGAAAACTTTTCCACATTAATTATAATTATAATCACGACTAAAAGCCTCAGTATGTCTTTATCTTGATCTTGTAGGATTTTGGTGACAATGATTCACTGATTCGTAGGGAGGTTAAGTGCCCAAAAGTGGGACATGATCAAAATTTCAACTAAGGTTGACCCTTTATTGAGTATTGAAAACAAAGAGATGTTGACCAAGTGAGAGGAATTGATGGTATTATAATATTTGAGGAGATAATTAAGCCTTATGTCCTCCGACTAGTGGGAATGGGATCATTCCGATTAGAGTCTCTTTGTAAGATTATTTGTTTCTAAAAATTTTAATAAATTTTCTTATCGTCTCATTCATTAGCCGATAGTGATAGCTTTTGATCTTTTTCATTTTTCATATTATCGTGAGACTACACCTAATCATATCTAGGAAATATAAGCTCCTATGATAAGAAATATTCCGTCCAAGCTAAAGGGAAAGACCACTGTCCAGCCAAAAGTCCCCACCATGTTTAAATCTACAATTGTAGTCCAAAATGTTGATGAACTAAGAAACATAAAAGAGGATACTAGGTCTGGTGTTGTCTCCCAAAAGCAAAATAAATATAAACCTTTGAGATGACCCACTTTTCCTAGCGTCCCAATTTCTAATGATGCATCGATGGGCACATGTCTCTCTTAGCTCTGCCTGAATCTCGAGTCTCTTATTAGGAATCAATAAAAAGCCCAAGATGTCATATCTTCAGTGATTCCACCCCATGACAATAGTTTCTTTGATGCTAAAAGTATCACTAGAGTTTCTAGCGTTTCTCTACACAGGGTTACTCAAGTAATAATTTTATTTCATAATTTTTATGAAGTGTTATTTCATCAGGTACTGAATTTTATCTCTTACTCCTAACTTATTTTAGTCTATCATTACTCTCCAGTAGCTTCACCTATGGGTTGTGGATAATGAGCCTAAGATCAAGTTAGCCGAACAAACCAAGCAGAAGATGATTGGTATGCAAAAAAAGATGGATGATCGAAAGGCATCTCATGAAGATAAGATGATCAAACTCTAAGACCGATACATGAATCGCATTGATTTATTGAGGGACAAACTCAAGGAATCCTTGAAATAGTGTGCTGAGGCACATAAGGATCTTCTGAAAACCAGCTGCAAAGATAGTGGGAATTCTTTTATAAGGAGTGTGGGAATTTTTTTATTGATAACATAAAATACATGGATAAGTTGTCTAAGACAAAGTGTAGGCAAGTGCTCACTTTATTTACTAATCTCATCACCAAATATCTTGAGGTGGTCGACACCCTTAATTCCATGTGTTTCTCTAATCCCGAGACCATCACCGCTCTAGAGGAGATCTAAGCTTAGGGTGTTAATAAGGATACTATTGATGTTGATGATGGTATTGATAAGACAACTCATATAGTTCAAGATGAGACTCAAGTTGGTAACTTGGATTCCACTAGTGCTTAGGAGGAGTCGACCATTCTCGAAGTTACCACTACTGGTGACCTCGCAATTAATACTTGACTTTATCTAATTCTGATATCTGGGTGATTTCCTCTGGTCTCTGATGCCCAAATTTTTACTTGTTAGCAGCAATATCATCCCACTTTTTTTTTTTATTTTAACATTGTTACTATATTTCACAGAATATCATCATCATGTCTATTTACCTGTGAAGTTTTTGCTTTTTTATTCACCATAAGGCAATGAAGTTTTATTTTGACCATGAGATAATGATGTTAAGTTTCCCACTGCTCAAGGGTTATGTGAGATAATGCCTAGGAAATGATACTGCAAGTATTCTCATACAATTGAGTGAGCGATTTTATTTTATTTTCACCATAAAATAATGATGTTAAGTCTGACCCCAATAATTATGATTTTTAAGTCTCACCATAAAAATAATGAAGTTAAATTTCTTACCTCTTAGGGTTTAAATGAGACATACCTAGGAGATAAGACTCCAAGTGTTCATGTATCATGAGGAGAAATTTCATTTTATGTTCATAATAAAATAATTATGTTAAGTCTTACCATAAGGATTGTGATGTTTAAGTCTCATTGTAAAAATAATGTTGTTAAGTTTTCGACCTCTTAGGGTTTATGTTGACATGCCTAGGTGATGAGACTCCCAGTGTTCTCACACCACGAAGGGAGATTTAATTTTTTTTCACCAAAAAATGACAATGTTAAGTTTCCCACCTCTCAGGGTGTATTGAGACATGCCTGGGAGGTGAGACTCCCAGTGTTCTCATACCACTGAGAGAATGATTTAATTTTACTTTCATAATAAGATAATGATATTGAGTTGCACCATAAGAACAATGCTGCTAAGTTTTTTACCTCCTACAGTTTATATGAGATATGGCTAGGGGTGGAACTCCAAGTATTCTCGTACCATTGAGAGAGAGATCTCATTTTATTTTCACCATAAAATAATAATGTTAAGTTTTCCACCTCCTAGGGTTTATACTAAGACATGCCTAGGAGACGAGTCTCCCAGTGTTCTCGTGCCGTCGAGCAAGGAATTTACTTCTATATTTACCATAAGATAATGATGTTAAGTTTAACTATAAGAATAATGAGATTATGTTTCCCATCGCTTAGGGTTTAAATGATACATATTTAGGATAAGAGACTCCTAGTGTTCTCGTACCGTCGAGAGAGAAACTGCATGTGTATGAGATAAATAAAAATAAGTTTGCACGATATGAGACAACCCTTCATTTCATTAATATTTGTCATAACATTTTATTGCATTAACAAAAATGCTCTTAGGCTATTACACAATTTTTCCAATGTTAATATTTTTCAAATGATTCGCATTCCATGGGTTTGGGAATGATTCTCCTCCTAAATTTTTTAGATGATAGGTACCGAGAAATACTTTCTCTATGATTTTTTATGGTCCATGCCAATTTGGATGAAGTTTATTACCTTTATGGATGAACTTATTCATCACGATATCACCAATTTAATTGGATGAACTTTGATTCTCTTGCTATAAAACTTTATGGATCTCTATTGGTAGGCCTATTATCATATGACTGCATTTTATTGGCATTTTTTAGTGAGGTCTAAATCAAGTTATCCTTATTCCAAGTTTAACTACGGTCCATACGTCCAGACTCTGTGACTAAGAAACTCAATTTTTGTTGGAACAACTGCTTCTTAGCCATATGCCATCATAAAATGCATCTTCCATATCGACGTCCTCTTAGTGGTACGATATGACCTTAGTACACTGTGCAGTTCTGCAACCAACTTTCCTTTGGAATCCTCCAATTTCTTGTTTATCCCATCCATTAATCTCATGTTTGTCACCTCTGTTTTCCCATCTTCCTAGGGTTGGCAAGGTGCTCAAAATAATTTCTTTATGCGAACGCTATTGTACTAGGTCACTAGAGATTTATTCTTGAATTTATTTCCATTATCTAATATCAGAGTATTTGGGAATCCATATCGGTAGATGATATTTCTATAAATAAATATAAAGAATTTTTGCTTCAGGATAATTACAATGTCCCCTTCCTCTAATCTTTTCAAAAAATGATCAATCACGATGATAAGGAAACAAAAGTTCCCTTTATCTCTCGGTAATGGACCTGCCAGGTCGATTCCCCTCATTGCAAAGGGCCATGGAGAAAAGATGGGAGAGAACAGTTGATGAGATTGACGAGCTATGTTTTTAAAATTCTGACACTTATCGCACTTAAGAACATACTCAACTGCATCCTCAGTTATATTTGTATAATAGTATCCTTGAATTACAATTCTGTTTGACAATTACCTTCCTAAGATATGGAAAATCTATTTTCGTTAACATTATTGAGAACGTAACTTACCCCTATAGAATGCCCATACCATAATAATGGGATCAAATAACCACTTTTCCACAAAATATTCCATATAATTGAGAATTTAGCAGCACAATAACACACATTTCTTCTTTTGACAACATGGCCCCAATATTGGGTCGATCAAAGATGGCCCCAAGTTCAAGGTAAACATTATGTGTTGTCATCTTCTTTTTAATTGATGCTTAGTTCTAGTTGAATTTTGACTGGACCCGTTCCTCAAATCTCGGATAATGTTTCTGAAGAAATCCTTTAAATAACAACCTCTCTTCATTTCTAAATTTGCAGAATCCTTTTTCACTTTCACTCCTTGGAAAGTTGCAAGTTTTTTGCCATTTTTTCATCTTTTTCCTTATAGATTCCTATAACATAGTTTACTACCATTTGTGAATTACTTTGGTTGAGAAGTTGGCTGACACCTCGTGCCTTTGCGAGCACAAGTCCCATTAACAAGGGTTTATACTCGACCTCATTTTTAGTCACTTTGAAATTGAACCTCAATACATATTCGATATTTGTCTCATATAGGGCTGACAAAATTACCCCAGCCCCATAAGATGCACCCGTAGACAGACGAGTGAATCCTAAATCTGACTTTAAAGAAAAGGAAAAGATGATATGATTGGTGGGAAAACTACAACTATTCGCAACTTCGCAACAATTGATTAATGAACTAAATTACTAATGAAGATTAAACTGAAACTTGGATTATACGGTGAAGAAAAACAGGACAGAAATGCAGTCCCTCGACTTTAGTGTATTGTAGGTATGAAACTAATCATACATTCGAATGATTCATTTGTCCCAGACTTTAGTACTCTCAACCATTACGTATATAAGGTTCAAGCCCGCATCATAAGAAATCAAAAGACGAGTAAAGCGGTAATGCGCAATAGTAACATTCGCATTGCATCCTAAAGCATCCCGGTTACTCGGAAGAAAACGGGATCAAAAGGTTTACAATGTTTATGTTACTACGCAATACGAACACAATATATCATTAAAATTCAGGGGATTAATTTCATACACATACAACTAACACATTAAATCGAGTTCGTGCATCCCAACCTTTATGAATTTAGCCGGACATGTTGATTTTAACTATGCAAAGAATAATTATGTTACATGTGAAATAACTCATGGTGAAACTACTTTGAAGCATGTAAACAAGTGTTGTCAACTCAGAATTTTATCTAAATTAAGTAAGAGTATTAATCATGCAAGAACAATCATAAGAAGAATGAAACTTGGATTAGAACTTGAAACAAACTCGGAAATGAATCGGTCTGATACAGAATAAATTCTAGCTATTTTATGTAGTCTTGTACTTCTTTTCTCTCTACAAAAACTCTCTATAATTCTACGGAAATTATCTACAAACTATTTAGATGAGAACCTTTGTATAAGAGGAACTCCACAACCCTAAAACCCTCCAGAACTACCCTTTTAAGAGCCTAACTTCGGAATGCAATACACCATAAATGAGTTGTATCCCACATAAACTTGTTGAACCACTCGGATAAATGAACTATTTCTGCCATCAGGGGACCCGAACCGGTTTGAGGTACAAACAAACCGGTTCACCCCTCAAACCGGTTCAACTTGGGTTTGAGGAAATTCACTGGTTTAAGGTGCAATTCTTTGATTTTCAACACTTAGAAATTTTACATGTTTTTGTCTTGTCTTCTTGGATTTTCCATCAACTTCAAATGATCATAACTCCTTCACCGTAGCTCAGATTTGAGTACCGTTTCTTCCAGTATTCTAGTTGTTCTGAGATCTTCAACTTTCCAGTTGGCTTTGTCTCTGGTATCTAGCTACAAAATTACCAAAATTCCCTTAAACTTGCCTTCCTAGCCTTTCTTTTACTGTTTTGATTTCTCTTTTGTATCTTTTGCGTCAGTAACATGTTAAAACACATAGAAGAGACACAAAACACGAAATACTTGCCTACGAAGGTTAATAGAAATAATGTGAGTTAAATCCATATCAATTTCATTTCTCGGGCTCACAAATGTACCGAAATTAGGGGAATAAATATACAATATTTATGCCCAATCAAATCCCCCTAACTTAGAACTTTGCCCGTCCCGGGCAATGTAAAAGATAAAAAAAAGAGGTTACAAATCTTCTAAACATATTATTGGGGTATAATACCTTTTTCGCGGGCGAGCGATTGCATTTAGCGTATGCAACAAGCCTTTAAACCCCTAGGTTACCCTAGTAGGACGAATGCCTCTTGAGGGTTTGCAGTGAATATACCCACAAAATTCGACTCAAAGAAACTTCAAAATATGCAAAAAGTTGTATAATTCAATCTTTTCCGAAAAAATAATCATTATAAGTTCATGTTCAAGAATCTCAAATTATAGTGTGTGTGCTAAGCCAAAAATCGAACCGCTAACCGATTGATCATTACGTTACTTTCCAATAATTCATTTTGATTCAAATGCTCACGGGATGCTCTCACAAACGAATCACTCGGAATGTGGTTATTCTCTCGGTGTGCGTGATTTATAAGTAGTAAGTATAATGGACGCAAAGTCACGCACACAATTTGAAAGAAGGAAATATATGGTGAATAGATCTCATCAACTGAATACGGTTTGAAAAACAGGAACATTGCCTCTTATACATACGTTTTATCTCCTTTATTATCTTTTTGTGTTTTAGCTCTCCACGCGGTAACCAATTTCGGAATTTTTTACTCGATTAGGACTTTTACGGGTTGAAGGTGTATTGGGTGATATTGGAAAAGGTTAATAATTTCGAAATTGGAAAATTTTGCTATGATGTCCATTAGTGCTTTTTTTTCGGGCTTTTTCTCATTTTCTTCATATTCACACTTTTCTTTTCTTTCTTTTGTCGTGCATTTCCATTCTTTTTCTGGCCCTTTTTGTTGCACTTGTTTGGACTTAAATTCTGAATTTTTCCATTTTTTCACAATTTAGGTCTTTTTGGGTTTTTCGGGTTGTCAAACGAAAGGGAAGACTTTTATTTGGCTCAAAATGGGTTACAAAAGGGATGATTTTACACAATTTTTTTTATGGCTAATATTTTTGGGTGACAAACGATGGCCTACTTCATTGTCCAAAATACTAATTGCGTTACCATATGCATTTCAAGATGAATTTAATTTAGAGATTTTTTTTTCGGCGCATTTTTCAAGGCAATATTATACACGTTTCTCAAAATCGATCAAAGTGAAAGACTTGAGATCTTTGACAACTTACTAGGCGCTAAAAATAACTTTGAGTTAACAATTAACTCGAATTGATTTATAAATTTCACAAAAATGACAAGCTCAAATCTCACCGGGTTTGTTAATCTCCACACTTATTCATTAAGTCGTCAAATTTCGCACAATTTCCATCATTGGTTGATTTCGGCTTTGTGTATTGTGTATTTTTACAACTTGAGACTTTAAACTGAATTTTAATGATATTTTCAAAAAGATTTGAATTTGAAATTTTATTTATTTTGAAGAAAAATATTTTTAACTTTTTTAGAATTTTATTTGGGCATTTTTAGAAAATTTGTGAAGTTTTAGAAAATCTCACTTGTGACCCCCCCTAACTTAGACTTTTGCATTGTCCTCAAGCAACAAGGACTAAAATCTAACTCAATGAGAATTAAAAGTGCGTAGAAATAAAACAACAAATTAATACAAAATGCATGATTGTATTATAACAACTAAGAAGAATGTGTTACATAAGAGACTAAGAACCATACAATGATTGTGAACCACCTACAACAACACAACACAACACCAAGTAGTATAAACAACCATACAAGAACAGTCACGGGCTATGATGGGGAGGCTGATTTGAGGTTCCGGAAGCATGCAGATCATAAGGATCATAGAAGAAGGATAGTGGGGGACCACCAAAGTTGAGCTCATACATGTGTGCTTGAAGCTGGTGCATCATACTTGTATCTCTCCTATATGCCACTTGATCCCGGTGATAGGTGGATTGATCTTGATTATATTAGGTGATGAACCCGTCAAGACGGAATTCCACCGCCGAAAGGCGCCTATCAAAGTTTGCTCTCGGAGGTTCGAAATCAGAATAATCCTCATCATCCTCATATTCATATTCATCTTCTTCTCCTTCTCCTTCTCCGACATCCATCATGGGATCATCATATCCTCCATCCCCCACATCCTCATCGAGTATGGGTCGGTCGGGGTGAGCAACGCGCATTTGGTGCTCACTCCGAGTGGTGGAAGTAGCACCAATTGGGCGGGGGAGGCGAATATGATGCCCCGGGTCTTCTGTCCCGGCATCGATCAAGAGCTCCGTAATGAGGTGAGCATAAGGGAGCGCATTTTACCCCCACTCGTCATATGCAGCATTGACGATATCAGCGTAGAAGAGCTGGGCTAAATTAATTGTGCTTTCGGGGTCAAGAAAGTGATATAGGAAGTTGGCGTGGCATAATCGGAACACCGAATCATTGGTGGTTTGGTGGATTGCTCCACAAGCAATTAGGTGCTTGAAATGCACCGTATCCGATAGTTTTCCTACGTGAAAAGAATCCCTCACCCATTCCTCCCCCAGTGCCATTCGAGTAATGCAGTCTTCTTTGGTGCGGGGAGCACCATTTGTAGGATATTGGAAAGGCATCGGGAGGACAACCCCTTTGGCACGCATTTTTCGTGCAATGATGTTAGCCGAGAAAGGAATTTGAAGGCCGTCAATGTAAGCCTCGTGTAGTGTGGAGGACTTTCGGAATAGTGTTGCATAGAAGTAGCGGATGGCGGTTTCAAACACATGATTTCTCGTAGGAGCGAGAAAGGAGCACCATCCCCGGCGGTCGAATAGTGCGGCGACATCGCCAGGAAGTTGTTCCCAAATAACAAAAATCTCAATGTGGATTGGGCGCGTAGAGAAGTATTGTTTGGCACAAAGGCGCTCTTGGATGCTTCGAAACACCCCCTTACCCTCGTCATCGAGTACGGCGGTGGCATGATATTTTTTTGGCCGGAAATTGGTTTGGCGAGGACGCATCATGATGAGAGAAACAGATAAGTAGAGAGAGATATTTAGTGTGGAGGAGAGGAAGAGTGAATTTTTGGTGTGAGAATGGATGGGGGTTAGGGGGTGAATTTATAGGTGTGAGAGAAGGGTTTTTGGTGGGAAAGTGAAATGGATTTGGAAGGAGAGGAGGGAGTGGATGAATTTGTAGTGAAAGTGGAAGGGAGAAGTTTTTGGAGGGGTGAATGTTTTGGGAAATGAATGGAGGGAAAGAATAGAGGAGGGGAATGAATTTGGAAGATAAAGGGGGAGTAATCTGTCAGGGGCCCCGAACCGGTTGGGGGTACACACGAACCGGTTCGCCCCCGAACCGGTTCGACCTGGGTTCGGGGAAATGTTCTCCAGATTTTATTTTATTTTTTTTGGTGCTCTCTTTTCTCAAAATTTTAGTGTATTCTCTTATCCTCTCTCGTGCCCAACGCTCCAAAAGATCTACCAAACCTCGGCTGCCCTAAAATCGCCTCGACCAACCTCTCAACTACGTGCAAACACACCCGAAAAATGATCGAACTCAGTCTCTCTTGTAAACCATGCTTTGGACTCAAAATTATCCTCGCTCACACACGACTGCTATATACAGAAATTCACCCCGTGCGCGTTAGGGGTGCGACGACCTCTCATCTCTCCACAAACTCACCCGACCCAACTCACGGGGTTCGATGCTCTTCTCGTCTCTCCCGTCCTAGGATTATAATCCAACAATTGGAATAAGTTGGGACCTCGCCCATAGATAAAGGAAAGACCGGGAGTCTCGTCGTGACTAATCATAAAGGGATCCTCATGATGTTGACTCAAAGCGTGGCCTGTGTGCGCTGACTCGAAGGGAACACCTAGGTTTCTTTCAATTTTTAGAATGCATGGGTCGGGCTCCAAGTCGGACGAAACATAATTTTTCTCTTTAATCGGTTTCAGGACCTCAAGTGGTATAGGTGGATGGTCACAACGAAGGAATTCATCAATTTTTTTCCATTCACTTTCGCCTGAGTGACTACAAGAGTCCAATAGGGATTGGACTTCAACAGTAAGTCTTTCATCCACTTGCCCAAACTCTTTTCAAAATCTTCCATACTCAGGTCCCCTAGCTCTCTCTCTCGAGTAGTGCCTACGTCCTCCCTTACTTGCTCGATCTCTAACTCTACTATTTTTCTCTCTTCAAAACCCTCTCTCTCTCTCTCAATCGCGGTCATTACACACATCTTTCCCACTTTTCTCTCATCGTCACAACTATCGTTATTACTTGATGAAATAAGGCACATCCCTGACGGCTCTCTCTTGTGTGACCCCTTATTCTCGTGGTTCGACACTAAACAGGACCCTAGGGCATCTCTACAATCATTTTCCTCAAATTACTCCTTTACAATCTCGTCTATGAAGCTCACCACGTGAAGATCATCTTCTTCCCCCGTATATTGGGCGACATGGAAGATGTTCGTCTCTAAAGTCATGTTCCCAAAAGTGAGTTGCATTTGCCCATTTCGAGTATTGATGATTGCATTAGCCGTAGCTAAGAATGGGCGCCCAAGAATGATGGGAACATGCCTCCGTATCCCAAATGACAAAGTCTACCCGGAAGTAGAAAGTGTCCACTTGGACGATCACGTCCCTCAACTATACCTCTTGGGATCTTCACGGTTCGATCCGCTAATTGGAGAGTGATCTTTGTGGGCTTCAAGTTTACCAGATCAAGTTGCCTATAGCTAGAGTAAAGGAGGATATTGACACTTGCTCCCAAGTCAAGTAAGGCTTTTTCAATTTTATTTTCTCCAATGATGCAGGAAATGGTGGGTGCACCGGGATCTTTGAATTTTGGCGGGAGATCATTAAGAAAGATGGAGCTCACGTTCTGTGCTAGAAAGACATTTTTCTTTACCTTCATCTTCCTCTTCACTGTTAACAAGTCTTTGATGACTTTTGCATAAGCTGGAATTTGCTTAATGGCATCGAGGAAAGGTAAATTTAGCTTTACTTGCTTTAGCACGTCTAGCACTTCATCACGGTGGTTTCCTTTGTGGGAAGGAATCAACCTTTGAGGAAACGGTGCCTCGGTGGGTGGTTTCACTACCACCTCGGGTGCACTAGTGTTGTCTTTATCACTCTCATTCAAGGGGACATCTTCGGCATCTTTTGTGCCGGGCGAAATCTCCTTGTCTTTAGGTACGTCTTGTGGGGGAGGTGACAAGTCAACTACTTTACCACTATGTAGAGTGGTAATTGTGCTACATTGCTCAGGATGATCATGGGGTGTCGAGCTAACATTAGTTTGACCTTGGAGAGGTCTTTGGCCCTGGGCAGGAAACTTGCCCTTCTCTTGGATACTCCACGATGATTGCAACTGTTAAATGTTCGCATTCATGTCATTCATCATGCGCTCATGCCTAGCATTAGTTGCAGTTTGGGTATTGATAAAGTGGTTGATCGTATCCTCGATACTTCTCCGCGGTTGAGGGATGTATGTTCCTTGAGGTGGTGGTGCTTGCACATGTCCTTGCATGTGTGGAGCTTGTTGAAAATGCGGTGGTGGAGGAGGGCCAACATGTGAATTAGGTTTCATCGCAGCATGTTGTTGCCCATAGTTAAAACCAGGGTGGTTTTTCCATGAAGGGTTGTAAGAATTCTCGTGTGGGGTACCGAAATTACCCTTGATTCCTACTATACCACTTACTTGTTCTTGAATCATCACTTTGTAGGCGGGTATAGTCGGGCATTCCTCAGTTGAATGACCCGCCTCACAAATTGCACACACCTTCTCGATGGGGTTTGGGATGGATCCAGTTGGTCCTCTTCCATATACCTCTTATAGGTCTCGCAATCCTTTCTCAAGTAAATCAATTCGTTTATCCATCACCACATTCCTTTCCACTTGGAACAAGCCGAATGCCGATGGAGTGGTGCTCATTTGTCGGGTTCGATTTTAAGCACTAGGGTCAGATGTGTCCCATGATTGGGTAGTCTCGGCGACATACCTCAGGTGAAGCTCAGCATCGTTGGAATCTAATTCGACAAATGGACCATCGCACATGGTTTCAACGAGTTATTTGGAATTAATGTTCAGCCCATTGTGGATGAAGGAAATGAGTTGCAGTTTATCAAATCCATGATGGGGTCATGAAGTAATTAACTCATTGAAACGCTCATGGCACCGATCGAACGACTCATTTTCTAATTATCGAAAAGTTTGAATTTGAGACTTAATGGAGTTCGTTCGATGTGGGGGAAAGAGTTTCTTGAGAAATTTGGATTGTAATTCATTCCAGGATGAAATTGAATTTGGAGGTAAAGACCATAGCCAGGTCTTAGCCTTATCCTTTAGCGAGAATGGGAAGAGTTTGAGGCGGAACACATCTTTCGTGCAAGTTTGATCGCTAAGGGTCTCACACGCCTCCTCAAATTCCATGATGTGGGCATATGGTTTTTTTGAATCCATTCCATGGTAAGTAGGAAGGATTTGGATCATCCCATTACTAAATCGAAAGTTCCCTGCATTATACGGGAGTAAAATGCATCCCGGAGTGATAGTGCGCTCGGAATATAAGAGTGCTCTTAAAGGGCGGTACGAGACCTCTTCCTCACTTGCGGCTACACTAATGTGTTATGACATTTCTCTCGCGCTTGTAGACTCGATATCCTCACTTGGTATCTTTGGAGCGTGCTCAGAAGTGTGTCCTAAAAGGGAGGACTGAATGTTACTTATGAAAGGGTGTGATGGTGTAGGAGTTGGAACCCAATATTGTGGAGCGTTTGGAGTGTGAGGGATGTCCGGGTAGTACTCCGCTATCGAGTTTTCGTGAATATAGCTTGTATTATTACAGGGAGGTGAAGTGAGTTCAGAACTTTGCATTAATAGATTTGTGAGAGATGCCATGCTCGATGATGCCATGCTCGATGAGATTATTTCTTTACAAAATCGGGTCGAGTTTGAAACTTGCGTTTGACCTCCACCCCTTATTGATGAGGAAATAATTAAGAGTGAGACAAGATTTAGTACTTTCGATTTCCAACCACTTATTAATTCTTTCGATTGTATTGAGGTTGTTGGTCCTTCATTTCCTTTACTCCCTACTATTCCCGAACAATTAAATTTATCACAAGAATCCGTTGAAAGTCTTGAGGACTTTGACCCGTTTCTTGAACGAGTTTGTTATTTTGAGATGCTTCATCTCGTGGGATTTTCATTTGCACTTGCCCCACCTCCCCTTCCAATAGAAGAATCTTGGGGATGTGATTTTGATTTTTCTGAGACTAATTTAGTCTTGTCCCCCATAATATCCAAATCCCCCACCGTCTACCCAAAATTTCAAATTGGCGATGGTTCACTTTTTCCGCCCCACACATGCCTTCCGTTTTTCAAACGGAATTTCTATTTTCTGGGAGGCATGTTCGCTTTGGAGGGTCCACCGTTGATCTTTCAAAGTCAAATCCCTTTTTGTGTGGACCCTCAACTATTTAGACTTCTAGTGTATAGTTAGTGTGTAGTCTAAATAGTAGGTTGTAAATAATTAGCTTTTTAATTTTGTTTCTTTAATATTTGTTCTTTCCTTTTAATTTAGTCTAGTGTAATTAGTTAACTTTTTGTTATTTGTTCTTGCTATGCTCGGTACTAACTTGTTTTGTAGATTTCATTAGACTCGTTCTTATGGAGATCGCTCCAATTTCGGATAATATCGTTCTTTTCCTCTCTTTGTGTTGTGTTCTTAATGCGCATTGAGGACAATGCAACATTTTAGTTAGGGGGTGAGGATATTTTATCCATTTCATGTGTATTCAAAGGATTTGCTCACTCGTTAGTTACTAAGCATGCTTTTTGTTAAATATTTGAATTTTTTTTCTGCTTTGTTGGGCATTTTGCCTTGTTTCTTATGATAAATTTCAACAATTTCCTAATCCGATTGACAACCCAACGATGCATGTTCTCGATTTTAGAAGTTATTAGACTTTAGTCCTTAAATCATTGATATTGTGAATAACTTCATGAATTAAACTTTAATCCCATGAACACATGCGCTTTTCTTGTTCTACTGATTTGGTTTAAGATTTTTATAACTCGGTAATTTGTTGTTGCATTGTATATACTTACACCGAGTAAGCTTTGTACCTTTCGTCATTTGTGAGTGTATACACTATTAGTTCTTCTTTGAAAACGTTGAATTTGTCGGTAATCTCACTATTCTTTCATTGATCGTTCATTAATTGAGTTCATTCATGAAATGTGTTTACTTGAGCATGATTTTCATATATTGTTTTCACTCGAGAATTGCGTAAACTTTTTGAAATGATCATAGGCAATCTTTGTTATATCACCCATATTATCCTTGACCTCACCTTATATGTTTCCCTAGTCAACCCCTTTGATCCTAAATATAGCCTTTCTTTTCATAACCCAAAATCCCATAACCAACTCTGAATTGGAGTTTTAGCCCATATATACACCTTCCATACCTTTGTTTTGATTGTTACATGGGATTGAATGATTTTGTGTAGTGTGGTTGCAATTAAAGATATAAAAAGAGTGATTAAAGTAAAGAAAAGAGTAGTGAAAGAGAAAAAGAGAAAGCAAAAAGAAAAAGAAAACATGAGAAAAAGAAGAAAAGAAAACAAAGAGAAATTTATATACATTGTCTATAGTGATTCAATAAGCTTTGATTACTCTCCAATTGTTATATCTAATGCTCGTTTGGAAATCATTTGTCCAATTTTGATATTGCCCGCATCTTACCATTATCCCGAGTTTTCATCCCTGAACACTTTGAATCCGTACATACATACCTTTCGTTTCCTACCCTAGCCTAGCCTACATTACAACCCCATAAAGTCCTATGTGATCTTAGGGTGAGTTCAATTTAAAAGTTTAAATAGTTTTGATAATCTATGAAAATGAATTTCGACTCCTTTAATGAGCAATATCTTTCATTCAGATTATAATTTTTCATTTTATATATAGCGTTCTTGTTTTGTGACATGTGTGCGGCCTAGTTTCCATTTACATTTATTCTTTATGCCCGCATGTTCCGTGTGTTACCTCCCTGTTTCGAGTGAATTCATTTAATGAGTGTAATGCCCGTGAGGATTGAATACAAGCATGATTTAATTATCTGGATTATTTAAGTTTTTGCCAAATCTTATTTTGCATTTTCTCTCCATCCTCCCACTTTTAAAGTTTCAATTCTATGAAGTGCAATCAACCTGTTAATAACACCGGACTTTAGCTTGAATTCATTCAATATGCTAATAACGCGTTTGAAATATTTTTCGTTGTTATTGAGCTTGTCTCATGTTGGGTTGGGCATATTTTGAGGAAACTATATGAATTTTGTGGGTATATTCACTGCAAACCCTCACGAGACAACACTCGTCCTACTAGGGTAACCTAGGGGTTTAAAGGCTTGTTGCATATGCTAAATGCAATCGATCGCCCGCAAAAAAGGTATTCTATCCCAATAATATGTTTAGATGAATTGTGACCTCCTTTATCTTTTACATTTCTCGGGACACGAAAAGTTCTAAGTTAGGGGAATTTGATTGGACAAAAATATTTTATATTTATTCCCCTAATTTTGGGACATTTGTGGGCCCGAGTGATGCAATTGATATGGATTTAACTCACATTGTTGCTACTAACCTTCGTAGGCAAGTATTTCTTGTTTCTTGTCTCTCCGATGTGTTTCAACAGGTTAATGATGCAAAAGATACAAAAGATAAATCAAAACAGTGAAAGAAAGTCTAGGAAGACAAGTTCAAGGGTATTTTCATAATTTTGCAAATGGATACCGAAGGTGGGGACAACTGTAAAGTTGAAGATCTTGGAACAACGAGAATACTCGAAGAAAGGAAACCCAAATTTGAGCTATGGTGAAGGAGTTACGATCATTTGAAGTTGAAATAAAACCTAAGAAGAGAATGTCACCCAAACCATAGGCTAGGAAGGCAAGTTCAAGGGCATTTTCGTAATTCTACAGCCTAATCCTTGGGGGTGGAGTCAACTGGAAAGTTTAAGATCTCAGAAAAATGAGAATATTGGAAGAAACGGAACCCAAATCCGAGCTACGGTGAAGGAGTTATGATCATTTGAAGTTGAAGAAAAATCCAGAAAAAATGCTGGCGCCCAAACCAGAGAATGTCCTCGAACCCAGCCTGAACCGGTTCGCATGTACCCAGAACCGGTTTGGGGTCCCTGATGGGCAGATTTGTTCTTTTTCTAAGTGCTCCAGCGAGATTCTGGTGAAAGCCAACTCATTCTTGGTGTATTGTTGTCCGAAAATGATCCTTAAAAGGGCAGTTCTGGAGGGTTTTTAGAGAGTTCATTTCCTCTAACACATAGCTTCTCATTTAGATAGTTAATAGAGAATTTCCATAGGATTTAGATAGATTTTTTGTAGGGAGAAAATAAGTAGAAGACTATATAAAATAGCTGTAATTATTCTGTTTTAAGACCGATATATTTCCGGGTTTGTTTTCAATTTCTAATCCAAGTTCCATTTTTCTTATGATTGTTCTTGCATGATTAATACTTTTATTTGATTTAGATAAATTTATGAGTTCATAATACTTATTTGTGTGTTTCAATATAGTTTCACCATGTGTTATTTCACATGTAACATAATTATTTCAAGCTTCGTTCAGTTTAACATGTTCGGCTAGATTTATAAGGGTCGGGATGCATGAACTCGGCCTATTGTGTTAGTTGTATGTGTATAAAATTAATCCTCTAAATTTAATGATTTATTACGACCGTATTGCATAGTAACACGAACATTGTAGACCTTTGGATCTTATTTGCTTCTGGGTAACCGGGATGCTTTAGGATGCAATGAGAGTGTTACTATCGCGCGTTACCGCTTTACTCGTCTTTTAATTTCGTATGATGCGGGCTTGAACCTCATATACGTAATGCTTGAGAGTACTAAAGTTTTGGTCTAATTAATCACTTAAATTCACGATTAGTTTTATACCATCAATACTCTAAGGCTTGAGGGGTTGTGTCCCTACCTTAGTTTTGCAATTAATTTTAGTTAACTTCTTTATTTTTCCCTTTATCCTTTCTCACCCCATCATCATCTTTTACACTTTATTTTTATGAAGTAATAAATCAATTAAAATCTATCAAACATTCCTTGTGGATTCGATACCCAGACTCACCGCTATACTCCATAAAAGTGTAGCTAAAGTTTAGGTTTTTGTATTGAAGTTGGAAACTAATAACAACGATAAGCGTATTACACGGACGCTCGGTTTTCACACCCCAATCAAAATGGCATTTTGATTGAGGTGAAAACCTAGCGTCCGTGTAATACGCTAATAATTGTTTATTGGTTTCCAACGTCAATACAAAAACCTAAACTTTAACTACACTTTTATGTTGTATAGCGGCGAGTATGGGTATCGAATCCACATGGAAATAGGGTAACTTAAATAGACGAGTGAATCCTAAATCTGACTTTAAAGAAAAGGAAAAGATGATATGATTGGTGGGATAACTATAACTATTCACAACTTAAAACAATTGATTAATGAACTAAATTATTAATGAAGATTAAACTGAAACTTGGATTATACGGTGAAGAAAAACAGGACGGAAATGTAGTCCCTCGACTTTAGTGTATTGTAGGTATGAAACTAATCATAAATTCGAATGATTGATTTTTCCCAAACTTTAGTACTCTCAATAATTACGTATATGAGGTTCAAGCCCGAATCACACGAAATCAAAAGACGAGTAAAGCGATAACGCGCAATAGTAACATTCGCATTGCATCCTAAAGCATCCCGGTTACTCGGAAGCAAACGAGATCAAAAGGTTTACAATGTTTATGTTACTACGCAATACGAACATAATATATCATTGAAATTTAGGGGATTAATTTCATACACATGCAACTAACACATTCAACCGAGTTCATGCATCCCGACCTTTATGAATTTAGCCGGACATGTTGATTTTAACTATGCAAAGAATAATTATGTTACATGTGAAATAACTCATGGTAAAACTACTTTGAAGCATGTAAACAAGTGTTGTAAACTCAGAATTTTATCTAAATCAAGTAAGAGTATTAATCATGCAAGAACAATCATAAGAAGAATGAAACTTGAATTAGAACTTGAAACAAACCCGAAAATGAATTGGTCTTGATACAGAATAAATTCCATCTATTTTATGTAGTCTTCTACTTCTTTTCTCTCTACAAAAACTCTCTATAATTCTATGGAAATTATCTACCAACTATCTAGATGAGAACCTTTGTATAAGAGGAACTCCACACCCCTAAAACCCTCCAAAACTGCCCTTTTAAGAGCCTAACTTCGGAATGCAGTACACCAGAAATGAGTTGTATCCCACATCAACTTGCTGGACCACTCAGATAAATGAACTATTTCTGCCATTAGGGAACCCGAACCGGTTTGGGGTACACGCGAACCGATTTGCCCCCCGAACCGATTCAACCTGGGTTTGAGGAAATTCGCTATTTTAAGGTGCAATTCTTTGATTTTCAACACTTAGAAAATTTTACATGTTTTTGTCTTGTCTTCTTGGATTTTCCATCAACTTCAAATGATCATAACTCCTTCACCGTAGCTCGGATTTGGGTTCCATTTCTTCCAGTATTCTCGTTGTTTTGAGATCTTCAACTTTACAGTTGGCTCTGCCTCCGGTATCTGGCTACATAATTACAAAAATGCCCTTGAACTTGCCTTCCTAGCCTTTCTTTTACTGTTTTGATTTCTCTTTTGTATCTTTTGCATCAGTAACCTGTTAAAACACATCGAAGAGACATGAAACACGAAATACTTGCCTACGAAGGTTAGTAGCAACAATGTGAGTTAAATCCATATCAATTGCATCGCTTGGGCTCACAAATGTACCGAAATTAGGGGAATAAATATACAATATTTATGCCCAATCATTAAGTTATTATGTTTAGTCTATTCCTACCTTCAGAAAGCATGAAATATTGAATTAGTTACAACTACAAAATTTTGAAGTTTCGGTAGGAATATTTAGGTTGGAGACTAGATTTGACGCTTGTAAAATAACAATTGACTTAAGGTAAAAACTAGATAGTTGTAAATATATGAGTTAGGTTTGGAACACAACTAACGGTGTGTTAAACGGAAGTTCGAGCAAGAAGTTATACTGGAATTACAAAGCAGGGGCAAATTTGTCCATTCGTTAAATGATATTCCGTCTTATTAGGCTAAGAAATGGTGGATTTTTATTGGTTAAAGAAGGAGGTGGGTTTTAGCCAACTTTAAAGACTTGAAATAATCTCCTCCTTCAGCATATTTCATCCGTGGAAGAGTCTAAGCTTAAGGAGAGAGAATAGGGAAGTTTAGGAAGAAAACGAGGAGGAAACGTTGGAGAAAAATTCATAGGAAATTATTCAAACGTCCCTAAGGTAATCCTATGTGTGAATCTTGTTATTTTTCTTATATTACTGATTTAAATGATATAAATTATCATTTGTTTACTAAACTTCCATGTCTTGAGGTATACGTATGAACAGATACGAGTTTAAACAAAGTTGAATGTGTAAACCCTTAAATTGCTTCATTTAGTAACCTTGTTTATTCAAACTTCCATATCTTTTTGTATACTTATTGGAATTGATTAATTCCAGTTACGAATGAAAATAAATCATATATGTACGACACATCCAAAAATCATGTGAAAATACCAAGAAATGAATCTTTGGTGGGACTTTGACGTTCGGGTATGAAATCTTCCCCAAGGGTGAAAGTATGCATGCCATGCGTTCGATGTTTTGATTGACATAGAAAATGAACCCTAAAAATTATGAAAATTTAATTTTGTATTTTTCAATATGTTTATTGATGTTGTGTGATATATCATAGAAAGTTATGATGTAGAAAAATTATGAAAATTCCTGGAAGTTGAATGAACGATAAAAGAGCCTATAGAGCAGATTTGCTATGCAGTAAAGAAATGGGCCTATCTTGCCCTAGGAAACTTGAAATGACGTGAAGTCTTTTGCATTGGAATAATAATATGATAAGGATTGAATTACAAAGAAGAAATGAATATATTTTTGGTCTATGATTTGGATATGATTAATATATTAACATGAATTTGGATTGAACTTCATTTATGATGAATGATTTGAATAGAATCATATGGTGCTTATGAATTGATTTATTTTCAAGTTATTATTTGAATTGTTAATATTCTTATGATGATACTAATATTGTAAGAATGATAGCAGAAAAGAAGAACCGACTGAACAAGTATCCGATAAAGGCAAGGGAAAAGCCTGATTCAATCTCCAAGGTGAGTGTACTTATGATTTGATTCATATATAAATATGAATATAGCTCTAAGAGCGGATTTGGTTGAATACTTTGGTATTCAGGATTTTTTATTGCCAATGGGCATACTTATTATTACCAATGGTCAGAATTACTATTGCCAATGGAAAAACTTACTATTGCCAATGAGCAGACTTATTATTGCCAATGGGCAGAATTACTATTGCCAATTGGCAGACTTCTTATTTCCAATGGGAAGACTTACTATTGCCAATGGGCAGACTTACTATTGCCAATGGGTAGAATTACTATTGCCAATGGGCAGACATACTATTGCCAATGGGAAGAAATATTTGGGTCTTATGATCCAGTATTTGTTATTTCCAACGGGCAGGATTGGTTGGATTAATATCCACAGATTTGATATAGAACTGGTAATTCATTGCATGACAGGATTGGTTGGATTAATATCCACAGATTTGATATAGAACTATTAATTCATTGCATGGCAGGACTGGTTGGATTTAATATCCACAGATTTGATATAGAACTGTTATTTCATTTCGGGGAAGGGGTACCTCACTAAGATTAATGCTTACAGTTTATAATTTAATATTTTCAGGTTTGTACGCTGCCAGCTAGGATATCATATGATCAGTGATTTGACAGTTTCACCGTTATAAAGAGCTGGGGATTAGACATGGGGTTTTTATCATTGTCACATTGAGGTTTTACTACTCTCGCACATCTTATATACTGTATTAGCATGGATTCATTTAGTGAGTGCAATATTTAATCATAGTCAATCATAGTATAGCATGTCCGCTTAATTATGACTCTGATGCTAATTACGTTATGGTACAAAGAACATGAATATGTTTATTCTACATGGAAAAAAAATATTGATAAATGAACTACATTTCGAATGGACTGAAGATTATGATTTAATCATATTATAAATGAAATGATTAGAATATATTTGTATTTGGGGTGTTACAATATATGATTCATGTTAATTTAGTTGATGGATTAAATCATAATATCATGTAATTGGGACTGAAATTGGGAATTTATTCATGATTGTGGTATAGGAATTGCATGTAGTTGAATAACTATTGTATTGGAGATTAGAAACCTGAACTTTATCTGTTGAAATCATGAAATCATATATGGGTTTAGTTGGTCATTATTGGTGATTATATGAAATTAGCGCATGTTGAAGATTTGGGAAATTTATCAAAATTCATGTTGAAATTTTAGGGATTTGATGTTTAAAACGGATGGAAAAGTGTTCTAAAACTAGGGGATATAGTTTAGAGTTGTTGAATTTGAATTAGAATGAATTTGAAGTTATTTTGTTGTTGAATGAATTGGGAAAACGAAATTTTTGGAAGACAGGGACGCTCTCGGAATTCTCGTTCGAAGACATGCCCAGTTTATTGAACGAGAATTCCAATAAGATTACTAATGATATTTTAGAGTTCGTTCGAAGTGAGAATCTCGTTCGAACGAGAATCCCCAGGTTCTAACGAGATTTCAGAAATTCTAACTTTACTTGAACGGGTTAAAAATCCTTCTAGGTTCATCCAAGTGAGAGAATATGACCTACGCCATTCTGGAGTAGCTTCATTTCATAATTTAGTAGTGAGAGGAATTGTGTAACTACTAAGGGAATGTGTTGGAATGAGAGAACCTTAAAGAGTATATACGGTAGAGAGCTAAATCGTACGGTTAAAGTATTGTGGGTAGTAGGGACGATAATACTTCATATGAATTCGAGGAATTTGGTTGCGTGAATACCTAATGAATATAATAAGTTATGTGTATACTTATTGATTGAACTATTATGTGTACGACATACCTACGCTGCTTGCTATCGAGTGGAGGTTGCGCATTGTGGACGATCATGCCTTGAGGAGCCTTCGGGTGGGATCTTGATTTGTCCACTAGAGCATAGAACCTAGGTACGGGCTATTTGTGGGAATGATAGTGATGACGGTCGTATGGGTGCGTAGGTATGTGTGTATCCCATCGACTTAAAACTATGTTCGCCTCCAATATGTGTGTTTATTTTGAAGGTTGACGAGAGATTGAACCTATAGTCCTTTATGCAATGAGCGATGCACCAGGACCTGATATCAGAGTATGCATGCACCGCAGCTGTATTTCGGGGTGCAGTATTGTATATATATATAATATAGAGTGAATGTATATATATACTTGGGATACTATCTACTGTGTGAATTAATTAGACTTTAGTAATAATGAAATATGAAATGATTAAAGTTGGTGAACACTTAATTATATCAAATTGAAAAGGCGCTTATCCATGTTAAAGAGAAATTGATTGTATGTATTACATATATTGCGAGGGAAATACATGGGAACGATATTGGTCTATGATTAGATGTTAGAATGGAAAGGAATACTTAGCATGGGAATAGAAACTACTAGGGTTTGAAGGTACGTTAGGCGTGCGCATTAGATGAGAGGTGAGTATCTCAAGTGATTACGATAATCTAACATGAATAATATATGTGCTATTAACTCATTTTAAGCACTTGCTGATTTTAAACTATTTTCAACTCGAGATCTGACCCGTTTTCTGCAAATCTCTTTTCTTGTCAAATTATTTTTAGTGCCCAGCCACAGGAACACCAAGAATAGGAGTTCCATTCACTCGACAAGTTGTAGTTGCTGTGGAAGTTACAAGACCTTGGTAGTAGACGCCTTTATGTCCATTGTAACGACACAAATTTCCAATTGAGTCCATATATAGTTTTAGCTCAATTCCGGACAAAAACATTTATTCATAGGATTGTATTTAAGTGTAATACTCTCAAGCCTATGAAGTGTTTGTTTGAAGACGTAGCGGCAAAGAGTATAAAGCTTCATCATCATGCCGGTTTGAGTGCCTCGTTTCTACGTCATCAACTTTGGTTCCATGCTCCCAAGGTATGAATGCAATATTATATATATAGGATCTTAGAACAAGTTTATTGGGTGTTAGGTTTAATAAAAACTGTGTTTTATTTTCAGAAAGAATTAATTAAAACTTTAATTAAGTTTATAAAGTTTTCTGGGCTAAAATCGAATTTTCCAAACTTTCTGGAAGTTCGTTTGATATGTCGTTCGAACGAGTTTTTCGTTCGAACCAGATGTCGTTCGAACGAGTTTTCCAACGAGTTCCCACTATAGGCCTTTGAAATGTCGTTCGATATGTCGTTCGAACGAGATATCCAACGAGATTTCTAATGAGTTCAATCTGGAACTTCGTTAGAAGTCTCGTTCGAACGAGATTTCGTTCGAACGAAATGTCATTTGAACGAGATGTCAGACGGGAACAGTTTTTGGCAGTTTTGAGCAGTTTTTCACCCACTTTCCCACTTGTTTCTTAACTAATTGTTTCTAGATTTTATGATGTGCGGGAAACGTTTTTCCAAATCTATATTTTTCATATCCTACTAACTCTTTGAGAGTGTTTAGAGAGCAAAAACTAAAAGAGAAAAAGATCAAGTTTTGAGTGTTAATTTTCAAGAGAAAATCACTTACCACTCTAGTGTTTACACCCAAATAAGTTTATTCCAAGTTCTCATATACATATATCTTGCTTGGAGTTTGGCACCGGTTTTCTCACACCGAATTGAAGAGAAGTTTGCATTAATTTACCCACTTGGAGAAAGCCTCCATGTACGGGTGACGGTGACCATATAAAGTCCTATCGGTGGATTCCGAGACCGCGGTGGAGTTCCAAGGTTATCCGCTAGGAAGAGGTGTCTACAAGAAGAAGCGTCGAGGCTTGAGAGGGATCGAGTCATGTGTTGTAAGTCTTTCTGTCTTGTACTTGTAATTCCGTATCTAGTGGATTTGTGGCTAGGGCCGTCCGAGGTTGTTACCCGTCTTGGGTTTTTCCTCGTACATCGCGGCGTAGTGTGATTGATTTATTTTATCTTGCATAATAATTAAAAATGCATACTTAGGATAATTCAAGATAAAATTTGGTTTGAATTATCACACTTAATTTAATTTGGTGCTAAATTAAATATTGGGTAAATTTAGTTAATTCAAGTCATTTGCTAAAATTGGTTTGGCCTAACTTCGAAATATTGATAATTATGATTTAGGCAAATTCTAGGACTTGAGTTGAATTAATTGGTTTAAGTAAAATTAATACTTGTGTTTAAGTTAAGTTCATTTGTGTTTAATCTTAATTTGAAAAGAAATTAAAATTTGGTAACTCGTCTGTTTTGTTGAACCATCACATCCTAACGTTTCCGCATCTCGTTCCAATTAAAAGGAAATTCTAAGGACATAATATTTTAATTGAGAAAATTAAATAATCCGGGGATCCATTCCTCGATTATACACCCATCATTTGTTCTTTTTGAGTTATTTAATCAGTTAGGGCATGTTGCCGCTTTTTTATTCAGATATTCAACGATTTTGGATTTAGTTATTTACTTCATTCAGTTGTTGGTTTATTTATGTTGGATTATTGTATTTAGGACTTAGACTGGAAGTGTTTACTCCAGTTACATTTTATTATTGCAGTTATTTCCTATCATATGAGATTGGTGAATGGTGAATGTTTAAATTATTTGTTAACCTAGTTTTATATTAATTAAAAAGATAAAATTTTGACATCAACCTTTTTAAATATTAGGTGGTTAGTATTTTATAATAAAGTTTTCAACAGTGATGCATAATCTGAACAAATTGGATATTCTGATTTAATTCAATAAAGGACTGATCACCATCTGGCTTTCCTAAATGATGCATAATTTGAACAAATTGGATATTTATCCGAGTCTCCATATTACGAGTCATATATTTGTTATTCGCCTTTGCATGTATTATATATACTTTAAACTTTTTCAAATAGATGTTAAGAGGGCTTTCCTAAATGATTAAATTAATGAAGACGTTGATGTAAAATGAATCGATCCAATGCCTTTTTCTAGACCGGTCCAGATCTGATAGATTTTTGCACCAACTCAGATTTTCTAAAAATCTATATATTCCTATTTTTGGTGGTGTATTTTTCTAAGGCTCTGAGAGACATTTTTTTAGAGACAAAATACATCAAGTCTTCATATTTTTGAGTCCCAAAGCTCATGTTTGATTCACACCAAAAATCCGATCACTTTTGTGAATCTTTTTGGAACCCTAGGAAAAAACTTTGTTATTGTTAGGGCTAACCCCAAGTACTGCCAGATCCATTGAAAGATTGGTCATCTAACGGCGTCATGTTTCACATTGAGGAAAATCATTAACAATTATGTGAAGGTAGGGACTTTGCAAATACCTCAAGGGAATATAAACAACGACCCATTACAGCACATGCAGTAAATCTGGCGGTGGCCTATAACAAAAAAGCTAAGAGATGAGCAACATAGTTGGCGATGGAGCAACAGGAGTTTGAGGAAACCATGGAGGATTTCATAAGGGGATGACTAACGTTGTGATGGATTATGATGAAGCAAGTGCAATGGATGTAGAGGAAGTATAGAACCTTTATAATAAGGAGATAAATTAAGGGCTGGAATACCAGGATGTGCCGTAGTCACCCAAGTTCACATGGTTCTTCGACTAGGTAGGGATGCCCAAGGAGAGCATACTGGAGATAAATGAGGCAGTTTTTTACATTGCACGAAAGAATGCAGTTCCATCATTGAGATGGAAGGGGCCCATGGCCAGGCCGGTGAGGAAATTTTTATTCATAGTGATTTTTCTGATGCTAATAGAGCTATGAGGTTCCCTCACAATAGAACCCTGTACATAATAACAAGAATCAATGGGGTGAGTTTTGTGAGAGAACTGATGGATGGGGGATATTCTATAAACATCATGCCCATCATCTCCTTTTATGCATCCAATATCTCTAAGGTAAGGTTGATACCAATGCCTTTGGTGATCTCTAGTTATGTCAACCAATCTTCCAAATCAATTGGGTATGTGAATATAAGGATAGTGATGGGAAATTTTACTTCACATATCAAGTTCCATATGATTAAGAGTGCTACTTCCTACCATCTCTTGGTATGAAGGGTGTGGATGAACAACCACGGTCTAGTTCCTTTGACGTATCACTAATGTGCCAAAAAATTGTGAAAGGGACTGAGATCGTTATATGGGCAACCAAGAAGCAGTTTGCAATCGAAGATGCTCATTTGATGGATATTTCATTCTATACAGAGCTGGAAGAAAACATAAGTATCCAAATAAGACGCACATAAGGTTTCAGACTACCCTTTATCAGAGAAAGAATGGGGCTGTGAATGGCCAAATCATGAAAGAGCAAGAAGAAGAAAACTATCTGAGGAGGCCAACAGTATAAATCCCAAACCTTAAAATATCTTTAAGAAATTGAGAGATAGGATGAGGCCAATGATTGATCAGATAGAGCGTGAGGTTAAACAAAAAGTGTGCTGAGAACGTTTTCAAGATATAGCAGGCAGAAGCTTTGAGAAATAAAAAATGGAAGGAAACTGCATTGGCTAATCGTTAGTGTAAGAAGGTGATAACATAAGATAGAATGGTGATATATCACATTTGAAGGCGTGAGCGGGAAGTTAAGGAGTTGTTAAAGAGGCTGGCGAGGAGGTTGACCAAGAATATGAGTGTTTTCTAGTGGACAACTAAGGGTAACGCATGGTCATAGACAACTCTAACATCTAGGAATTTTTGGAAAAAATGGAGGATGAGCTAGAATACATGATGCCTTTCTTAAAAATGAAGGTACAAGAGCTGGAGAAACTTAAACTAATCAAATAAGGAGAAGATCTAAGCCCCTTCATTATTTTGAAGGTTCTGAGTGTAAAGAAAAGAATGGATTTGATTGAGCTGATTTGGGAATATAGAGACGCCTTTGTGTGGAAGTGCATAGAGATTGAGGGGTTGGATGAGGAGGTAAGTTGCCATAAGATGAACGTTATGCCTTCAGCCATATCAGTGAAGCAAGCTACAAGAACTTATAAGCCAAAGTTGGATTTGAAGATTAAGGAGGAGGTTTAATGGTTGTTAGCGGCATGGTTTATCAAACCAATCCAGCACCCACTTTAGTTGTCTAGCATTATCCTAGTGGAAAAGAATGAAAAAAGCGATATACGGATCTGCATAGATTTTAGAGACTTAAACAGAGCTTTCCTAAAGGATGAGTTCCCTCTTCCCTCTATTATTAGCTTGATTGATGCAACTGCTGGGCCTATAATGTATAGCTTCATGGATAGGTTTGTGAGATATAACGAAATTATGATGGATCATACTGATGTGGAGAAAATAGCTTACAGAACTCCATTAGGCAATTTTATGTATAAAGTGATGCCTTTCGGATTGAAGAATGATGAAGCGACATACCAAAGAATGATGATGGCCAATTTCCATAACTTCTTTCATAAATTCTTGGAATTGTATGTGTATGATTTGGTCATCAAGTCGATAAAGGAGGAGTCTCATCTGGATAACTTGAGGATGGTGTTCATTCGATGAATGAAGTACAAACTAAAGATGAATCCGTTGAAATGTTCTTTCAAGGTAAAAAAGGGGAAGTTTTGGGGCTTTATGGTGGATTAGTAAGGAGTACAGATGGACTAGGAAGAACAACGAGCAATCCTTGAGATGCCATGTCCAATAATCGCGAAGGAACTCAAGAGTTTCATCTGTAAAGTCTCCTATCTCGGAAGATTTATGATAGGACTGGCTGAGATAACTCATCCACTCATGGATCTACTATACGAAAGCGCACAAAGTTTAAATAGGAGGATGTTCACCAAGAGGTAGCTCTATCTCACCTCTACCAACAGGTCCGTTAGATCACTCTTGGCCTAGGAAATTGATGGGCAATAAAGGCCGGTACTACCTGAGTAGGATCATAAATGGACCTAAAGAAAAGGTACGCGGGAATTAAAAAGTCATTGCTTGGACTTAGTACTTATAGCACAAAAACTGACATTATATGTTATCTTTCACAATTCATATTGTGACAAGATGTGATCCTATTAAGTTTTTATTTACAAGAATTGTTCTAATTGTAAGAGTAGCTATGTGGTTCGTTATCCTTTCAAAATCTAACTTGAAGTGTGTGGTCCCTTAATAAATCAAGAGCCGGGCGTTTGTAGATTTACTAGCAATCTTTCCGTTAGGAGCATTTGAGCCACCTTGTGAGAGATTTCCAAGAGATGATTTGTAGGGCAATTTTTTAGACGCAAACTTTGAGGAATGGGCTATGGAATTTGGTGGTTCTTCAATACAGAATAAGAAGGAGTAGGGATTATACTTTCAAAAGGGAAGGAAGAGATTTGCCTTTCCTACAAGTTAGATTTCCCTTGATCCAATAATAAATTATAGTATGAGGCGTTAGTGACAGGATTGTTAGATACCGTTCGAATGGAAATTCATTCACTATGAATTAAAGGTGATTCTAACTTGGTGGTCCAACAAATGAATGGGGAATATACGTTAAAGCATCTCAGCCTGGCACCCTATAGAACAATCATTCAACGGATGATCAATTAGTTATATCAGGTCAAAATAAGGAGGCATCCTAGAACGATGAACGGGCATGTTGATGTTTATGCCACCATTGCTAAAAAAGTGACCATGAAATGATACATAACTATTATTGTGATACAATAAATAACAACTCCCTTGGTGGTACAATCGATCTTGCCAATGGAAGATGATTCATATTAGAGAGGTGAGATTAGGATGCAGTTGGAGTTTGGGGAAGGACAGATGGAACTTAGAGAATTGGTGCATTACTTTGAGAGCCGAGGAAGTTTGTATTTCCAAAATGTAGGAGGATGGCTATCAAGGTGTATTGGGCCAGAGGAAGTAGAACACAAACTGAAGAAAACACAGGATGAACACTGCGAGACAACTGAGATCCCTTTATACAGAAGAATCCAGAGAAAGGGATACTTCTGGTCAACGATGAATTAGGATGGAACATATTTACAATGAAGGTGCGATAAATGTTAAATTTTTTTTCAGGTAGCTGAATGTCACTTCATTGAAACTCAGTTAAATTAGAGGCATCCTTACATTAATTACATCACATATGGAGTTATTCCTTCAGAGAAAATGGATGCAATAGGACTCAAGAGAAGGACCCCATGATTTTATGTTCAATTGGAGAAGCTCTATTGTAGAGGATACTTCCATAGGCCTTTACGATACACCATAAGAGAGGAAGTGGAAGAAGTCTTAAAGCAAGCACACAAATCATCTCACATTAGAGGGTCAAAGATATATGACTAATTAATGACCTTGGGTTATTATCGGCCAACTATGGAGAGAGATTCTGCTGAGTTCGTTCGTAAGTGCAATGCGTGCTGGCTGTATGGAAACATGATCCATGATCCCTTGGTGGACTTACACTTGTTGGCCACTCCTTACCCATTCTAAACTTGGGCATTTGGTCTAGTAGGGATAATACATCCATCTTCCAGGGGGAAATCTTGATACTTGTGGAAATGAATTATTTCACCAAGTACGCTGAGGCAATACCTGTAAGAGGGTAACAACAGGTGTGGTGGCAAACTTCATCAAGGAGTATATAATTTATAGATTTGGATTCCAAAGGTCATTCTCTCTGATAATAGAACCCTATTTATTACTAAAGAAGTAATGGAAAAATTCTTCATCATTTACCCCACCTCAATGGTGGCAAACCCTAAGGGGAATGGGCAAGCAGAGGTAACTAACAAGACCTTGGTCAACATTTTAGCTCAGATGATGAACTTTCCAGGAGTGTGGGATGATAATATCACATTAGTCTTATGGGCCTATCGAATAACAAAGAGGAAGCCAACATGGTATACACTGTTTCACAACTGTTTGGAGATAAGGCCATTTTTCCAGTAGAGGTGGAAGTTGTAATAACCCGTATAATTTTTGTGGTATTTTTGAAATAAAGAGGAAAAATAAATTTTGAGATAAAATTATTTTTATTGCTCAAATATGTTGGTTATTATTTTTAAAGGCGAGAATTTTAAACGGTTTCGAAATCGAAATTAAAATGGAGTTTTAATTGAATATTTATTATTTAGAAGATTCCTCAAAACATAAAACTCTCTAGTAAAAATAATATTTTTAAAAATCCGACCGTACGATCAAGCTGAATTTTTGTCAGCAGTCCTGTCTCGCCGTTCGCTACAACACACTAAAAAATCAAGCAATTCCAATGGCTCGATCATCCAGAATAAAATTTTTAGTGTTTGTATCTGATTAGAACTCTTTTCTTAATCAAACTCTTAATCCTTTATATATCAACTAATTCGTGGCTTGGCTTTTCAAATCAATTTTTCTCAAACTTTTCAACCAGAAGACCTCTCCAAAATTACTCCCTTTCATCTACAAACCATAGCCCCAAACTTATTCAAGATTTCAACCTTAGATTAGAAGGCTTATTTGGTGTTTTCTCGAGTTTGGGCTAGAACGAGATTTGATTATTTTCACGAGAGGAACGTGATGGTGTGATTAGATTTTGAGGTTGATTTATGTGATGATTCATGTTGGTTCTTTTTGGTGGTTTAAGGTATGGGGTTTTACACAATATGCTTCTGAAATCTCGCGAGTGTTTATTCCGTTAAATTCTTGTTAATTGAACTCATATTTTGAATTGTTAAATTCTTGGAAATCTGGAAAAATAATTGTTGGAATTATTTTCATTCTTGAGGTATTATTCATATTGTTTTGAGCACGCTGTCATGAGATTTTAATATGGCACTGAGGTTGGGAACCCGCCAAGGCTCCTTTTCCGGCTACTTGATAAAGTATGGCGCGGTATGGTGAGGCCTGGTGACTCCGGTTAATGTGTTGTTGAGAAATTTATTGATAAAATGCTATTGCGATTTGCATTATTTGATTTGAGTATTCGTAGTCGTATTGTTGCGCTTTGTTCATCGCTAACATCTTTATTGAGCATATTCCTGTCGTATTGTGTACTTCCCCATCTTTTTCTTAGTTGGCAGGTGAGCACGGATTTGAGTGGTATGGACCAATTGGGATGATTTTAGCGAGGATTATTTGGGAAGAATTTTTAATACAAGAGATGAGAAGACTTGTATTTATTTTGATGTATAGAGAATTTGGAGATTTATTTTATTTTCGAGATAGTTGGATTGTTGTAATTATTTCGAGAGATTTGTTGTATTAATTTGAAGATGAGAATAGTGGTTTCTTGTTTTATTGTGGGATTTAGATGCTCTATACCTTGTTATTTGTGGATTAGTTTAGTTTTATCGACAGTGGCGCTCCGTTCGCTCCCCCCGGGCGGGCGGGGTGTTACAGAAGTCCCATCTGCTAGATATGCCTTGCGAAGCAGCATGCTACCCCATAGTAGGAACGTTCAGTTGGAAGTGCTTGATGAGCACCTAGATAACGTGTTGCAACACTTCAAAATGTACACAAAGCAGCTCTCCAGAGCATATGACAACTTAGTGAGACCACGAAAGTTTGTGGAAGGGGGCCTAATTTTAAAGGCAGTTGTGAAGCACATTCAGGGGCTCCCATTACCCAAATTTACTGCCAATTAGGAAGGACCTTTCATAGTGAAGGAGGCCCAGTATTCAGGTTACTTCTCAATCTCAAAGATAAAAGAAGACAAACCTTTCAAGATTAACAATAAGTGGTTAAAGGTCAATCATGTCTAGAGTTGTGTCACCTGAGTTGAGATTTTTTTGTATCAACCTTTATTATGTTCAAAGTCCAATAATTTTTTTTTTGTTATTTCTTTTCCTAAGGAATTAAAGTTAAAGGGAAAAATTAATGTAAATTTTAAGAGTTTTTCAATTTGTAATGAGAATATAGAAGAAACAACTTGAAACATAAATTGAGACACGATGTAGCCAAAATAATCTCCATTTATATATATTTATTTCACTTCAAAATGATACAAGTAAGGGGAACTACTGCCCATAATTACATGTATGTAAAAAAAGAAAATACATCAAAAGAGATCAACTCAAAAGAAACCAAAGGCCAGGGGAGGAAAAGAAGGCCCCAATCAAGCCCGAAGAAGCTTCCAAGAATGTTTGCTAAGCTATTATAGAGCCTTCAAGCCTGGTCTAAACTTGGGTGCGATGAATGACTAAAGCTTCATTTTCATGCATGGCCTGTTGGCTTCCTCTTTATTATTTGATATGCCCATAAGACTAATTGCTTCCAATAGAGGATTCAACTCCACTAACATAGTTTCCTCAGCCCGTTGGGCCTCCACATGCTTCTAATAGAACTCCTTTTGGATCTTCAACTGAGTGGTCTTCAAAAACTTCAGATCATTCATTATCCATCTAAATTAGAAGCCATGTTTTTTTAACTCCTTCAAGTTGCATAAGTATTGATTAATGAGGGTGCAAGGACAAAATTTTCAATTGAGTCTGTTGATTAGTTTTTATTTATTCCCGAAAAAAACTCATTTGAGTTATTGTTAGATTTTTATTGTCATGATCCCACACAGACTATGAAGTATTGAAGTTTATTGAAGACATTGTAGCAAAACTTCAAAGATTTATCATGCCCGTTTACGGTGAAATATTCGTCTTCAATTTTAATTCCATTTCGATATCGCTCAGGTATGAATGAGTAATTTTAATAGGACTCGAAATTAATTTTAAAATGTTTAAAGATGTTATTTTATTAAAAACTAATTTTTAAATGTTTTTAAAAGAGTTTGAAAATGTTTACACTTCATTTATCCCGAGATAAACATCATTTAGAGTTGTGTTAAAATCAAACACATGGGTTTTTTCATTCAAAGGACTCTGTCAGTCGTTCAAGCAACATGGGGATATCCTTCGAGTGATAGGCACATGTCGTTCAAGTGAGATGCCGCCTTAAGGAAAAATATTTAAGGCGTGTTTTCTCAGAGTTTCGAAGTGTGTGCAGTCCAAATATCAGTTTTTGTAACAGTACGTTTCTGTACAAAAGTTTTCTAAGGTTTTCTAAGTCTAAACACATCCTTAAACTTTCAAAGATCTGAACTTTCATTATTATTTGCTAGAGTGATATTTTTAGGCACCAATCGAGTTTTTTCTTCATAGAAATTTGCTGGTTTTACGGTGGAGAAGTGGAAGATCCGTGTTCAATATCGTAAACATAAGAAGCTACATCAGTGGACACCGAGGCACTCGTAGAGGTGACTGTTGTGGATAAGTATCGCAGAAGGATTCGCATGGGCAATGTGAGAGGAGTGGTTGAAGATTAAAAGAGCGTCTAGTCTCATGGAGATCGATTCGTTGAGTAATACTTGTGTCTGTTCCTTGTAAATCCACATTCATAGTGATTATCTAGCTTGGGTTGTCCAGATTTTTTTCCCTTTGTGGTTTCCTCATACATCCGACGTTGTGAGCATTTTTTTCCTTACTTGACTTGCTTTAATCGCTAGATGTATGTTTAGGATTAATCATAAAAAATTTGTTAAGTTAAAATTGGGGAACATCAAATTTGAAAAAGGGTTTTCAAAAAGAGAAAGTTGTTTCATCATCCTTAAAGCAAAGCCTGATTTGAAAATTAAAAAAACCTACAAATCGGTGTCAGAGCAGGTTGCATTCAGTTTTTGTGTAGATCCTTATTTTGTGCTTTTCGGGTGATTGATTGTTTATCTCTCTTGGTTTGTTTATTTTTCTCTCGATGAAGTCTCTAAGCTTTGACGAATCACATCTTTTGAATTTGAAGTTTGCAAAACGTATTGAAATTTTGGAAGAAGAAAATTCTCATTTTAAAAGTATGATTGAATATTTGTAAACATTTCAAACTCAAAGCAATATCATTCGTGAGAAGTTTGGATCTTTATATGGCAACTATGAATCTTTAAAAGTTTTCAAAAAGGAAAGTGATGATAGAGTCCTTGTTTTAGAGAAAGAGTTGGAGGACTTGAAAAATTGTAGGGTTTATGCCATTAATGAAAATGTTTTGATAAAAGATTTTGTGGCTCGTGAGAAAACTCTTAGAGATAAGTTTTATTAGATTGAGGGGAGTGAGATAACATTCTAGGAGTAATTAAAAATCTAAAGAAGGAGACCCAAAAATTTGAGGAGTCTAGTCATTTGCTTGAGTCAAAAGTTTTGAAGTTGAAAAATGATTTAAATGACTCGAGTAGTGATGGTAGCAGATTATCTTGTTTTAATGGTTCAATGTCAAAGCCAAAACCATAGTGTGTTTTAGAGAGTCAAACACAATCAAGGGTGTTAGAAAAGGTCAACCTAAAGGTCTCGTTCCTCATCATGTTTTCACATCTTTGCATTGTGGTAGAAAAGGTCACCTTAGGAGTTTTTTCTATGATCTTAGACAAGACCCTAGGAAGTTTGAACGTAGTGTCCCATCAGTTTCCAAATCCTATTTTGTTAGGTATACACTGGTTTGGGTAAGGAAATATGTTTTGGAGATGCTAAATGTTTCGTTGGTTAATTCTCACATGCATGCACATGATTCTTCACTTGCTATTTTTAATAATTGATTGCATGTCCATGTTTGTCATACGCTAGTCTTTGCATCATGTTTAATATCTTGTTAGTGTTATGACATGTTTATCATTTTGTATTATATTTTTCATTTATTGAGTCTTAATTGAAAAATACAAAAGGATTTTATTTTTGATTAATTTTTTTGAAAAATACAAAAGGATTTTTGGTTTTAAATATTTTTGAGAAAATACAAAAAGATTTTGCTCTTATTTGCGTCAAAATATGTTGAAAAAGCCAAAAAGATTTTTAATTTGTTGTGTGTCGTGAGTTTACATGTTTGATGTGGCATATTGGTGTGCTTGGACCACCATCCTATCATTATCCACGTCGCTAGGACATTTGGTCAGAATTATTGATTCTTAGAATGATCTTAACCATTGTATTATAGGGTTGTTTCGAAGTTGATATGCATTCTGATTCGACTTTGTTTATATGCCATATTTGCACACATGCACGAGTTTATATGGATGTTTGACTTCTTTTGCATATTTGAGTTTGGTGAGAGGTTCTTATCTCAACTTTGTCATCTATGCATAAGTAGACTTAAGTAGGAGGTGTGCATGTAAGAACCGTTTACCATGAGATTGAAATTTAGAAAAAAAATAATGATGAGTGTTCATGGGAAAGGGTTGCGAGAGTGTAAAATTGACTCGTTGTGAAAGTCAACGTTTAAAAGATCCCCAAAAAATCAAGGCAATAAAAGAATCATATGCCAAAATGGGCCAAATTTGTTTATATTCATTCCAAAAGAAAAAATATGATATATTTGAGGGAGTTTGGATGGATAATTAAACGAGTTTGCGCATAGAATCCTAACATTGAAAAATCGTGTCATGACGCTATTGTTTGTAGAATCGTCAAAATTTCAAAATTGTGTGCATGATGTTGGTTTAGTTCATTAAGATCGCACTTTAAATGTCACATATGGGTAAGATAAAGTTTGATGATTTATAGCTATCAATTAAAGCTTCTTAATTGTTTTGATGTGTTGGAATTGTGATTCATTTGTGGTAGTTCACGCCCATGCATTCCATGTTCATGTTTGAGCACATCGGTACTATGTTAGCATGTAACTCATATTATTTTTGTTATTTTCACTACTGTTTTGCAATTTTCTTACCCTTTCAGTTAGTTTTTTCTGGAAATTTGTTCACTGGGTGGAACTGTATAATATTTAGCACTGGAACTGGGAGTTTAATTTTCTCGTTAGAGAGAGAAATAGATGTCTTATGAATTCATCTTGTGAGAATCCTTTATTGTTTGAGAGACAAGGCTGTCTCGTTCGAGCGACCATCTATATTTTTGAATTGCTTCTATTTCAGTACCCTGGTTCATATGAATATATATTTTGGTACTGCTGGGTTGCTTCTGGACAGTTTGTGTAATGAAGATTCGTATTGATATCATATTTCACTGCATTATATTCATTGTGTCACACTTGCTTAGATTATTGATTCCTGCTTTGTGATTACTATTTGCTAGCTAAGGATTTATTATTATTATTAATCATAATTAGCTAGTTGTTTCGTTGATATCTAGATATACTTCACTGATTATCTCATGTTAGATATGTTTATCTTTTCACCTATTCGAGACAAAAAGGGGGAGAGATGTATGTGATGTAGAGGGAGACTTTGTTTGATGAGCAGTTATATTTGTTGCATTACTTATTGGTATCATATATGTGATTATATGCTTTCAAGTTTATATTGATTGGTTTACACAAATTGGAATCATGTTGTTTTACATCGGTATAAGTTGGTATCCTGATTTAAATGATGTTTATATATTGATATCATGTTTTGCTCACATAAACAATGATTTGGATTTGGTTTTACATATTTGCTTATATCATTTGTTCCTCCATACTTCACTAGGTATTTGTCTGTTTCATGTGTGTAGGTATGCTTAAGATATTCGAGATTTCAAAACTTACATTTAGACAGTTCATGCTTACCGGACCATCAGTTTGCTAGTCTTGTCCTATAATTTTTTTATTTTGGATTTTATGGGATAGGATTTAGGCGTCATACAGCTTGACGGCCCGTCATAGGCATTTCACTATTAGTTTTTTCCTGGAATAGTCAAAGTCGTTGTATAGTTTTGACTTATTCCCAGAACAAAACTCGTTTGAGTCATAGGTAGAATTGTATTATCATGATCCCACACAGACTATGACGTATTGAAGTTTATTTAAGACGTTGCGAAAAAGCTTCAAAGATTTATCATGCCAGTTTATGGTGCATATTTCGTCTTCAAGTTCAATTACATTTCGAGATCGCTCAGGTATGAATGCGTAATTTTAATGGTACTCGAAATTTATTTTAAAATGTTTAAGGATGTTATTTTATAAAAGAAATGATTTTAAAGTGTTTTTAAAAGAATTTGAAAACGTTTACACTTCATTTATTCTGAGATAAACATCATTTAGAGTTGCGTTAAAATCAAACACACGTGTTTTTTCGTTCAAATGACTCTATCAGTCTTTCGAGTGACATGGGGATGTCGTTCGAGTGATAGGCCCATGTCATTCGAGCGAGATGCCTACTTGAAGAAAAATATTTTAAGGAGTGTTTTCTTTGAGTTTCGAAATGTAAGCAGTCCAGAAATCAGTTTTCGTGACAGTACATTTATGCACAAAAGTTTTCTAAGGTTTTCTAAGTCTAAACACATCCTTAGAATTTCAAAGATCCAAGCTTTCATTATTATTTGCTATGGTGATGTTTGTGGGCACCATTGGAGTTTGTTCTTCATAGAACTTTGCTGGTTTTGTGGTGGAGAAGCAGAAGAGTCGTGATCAACATCGTAGACATTACAAGCTACATCAGTGGATACCGAGACATTCGTGGAGGTGACTGCTGTTGAAAGTATCGCGAAAGGATTAGTGTGGGCACAGTGAGAGGATTGGTTGAAGATCAGAAGAGCATTAAGTATCGTGAGGATCGATTCATTGAGTAAGACTTGATTCTATTCCTTATAAATCCACATTCATAGTGATTATCTGGCTTGGGCAATCTAAGGTTTTTTCCTTTGTGGTTTCCTCGTACATCTGGCATTGTATTCTTTTCCTTACTTTACTTGCGTTAATCACTAGATGTATGTTTCGGATTAATCAAGATAAAATTTGGTTAAGTTAAAATTAGTGCACATAAAATTTGAAAAAGGTTTTTCAAAAAGAGAAATTTTTTTTATCGTCCTTAAAGAAAAGTATATTTTAAAAATTAAAAAGGGGCCTACAGAGGAGCCTAAAGAGACTTGAAGCTTGAGTAATGACGACCTCATAAATAACAACTTCCATACCCTCCTCATGTTTGATCGCAGGTAGTCAGGAGTAAAAGTCTAAGGGTGATGAATTTCCAGTCTTTAGACGTTAGATCGGTGGCAAGCAGAGAATTGGGGAGACTGTCGAAGCACTTGAAGGTAGAATTCGTGAGGATTTATGTCAGGTAAAGGAACCTCACAATCAGATTCACTATCATCTTGAAGGTCAATGGTGGAACCACAATCGTTATGAATTGACTCATCCGGTGAAGCTGGTTCTTGATGTGGTGAGATACCAAGCGAAGGAAGACACTGAGTTTGCCATTCGGCAGGTGCGAGCTCCCCCGTGACCTGAAAGATGATACAGAATAATGAGTGTGCAAAAAACCTTAATAATTGTGTTTTCATGATTAAGTCACCTCATAGGTGTGAGTTTGCAAAAAAAAAAACTTCACAAGTGTGTTTTCATTGTTAAGTCGCCTCATAGATGTGAGTTTGCAAAAAACTTTAGCACTTGTGTTTTCATTTTTAAGTCACCTCATAGGTGTGAGTTTACGAAAACCTTAACAAGAGTGTTTTCATTGTTAAGTCAGCTCATAGTTGTGAGTTTGTAAAAAATCTCAACAAGCGTATTTTCATTGTTAAGTCACCTCATAGGTGCAAGTTTGTGAAAAATCATAACAAATGTGTTTCATTGTTAAGTTACCTGATAGGTGTGAGCTTCTGAATAACCTTAAAAAGTGGTTTTCATTATTAAGAAGTTATATTTCTCCTTCTTAGTTTTTGTTTCAACAAGCATAATGATACTTATACGGATGAATGAGAAGTCAGAAGTTACCTTAATAATAGGAATAATCAATGAAGCATCAATAACTTTATCTCCAATGGGCTCTAGATGAACCTTCAGGCAGAGGAACCTCCATCCTCTACGAAGCAGCCTCCACTGTAAAAGGCATAATTTCCAGAACGGGGGAGGGCTCCAAAGAAGCCTCTTGAGCCTTAATGGTACTAACCACCAGATAAGTCGAAGGAAACTCTAGGTGAGAAGATGAATTAACTATAGCTTTGGAACCTCGTGGAACCTCAAAACAGAAAGGAGAAAAAACATTCAGAGAAAGTTGTCAAAACACGAAAGTGTTAAATGATAGAAGAACCACATAAAAGAGGGGCAAATGAAAAAAAAATGATCTTACCTCAGTAATTGCAGAGGAAGGTACAAATCCAATGATATACCTCGCCATAGGTAAGTAAAGTAATGAGTCAGCAAGGGCAGTGGCTAAGGAAGAAATAATGACCTAAAATATAATAAAACACTTAGTATTCAACAAGTAGAGTTGGAAAGATAAGTTAAGAGCAGAAAGAAGCCTTTACCTCTTGAGGGCTTGAAGGGACTGGAACAACATCCAAAGTAAGTACATGCAGGGGGATGCCCTAAAAGAAGCCAAATGAGTCTTTTCTGCCTGAAGGAAGGCTCTAACGATTTTAACAGACGCAATAGCTCTCCGGGCAGACTCCTCTTCACGTTGAGAAGCAGAATGTCGTAAGTATGTAAGCCCAGTCATAGGAGAAGGGGATGAGGTGCAACGATCTTTAAAAGACCGAATCGTCCTCTCACGAAGAGACTCACAGGGGGAGAATATCTATCTTATTAATGTTCCTATAAAGACAAAGTAAATTCTTATAATTATTATAAACTACACCTCACTAAGAGAACTCTCTTAAGTGATAGCTTTCTAAGTGTTGGGAAATATACCTCTTGATCTAGAGAAGAGGGCATAGATAGAACCATAGGGTAAAAAGGGGAATGGGGCATCGAGGAGGCTCCTCCAGCAGGTAAGTGCTCCTCCATAAGATTGTCTTCCAGTTTTATAGGTTCAACGGAAGGGGAAGGAGGAGAGATACTGGGGCTTGAGGGAATATGTGACAGTTATACCTCATACGCACATTTCTTTTGAGTCTTTATACCCAAAGTTTTTTCTTTTAGAAGGGCACCAACACCAGATTTTCCTTTAGAACTTTTTTTCTTGAGGTAGCTATCTTCGAGGGATCCATGAGGATTGATGGAAAAATGAATGAATGGGGGAATACCAACGGTTTATTTTTAAAATAGCAGTTGAAGACATTCAAATTTTGCATGACATTTGACTCGAGTTTCCTCCTGAATTTTTACAGAAGCTTCAGGTGGAACATAGGCAATAGGGAAATAATTAATGGGATTTTGGGATTTAGAATTGGACTTTTATGAATTCTCACACTTTGAAGTCTTTATTTTTTAGGGGGTTGAGAAATCCCCTTGTCAGGAGTACCTTTAGTAAGGCAGGTTGATCTAGCGTGGGATCTTTCTTTGCCCTTCGAGAAGTAGTAATGATGGAGTGTCAATATATAGGTAGATCGTTGGGGGGACCTTTGGGGGTGTTTCTTAGAGGAAACTCAATCCTTATAGCAGAATTGGCTTTAAATACCAGTTCTAAGGCTTGGAAAGTGAGAACTGATGAATAGATAAGGGGTCTCTGAATAAATTCTTTAATTTTAGCTAATTGGGTTAGTAAATATTTCACCGTGAACTATGAAGATACATCGCACTTCCTTGTCAAGCTTGGAATGGTGAAGTGACCACTGAGTTAGGAGAACAGAGATGAAACAAAAGAGATGGTGTAATAGGAGCATGCTTCAAAGAATTAAACCTTGGGATGAGATGCTTAAAAAATCGAGGAAGGGGTTCTTTGGTCGTAGCCAAATCGGCTAGAGCAACGATCAAGATTGTATGGTTTAGAGGAATAACCCTAATCAGTGTAGGAAGGAAAGAAACCAGGGGTCAATAGAAGTAGCACGAAAAAGGAAGGATCCTCAATAACAACCTCCTATGTAGTCGCTTAAACCCTCCTAGAGTCATGAGAGAAAAAAGACCAAGTATGAAAAAAAATGTCCTCATGGTAGGGCCTCATGACGAAGCAACTAGGTTTGTAAAAGATAGGCTTTATCTCTTTGCGACTCTATTTCTTGTTATAACATAATAGGGGATGGGCCTTGAGAGTTGGATGATTTGAAAGTGTCACTTTGGCTGTAGTTATCTCTAGATAAGAGTGTAGAGAAAACCCATGAGAAGAATGGTGTTAGAAAAATTGGCTAGGTTATAATGGCTCAGAGAGTGTTCCATCTAAAGATGAGCTATGTATAACCATATGTAGAGGGACCCTAAAGCCATGGCAACCAGAGGAAGATTGAACCCCCTAGAAAATTGGATGAAGATGTTGATTAGGTCCTTTCGGGGTTGATCATTGGTGTACCTAGTCAAAAGAAAATGGGAAAGAATTTATTAAGATATATGCAGGTGGTTTGAAGGGTATACCCTTACCCTTATAAAAATTGGAGATACCACCCTTGGCAGAGGGAGTATGAAAGAAATAGCTGATAAGGGGGGTGATGGTGGCCTTGTTAGAAGAACCTATGAACTAGTGACATATCTGGTATAGCTCCGCTCAGGTCATATTCTCTTTGGCATCCAAAGGTTCATTAGGTAGGGAGATGCACCTGCAGGCTCAAGCCCAAGAATCTTAGATATATATTTTAGGGTTATGGTAAACTCCCCCCATCCAACAAAGAAGGTATGGGTGGTAATCTTCCAATGAGATATAAGTACTTGTAGGGAAACCTTATTCTTGGACAAAGTAAACTCACCAAACCATGTAGCACGATGGAGCCCAATCTTAGTGAGAGCATCAGTGTGAGTAGTCTGCATATAATTACTCCAAGCAGTAAAGTGGGAGGGGAAGCCTCCAGGCCTCTAAAAATATATCTGGGAGCAAGGAAATACCCCACGATCAAGACGAAACTTAAGAGTCCCCCTTGGGGACAAGTATCCCCAAGCTGAAGAATCATCACTTTCGCCACCAAGTGTCATGGGGTTGCACTTGGCATTCGTAGAGTAATTCTTGCAGGCACTAGAGAAATCACCGCCCTTACCAAAGATGGGAGATCGACGGTAAAAACGTAATTTCTCTTGGCGAGCTGCTATTAAGGAGCTGGTGTCCAAGGCTATGGTAAGAGTAGTAGAGGCGATAGGAGAAATAGTGGTGGCTAGGGAAACTGGAGCATTAGACGAAGAAGCTATTAGAGCTTGAGGTGAAGTAGTGGTGGTAAGAAGAAGGAGTAGGTTGAAAGAGACTGAGTAGTGGCAATTGAGGGTGGTAAAAAGAGGAAGAAGATATAGCAAGCTTGAGCAAGAGTTTAATAATGGCGAAATAAGTTCTTTTTCTCTCTCTAAAACTCTAGAGACGAAGAATAAAAATGAAAGATAAGGAGAAGAATGATGGTCAAGTGTTTTGAGATATTAGTGTTTGAGAAATTCAATTGGACGATTGAATTTCCCACTATGGCATATGCCCAGCCGTCAATAATTATTACAAATGGACATGTTGCGCTTTGGGCAGTGCTTTGACAGTTAAAAACACAACCTCACGTTATTAATAAGGTGATGTTAAGGAAAGAGAGAAGGTTACATTCAAAAGAATTAATAGTTTAGTGCTAATTTTTTTGAAATTTATAAGAACTTTGAAAGCCTAACGAAAGACTCCCCCCTCGCTACAAGCTTAGACGATAGTAGAACAGATTGAGGTATATCGAGTAGAATTTTTCGTAAAAATGTGAAGTCATATGGAACAAAGGTCAATCATAGAGAATAGGCACTATTCTTCACTCAAAGTTCAAAAAAGGTCACGATGTCCCCTTGCAGTAGGCTCATTTAGATTAGCTTTGTCTTAGGTATATCGGGGATAATTTTCCTTTTTTGAGTAGTTAAAACGATGACGACCATGATCTACAGATACTTTGAGAGAATTTCAACAAGAGATGAAGAAGACTGAATGATTGGAGTCTACTCATAGAAAAAAAAGGTATGATGTCCCCTCATCATACGTCCAAGTATTAAAGAGATTTGGCTTAGGTACATCGAGGAAAATTTAATTTTTTCTAACATAAATAATAACAGTAGTTGCTACGGAGGCGGATAAAGGAGAATTTCTTCTCGCAAAAGATGATGGTCCATGGGATTGAGAAGTTTTCATTCGGACATTTATTATGCTCGCAACAAATCTATACACGAAGGAAAAAATGTAAGGAGGCTTGAAGGTAATCTCTGAATTAGAGAGAGCTTCCCCAATTAATGAAGAGAATCAAGAGAATGAAGTAACATTAAGTTAGTGAAACAACTCAGCGAGGCAGCTCAGCGAGGAAACTTGCCGAGAGAGCCCTTCTTTATCTTTTGTTTTTGCTTAGTCACATTGTATCTTTTTAATTAAATTGATTGTAATGCGGTAATTATTATAATATTGAGTGTGCGGTCAAATGATACTCGTGAGAGACCAGGCGTGGAAGGGCTTGGGAGAACTTATAAGTTCTGTTAAATGACCTTGTCGTGGGAACTTCAGAGGGACTTGGTTTGGAGGATTGAGAAGTGAGGTAGCATTAAGACTTTTCTTGACCATCTTATATACACCTGGTAAAACACCAAGAGACCTTTTACCATGGAAGCTTGTGCATAGTAACCTTGAGGTACATCGTATATTGAGCCTTGATCCAACCAACCCTCAATGTCATATCTACTTTAGGTGATGTCACTACCTACTTACCCACTGTCCAATCCGAAATTGATTAAACCACCATGGTATTGGGTCTGTCAGATGATTTGGTGGGACACCACTGTCGTGACAGTCCTTTAACGCACAGTTAGTTGACAAAAGGCATATACTCATATTTAATTATTATGAGGTAGGGTGTACTGACCTATCATGCACTTAATGCTTGAGACTTAAAGTGTGAGAGGAATGTCTTTCACATTAATAAGGGACTGAGACATCTCAGGAAGGGTGTGTATTTATGGGCCTCACCCACTTATGAGAGGATTGAGTTATTTCTAGAGAGAGAAAACACATTAAGAATAAGAGAGTTATTACAAACCAGAGTTTACTCAACCACCATTGCCATTTATTACGCAGATTTTATTGGCTAACGAGAGAGAGAGATATCATAGGTTATTGGTGTGCTGGATACCTGCCAAGGTGTATATATGTGCTTACTTTTCTCTCCCTTTGAACGAGTTATTTCTGAGGTCCTTTTACTATTGTTTGAGTTATACATGAGTGATTTGTGAGTCCAATCTGAGTGTTTATTATATACAATACTGAGTGTTCATTTGTCATTGTTAAGAGTATTTGGGTTATCGTTTATCACCATATCTATGGGAATTACGCCTCTATTTGTATTATTATACTCCCAGGCTTCAAGTGGACTCCACTCTTATAATATCAGTCTTACATAGATATATTCTTATATACATACTATTAACCTCGGTACGTATACATATACATATAACCGACTAATCGTGCACATATAACTTGTAGCACCAACGCATAAATCTTGAATCTTCCCCCACTCTCAATTTTTCAAGTATTCACTTACTTATAATAATTTAATAATCATATGTATCTGGCCACTAAGCTATTTTACTCAAACCCATAGCCTAAATCTTTTCAAAATCCCAACCCGATTTTTTAACTTATGACCCGAGTCTTATTCACCCGTAAACTCCTATATATTACCAGAAGTCCTATGTCACCTATCAAACTCCATAAACCAAATTTAAACCTCAAATGCCCAAGAAAAAATCACATAGAAAAAAGGGGAGATAACCATGTTGACCAAACTAACTCGCTTGTCTATCTGAACTGCTTCGGTGAGCAAATCAGTTCGCCCCTGCCCAGTGAACTGGTTCAATTGACCTGGGTAGCAACCCAACTTTTTGACGAGTTTCTTTATCTTCTGTCCAAACATATGAATCCCTAACATCAACTAAACCATTCATATGAGTTTCCTATAAATCTAGACGTAATACAACATATTTTTATGTACAATTTACTCGAAAACCATTAAAACTATGGGATTATCGACTGTTCATCAAGGATTATTCATTATAACAATCCTAATTCAAGATTTCATCAACTATCTTATTAAACACCCAAGAATTCATATTTATATCTTCATCTACATCAAATTTAATATGTAATTACATTTGAATTATTTCTTTATGAATCTATTCTCAAAATACCCCTTTTACATGTTAATCTCACCCAAAAATTTGTGTTCCTACACCAAATTTATTCATGAACTATTAAAACCGCATCAATAATTAAGTCAATATAAAACTTTCTTTTTAAACCATAGGGATTTTGAATCCTTCCTATTGTGACCATCTTTATGTTATGATCTTGTGCCCGGAATGCTCCGATTCTCCCCTCAGATCGTTTCTCCCCCCTTTCTCTTGACTTCCCTTCTATTTTATCTCCTCTATCAACCCCGAAGTATTTTGGATGGTTGAATGGATGACGACTCCATACATCTTCCCTATATATAATCTTAGACCCAATTAATCCCAAATTAGGTTAAGCCTCATGTGTAAAATGACCTGAATGCCTTTATATAGGTCCTGTTTATCCTAAAAGGCCCTCGAAACACAATTATAACCCTTGAGTACCTAATTCTGACTATCTCAACCAATTTCGAATTATTGGCGGACTTTAAATCACCCTCCAAGTTAGCTAAAATTAATTTTCCATCTTATTCATGACACAACCTTAATCGCGCGTCTCAAATGAGATACCGTCAAACCCGTCGATTTTACTCACTTATGATGTAATGTTAATTAACATGTTTTCATTTACGTATCCCATAATTAAATATAATATCACATAAATATTAATCCTTATAATCGCTAAATAACATTTATCTATTTCTCAAATTAATTAAATTACGTGCACACATGTAGTTTAAAATATTCTAAAATTACGGGGTGTTACATACTTCCCCCTTACAATGGAATTTCATCCCCGAGATTCGGATATACCTGATACCAAGAGCTCCAAATAGTTTTTCCTGCATGACATCCTCATGCTCCTAAATTAACTCACGACAATATTGTGGTGCTTCCACTATACACACACACTAACGGTACCATTTTGATCGAAGTCCTATTCATTACGGCCCAAAAATAGAGACACGCCTCTTTTTATAATTTTTTTGTAGATATACTACGTCATTCCTAAGGTCTCTTCTTAATCACGACTCGCGAAACACATCTTGAACTCGATGTAAATTCTATAGTAAGATGAGCCAATGCATCACTGGATATATCACCTCAATAATGAGGACACGCCCCATATCCCTAGGTGCCAACCTCCCTTCTTCCCAAACCCCATAACTCCCTTTGTGGGATGCACCCACAGTAGCACCTAACCACACATGTCAGAATTCAAAAAATCTCCGGGTCATAGTGACGTAACTCTTTATATGCTCCTAAACTACTAAAAAATAACTCTTTATTAACTAAGTCCTCACCGACGTACCCTGAATCATGTTTGGCCAAAAAATTTGTTATCCCACACCTCTAGCTAACCAGAGGTCGAATGACAAGGTCTCCCATACAAATCCTCAAAAGGTTCCATGCCAATAATAAACCGTTACAAGTTATTATTCGTAACTCTATCAACGGTCATTATTTCCTCCAATTACCTTCAAAATCCTGAATACATATCCCTAGCATATCCTCCAACATCTTAGTCATGCCCTCCTGTTTACCCATCGGTCTACGGGTAATACGCCTTGCTCAAATGCTACCCCATCCCCATTACCTCTTGATAACCCTACCAGAGGATGGACGCAATGATCTTATCTTGATCCATAACAATGATAGGTGAGACCTCGTGTCGGCTCATTCCCTTTCTTCAATGAGATGTTGGGTACACTGCCCGATTGTGTAATCCACCCAAATTAGCAATAATCACTCCTTCTCGGTCAACCAATCCTAAAAGAAAAAGGAAATGTTTACCTCTCCGCGACTTTCATAACCCCAAAATAAACTCCCCCAGTCTGCCCATCCATTCCATCACTGAATCACCATGTATTGCAAAACTCTAGTCGATTATCTAGGATCAACCTTTTCCATCTAACACGTGGTGCACCTGGAGACAAACTTTGCTATGTCTCCCTCCACACCAACCAACACATCCGGTAGCCCCCATTATATGGTACATCTTACTCCCCCTCCTAGGTATACCAAAAATCATGACCTATGCATCTTCTCCAAAGTTGCGCACTTCTAGGGTACTTCTCGACTCGTAAAATAAATATTCTATTTACGCGCAAACCACCCTCAGAACTTGACTGATTATGACTGGGCTATACTTCCCAAAACTGTTGGATCCTTCCTTAGCAAGATAGATCCCTTGCTTATGTCTTCATAGTCCTGTAGCCCATCTTGGGTGTGATAGCTCTCCTTATTGTATAAATTCGGACTATCGTCTTCCTCTAAGAAGTTCAGTCCTCCCTACTATTCTAACTCCACTTCTAACTGTCCTATAGCATAGGAATCAACACATTTATTTCCATATTAACTTATCTCGGATAATACTGTATATTAAACTAACTAGGGTGCCCATACGCCCTAAACTCCGTGCATATATACACAAATATCATCGACATAACATACATATATCAGAATTATAGGCCCCTTATTTTTCAAATCAAATGTGCTTTAAGGATGATGAAACAAAATTTTCTTTTCAAAAACTTTTTCCAACTTTTAATATGAACCAAGTTGTGAACTAATTTTAACTTAACCAAATTTTATCTTGATTAATCCTAAACATGCATTTAGTAATTAAAACAAGTAAAGTAAGGAAAGATCACCATGCCGGATATACATGAAAATCAAAAAAGGAAAAAGCCTCGGACGACCCAGCCAGACATTCACTATGATGTGAAATTACAAAGGAAAGACAAAAGTCTTACTCAATAACTCGATCCCCATGAGACTTGATGCTCTTCTGATCTTAAACCACTCCTCCACAGTGCCCACACAGATGCCCTTCTGTGATACTTTTCCACAACACACGCCTCCAAGAATGCCTCGATGTCCACCAATGTAGCTGGGAAAGTCAAGGATACTTAACACGAACTCCTTCGCTTCTCACTGCAAAACCAAACAATGTTCTTCAAAGTGTAGAAAAAACTCCAACAGGTGCAAAACAAAGATCACAATCGCATATGATAATGAAAACTTGGAACTTTGAAACTCTAAGGACATTTTTGTACTTAGAAAACCATAGAAAACTTGTGCAGAAAACATACTGTATGTAAACTATTTTTCTGGACTGCACACTTACTAAATTCTGAGAAAACCATGCCTTAAATAGAAAAATTGAGTCGGCACATCGTTCAAATGAAAATCGCATGTCGTTCGAACGACATTGGCATCTCGATTGAACGACTTGCAAAGTTATTTGAACCACTAAAAATAAGAGTTTCTGAAATACACAACTCTAAACGATCTTTAAATCAGAATAAACAAAGTTTCAATATTTTAAAACACTTTAAAAACATTTTAAAAATATTTATTTAATAAAATAACATTCTAAAATATTTTTCAAGTCCCATTTACGCATTCATACCTGAGTGATGTGGGAATGCAATGAAGACATAAAATATGCACCAATAAACCACGACATGATAAATTCCTTGAAGCTTGGCCACTACGTCTTCAATAAACTTCAATACATCATAGACTGTGTGGGATCGTGAAAAATAAAAAATCTATTTATGACTGACTCAAACGTGTTTTGCGATGGGAATAAGTCAAATAAATATACAATGTACTCAATTTATAAATTTTATTGTTACAAATCTCCCCCTTTGACTATTCCAGGACAAAACCAATAGTGAAAGGCCTAAGTCGGGTCGTCAATCCGTATGACGCCTAAATAAAAAATTACAGGACAAGACTGGTACATATTGGTCCGTCAAGCATAAATGGTCTGAATGTGATGTAGACTTTAAATATTCAATCTCTTAAGCATACCTACACGCATGAAACCGACAAATACCCAATGAAGTATGGAGGAAAAAATGATATAAAACCAATATGAAATATCGATTCCAATTTGTAAAACCAAAATCAGATCATTTGTTAAACATGTGAGAAAATTTGATACTAATTTGAAAACAACATGATACCAACTTGTGTAAACTAATCAATATAGACATGAAAACATATGATAAAAATTATGATACCAATAAGTAATGCAACATATGTTTCTGCTCATCAAAAAAATTCTCCCCTACATCAGACAATAAGTGAAAAGATAAAAAATTTATCAAATATCTAGCATGTGATAAATCAATTAAGCATATCTAGATAAACATGAAACTTGAAACATGCCAACTAAAAATAATCTAACAGTACTAACTTGTAACTAGCAAACAAATATCACATAAAATGAATCATTAATCTAAGAAGGTGTGACTAAATGAATTATGCAGTGTATGAATTAAGCATAAATAATCCCTAAGTACTGCATATGAACAACCTATAAATACCAAAAGTAGAATGATATGATCATTAATACAAAGCAGGTACTGAAGAGAAGAATAAAAAATTCTTCAGCAAGTCTCTCAAACGACTTAGCCTTGTCGCTTGAACGACATATGCAGGTCGCTCAAACTAGATCATCAAACGAGCTACAATAGTATGAAACAGTAAGCTCTCGCTCGATAAATCACATCAAATGACCTTTGTGCAACCTTCAAGCGACCATCTCTGACAAAATCGACGCCTCAAAAAATGTGTCACTTGAACCTCGCGTGAACAGTATATCGTGTGACATCAGGTTGTCACTCGAATGAGGATTTTATGTCATTTGTGCGACATGAAATTTTCTCAATTCCAGTTCTAAAAAACATGAAGTTTTGCGCTGAGAAAAAATATTCTGAAAAAGTTAACTGAAAAGAGCAAACAGTAGCAAAACAGACTCAAAATAGGAAAAAATAAAATAAGTAAAACAAAGTGAGTTTCATGCCAACATAGTATCAACGTGATCAAACATGGATATGGAGCGAATGTGTGTGAACTACAACAAATGAATCATAACTCCAACACATTGAAACGTTCAAGAAGCTCTAATTTATAGCAAAATGTCATCAAACTTAGTTTTAGTCAAACGTGACAATCAATATTTTGAGCTAAATGAACTAAATAATCAACATGCATATAAATCCGGAATATTTACGATTCTACAAATAATAGCATCATGATGCAATGTTTCAACATTTAGGATTCGCGGTGCAAACCCGTTTATCTATCCATCCAAACTCCCTTAAAACTATCATATTATTTCTTTTGAATGAGCATACTAAACTAATTTGGCCCATTTTGGCATATCATTATTTTTATTGCCTTAACATTTTTTCGGGCTTTTTTCAACACTTTGGACCTTGGCTACTTTAACAATGCCACACTTTTTTAGGTCCGATTGAAACGGTTCTTACATGCACACCTCTTCCAAAGTCTACTACGCATATATGACAAAATTGAAAAAAGAACACCTCACCAAACTTAAATATGCATGAGATGTCAACAATTGATATAAACTCGTGCATGTGTGCAATTGTGGCATATAAACAAACTACAATCTAAATGCATATCAACTTCGAAACAACCCCATATAAACAATGGTTAAGATCATTCAATGCATCAATAATTATGACCAAATTTTATAGCCACATGGAAAATGAAGTGATGGGGGTCCAAGCACACCAATATGCCATATCAAACATGAAAACTTAAGACACAAAAATAAATCGAGAATCTTTTTGTGTTTTTCTAAAAATACTTTTGACCCAAAAATAAAATCTGTTTGTATTTTTTCAAATAAGACTCAATAAATGGAAAAAATATAGTACAAAATGACACACATATCATAACACTAAAAAAATATACATGATGCAAAGACTAGCATATGACAAACATGGCAACACAATCATCCTTTAAATTTAGCATGAGAGGAATCAAGTGCAACCAAACAAGAAGCATGAAGTTTTATTACTAAAGCCTCTAAGTCCGATTTCCTCACCCAGGTAGGTGTGACATGATGCATGGGGGTTTTGGGAACCGACACGACTTTATTCCTTAATTTCCTAGGAGTATTCCTCAGGTCATAGTAAAAATGTCTAAGGTGACCTTTCCTACCACAATGGGAACAAGTGTAAACACATCGGGAATGATTACAAATTTTTTTACCTCTCCTCACATTCCTAGTGGGCTCTCTCACACGATTGGTATTGGCTTTACGAATGGGAATAACATGATCATCATAGCCTATACCAAACCTATCTCTCTTGACTTGGACAGTGCCTAACAACCTATCCAACTTCTTCGATCCAGATTCCAAGTCAAACTTTACCTTACTTGAGTCTATCAACTTCTCCTCTAACTCACTAATCCTAGATTCAAGCACACGCCTAGACTCCTCAAACTCAAGCACCTCTTTTTTCAATGCCTCCATTAAATTGTGAAGGCTATCTCTCTCTTTCTCAACATACTCTAGATTCTCCCTAAGCTTCTTCTCCCATTTCCTAAGATCCTCAATCAAAGTATCATTATTCTCAATGGCACACTCATTCAACCTAGCTTGTAATTTCGAGTTTGAATTTTCACCTTTATCGATTCTGCATACAACTCTCTAAAGTCAACTTGCAACTCTGCCACACCGATCTCCTCATCCTTACTAACCTCGCCCTCACTTACTTGGGATTCAATGGCCTCGAAAGTGTCATGCACATGAGAATCTTTATGAGAAGATTTATTTTCATCGCTCACATGACCTGCCATAAACGCTACAAAGTTACGTTCAATGGGGGAACTCTCTACCTCTTTTAGTTCATTATCACTTAAGGTGGCATTATAAGCTACCGGTTTCTTACCCCCTCCTTAAGTTTAATGGGACACTCGGCAACCTTTTGACCATACCCCTCATACCTAAAACACCTATCCGACTCATCCCTCTTAACTTTTTCACTCTTATTCTTAGGTGTGGGATGGGATCGACCTGGTTGTTGTTGAATTTCTCAAGTCGTTTGGCATATTTCTATTGCTTTTGGAACTTAAGAAATTTCTTGAACTTCTTTGCCAATAAGTCTACATCCTCAAAATCAGAATCAAAATCGTCATCCAAAACTTTAGTCTTCTCCTTCTGAGATTTTAAAGCAATAACCATTTCTTTCTTTCGATCTTGCTTGGAGGTAAACGTATCAAGTTCATAGGTTTGTAAGTCACCTACAATCTCTTCAAGTTTTGTCATATTTAGCATACCCAACGAGTTCAAAATGGTCACTTTTGCATCAAACCTTTTCGGCAATGACCTTAAGATTTTCTTTATGACACGGTTGTCGATTATTTTCTCTTATAAGTTAAACGACGAGTTGACAATATTGGATAACCTAGTGTGAAACTCATCAAACGACTCACTCTGTAATATCTTAATCATCTCAAACTGCGTAGTGAGATTTTGAAGTTTAGATGCCCTAACCGTGCTCATGCCCTCATGTGTAAGTGTACAAATATCCCAAGCCTCTTTTGATGTTTCTATTATACTCTTCTGGTGTGACATGTGAGGAAATAACATGAAGACCTTTAGAGTTGTAAAGTGCAAGTCTATGTTCAGATTCGGTCCATGATTCAGCGGGTTTCAAAATAGTGGACTCAACCTCTCAATGTGAGTGGTGGTGTCAAACCCTTTTCAACCGCTAACCACGCATGCTCATCAATTGGTATCAAAGCACTTCTCATTCGTATTTTCCAATAAGCATTCCATAATAAACAGGAGTATGAAAACTTACATAATTTCCAAAATTCATCCTTAAAAGCAACAAGGGATCAACACAATAAAAAATATGTTTCTAGCTCTAATACCAATTTGTAGGCCCCTTATTTTTCAAATCAAATGTGCTTTATGGATGATGTAATAAAAAAAAAATTTCAGAACCTTTTTTCAACTTTTAATATGCACCAAGTTGTGAACTAATTTTAACTTAACCAAATTTTATCTTGATTAATCCTAAACACGCATCTAGTTATTAAAACAAGTAAAGTAGGGAAAGATCATAAAGCTTAATGTACGAGGAAGCCACAAAGGGAAAAACCTCGGACAGCCCATGCCAAACAATAACTATGAAGTGGAATTACAAAGGACAGACTAAAGTCTTACTCAATGACTCGATCCCCATGAGACTTGACCCTCTTTTGATCTTGAACCACTCCTCCATAGTGCCCACATAGATGTCCTTTAATGATACCTGTCCACGACACACATCTCCACGAATGCCTTGGTGTCCACTGATGTATCTTGAAAAGTCGACGATGTTGATCACAAACTCATTCGCTTCTTCACCGCAAAACCAAATAATATTCCTTAAAGTGTAGAACAAACTCCAACAGGTGCAAAACAAAGATCACAATCGCATATGATAATGAAAACTTGGATATTTGAATCTCTAAGGATGTTTTTGTACTTGGAAAAGCATATAAAACTTGTGCCAAAAATGCACTGTATGTAAACTATTTTTTTGGATTGCACACTTATGAAATTCTGAGAAAACCACGCCTTAAATAGAAAAATTGAGTCGGCGCATCGTTTCAAATGAAAACTGCATGTCACTCGAACGAGATGCATATGTCGCTCGAACGATACTGGCATTTCACTTGAACGACTTGGAAAGTCGTTTGAACCACTAAAATGAGAGTTTGTGAAATATACAACTCTAAACTATCTTTATCTCAGAATAAAAGAAGTTGCAATATTTTAAAACACTTTTAAAAACATTTATTTAATAAAATAACATCCTAAAACATTTTTTGAGTCCCATTTACGCATTCATACCTGAGTGATCTCAGAATGCAATGAAGACATTAAACATGCACCAATAAACCACGATATTATAAATTCCTTAAAACTTGGCTTCTTCGCCTTCAATAAACTTCAATACGTCATAGACTGTGTGGGATCGTGACAAATAAAAAATCTATCTATGACTGACTCAAACGTGTTTTGTTCCAAGAATAAGTCAAATAAACATACAATTGACTCAATTTGGAAATTTTGTCCTTATAAAAATCGACCCTACAGGCCCCGCATGACTATTCAGTAAATGTAGTCTCTCTTTCTCTACTAATTATGAATCAATTTTTCTCGAGATTTCCCCACTTATCAATTAGTGGAGTAAATGTTCCATAGTGCTTTCTAAATAGCACTACTTGGATCTACTTGCCTTAGATCGTATAGTGGCTCTCAAATCAAAGTGTTATTTACTTACATGCAATGACTAATGTACTAAACTGATGCCCTAGTGCCCCACACCTCTCCCAACTCCCAAAGCTTACTAAGGTTAATGAATGGGACATATCGCAAGGGAAATCCAAACATTGAACTCCCCTAATACACTACTACTTAGTGTTGTCAGTTATCAAGATCTGTAAGCCCAAAGCACATTACCGAGATAGTCAAAAGTCTTATCCCCAATAGTCACTAAATTAGATTTCCAACTCCTACATTTCTAAAGGAGTCATACAATACGGTGCTCGCACTATGACTAAGTCCCCAGTTCTAAATAAATAATGAACTCAATCTCTTGGCTCGACGGTAACCCCGATACCCCCTGAATCACATAAACAAAGTCCATATGCACAGGGATCAAATATAACAAGGAAATTATACTTTTTAAGGACTCCTCCCCAATATACGATACAAATGCGAGCTTGACCCTCTATCAGGATGAGACATCACAAAAGTAACACATCCTTCCCTAGAATAGCGAACACGATAGCCATAATGTAACAGTTCACCATCGATCTAACAATTGCTAACCAATCCATAATTAGGATAGCATGATACTCGTACCACTCTAAAATGAGTAAATTCACTAAAACATATCATCCTAGACTCCACACCCACTCCCCTGTAGATGGAAAAAAGATCCCCACTACCCAATCGTAAGTATATACTCCTAATAGTAATATTAATCCTACTTCCACTAAACCTGTCTCACGTGCAAATCTAAAGCTAAAAAAATATTGTGATGCACGTGTGTCACACAAAACTTACCCCAATTGCCCATGGATAGAAAGCATACCTTAAATCGCTAATGGCATTGGTTGTTCAATTGATCCACGAACGTGATACTCATGCCCAAATTTTCCCAAAATTGCAGCAATTGTTTCCCTTGTTGGGCCCCTATTCTTGTCCCCTAGATCGCTGTGGATGAGATGGATGCATGTGGCACTACTTTCCACGCATAAATATCTGCTCGTGAAAAATCCCAATCTCTGGCCCTATTGGCCATGTCGGGGCTACCCTAATTTTTGGCCTTGGTGGCCTCGGCCCTGATGGCCACTCCCTATTATTCCCTTAGACTTGTTGGCCTTGCGGAACACTCTGATGGACCTACCTGAATTCACCGTCACCTGGTCGGAATCCCCCTAATCTGACTGTGAGGTATCCTTCTATGGTGCCCCACTAGCACTGTTACTTCTAGTTTTGCCCTACTAGCTAAACTCTCCAACTCTCTTGGCTCCTTTTATTTGGAAGTGGTGATCCTGGCAGTGAAGAAGCGTGGCATTGGCAGCTTTAGTACAAGTCCCAAATGTCGGATTACCCAGTAGATGTTATCAGATCCTCAATGCGAGTCCATCAATGAACTTTAACATCTTTTTCTTCTCTACATCCACCTCTTCGGGCTTGAAGTTCACAAAATGAATGAATTCTTCCTCATAATCGACCATTACCCATCCCTCATGCGATAAGTTCAGAAATTTCCTTCGCATCTCTATCTGAACAGCAGATGGAAAAAACTTGCAGTCAAACCACAACCCAAACTCCCCAATAGTCATGGTATATCTCTCCTCAGACATGGTGATGAACTCTGACCACTATAATCCTACTCCTACAAGCTTAAAAGTTGCTAAAATCTTTTTCTTATTGTCACTGCACTCCACCATACATAAATGCCTCTGGATTTCCTTCTTTTATTGGCTAGCAATAATAACTTTTATATTTCCCTGAAACTCTTGCTAATGGCCCTTCTGAAAAGCCCCTCTGACTCTCTCCCAAACTGATGGCACTGGGTGAGCCTCAACTGGTAGCACTGTCTCCTGTGTCCGTGCTTGGGGAATCCACTGCCCCATGGCAGTCAATGCGGCATTAACTACCTGAGCAACAATAGTGTCAACCTTTGTTGCGGTCACAGTCCTCTGAATAGTCTGTGGCTCCGGCTGAGCCTCTCATCTAGCGGCCCTCCTGGCAGCCTTGGTTGGTTGTCCTCTCCTGTTTGGCATCTGAAACCAAACCAAATTCGTATAAGATTTACTACAATTATACACAATAACAGAAGCACATAGAAGCACAACATGAATCATCACTCCAAAGTATAGCCTCTATATTAAAGAAGAAGTAACAATGAAAACACAGCAAGTCCGCATAAATCCTAAGGACACTAGATCTTGATGCTCTAATACCATCTATGACACCCCCGCCTATTCTAATACCAGTTGATTAGGACTTTATTAAATTAAACGGGAATTATATCTTATTTCATTCTTATCATCACTCTCAAGAACCAACTTAATTACTAACAACCTATTAAAACCGATGTCAAATTTTAAAAACTTAATAACTTGACTTATTAATAACATTCAACTATCTAAATCACCAATCCAACACAAAAATAACCATAACTAATTTAACTAAACATTCATCACAAGAAGAGAGAATACCGATGACTTGAAATAAATTAATTAACCAAAAAACTCTCGGTAAAACCAAATACAATAATCCATTGACCCAGAAATAAAGTAAAGTCTGAAAAATATAAGAACAGTCTAACTGGGCAACAAACCTGAAATCGAAACTGAAGTGAGTATCCTATCCAAATAACAATGATAGAAGTGTCTAATCAAACCCTGCAGCCATCCACAGTTGTTCCCCACAGAAGTGTCTATCCGACCAGAAGGATAGCTAAGCCTGACACCCCTATGGCTGAGCATCGAAAAGGTTTTAAAAAAAGGATTTCTGATACAGTTCAGATCTCAAAACCATTTAAAAAAATATACAAGTATTTAAATGCAATAATAAATATGCAGGAAAATTATTCATGTTCATCTGGTGTCGTACTGCCATGAGATTTTCCTCGCCCCTCATCTATAGTGCGCACTTAATGCATGTATTTTAATTTCCTAGTTATGTTACCCCACCTAACTAGTTTATTCACTTAACATAGCCTCATATGATAAACCTCTATCCCAACTGCGTTACACGTATTTTACTATTATTGTTTTCTCATTTAACTAATTAAGTAAGTTATATCATCATAATTCTCGATTATAATCTTATCATTAACAATTTACAAAACTGTAGACTAGTTATAATTCTAATGTTCACACATTCATTTTATCACGCATATACATATAACACTTTTTATACGTATATTCATAGCATCCCCAAGCCATCCTCTCGGATGCAATCCCTATTATGCTATCAGGCTCAAGGTACGTCACGTACCACTCCGGGGCCACCTAGTCGGTGTCTTCCCACCAAACCCAAATCGCAAACACATAAATTGGAAGGGGTCATAGACATATGATAAGCACCCAAAAGTGTTTAAATAATACCACTAATAGACGTAATTTAGTTGTTAATTCTTGAAAAAATTGGGTCTTATATGCGTTAATGTTGATGTGCAAGCTTGATTGCTATTTGCGAAAGTTCGATGCTTATTTCAAGGCACATGTGCGATTTATGGAGCTAATTCACCAGTCATATACTTTACCCGAGCCTAAACCTAGCCCAAACCTTCACCCGAGCCTGTGTGTGTTGAGTTTGTACCTTTATTATTTCTCTAGATTTTTATTTTAAGTCGTTTTTATTTTTAGGATTTATTTTAGATTTATTTAGAATTTTCTAGAATTTATTTTTATTTTTGATTTTTATTAGTTTTTAATTGTAGACTTTATTTTTAGTGTTGCTAGATTTTATATTTTTAGGACTTTAGGTTTTATTTTTACTTCTTTAGTAGTTTTTATTTTTATTTTAATTTTATTTTTAGAGGATTTATTTTTTATGTTTCATTTTATTGCGTCGTGTATTTGTTTTCCTTTTTTTAGTTTTTAGTTAGTTTATTTTTATTTTTGTTTTGTTTTGTTTCATTTTATTAGTTTTTAGAGTTTTTATTGTGTGCCGTGTTATTTTTATTTTTTTTTAGTTTTTGTAGAGAGTTTTATTTTAGTTGATTTTTATTTTTAGTTTAGTTTAGTTTTTAAGTTTATTTTACTTGTTTTTATTTTATTAGGTTTATTTTTATTTTGTTATTTTATTAAGGGCACAAATTAAATAGACACACATATCCTACCCCCTACCTCACCCAAACACTCTCACGGACCCACACCCCAATTCCATGCACACTCACATACACCAAATCAACTCACTTACATACACCCTAACTTCCCTACACTCACCTACACCCAAATCCCACTCCCTCCATCTTCAACCTCACTTTCTCTCTCATCTCTTCTACCAACCATTAACAAACACCTTCCACCATTAACAAAACTCAAACCCACATCTCAACCAATACTTCCTAAACCCACCTCCATTCGAACCCGAAATCGGGTTATACTCCTGCCCAAATCGTGACCTTAACCGCCACAAACCGAAACCCGTTGGAATCAATTAACCCCAACCACCATAGCCCTACCTCCCGTCCCAAACCCGAAAATTCCTTCCTACCCTAAACTTGTTGGCCATCCTCCCATACTCGAAAACTCATAATCCCCTTGTCACGACCAAAAACCCCGTTAAAACCGGACATCCATGGCAGCCTAGCCAGATTACGACCCAGCTAGTCGTGTCCAAATTGAAATCCCCAAGCCATACACGATTTTGTCACCGGCTTTAAACCAAGACAAGCCAAAACCAATGCAAAACCCCACATGTGTTAAATGCCTTTTACCCATTATACTCTTAACTTATCCTCATTCTCTCATTACCTCACCCAACCCACATGCACACTTGTGTAATTCCAAAAAACAACCCTCTCACCCCTCATGCACAATTACCTTACCTAATTTTTCCCTAGATCCATGTTTGCCATGTATAAATTGAAAACTTGGTGTCATTTGAGAAGGATCTCCAAATTAGTTTTTAAAATTTGTGTGATAAAATTCTATCCACTCCTTTGTAGAGAGTATTTGTAGTTTTAGCAAATATCTCAATATAGAGGTGTATAGTGAAATTTATCGCTAGGATGAATTCCACTCCACCCCTCTATAGTGGGTTTTTGCATTTTTAGCAACAATTTCATAATAAATTGATGTGGTTGAATTCATCCTTTATGGGAGGTAAATTCTAATCCATTCTTTTATGTTGAGTATTTGCATTTTTAGAAAATATCTCAACATAAAGTGATGATGTAGAATTTATTTTCTTGGATGAGTTCTAATGTACAATTTTATAATATTAGGATTTAAATTTTTAGCAAATCTCTTTTATTATTTAAGTTTCCATTATGAATTCATCTATTATCTTGTAATTAGTTTATTTTTATTTTTATTTTTAATTTTATTTTTATTTTTGTAGTTTTTATTTTAGATTCAATAAATATATTAGTGAGTGATTGTAATTGAGAGAATTTTGGTTCTAATTGAAGAATCCATTCCAATTCAAGTCATCAATGAGTTTGATCTATTCCTCTCTTACTACTTTTATTTTAATCATCACATGCTTTCATTTGTCTATCTTATATTTTTGGATAGTGATTATTGACGGCTAATCTCCCATTCATGGGAGTATTTTGAAGCCCTCGTGAGTCCAATTTAGTTAGTTTACTTTTTAGCACAATTTTGTTTACCTCATTTTTTTATTGGCTTTTACATCTTAGTTAGTACTTTAAAAATTAGTGTATAGTTAGTTAATTAATAATCCCGTGAAAAGTCCATAAAAATATAAAAAGAAAAAATAGAAAAATCATAATAATATGCACATGAATTACACGTGTCTTCATATATTTTGTGTTTCATCCTTAGAGCTGGATTGATACTCCCTTACTTACCCCTCTACATATTTTGAGTTTATTTGTAGGTTCAAGGGAATTTTGATGGAAAAAAAGTTGCAACAACGACAAAAATACATTAGAGACGCAGTTTTTTTTCCTATCAATATACATCCGCGGGTCATAACGATACCACATTATCCTATTAGCCTCTATACTCACGTACAATGCAGTCTTGTGACTAGGGGAATTGGCCTTAAGACCTATTGATCATGCTAGGGTGGATCGCCCACTACGCGCAATCTCTAACGATAGCATATCTAGAGTAGGTATGTTCACATATATCAGTCACACATAGATATATTCATATATACATACTATTACCCTCGGTACAAATACATATACATAGGACCCGCTTATCGGGCATATATCATTCGTAGCACTAGACCACAAATCCCGCGTCTTCCCCGAATCCCTATTTATCAAGTATTCACTAATGTTAATTCAGTAATCTCATGTGTCTACCCATCAAGATATTATATTCAAACCCATAGCCTAACTCTTTCTGAAATCCTAACCAGATCTCATAACTTATAACCCGAGTGCTATTCTCCTTAATTTACTAGTAAACTCATACCCGGATTTGATTCCCATCCAACTCAGGGTAAATTATAATCACTCTATATATTATCAAATGCCCTATGTCATCTATCGAACTCCTTAAAGCAAGTTGAACCCTCAACGTCCCATGAAAAAATTATACAATAAAAGGGGAGACAACCAAGCTAACTGAACCGCTTCACCTGGCTATTCGAATTGGTTCGATGAGAGAATCAGTTTGTCCCCTGTGCAGCGAACTGGTTCGGTTCACCCAGGTAGAAACCCAACTTTTTGACGAGTTTCCTTATATTCTTTTCAATCCTACCAGTCCCCAACATTAAGAAACCTTTCACATGAGTTTCCCCTGAATCCCACACACAATACACCATATTTTTACATACAAATTATCCTGAAAACTATTAATACTATGGGATTATTGATTGTTCATTAAGGATTATTCATTATATCAATCCTAATTCAAGATTTCATCAACTATCTTATTAAACACCCAAGGATGCATCTTTATATCTTCATCTACATCAAATTTAATATGTAATCATATTTGAATTCTTTCTTTATGAATCCATTCTAAAAATTCCCAGTTTATATGTTAATCCCACCCAAAAACTTATGTTCCTACACCAAATTTATTCATCAACTATTGAAGCCACATAAATAATTAAAGCAAGATAAACATTTTATTTTCAAACCATATGGACTCTGAATTGTTCCCGTTGTGATCCTCTTTACGTGTGATCTTGTGCTCAAAATGCTCGAATTCTCCTCCCGGATAGTTTCTCTTCATTTTCTCTAGATTTTCCCTTCATTTCTCTCTCCTCTCTCTATCCCTGTGTCTTTTGGATGGTGGAATGGGGTCCCTCTCAATCCACATTCCCTAGATATAACCTTAAACCTCATTAATCTCGTAATTAAGTTAAGCCGCATGTGTAAAATGACCCAAACGCCCATATACGTGTCCTGTTTAGCCTAAAAAAAATCCATGGAACACAATTACAATCCCCGAGTCCCTAATTCTAACAATCTCGACCTATTACAGAACATTGGCCACCCTCCGAGTTACCTGACATTAATTTTCCATCTCATTCCCATCATGACCCTAACCACGCGTCCTAAATGAGATACCATCAACCCGTTGATTTTACTCACTTATGACCTAATGTTAATTAACATGTTTTCATTTACTTATTACACAATTAAATATAATATCACATAAATATTAATCCTTATAATATCTAATTTACATTTATTTTGTTTCTCAAATTAATGAAATTACTTGCACACATGTAATTTAAAATATTCTAAAACTACGGGGTGTTACATTGGGGTGAAGCATGAGACGCGAATAGTAATTACTAAGAAGATTTTAGAAGCGGTCCAGTAGCTAAGGGACCCATCTTTAAATTGGCATCGTGATTTTGAGAGGTTAATCAAGGGGTACGCATCTAAGGTAATATTTCAGAAAGCAAATAACTAAGTACCCTTCTTCCACAAAAGACTTATCTATATTACTACCTTAGTAAATAGAATTATTTTTCGATAGTGCTTCTAGATGGAGGAAATTGATAAATATCATGTCCATTATCACTCTCCTTAGGCCCTTGGCAGCCACTCATCCACCACAAACCCTAGGTCATACACCGAGTATCGATCTAGAGGCCATCGGGCGCTCTCGAGCCCCATTTAACTCCGATCCACTTTTTTGTCTGAAGATATGCAATTAATCTTCGAAGGGCTCTAAATACTCTTTCCAACGACATGCCTCGTGCATGAATCGGCCTTACGATTCGGACAAACGATCCATTTTATTATAAAAACCTGATCTAAAGGAAATCGGGCGCTCCCGAGCCCCATTTCAAATCCGTTCAAATCCTTGCCTGAGCAAAAGCTCAATAAATATTTGAAGGGCTTTGAATCCCATTTCCAACGATTTGCCCCATGTATGAATTGGGCTTACGGTTCGAATGAATGATCCATTTTACTGAAAAATAATCTGGAGGCCACCGAGCGATCTCAGGCTTTATTTGACTCATGTCAACTCTTTAGCTCGAACAATATTATATGAATCTTCGAAGGGCTCTGAATACCCTTTCCAACAGTCTACCCCATGTTCGAATCAGCCTTACGATATGGACTAACGACCCATTTTACTCCCAAGGGTCATCGGGCGCTTTCAAGCCCCGTTTGACCTAGGTAAACTCTCTGAAGCGATCAAAGTTGAATTAAATCTCGAAGGTTAGTGAAAACCCTTTCCAATAGTCCATCCTTTGAACAAATCAACCTTACGATTCAAATAAATGATCCGTTTTCCTCCAAGAATCTTCTGTCTAATGACCAACAGGCACTTTGGGGCCCCATTTGACTTTGGTTAACTCTCGACCCCGGGAGTGGCTCAATGGATTCCTAAAGGTCTCTGAATATCTTTCCAACAGTCCACCCCATGAATGATTCTGATTTATGATTCATATTTTACGATCATTGTTCTGAAAAATCTGCCCCAAACTTCCAATTGGCAACCCCAGGACCCTGCCTATCTTTAGTGTTTCTAGGGTTCTATGTCGATAAGCACGTCAAGGACCATGCTGATCGGCACCTTCCATGGCCCTATAAATAGAGTCCAAGACCTTACTTTGAAAGTCAGCTTTAAACATCCCTCTCAGCAATTCAGAGATAATTCCCTCAAATTCAAAGTTGTTATTTCCTTAAAAGCACATTCTCCACACTCCTTCCAACATTTTCATACTCAAAAGAGTAAATTTCCACCCACCTCCTCAAACCAACATCACTTCATCTTGAGATCAACGCATCTATAAGCAAGATCTACTTCAAGTCTTCATAAGGAGGTATAATTCTTTCCCTTTGCCTTTAAATTCTCTTATTTTGCATTAATTACTTCATTTTCACTTTAGTATTTTACTTCATTACATCACCATATCTTAACTTCAAACTTTTTATTATTAGTATTTGCACATACTTTATTTTCATAGAAAACCCCCAAAACGAGAAAATGAGGGTTCACTTATAAATTCTAAACGGGTATTTCTCATCATATTTTCTCACACTAAAACACTTGTACATATAATAAAGGTAAGATTGGATTTATGGGTTAAATCTCACTTCATATTGTCTTTGAACTACGTGGACTTTGATGCCCTCTGGGCTACGTAGTCATCTTGGGTAAATCCCTTGACTCAAGTCCTCCCACATACATTTGTTATTTTATTGTCAACATATATTCATGATATATAAATTTTATATGCTTGTTTGCTTATATCTTTTCTATTATACTCAATCGTTCCTTCATAATGACTTGTGAATTGACAAACACTTACATCATATTTTTTATTACTATTTTGGGAACACTCCCAATGATGACCTTGCTCCGCCTTTATCCATGACGCGAGTCAGTTATTCCATCCATTTATATTATGCACATAAGTACACACATCATGGAGTTCTATAGGAGAAGATTAACACATGTCCATGAGAGACCAAAAGGGAAGGATAGGTGCCTAACACCTTCCCAATCCATAACTTAGTCCCCGAACCCTTGAACTACTTGGTTTCGCAAGCATCAGTATTGTATTTAATGTCGTTCTCTCGAGGTGGCAACATTTCTTTTTTCTGTTTTATGCAAACTAGGCTGGAGACTCTATCTTACGTATCACCCCAGATCGACGATGGCTGAGCGCCTCGATAAATGATGCAATCCCGTGCGCATGACGGAAAAAGGGAAGGAATGAAGGATCCACCTCCTAAGACTGACCCCTTGGGATGTACACACCTCCCTCACCGGCTCCCAAGTTGCAGGCCCGAGCTAGTCTAAATGGTCGGTGCCACCTGTGACTGAGGTTGGGCTTAGGGAAAGTGTCATTCCATTGCGGTCATCGCAACATTCACTGCCTCTGCCACTATATTTTCCACCTTTGAGGTTATAGTGTTCCCCTATGGGGATTCCTCCATAGCACTCGCTCTCTTTCGACGGGTTCTCTTTGGCAGCATTTGAAACAACATTCACTACATTAAATCTGCCGAACTGTCACGGTCATTGACCTTGACAAGTTCAACTTGTCAAGGTCAATGACCGTGACAATTCGAGGAGAGATAACTTTTTTTGTCGTGGACTTGTCACGGTCATTGATCGTGATAAGTTTGTTAGAATTGTCACGGTCGTGTCACGATCTCGGACCGTGATAAGTTTAGTCACGGTTAATAACCGTGAAAAAGCCTTGACCCTTTTAAAAAATATTATCACGGTCAATGACCCTGACAAGTCCGTGACAACCTTATTTGTGAAGGACTTGTCACGGTCAATGACCATGACAATTCTGGGCAGAATTTAAAAAAATTTGTTGGGCAGTATGGCCACTGCCACTGCCCAGCAGTATATTTGTACCTGATATAGAAACGTTGTACCTGTTCAAACATCATATATCCAAATAAACTAAAGATAATGCAAATATACATTCAAAATAGAAACAATATACATGACGATATAATCAAAATATAATTCAAATGTACCAACTTAAAAATAATGTCACTGCATGTCTGGGGTAAATGTGAGGAGGTGAGTAGGCCACACGATATACGAATTGACACACCCACTAATATACATCGTGCCGCATTATTTGCGCAACCACAATAGGGAGTTCTCCTTCCCGGGTATCACATGCGTGACGAGACCTTGGACTCAATCTATTGAAGCTCACGTCTATGAACTATTCCACCCTAGACGATATTCTGGTCCCTCAACCCCTGCCCTATCGGCTAGCCATCAAATACTTCCAATATGAACACGCTCGGCCAACCAAGTGTCGACATCGGTCTGTTGAAGGGAGCCAAATAGGGAAGTGGATCATCGAAGTACGCACGTCTCGGTGATGAAGCAGAGAGGTCCACATCCTCGTCATCCTGCACCTCCTCCTCCACCACCTTCTCCTTCCCTTTCCCCTTACGATCTCCGCCCAACGTACGCTTCATGAATGAGTACATATCTTGGACCGTCGCCTCCAAACGGGACAGCTTCGCGTCATGTGAATCCACCGTTCGGCCAACCCGGTGTCGCTCATCTCCAATCCGATGATCCTAGATTTGGCCACCCGCGAGCTCACCCCCCTTATCCTCCCCTTGCGATTAGAGCCAAGCACTTGGCTGAGTGCGTCTGTGGACAAAGATGCCTTGTTGGCATCAGACTGCGACTCATGCACTTCCTTAAGCTTTGCCTGAAACGACAAAAAACACACGATTAGTAAAATTAGTAAACTAAAAAATTATAACGTAATTAACAAAAAGTAAACTGTCAGATTACTTACAATCATGGTCGCGACACTTGGGGACACCTCCTTGTCCTTCCCCTTCTTCGTACGAAGAGCCACATAAGTATCGAGCCTATGTGGCTTACCCCCAGGGCCACTCCCTATCCCCTGAAATAAAATAAAGTAAAATTAATATCGGCCCCGCAAAGTAAAATAATGCTGAATCATATATTTCTATAGTTATAGACAAATTAAATCTTACCATCATCCTATTCTCCACCTCGGCGTAAGACGTCCGGCTGGAGTAGTGCACGTTCGTCTTTTTTGCCCGATTTTCCCTCCCCGATTGGCGAGATGCCAATTGTCGCTCCCCGATCTCATTGCCAATGAACTTTTGCCATTGTGCCAAAGAGATCGGCTCCTTCGGCGGGACGGATTCACGCCTTTGGATAATGGACTCTCGTGTTTTCCCAAAGTACCGTGTCCGCATATTTTTCTTCCACGTCTTGTGTTGCTCCCTCAACTGCTTCAAGACGGAATCGCGTAGCTTTGTATCCAAGTTGAATTGTTCATGTCCAATAAATACAATGTTAGTTGTGAATAAATATAAATATTAATAATAAAATGAAATTGAAATCGAAATTGAAATCGAAATCGAAATCGAAATCGAAATCAAAATTGAAATTGAAATATTCATATAAATATAAATATATTACCTGTAGTGCCGCCCAAACAGCTAACTTGTGCTCATATGGCACCTCCTTCCAACTCATATACCCCGGGTTGATGACCGTCTTTACCAGCTCGAGGGATCTCGCTAATAGCTCCAACTTGTTCTCGATGGTAATCCCAAATTTGACATATTTGGGGAGCCTAGGGGCCGAGGAGCCCTCGTCGCCTCCGCTACCACCGAGCCCAGACGACATCATTATAACCAGCATTATCATCCTCGCCTTAATACCTGAAGGAGACATTTGTTGTAAAAAAATATTATTAGTATAGATAAAAAAAAATTAGAAGAAGACATGCAAATATGTACAATTACTACAAATAAAAATGAGCACTAATTATTAATTTACTTTCATACACCCCCTCCCCCATCACACACAAGCACACGTACACACACACACACCACCCCCTGCCCCCACCACACACATAATAATTATTTTCATCAATTAAACTAACAATTAAAGTATACAATTATTAATTTACTAATTTACAATGAGGAGCAATCCTACTTTCATAATTAATCATATATTAATTTACTAATTTACAATAAGGGGCAATCATATATTAATTTACTAAAAAAATTAATAATCAATCAATTATTTTACAAGGGACACTACGCACATACACACACTTAGACACACACGCAGCCCCCCATCCCTGCCCCCTCCCCCCCTCCCCCCACCTAGCTCCACCCCCTTCCCCCACCTTGCCCCCACCCCCACCCCCTCCCCCACCCCCTCCCCCACCACCCCCTGCCCCCCACCACGCACACAATAATTATTAATAATATAGCCATTTTCAGCCATACCAAAAGATCCCTACTTATCTTTATTAATAATATCTAGAATTAACCACGAAAGAATACCCACCAGATACACCTCAAAACCCATATTGGCCAACCCCCGTATGGACAATAATCCAATAATTATTAATAATTATATATTATTTGATATATAATGTAATTTTCAAAAAAAGTTAAAAAATCCCACCTCCATATAGACAATAATTTAGTGGTAATGCCACTTTTACTGTTAACCAACCCAACATCGATCCACTATAATACAACAGCAAAATCAACAACAAATGTGTATCCCGTACTCCTTCTAATTCATCTACTCAATTAATTCATTTCATCAATTAAACTAACAATTAAAGTATACAATTATTAATTTACTAATTTACAATGAGGGGCAATCCTACTTTCATATGAAATGGGCACTAATTATTAATTTACTTTCATCTAAAATTATACAATTAAAATTACAATTAAAGCTATACAATTTATTAATTAAAGCTATACAATTGTTAAGATTTCCCCACCACACACACACACCCCAACCACACCCCCACCCCCACCACCACCCTCCCCCCGCCACACACACGCACACACCTGCACACACACACACACCCCACCCCACCCCCACCCCACCCCACCCCACCACACCTGCACACACGTAGACACACAACCCACCCCCTGCCCCCTCCCCCACCACACACCACCACACACATATATACACACACATACACACACATATACACATGCATATATACACACACATATACAAATGAAAGAGAAAGAGAGGAAAAAACATACCTTAGAGAGAGAGAGAGAGAGAGAGAGAGAGAGAGAGACCTCGAAATCGCTTAGAGAGAGAAAGAGATGGAAAAACCAAAATCTGTGGGGAAAAAAAGAAAGGGTAGGGCTTTTTTGTTGTGTAAATTGTCACGGACGTGTCACGGTCCTCGACCGTGACAATTATTTTAAGTATTGTCACGGTCATTGACCGTGGCAATACTTTGTCACGGGCATGTCACGGTCAATGACCGTGACACAAAACACGTATTTTTTGTCACGGTCAATGACCGTGACAAGGGTGGCTGGCTGAAAGGTGATAATTTGGCCATTTTGGTGTAGTGATTGAAGTTTTTATAAGCTCACTGTCCAATATAAAATAATAGCAGAAGAACGTAAATACATAAATGCGTAAATATGAATGTAATAGTCCTAAAAATAGGGCTCTATATCAAAGAACGCTATGCTATAAGATGCACATATCCTAAAAGACTCTAGAACTTTATGCTTTGATATCATCTGCGACACTTCGCCTATTAAAATAATGGGTATCCAACCCTGTACCAAAATAAAACTGTAGTCTCATACGGCTCATTATATACATCACTGCGAATCATAATTAATTACTAACCACCTAATTAATTTAACAAGTAATGCTAATTTTTATCTTCCATTGACATATAGTAATATTAACCAATCCACAATAATTCCAAGAACAATAGTAACATAAATGAAATCACAATATAAAGTTTGAAGCTGAGATAAAAAAAATAAAGTCCCCGAATAAACCATCGGGTAAAAATCCAATACATTTAATCCAAGTGACTAAAATAATATGAAATACAAGTTTGAATCATACGGGCTAGACGCCCAATCAATACCGCAATAGAGAATCTAATCTAGAATGTCAATAATAGAATCGGCTACTCGAAAATCCTGTAAGCCTCCACACCGGCTGCAGCTACGTAATCCCTAGAAGATGAATCATCCTTAACGTCGCTGTGGTTGGACAACTAAAAGTTTTGAAGATAGATTTGATATGGGTCAGAAACCAAAACATTTGAAAATATTTTGCATGTGTATAAATTGCGTAAATGAAAATGTTAAGCAACTTTAATATTAATAAACCGGTAGTGAACTCTCGTGAGTCATCCCTTACCCCACATCTAAAGTGCACACCTAACGTATGCATTTCAACCTTCCTAGTTATGCTACCCCATCTAACTCGCCTTGCCACTAACATAAATACTATACTATCCTGGCACGAGTATAATATCTACCTTTAGTTCATTAATTAACTTTCACAATTGCTTAATCAAATTCTCATTAAATTATCCTAATTTTAGATATAACTTTACTCTAATTATTTATTTCCACATCACATTTATTTGACTACACCCGTATATAATTATCCACATTCTTATACATGTAAATAGTTCACATCATTTACTTGCATCCGTATATAATTACTCACATCCTTATATACGTAAATATTTCACACAAAGGTACACACATATATGTCTCTTGCTTTCTATATAAAATAACTAGCATGCTATCAAGCTGTAGGAATGTTCCCCACATTCGGGAGAGGTGGGTCGAAATCACACTACCGAACATAAAAATAATAAACGAGCACTAGAGGCGGTCACGACTTTACGTTCGTGGTCATAACTATACCACATTATTCCATGGGACTCTAACCTTAAACAACATGGGCATGCATAGACCTATGACGCTGGGTAACGGTACTGCCTCTGTTGTGATTCACTAGAGTGACCTCCCACAGAGCATAAACTCCACCGATAGATAGGATGGTTATGCTTCAAATACAATATCGTACATAAAGATATTAAATAAATCCATATATATACTGTCCATATATATATATATATATAGTCGACTAATCTGTGCCTATCATCTAAAGCACTAGTCTAATAAATCGAGTATATCCCCAATTCTTATTTAATTAAATTCTTCTCTTAATTACATAAATTAATATTACTTCTCATTACTGAATTCTCCCCGACTTTCCCAACTAGTCCTAAATGCATAAAATGGAAATCACTCTATCCGTTCAATATTCCATGCCCCGAGAATTATTATTCCCTAAATACCCTATGTACAAGTGAATCGAGTTAATTCTCGTCTACCGGAATTACGCTTACTGATCACATCTCCAAAAGTATTAAAAATTATTCATTGGACCGCAAGCAATTTGCCAAATTCCGAATCTAACCTTTATTCCCAACAAAAGACCAAGTTGTCCCTCACAGCAGGTCCGAATCGATTCACTAATTAAGGCCGAATAGATTCGATTCTAGACTAGAGCCAAAATCTTGCACCAAAGTGATGAGTTTCATCATCTCAAGTCACCTAAGCCAACCCCAATTATGATCCAAACTAATTTCCAAGTCTTTTACATGATTTCCTATAGGAACCTAATCAATTTTACACTCGTAGATTCATTAACAACATCATAATCCAATCCAAATTTCATTAATTTCATCATCATGTATTTACTTGTTCAGTCATTATTCTTATAACAATTCCAATATAAATTCCCACTACATAAATTCAAATTATAATCGAACCTATAACCATTCTAAATTATGATTAACTTACGTCAATCATTCAGGTAGGTTTGTCTCCCAAAAACCCATTTTTCACATAGTAACACCCATCCCAAAATTCTGTTAATTACTACAAATTTTTACAAGAAAGAATACTATACATAAATCAAGAAAGCAAGATATACACTTGCCTTATATTTATCAAATTCTGAATTCCTTTGTGTCGGGTTGAAGATGGGAAGACTCCTCCTCAATTTCCTTTTCCACGTCAAGGTCTTTGGATCACCTAAGTGTTATGCCTACCTCTTTTCTCACAATAACTCTCTCTGTAGTTTTTTATTGTGTTATAATTGTCTCCTTAACCCTAATCTCGTTTTAATTAACCCTAATCCCGAAATTAATTAAAGCCCTAGGTGTAAAATGACCCTTATGACCTTACTTAGGTCCCAATTAGTCTAAAATGTCCTCGATAACCAATCTATACCCCTGAGTACTCGATTTTGACTACTTTGACACTCCCGAGTCAACCGTGCACTCAAAATCACCATCCAAGTCACTAAACATAAACATCCTATCTCAATCCAAAAATAGCTCATAGAAATGCCCTGGTTGGGATACCGTCACTTCTCATCGTTTCTACTCACATATGACGCACTTCAATTGACTGAATTTAAATTTAATTAATCACACTAGTAAATTTACGCATAAATATTAATCTTTGTAATACTCCATATTTTATGACTTTTAAATTTGGGGATTTATTAAATTGAATTGAGATATAAATTTAATATTAATCCGAAAATTATATTAAATATTTACTAGCGTGATGAGAGTTAGTAATTATTGGGAATTTGTTTATTTTTACTTAATGGATAAAATAATATGTATGATCAAATTTATTAAATTATCATGAGTGTATAATTTGATAATTGATGAAATTAATTCGGGACACACCTGTGTCGTGTCGGGATTTAATTATTATTATTATTAAGAGTGAATAAATTATAAGTCACTCGTATGGTCATTTCGAGTGCGCCAATGTGTTTGGAAGGTTCGAGTTAGTCAAAATAATGTACCTGGGGGTTTAGTTTGGGTGTCGGGGCATTTTTATGCCTAATTGGCATCCCGGGAGGGTATTTTAGACATTTTATATTTTTAGGTAATTAAACCCACGAATTTCCTAAGGATAAATCAGCCTTTAGGAGTTGCCTTCTAGGGTTAACAAACATAAAATCAAACAACAGCCATTAGAGAAGGGGTTGGAGAGCTTTCCAAGCAACTCAATGCCAAGGACTCAACCGTTTACACCGCCCCCACCACCAAAGCGGAGATTGCGCGACAAGGAACACAACCATACCACTTTTGTCCACAAATTAGAAACTCAAATTCCAGGCAAGTATCTATCTTTCTTCTCTTTTAGTTAATTGTCACACCATGTTAGGTTAGGATGATTGAACCTGTGTTTCATGGAAGAACTCAAGGATTTAGAGGACCCAATCACATGTTGTAGGGAAAATAAATAAACTCTGGACATCCCAATCATATGTAGAGAATTACCCACGAAATTTGATTAATTTAGAAGTTATAAATCTGGGAAAAAGACACGGAATAATGGAAGTTTAGAGGAAAGATAGGGTTCTTGATTATTAAAATAAATTAGCCCATTAATTCGGTTCTGTTGTCAGATTTATACACGTTTCACGTAGGAAATCTTGCATATATGTATATAAAACTTGTGGTAATGTTATTTGAGAATTTGGGAGTTGTTAATGACGTTTTTGGAGAAATTGGAAGGTGAAACCCGTAGGTTTTAATGGAAGTTTATGGGCAAGAACTGCTTGATCGATCAATCGACCAAGATCATTGATCGATCGACGATCGATTGATTGACCCCATTTCCTCGATCGATCGACCCCTCCTGGAAAACTGCATAATTCTCATCCGTTGGTTTAATACGGTTAAAATGCATAGGAACCCTTGATTGTTATTGTTGGAGTATAATGGGATATAGAGAAGACCAGTTGGTCATAGGTGGACCCCGTTGAGTGAAATTTAGTGTAGGATGAGATTTTGGGTTAACGAGGAATTATTCATGTGTATAAGAAATCATGCGTACATTTAATAAAAAGATCGAGACTCGTAAGGGAGTTGGACCGAAAAGTAAGGGAGTGTATGCCTACTGAAATTATACTTAGAATACTTCGAGAGTGGAGAAGTGAGTATGAAGTGAATTATAAATGAGAGTAAAAATAACGAGTTCGTTATGTGAAATAATCGAGTAAAATGTGCTAATAACGGATAATTATAATTATGGGTCGTGAGCGCACCTAATTTAGAAATGTGGATATTTATATATATATGACTGTGTGATTGTCCGTAAATTATATATCTGTATAAAAATCATACTTGGGCTACTTTCTATCACAGGGGTTTTCGCGTCGTGTAACACCCCGTATTTTCATGCATTAAATATTTAATTAATTCGGGAATTGAAAATTACTTGTCAGTCGTAATTTTATTTGAATTAATTAAGAAATTTTTTATTTAAACATTAAACGTGAAGCTAATGATTAATATTTAAGGAAAACATATTTACTTAGTGAATAGTAATATCGTAATTATGTCATTTCGAGTATTAATGACAACTATGCACTTATCTCAACTGGGAGTCGGTGTAAACTAAAAAGGGGTGGGGGATAAGTATTTTTATAAATTAATTCGGATGGGAATTCTGAGTGTACAGTTGAGTCCGGATGGGCCGAGATAGTCGGAAAAGTGTACCCGGGGGTAGTAAACGGGTCACGGCGCGTTTTTAGACATAGCCGGGCCCACACGGGGGCATTTGGGTCACTTGGGCTTAGCCCATTAGGAAAAAAATGGGATTTAGGTAAATTAATGAATAAGGAGGAATAAGGAAACAGCTGATGTGAGTTTAGGAAAAAGTTTAGTGTGTTAAGGAACCCTAACAGCATTTAAAGGCAGTTTTGAGATCACTAGAGAGCCAACAAGGGTCATCTTCAACCTTGGAATTCATCTCTGAATCAGACACTACGAAACATAAGGCAAGTGAATAACTTGAAATAGTATTGAATCTGTTTTTCAATTCATATTCATGTGATGTGACTGATTAAAATTCTTTTTGGGTATTCATGGCATAAACATGAGGTTTTCAACATAATAATCTGATTTACGAATTTGAATGAGGATTCATGTTAAATCTGATATTATAAATTGGTACATATCTGGTAGGATGGTATCTGGATAATTAGAAACGAAATTGGTGAAGGAATTTGGGGTGTAAATGGGTAAAGGGTTAAAGATGGATTTTTCCCCAAATACAGAAATTGTAGTTAACGGACGAATTAATAATGTTGGTGGACATTCTGGAGGTCCCTAATAAGGTTTCTAACATGTATTAATGTTAAGAGGGCTTAAGGTTGCTGGTAGAGAAAACTAGGGTTTGGTAAAATTCGTCTATGGCAGAATCTGTCTTCGCGAAGAAGACGAAGACCTGCTCGATCGATTGATCGAAGGTCTGGGGTCGATCGATCGATGGTCGGCAGATTCTGACAGTTCGCCCAGTTTTCCTTTATATGGAAATAAATTTAATTGAATATTTTTCCATGTCTTAAATTTGATGAGTACTTAATACATGGATTTCAAATCTAATTAATGGTGAATAAAGTTAATTAGGATTTGAAGACGGCTTAGTGTGACATCATAGTTTAAAAATGTTGTGGATAAATTAGGTGTGACCCACTAAGATTGAATTATGAGAAGTCTGTTCGAAAGGATTAATTATGGACATAGGGAACAAGTCCGGGCGTAACGGTTGAGCAATACCGAGATATAAATTTTATTTAGGCATCGGCTAAATAATTTTGAGTCGGGGATTGAGACTCCAGAAATGTTAATTCGGGCCACGAAAGTAAGTCCAGATATATATGGGTTAGGGTGACACCAAAAGAAAATTTATGTGAAAATTAATTAATATTTCGAGTTGGGCCACAAACTCATTAGAAAATGGAATAGGCTTGTGTCACGGACAGTACACAGTATAGCCGGGATATTTTTATATTTATATATATATACGGTGTGCGATAGTATATGTATATATATATGGGTGTGCTATAATATCAGTGGTAGATATTATTATTATTATTATTATATTCTCTAGTGCTATAGGGGGGTTGCGCGTAGTGGATGAATCCCCTAGCTTGAGGAGTAGGGCGAGTATAATCCCAGGTCATTGCGTCCGTTATATGGGTGAGGGACATCTCACTTTCAGGGAAGGAATATGACCGCCTCCAATCTTTATGTAATAACCAAGTTAGGGAGAAATTATGACTTGGGTAACTAGGTCAGGTGAACATACCTAGTGGGATAGCACTATAGAGAATTTATATTTTTGTGAGTATTTCTACTCGGTTGGATGTTAGTATTAAATGTTATTTCAGTATGTTTGTGAATACTGCAATTTGATTAAATATATAATTAGGTAAATAATTATATATGGGATAATTAATACATAGTGAAAAATGTATTATGAGCATAACAGGTGTGAGTGTTATATGAAATTAAAAAGGGTAATGATTAAATTAAGTTGATGTTCATAATAACTTAAAAATCATGATTTAAGGCATACTCGGTTAGAGTAGGTTAATTTCAAGGGTTAACATAAGTATTGGGTCATGAGCGTAGGACCTAGTAAATTAAATGGAAGCATTAATAGTGCACATTAGAGGAGGGGTAAGGAAGTCCTCAAGAGAGTGCGGCACTAACTAAAATATGAAGAGCATGCATATTTATTTATTACTACAAGTTAATCATTTGTTAAATGTTTTCAAATGTTTTTGGGTACTAACCCTTGCTATAAATTTTTTTTAAAAAACCTTTTAGGTGTCCAGCCACAGGGACGCCAGGCTTGACTCTATTCCAGGTATCCGCTGCTGCAACACATGTGGATGTTGTGGGGTTTTGATAGACGCCTCCTTCTTTCATTCGTCTAGAGACTCTCTAGTAGTTATTTGAGCATGTCGCTCACAGTTCATTTTTTTTTGTATTAGACTTGTTGAGATTTTCTTATTGTCCTTATTTGTATTGGATATTTGGACCGATGGTTTATTCAGTTAGGTATTTTATTTGTGGATGGTTATTTCAGTTAACTGTGATTGTGTATTATTGTATTTTCCGCATGAGTTTCATTTAATTAATGAAAGATAAAAATTGGCACCAGTCTATTTTCTCACTTAGGTGGTTAGTAATAAAAAAACGATAGTGATGCTAAGAATGGACCAACTGAGAAACATATTCTAACTTGATTTAGGACTGATCACCCGAGATTAATTCGGCGGGGTGTTACAGATGGTATCAGAGCATCAGGTTCTAGTGTGCTTCGGATCTGTGCGGCTTTCTACGTTTCAGCGTAGCACTCGGTTGTTATAGACCCCTATTATTAGGACTGTTGATTCATTTTCCACTTGTGAGATGTCGTATTTCTGCTGTGAATATTTTTGTGTAAACTGTGTACTTATGCGATTTAATCTATTTCAGATGCCACTGAGGAGACTGAGAGCAGAGAGGGTTGTGGCTAAGGATGAGATCAGGGAGGCTCACCAGGAGCCACAAGTACCGCCGCCACCACCACCACCACCCGAGTTGATTTCCACTACTCAGGTGGCAGTGATAGTGGCCCAGGCAGTCGAAACAGCAATGAGAGCTATGGCAGCTCACTTTCCATACCCCCAAGCACCGCCTCCAGTGGCACCAGCAGTTCAGGCTCCAGTGGGGCCACCATCTTGGCAGAGAGTTAGGGAGACCTTCCAGAAGGGTCACCCACCTGAGTTTCGGGGTAGCACAGATGTAGTAGAGGCTTGTGACTGGAAGAAGAACATTCAGTGCCATCTGCGCATGTGGGAGTGTACCGAGGTACAGAAATAAATGCTTTCTACCTTTCGTCTGTCGGGGGCAGCCTTACAGTGGTGGGAGTCAGTTACAACCGCCGAGGAGCGAAACTTGATGCCAATAGCAGAGTTCTGGGTGCGATTCGACCGCAAATACTTTCCACCAGCAGTAGAGACTGAGATGAGAAAGAAATTCAGTGATTTAGTTCAGGGTGACCGATCAGTGGCAGACTACGAGGAAGAGTTCACCCGTTTGAAAAACTTTATGCCAAATGAGGTGAGCGATGAGGAGCGGAAGAAATCGAGGTTTGTGGACGGTTTAGCCTGGCGGATCAGGCAACACTTGATTGGGAATCCGGCATTAGTGACGTATACAGATGTCGTTAATGCTGAACTTGTACACTGCCAAGATCATCGCTTCCATGCGAAGGGGAACAAGAGAACAGGGGAGCCGAGTCAACAGGGCAAGGCAGTACTAGTAGTGACACAAGTGGTGCTCAGCAGCAAGCGGGAAGTCAGCAAGGGAATCAGGCTAAGAAATTTAAGCTTGGTGGGTTCCGATCGGGAGGACAGGGGTTCAGGCAGGGGCAGCCGGGCCCTAATCAGCAGCAGCAGGTTCCTCAAGGCCGTCAGGGCCAAGGGAACAATGGGCGAGACCAACAGGGTCAGGGCCAACCGCATCAGGGCTAACAGGGCCAACGACAGGGGGATGGACAGAGACGCTGTATTGTCTGTGGCCAGCCAGGACATTTCAAGAGGGAGTGCCCACAGAGGGGCAGAGGTCAACAGCAGGAGGCCCAACAGGGGAAACGGGGGAAATTACCACCAGTAGCACCAGCCCCACCCGCCCCACCTCAGCAGGGGCAGATGCACTACGGATGTGTGTATAACGTCCGGGATGTTCCCAATCCCCCGACACAGCAGGCACCGCCAGCAGTTGAGGGTATGTTTCTCATTCATGGTTATGAGGGTAGTATTCTTTTTGATACGGGAGCATCACATTCATTCATTAAATTAAATTTTGCTAAACGGACCGGACTGCTAGAGACCGCAGGTAGTCTTCGGATGTGTGTAGAGTCGCCAGTAGGAAGCGGGGCTACGATTCAATCAATTTGTCGGGGTGTGGACATTTTGATTGGGAGACTTAGTTTAGCAGCCGACCTCTTAGTGTTAGATATGGAAGGGTACGATGTCATCTTGGGTATGGATTGGTTGGCAGGTTATCGGGTGACGGTGGATTGCTACGAAAGGACCATCGTGTTCTCCATTCCAGGGCAGGAGATGTTCTTGATAGCAATGCCACTACCCGAGGCAGGGTCACGCACACACTTGTATTACATTGAGGAGGAAACCTCACAGGAGGTGGCTATTCCGTTATACTCAATACCAGTGGTGAGAGACTTTGAGGATGTGTTTCAGGACATACCAGGGTTACCACCTAGCAGGGAAATCGAATTTGTAATCGATTTAGCCCCGGGGATGAGGCCAATTGCTCGGGCCCCATATCGTATGGCCCCTTTAGAGATGTGTGAACTAAGGGAGCAGATTCAGCAGCTTCTGGGTCAGGGTTTCATTCGATGGAATACATCGCTGTGGGGTGCATCGGTGCTATTTGTGAAAAAGCAAGATGGCTCACTACGGTTATGTGTGGACTATAGAGAGCTGAATAAGCCCACGATACGGAATAAGTATCCATTGCCTAGGATTGATGATCTATTTGACCAGTTGAGAGGGGTGTCTTACTTCTCTAAGGTCGACTTGAGGTCAGGGTATCATCAATTACGTATCCGAGAGGAGGATGTTCCTAAGACCGCTTTCCTGTCGCGGTATGGATCTTATGAGTTCAGGGTGATGCCATTAGGGCTCACCAATGCACCAGCAGTGTTCATGGACCTCATGAATAGGGTTTTTAGGGAGTTTCTCGATCAGTTTGTCATCGTGTTCATTGATGACATCCTAATCTACTCACGCACCGAGGAGGAGCACGCAGAGCACCTGCGTATAGTGTTACAGACATTGCGGGATCACCAACTCTATGCCAAATTTGGTAAGTGTGGATTTTGGCTACGAAAGGTTCAGTTTCTTGGCCACATGGTGTCAGACCGGGGTATTGCGGTGGATCCGAGTAAAGTATCGGCGGTGAGGGAGTGGGGACAGCCCACGACACCAACTAAAGTGCGCAGTTTTCTGGGATTGGCCGGTTATTACAGGCGGTTCATCAAAGGATTCTTAAGGATTGCGGGCCGTTTGACGAATCTGACCCGAAAAGGGGTACCTTTCACTTGGAATTATCATTGTCAATTAGCTTTCGATGACTTAAAGGGCAAGTTGACATCTGCACCCATACTAGCATTGCCGAAAGGAGGATTAGAGTATCGGGTTTACACTAACGCATCCTTACAGGGACTTGGGGGTATGCTTCAGCAGGAGGAAAGGGCTATAGCTTATGCGTCCCGGAAGCTAAAGCCCCATGAGAGAAACTACCCCACTCACGACCTGGAGTTGGCAGCAGTCATTTTTGCTTTGAGGATATGGAGACATTATCTTCGGAGGGAGAAGTTCACGTTATTCATGGATCACAAATCACTTCAGTGTCTCTTCACTCAGAATGATCTGAATATAAGGCAGAGGCGATGGCTAGAATTCGTGAAAGACTACCAGTTTGATATTCAGTATCATCCTGGTAAGGCTAATGTGGTAGCAGATGCATTGAGTCGGAGACCGATTGGGGAAATATCAGAAGTCTGGAAAGCGAAATATAGAGAACTTCGATATGAGGATGACGTAGCCAAGGCTTGTATGTCAGCACTATCCATCACACCTGAGATCATTATGTGGGTGGTGAGACTCAGACAGAGGATCAGACCTATCGGGATAGGGTGAGCCAGTTGCTAGCTGAGGGAGCAGAGGGTTACTCGATCAGCTCAGAGGGAGGCTTACGCCTTAATGGGAGGTTGATTGTACTAGAAGATGAGGAGTTGAGGCACGCTGTTATGACAGAGTCTCATGGGTCAAGATTTGCGGTACATCTCGGTGGGGATAAAATGTATCAGGATATGAGGAGGAAGTATTGGTGGACAGGAATGAAATGAGACATAGCAGAATTTGTTTCGAAATGTGCCACGTGTCAGCTTGTGAAAGTTGACCATCAGAGACCATCAGGGATTCTACAGCCACTTGAAATTCCCGTGTAAAAGTGGGAGAGCATCTCCATGGACTTCATTACAGGGTTACCGACATCACAGAAGGGTCACGATTCCATATGGGTTATTATGGATCGGTTGACCAAAGTGGCCCACTTCCTGCCGGTTCGCACAGACTTTGAGACGATGCGTTATGCACAGCTATTCATAGCAGAGATTGTTAAGCTGCAAGGGGTACCGATAAATTTTGTGTCAGATAGGGACAAGATCTTTGTGGACCACTTTTGGCAGAGTTTTCAGGATGCCATGGGCACGGAGTTACGTTTGAGTACAGCCTATCACCCACAGAATGACGGACAGACGGACCGAGAGAGTCAATCAGATGCTGGAAGATATGCTCAGAATGTGTATACTAGACTTTGGGGGAGGTTGGGAGAAATATCTTCCTCTGGTAGAGTTTGCATATAACAACTCTTACCAATTCACGATCGGCATGGCACCATTCGAGGCACTATACGGGAGGCCTTGTCGTTCACTCGCTTGTTGGTTAGAGGTGGGGAACAAGAAACTATTGGGGACGGAGATTGTTCAGGAGACATCTGCCAAGATAGAGATGATCCGAGGGAGGATTCGGAGAGCTCGGGATAGGAAGAAAAGTTACGCTGATGCTTCACGGAGATATGTGGAGTTAGAGATTGGGGATTAGATATTGGTCCGGGTGTTCCCTATGAAAGGGGTGATGAGGTTCGGCAAGAATGGTAAGTTAGCACCGAGGTACGTGGGACCTTTCCCTATTATCGAGAGAGTGGGGCCTGTAGCCTACAGGCTGGGATTACCAGAGCACCTTCAGCGGATACACTACGTGTTCCATGTGGCATCGCTGAAGAAATATCACAGGAGCGAGAGGGCCTTCTGGAACATTCCACTCGAGGAAATTTATTTACAGCCAGACATCTCATATGAGGAGAGATCGGTGGCTATTCTGGACCGGAGCGAGCGAAAGTTACGATCCAAGGTTGTTCCACTAGTTAGAGTACAGTGGGGTCATCACAATGTTGACGAATCAACCTGGGAGCGGGAGGAGGATATGCGGGAACAATATCCAGAGCTTTTCATCACAGGTTATGACCAAATTTTGGGGACGAAATTTCTTTGTAAGAGGGGGGGGGGGGGGCAGTATGTAACACCCTGTATTTTCATGCATTAAATATTTAATTAATTCGAGAATTGAAAATTACTTGTGAGTCATAATTTTAATTGAACTAATTAAGAAATTTTTTATTTAAACATTAATCGTGAAGTGAATGATTAATATTTAAGGAAAACGTATTTACTAAGTGAATAGTAATATCGTAATTATGTCATTTCGAGTATTAATGACAAGTACGAACTTATCTCAACCGAGAGTCGGTGTAGACTAAAAAGGGGTGGGGGATAAGTATTTTTATAAATTAATTCGGATGCCAATTCTGAGTGTACAGTTGAGTCCGTATGGGCCGAGATAGTTGAAAAAGTGTACCCGGGGGTAGTAAACGGGTCACGGGGCGTGTTTAGACATAGCCGGGCCCACACGGGGGCATTTGGGTCACTTGGGCTTAGCCCATTAGGCAAAAAACGGGATTTAGGTAAATTAATGAATAAGGAGGAACAAGGAAACGGCTGATGTGAGTTTAGTAAAAAGCTTAGTGTGTTAAGGAACCCTAACAGCAGTTAAAGGTTGTTTTGGGATCACTAGAGAGCCAACAAGGGTCATCTTCAACCTTGGAATTCATCTCCGAATCAGACACTACGAAACCTAAGGCAAGTGGATAACTTGTAATAGTATTAAATCTGTTTTTCAATTCATATTCATGTGATGTAACTGATTAAAATTCGTTTAGGGTATTCATGGCATAAAGATGAGGTTTTGAACATAATAATCTGATTTACGAATTTGAATGAGGATTCATGTTAAATCTGATATTATAAATTGGTACATATCTGGTAGGATGGTATCTGGATAATTAGAAACGAATTTGGTGAAGGAATTTGGGGTGTAAATGGGTAAAGGGTTAAAGATGGATTTTTCCCCAAATACAGAAATTGTAGTTAACGGACGAATTAATAATGTTGGTGGACATTCTGGAGGTCCCTAATAAGGTTTCTAACATGTATTAATGTTAAGAGGGCTTAAGGTTGCTGGTCGAGAAAACTAGGGTTTGGGAAAATTCATCCATGGCAGAATCTGTCTTCGCGAAGAAGACGAAGACCTGCTCGATCGATCGATCGAAGGTCTGGGGTCGATCGATCGATGGTCGGCAGATTCTGACAGTTCGCCCAGTTTTCCTTTATATGGAAATAAATTTAATTGAATATTTTTCCATGTCTTAAATTTGATGAGTACTTAATACATGGATTTAAAATCTAATTAATGGTGAATAAAGTTAATTAGGATTTGAAGACGGCTTAGTGTGACATCATAGTTTAAAAATGTTGTGGATAAATTAGGTGTGACCCACTAAGATTGAATTATGAGAAGTCTGTTCGAAAGGATTAATTATGGACATAGGGAACAAGTCCGGGCGTAACGGTTGAGCAATACCGAGATATAAATTTTATTTAGGCATCGGCTAAATAATTTTGAGTCGGGGATTGAGACTCGGGAAATGTTAATTCGGGCCACTAAAGTAAGTCCGGATATATATGGGTTAGGGTGACACCAAAAGAAAATTTATGTGAAAATTAATTAATATTTCGAGTTGGGCCACAAACTCATTATAAAATGGAATAGGCTTGTGTCACGGACAGTACACAGTATAGCCGGGATATTTTTATATTTATATATATATATGGTGTGCGATAGTATATGTATATATATATGGGTGTGCTATAATATCAGTGGTAGATATTATTATTATTATTATTATTATTATTATTATTATTATTATTATTATTATTATTATTATTATTATTATTATTATTATTATTATATTCTCTAGTGCTATAGGGGGAGGTTGCGCGTAGTGGATGAGTCCCCTAGCTTGAGGAGTAGGGCGAGTATAATCCCAGGTCATAGCGTCCGTTATATGGGTGAGGGGCATCTCACTTTCAGGGAAGGAATATGACCGCCTCCAATTTTTATGTAATAACCAAGTTAAGGAGAAATTCTGACTTGGGTAACTAGGTCAGGTGAACATACCTTGTAGGATAGCACTATAGAGAATTTATATTTTGTGAGTATTTCTACTCGGTTGGATGTTAGTATTAAATGTTATTTCAGTATGTTTGTGAATACTGCAATTTGATTAAATATATAATTAGGTAAATAATTATATATGGAATAATTAATACATAGTGAAAAATGTATTATGAGCATAACATGTGTGAGTGTTATATGAAATTAAAAAGGGTAATGATTAAATTAAGTTGATGTTCATAATAACTTAAAAATCATGATTTAAGGCATACTCGGTTAGAGTAGGTTAATTTTAAGGGTTAACATAAGTATTGTGTCAGGAGCGTAGGACCTAGTAAATTAAATGGAAGCGTTAATAGCACACATTAGAGGAGGGGTAAGGAAGTCCTCAAGAGAGTGCGGCACTAACTAAAATATGAAGAGCATGCATATTTATTTATTACTGCAAGTTAATCATTTGTTAAATGTTTTCAAATATTTTTGGGCACTAACCCTTGCTAAAATTTTTTAAAAAAAAACTTTTAGGTGTCCAGTCACAGGGATGCCAGGCTTGACTCTATTCCAGGTATCCGCTGCTGCAGCACATGTGGATGTTGCGGGGTTTTGATAGACGCCTCCTTCTTTCATTCGTGTAGAGACTCTCTAGTAGTTATTTGAGCATGTCGCTCACAGTTCATTTTTTTTTGTATTAGACTTGTTGAGATTTTCTTATTGTCCTTATTTGTATTGGATATTTGGACCGATGGTTTATTCGGTTAAGTATTTTATTTGTGGATGGTTATTTCAGTTAACTGTGATTGTGTATTATTGTATGTTCTGCATGAGTTTCATTTAATTAATGAAAGATAAAAATTTGCACCAGTCTATTTTCTCACTTAGGTGGTTAGTAATAAAAAAAAAGATTACAGTGATGCTAAAAATGGACCAACTGAGAAACCTGTTCTAACTTGATTTAGGACTGATCACCCGGGATTAATTAGGCGAGGTGTCACACGTCGGGGCGGTCTTATCTCCATTGGGCCTTTATGGTGGGATATTGGCTCGTACCCTAGAACAAACGATTCCTTGGTATAGGTTATCTAATTGATAGTCAGACGGTCCTATGAGACGTGAGGGTATGTGCTGACCTCTTAGTGACTTGGAACTGTGATTTGCCTCCATTTGTATGTGTTTTATGTTAATACAGTTCGAGAGTGATTCCGAACTAGTATTTCCCTTAATACGTGTGATACAGGGACTTGATAGCAGAGTATGCCAGCACCGTAGATTTTATACAGGGTACCGATAGTATATATATTATATGAGTGGCTAATATATATATTTATACTTAAGTATTGGAACTTTATACTGTGCATAAAAGTAGTTAAGTAATGAGTAAATACTCCGACTTTATTATAAGTGTTTGAGAATTTTGTGACAACATTGGGTTATTTTTTATATAAAATAAGATATATATATATATATATATATATATATATATATATATATATATATGAGATCTTAAATTTCATAAATTAATTATCTTAGCCATCATAGTTAGCGGTATGAAACTTTATGGGAAGGTTAAGTTAAAATGGACTTTTGAGGTTAATAGTACGGTAGACGTGCACACTAGATGAGAGGGGAGAATTTCTCAAGAGAGTGACACGTACTAACATGGTTGTTACATTAGCCGGTAAGAATTTTAAATACTTGCTAAACTAAAATTTTAAACTGTTTTACATATGTATATATTACAGGTGCCCAGCCACATGGGCGTCGTGCTTAGATTTCTTGGATCGGATGCGCTGCAGCTTGTGTGGGAGTTGCAGGCCACTTTTTAGACGACCTCATTGTTGACTCCACTCTTATTTTTAGTTCTTATTAGTTAAGGCATGTGTCACCCGTTTCTCTATTCAGTTTGGATTTTTGTCAGAGATTTATATTCCTTTATATTTTCAGTATTTGGTACCCTTTGGGTTTTAACTATTGTCAGGATGGTTTCATTTATAGTTTTAAACTAGTTTGGTTTATTTAGATGATTTAAATTCTTGTGTGCTATTATCCATCCTTAGTATTTATGAAATCTTAAACTGTTAGTTATTAAAAAGGTTTTCGTATTTGGACTTAATAAAAATGGAAATAAGGTTCTAAATTGTTTTGGCACTTAGCATAATTATTTAGGGTATTAAATTGGAAATTTGAATTGCGATAGTGATGCTAAGAATGAACCAACCGTCCACCTTGATTTTTAATTTAATAAAGGACTGATCACCCGGTATTTAATTAGGCGGGGTGTCACAGGTGGTATCAGAGCATCAGGTTATAGTGTCCTTTAGGATCTGTATGGCTTATTTCGCTTACAGCTTAGCGCCCTTGATATAGAACCCTATTTTTAGGACTGTTGTATTCTTGTATTTACGCTTATGTCTTCCGCTATTCAATATTTGATAATAACTGTAGATTGATAAACTTCCTTCTCGTTTCAGATGCCTCTGAGATGCGTACCCCGAGACAGGAATGCCCAGGCCATGCAGCCAGCAGCTCCGGCTCAGGTAATGATGAACGCAACTGAGGTAGCCTCCATTGTTGCTCAGGCGGTGAATGCCGCATTATCGATAGTGTAGCAGGCTCCACCCCATTTTCAGGCAGTGGTACCATTACCAGCACAACTTCCATCCGCATGGGAGAGGGTTAGGGATGCCTTTCAGAAGGCGCATCCCCCGGAGTTCTCAGGTAATTCGGACATAGTAGTCACCAGCCAATGGAAGAAAGATTTCCAGAGGCATCTGCGCATCTATGAGTGCACTGACGCGCAAAGGCAGCTTTTGGCTTCCTTCAAGCAAGTGGGGGACGCTTTGAAGTGGTGGGAGTCCACCACCACTTTGGAGGATAAGGACAGCATCACGATTCAGTCGTTCTGGGCAAGGTTTGACTGCAAGTTCTTCCCATCCGCCGTGCAGACTGAGATAAGGCGGAAGCTACTGAATCTGAAACAGAAGAATATAACTATTTCCGAGTATGAGGAGGAGTTCACTAGACTTCTCACTATAGTGCCAGATGAGACACCCACAGAGGGGAAGAAAATACTATTATTTGTAGATGGATTGGCCTAGAGGATCCGTCAGCACCTCATAGGCAATCTATTATTGAGTACCTACACTGATGTACTCAATGATGCTTTGTTACACTATCAGGATCATCGCTTCCATATGCAAGGGAGCAAATGAGCAGGGGAGTCCAGCCAGCAGGGTAGGACAGGGGACAGTAGTACTGGCGGGGCACCAGCAGCCTAGGGGCAGACTTATCACAGTGAGTAGAGTTCTCATCAGGGGACCCTACCAAGCGGTTCTGATCAGGTGACTCTAGACAGGGATTTGGGGGATTCAGGCAGGGCCAGTCTAATCAGCATGGCCAAAAGGGCCAATACCGTCAGCAGTAGGGACAACAGCAGGGCCATCAGGGTCAACAACATTTCTAGCAAGTCCAGTAGGGCCAGTGTCGGGGTGGTAACGGCCAACAGGGGCAGAGGGGAGGTAACTTCAGGGGTAGATGTTTTGGATGTGGTAATAATGGCCATAGGCGCCAGGATTTCCTAGAGGGAGATAGGGTCCCACAATAGTAGGGTGCCCTTAATGAGCCGTAGAGGCCACTCTTTCCAGCCGCCCTCCTAGCGCCAGCTCAGGCTCCAGCCTTACCCGCCATCCCAACAGCTCCAGTTCAGCAGGGGAAATTTCAGTACGGACGTGTCTACAACATCCACCAGGCAGCAGCACCTCAGGCACCAATCGCGATTGAGGGTATGTTTCCTATCCATGGCATTATGGGTCGGGTTTTATTTGATACTAGGGCATCGCACTATTTTATAGCTACTCATTTTATAAAGGCCTTAGGGTTATTAGACACAATAGAGAGCACTGTGACATGCGTAGACTCACCACTGGGGAATGGGTCTTTGATTTTCTTTATATCCCAGGATGTGGGAGTAGAGATTGGTAGCTTGATTTTACTAGCTGATATGCTAGTCTTAGAGATGCATGAGCATAATGTTATTATTGACATGGATTGGCTCGCTGCGTACAGAGCCATGATAGATTGTTTCGGTGGGAGTATCATCTTTGCCATTTCGAGCCAGGAGATGTTTTTGGTGGCGATGCCATGCCCAGAGGGAGGCTCTTCAACCCATTTGTACTACATAGAGGAGGATACCTCTAAGGAGGTCGTGATTAACTTAGATTTGATTCCAGTAATTTGTGAGTATTCCGATGTATTTCAGGAGATACCAGGCCTACCCCCAAGTCGAGAAAAAGATTTTGTCATAGACTTAATGCCGAGTACTCGACCGATAGCATGTGCACCTTATCATATGGCTCCAGCGGAAATGAGGGAGTTACAGGATCAGATAGAGCAGCTGTTAGGTCAGGGCTTCATTCGTAGGAGCACCTCACCTTGGGACACACCAGTGTTACTTGTGAAGAAGAGGGATGGTTCACTGAGGTTATGCATGGATTACCGAGAGCTGAACAAGGTCACGATACGAAACAAATATCTGTTGCCTCGAATCGATGACCTGTTCGACCAGCTAAGGGGAGCAACCTTCTTTTCGAAGATAGATTTGAGATCGGGATACCATCAGCTACGAATTAGGGAGCAGGATGTGTCGAAGACTGCTTTCTTGACAAGATATGGGTCCTATGAGTTCAGAGTCATGCCGTTTGGGCTGACAAATGCTCCAGCCGTATTCATGGACTTGATGAACCGAGTGTTCAGAGAGTTCTTGGATCAGTTTGTCATCGTTTTCATAGATGACATCCTAATATATTCACACACTAAGGAGGAATATGCCGAGCACTTAAGGTAGGTTCTTCAGACTCTACGAGAGCATCAGCTGTACGCTAAGTATGAGAAGTGCGGATTCTAGTTACGGGAGGTACAATATTTGGGGCATATTATGTCAAAATTGGGAATATCGGTTGACTCGAGCAAAGTGTAAAAGGTAAAGGAGTGGGGATAGCCCACGACTCCGACGAAAGTGGGTAGTTTCTTGGGGTTTGCCGGATACTATAGGAGATTTATCCGAGGCTTTTAAAAGATAGAGGGTTCGTTAACGAATTTGACTCACAAGGGAATTCTGTATGTTTGGGATGATGCTTGTCAATTGGCTTTCGATGAGCTGAAAAACAAGTTGACTTCGGCGCCAGTTCTTGATTTGCCCAAGCCGGGGGTAGAGTATTTGGTGTACACTAACGCTTTTTTATGGGGAATCGGGGGAGTACTTCGGCAGGAGGAGAAGGCTATAGCTTTTGCCTCCCGCAAGCTAAAGCCCCACGAAAGGAATTACCCCACCCATGACCTAGAGATAGCAGCGGTCTTTTTTGCATTGAGGATTTGGAGACATTACTTGTTGGGGAAGAAGTTTCGCTTGTTCACAGACCATAAGTTATTGTAGTACTTGTTCAGTAAGCGAGAGCTGAATATGCGTCAGTGCAGATGGTTGGAGTTTGTGAAAGACTACCAGTTCGAAATACAGTACCATTCGGGAAAGGCTAAAGTGGTTGCTGATGCGTTAAGTCGTAGACCGATGGGCGATATAGCAGACATCTGGAAAGCGAAGTGGAAAGAGTTGGGTCACCAGGAAGAGGTATCCCGTTCCTTTGTATCTACCATGACAGTCACACCAGAGATTGTTACGAGTGTGATACAGGCGCAGTCAGCGAATTTATTTTGTCAGGAACAGATTGTACGGATTTTAGCTGAAGGTGCTGAGTCCAACTCAATAAGTTCGTATGGAGGTTTAAGGTTTAATGGGAGATTGGTGGTCCCAGACGGAGAAAACTTACGTCATGCAGTGATGACAGAGTCTCACGAGCCCAGATTTATAGTACATCCTGGAGGAGATAAGATGTACCAGGATATGAGGCGGTAATACTGGTGGAGTGGGATAAAAAGGACATTACGGAGTTCGTGTCCAAGTGTTCTACCTTCCAGATGGTAAAGGTAGACCACCAGAGACTTTCAGGGTTACTTCAACCGTTGGAGATACCTACGTGGAAGTGGGAGAGTATTTTCCATGGACTTCATTACTGGGTTGCCTGCATCACGCTCGGGTCACGAATCCATATGGGTTATAGTGGATCGGTTGACCAAGGTGGATCATTTCCTGCCAGTACGGACAGACTATACCACGGGCTAGTATGCAAAGTTCTTCATTGCCGAGATTGTTAGGCTACATGGGGTGCCCCTGGATATTGTGTCTGATAGAGACAAGATTTTTGTGTCGCGCTTCTGGGAGAGCTTTCAGGAGGCCATGGGTACAGAGTTGAGATTGAGTTCAACTTATCACCCACAGACGAATAGACAAACAGAGCGTACCAATCAGATGTTGGAGGATATGCTACGCATGTGTGTCCTTGATTTTAGAGGAGGATGTGGGTCGTATCTTCCACTCGTGAAGTTTTCTTACAATAATTCCTATCAGTTTGTAGAAGGGTGTTATCAACAGAAAAAAACAAACAAAATAAAAAATACTTTCTCTTATTAATGACACCCGAGAGGTACCCGCGAGGGTCACCAAGAAGCCCAAAAGCCATTACGAAGTATCAGCACCACTCCAAGCGTCAGCGCCACTTCAAGAGTCGGCACCGCGACAAGGGTCGGCGCCGCTTCAAGTGTCAGCGCCGCTTCAAGCGTCGGCGTCACATCAAGTGTTGGCGCCGCGATAAGGGTCGGCGCCGCCTCAGGTATCAGCGACCGCTTCAAGTGTCAGCGCCACTTCAAGTGTCAGCGCTACCTCAAGTATCAGCGCCACTCCAAGCATCAGCGCCGCTTCAATCGTCGGTGCCGCTTCGAGCGTCGGCGCCACGACAAGGGTCGACGCCACGACAAGGGTCGACGCCGCCTCAGGTATCAGCGACCGCTTCAAGTGTCAGCGCCACTTCAACCATCAGCGCCACTCCAAGCGTCGGCGCCGCTTCAAGAGTCGGCGCCGCTTCGAGCGTGCCGTGACAAGGGTCGCCGCCGCCTCAAGCGTCAACGCCGCTTCAAGCATCGGCGTCGCTTCAAGTGTCGGCGCCGCGATAAGGGTCAGCGCCGCCTCAGGTATCAGCGACCGCTTCAAGTGTCAGCGCCACTTCAAGCGTCAGCGCTACCTCAAGTATCAGCGCCACTCCAAGCGTCGGCACCACTTCAAGCGTCGGCGCCGTGACAAGGGTCGTCGCCGCCTCAAGCATCAACGCCGCTTCAAGAATCGACGTCGCTTCAAGTGTCGGCGCCGCGACAAGGGTCAGCGCCGCCTCAGGTATCAGCGACCGCTTCAAGTGTCAGCGCCACTTCAAGCGTCAGCGCTGCCTCAAGTATCAGCGCCACTCCAAGCGTCAGCGCCGCTTCAAGCGTCGACGCCGCTTCGAGCGTCGGCGCCGTGACAAGGGTCGGCGCCACTTCAAGCGTCAGCGCCGCTTCAAGCGTCGACGTCGCTTCAAGGTTCAGTGCCGCCTCAGGTATCAGCGGCCGCTTCAAGTGTCAGCGCCACTTCAAGCGTCAGCGCTGCCTCAAGTATCAGCGCCACTCCAAGCGTCAGCGCCGCTTCGAGCGTCGGCGCCGCTTCGAGCGTCGGTGCCGTGATAAGGGTCGGCGCCTCTTCAAGCGTCAGCGCCGCTTCAAGCGTCAGCGTCGCTTCAAGAGTCGGCGCCGCGACAAGGGTCGCCGCCGCCCCAGGTATCAGCGATCGCTTCAGGTATCAGCGTCACTTCGAGCATCAGCGCTACCTCAAGTGTCAGCGCCACTTCAAGCGTTGGCGCCGCTTCGAGCGTCGGTGCCGCTTCGAGCGTCGGCGCCACGACAAGGGTCGGCGCCGCCTCAAGCGTCAACGCCGTTGCAAGCGTCAGCGCCACTTCAAGGGCCAGCGTCACTGCAAGGCTCAGCGCCACCGCAAGGGTCACTATAGAAATGTTATTCGAGAAGTGCTGCTACAGGGGTTTTCATCATGAAACAGCAGCCTCTAAATGAACAACAACACTAACACTTTACTTTCTTGTACAGGTTGCCTAGTCGAGCAATCAGGGCTCGAATAGGCGCGTTGGGACCTCCTGGGAATTTTGGCTTGGCGGCTGAGGGACAAAGTATGTTGAGCAAGCTCAACCACTTAGCACTATATGATTGAGAGAATACTAGTAGGAAGACCCAGAAGTCACTCGAGACTACACACACTGCACACTTAGTCACAAGTGAAGTGAGCAGCCAAAGAGCTGGCTACTCACAAGAAATAAACTCTTTACAAGAAAATGACTTTTTCAGAAGAGGGGGTCCTCGAGGTCCCTCTTAAGAAAAATAACACTTTTTAGTGGAGATGAGTCCTTAAGGTCTCCTCTCTCAAGATTTGCAAAATTTCACCACAAGTTACCGTTTCAAAAGATAACTACCAAATCTGATATTTTATCTCCGTTAGGGGACAAATGTGCTTTTTTGAGTTTTGGTCGGCTCCAGGTGGCGCCTGCAGAGGGGACAGGCAGGCTGCCACAGGTAGGAACAAATGGTACACTTCAGACATTGTTCCCCACCAACTCTCTCAATTTTGGCGCCCAAAAATTGCCACTCACCCCCAACGCCCCAGTATAAATAGACCTCTGGGCAAGGTCAAAAAGCAGATAGACAATAGAAATTGCACTGTTACTCTGCCAAAATATCACCAGACCTACCTAAGTATTCTCTCCCTGCTCATTCTCATAGTGCTGAGTGCCTTGTTCCTTCACTCCCCACTGACAGCCATCACCCTCAGGTGTTTCCCTTGAGAAAATTACTATTTTTGCTGTGAAAGTTCATCTTCTTGCAGGGAGGGAGTTGAAGCTTGAGTTCCGTTGTTACCAGAAGGAGAAGTTTTCTTCAGAAGTTGCACCAGGAGACCTTGAAGACCTTGCAGGCAGCGTCCATTGGAGTGGGTCACGCCTCACCCTTTCCAGTTATTCATAGACCCCAGTCTCACTACCCTCCTACATTTAGCGACTCTGCTGGGGAGGTATCCTCATTTCCATGGACAAAAAAGGTTTCAATGTCTCTAAGCAGTTGGTTTTTGAGGACATTCCGTCTGGTAATGGAGCTCACAGTGACCAGACTACTCAGGAAGAAGTGGTGGTGATCGGAGCCAAGGCGCCAGCGCCTCAGGGAGGTCAGACCAGTTCGCAGGCAGTGGCTCCAATGGCATGTATGAACCTTATGGCAATGTTTTTTGACTTTTTAAAGCAAAAAAATTGGATCTATCAAACTTGGGTCAAGGTTGTGTGACACCTGCTGCTGCCCCTTCCGGAGGGGTAGCCACTCCTATTACGATTCCGGCAGAGACGATTCCGTCTCGAAAGGCGGCGTCGGAGCAGATCCTGGCACCAACAGGTTCTCCAGCTCCTAAAAGCACATGTTTGGAGGAATCACCCTCTAAGACTGTTACTTTGGAAGAAGTGAGGAAGCTCCTCTCCTCCTCTCAAAGAGAGGGTTCCCACCTATACGAGGAGTTACAAGACCCCTATTCGCAGGAAGTAAGTGAGAAGCCATACCCTGAGGGATATATTCCACCAAAATTTATCAAGTTTGGCGGTAGGGGGGAGAACCCTAGAGAGCACGTGAAGAGGTTCGTCAAGTACCTGGGAGTACACACTGGCGACAAGAACCTGAGATTGAGGGAGTTCTCTAAAACTCTCACTGGGAAGGCTTATACATGGTATTCCCACTTGGCGCCTAACAGCATCCCTACTTGGGAAGAGATGCACAAGTAGTTCCTTCAGAAGTTTTTTGTAGTGGAGGATGAATTTACACTGAGGCACCTGGCGCAAGAGGTCTAGAAGCCAGGAGAAGAGTTGATGCACTACATCAAGCGATTTAGCGAGAGGGCCTTAGATGTTCACGAGGACGTGGCGGAGGTCAGGTTGCTACAGATATGTGTGGAAGGACTCTTGGAAGAGTACAAGCTGCACTTGATCAACGAAACTAGAGATGGAACTTTCAGAGAATTCACCAAGGCCGCCAGCAACATAGCTATGATAATCAAACCGAGAGCCCCGGGTTGGAGGACACAAGTTCCACTGACTCCCGGGAGGTTTCAAGTTGCGAGAAGGAAAGCGGTTAACTATATGGACGGGAGTAACAAAGGGAAGAAGGGAGGCTCTGGGGCCAAGACTGACAGTCCCGGTAATACGAGAAAATTTGGGGAAGATGCCCCGCCGCCACTACCGTGCAGCGTAGCGGAGGCTATGGATTGTTACCGCACCTTAGTACGAGAAGGCGTAGCAGGACCTCCCCACCTAAAAGGAGAAACCCCCACTGCAGCTGACAAAGCCAACCCAAAGTACTGTGAATTGCACCAACGAGTGCAGCACTCTACCAAGGATTGTTACTACTTGAGAAGGATCATTGGTGAGCAGATGGCCAGCGGTATCTTGCAGATACCCCCTGTGGACGTTAACGAGAACCCACTTCCTGCGCATCACTTTGGCATCGCCAACATGGTAGTTGCCTACGACGAAGAAGCTATAGGAAATCTTGTGAAGCGGGAGAGTGGCAAGCAGTTATGCGAGGAGTTAGAAAATATATCACTGAGCAGACTTGAGCTAGAAAGAAAGCAAGAGGAGTGGTTCTTCACTCCGGAACATGAAAATGGATGTGGGGAAGTTGAGGAAGTCACTCTCTCAGAAGGTGAGGTAGACGTCATCCTCGCTCTAGACGAGGGAGGGACCTCTGAAGCGGAGTATGTTTGCAGTGCCCAGACGTACGAGGTAGACTTAGATTCTGAATGTGAGGCCATAGCGAGGAGCCCCAAGTTCAAGTGGTTTTTCGACCAGATAGGGGTGAAGTACGATACGAGGGTGTCCATCACGAAGAAAGTCTTGGAGGCAGTGTAGCAGCAGGGAGACAATTCACTAAATTAGCAGGGGCCAATCGGAAGGATGATTAAGAAGTATACCTCTGAAGTGGTGTTTTCAGAAGCAGATAGGGTGGTTCCCTACTTCCACAACCGCCCGTTGTATGTCACAGCCATAATTAATGGAGTCTCATTTCCCAGGGCGTTGATGGATGGAGGAGCATCCATTAACATCATGCCCATCAGTACATTATATGAAACAGGAATTGACCAAGAGAAGGTGGTTCCGGTACCGCTAGTAATTTCCGGACTCGACAACGCCGGAATACAGTCTATTGGATACGTGAATGTGGGAATTAAGTTGGGAAATTTCATCTCCCACGTCAAATTTCATGTTATTAACGCTAACACCAGCTACCAATTACTCATTAGAAGGGTATGGATGCACACTCATGGCGTAGTGCCTTCCACCTACCATCAATGCGCGAAGGCAAACATTAGAGGTACAGAGATAGTGATCAAGGCCACGCAGAGACCCTTCGCCGTTGGGAGGCCCACCTGGTAGATGCTGCCTTTTACACTGAATTAGATGAGGAAAGAAAGGTCTCAACAAGAAAACTAGCAGGAATCAAGGTAGCTGAGGGAAGGGTCCCGCAGAAAAAATTCGTTCATGACCGCCTAGGGGAGAGGATAATCCCCCATATGGCAAAAGGCAAGAGGAAAGTAGAGGAGGTAGCTAAACCCCCTCGAACTTGCAAGAAAGTGGTCTTGCCCAATGGAAAAGTCATCTACCATTTATAACGGTCTGCGCGGGCGGTGTTCTGGGATGAGAGCATCGACCCAATGCTCGAGTGTTTTATTGTTGATGAATCCCATATCGTTGAGCATGTTGAAGAACCAGAAGAATCACCAGAGTGCATGCAAGACGGACCCAGAGAGCAACTACAGGAATTAGAGGAAATCAAGTTGGGGTTAGAAGAGGGCGAGAGTAGACCCATTATAATTTCAAGTGCCTGGAACCGAAGCAGAAGGAAGAGCTCATTGAGCTACTTAAGGAGTTCACTGATGTATTTGCTTGGAAGTACACGGAGAAGCCAGGAATAGACGCAGAAGTGAGCTCTCATAGATTGAACATCCTTCCCAACGCCCTTCCGGTAAGGCAAGCCACAGACACATATAAAGCAGACCTTGATTTGAAAATAAAGGCTGAGGTGGAGAAGTTGTTAGCGGCAGGGTTCATCAAGCCTATTTAGCACCCCATATGGCTGTCCAGCATAGTGCCAGTGGCAAAGAAAGATAAGACCCAAATCAGAATCTGTGTAGATTTTCGCGACTTGAACAGGGCGTGTCCTAAGGATGAATTCCCACTACCCAGCATAGACAGCTTAATGGATTCCACCGCGGTACATGAGATGTATAGCTTCATGGACGGGTATATTGGCTATAACCAGATTAAAATGGACCCCGCCGACGCAGAGAAGACTGCCTTTCGCACACCGTTAGGGAACTTTCACTATACAGTTATGCCCTTCGGATTGAAGAACGCTGGAGCCACATACCAGCGGACCATGATGGAAATTTTTCATGACTTATTTCATGATATACTAGAATTCTATGTGGATGATTTGGTGGTGAAGTGTAGGAAAGAAAACAAGCACATTCAGGATCTCAGGAGAGTATTCGAGAGGTGTCGTCGGTATAAGATGAGAATGAACCCCTCAAAGTGTGCCTTTGGGGTTACTGCAGGGAAATTCTTAGGTTTTGTGGTAAATAGACAAGGGGTGCAAGTGGATGCAGAGAAGATGAAAGCCATTGTGAAGATGCCACCGCCCAAGAGTCAGAGACAACTTAAGAGCTTCCTGGGAAAGGTATCCTACCTGCGGAGGTTTATACCTGCGTTGGCAAAAGTAACTCATCCATTCGCACCTCTACTAAAAGACAAAGCCAAGTGGGTTTGGGGAGAGAGGCAAGAGAGTGCGTTCGAGAAGATTAAAGAAATCCTAGCCTCTCCGTCCACGATGATTCCCCCCGAAGCCGGAGCGCCGCTGCTGCTCTACCTCACTTCTACAGAGAGGTCGATAGGGGCCCTCTTGGCGCAAGAGAAGGAAGGAGTGGAAAATTCGGTCTACTACCTGTCAAGAGTAATATTCGGAACAGAATCGAGATACACCAGCGTTGAGAGGCACTGCCTGGCGCTGGTATTTATAGCCCAGAAGTTGAGACACTATCTTCTAGCATTCACCGTTCACATAGTCACCAAGTGTGATCCCATCAAGTACCTCCTCGCGCGGACTATACTCGTGGGACGAGCAACAAGGTGGTTTTTGATCTTGTCAGAATACGATCTAAAATGCGTAGTGCCTAAAGCCATTAAGAGACAGGCAGTAGTAGATCTGTTGGCCCACTTCCCGAGTGGGGTTTTCGAACCACCTAGTGAAGAGCTACCCGGAGAAAGTTTCCAAGCATGAATGGCGGAGGAGGTGAAGAAGTGGTTTATGGAGTTTGATGGTTCTAGTGCTCAAGGAACAGGTGGGGCCGGCGTCATACTGTCAGATGGGAAGGAGAAGATTACCCTCTCTTTCAAGTTAGATTTTAAATGCTCAAATAATGAAGCTGAGTATGAAGCCCTCATTCTAGGGATGTTGGAAGCACTTAGAAGAGGGATCAGGGTACTGTGTATACGAGGGGACTCCAATCTGGTAGTAAGGCAGGTCAATGGAGAGTTTTCCCTTAAACATGCCAACTTAGCGCCATACAGACACATTATCCAACGACTGCTGGGACAGTTCTTGGAAGTAACTGTGGAGAGGCAGGCGCGAACGATGAACAGGCACCCTGACGCGCTCGCCACCATAGCACAAAAGTTGGACATGGAGGAGTCAGAAGCAACCATCACAGTGAGGCGGAGAATGGTACCTACTACCGTAAAGTCCTTATTCCCAAGTAACGAGCCGGAAGATTGGAGGCGTCTGGTAGAGAAGCAACTTGAAACCAGGGAAGGGACAATGAAAATATTAGAGTTAGCCAACTATCATGTGCTGCAGGGAACTCTCTACTTCAAGAGTCCTGGAGGGTTTCTGGCAAGGTGCGTAGGGGAGCAAGAAGCCAAGGAGAGGTTAATAGAAATGCACCAGAAGCACTGTGGAGATACGGATATCCCCATTTACAGACGACTGCAGCGAAGCGGGTATTTTTGGCCCGCCATAAGCATAGAAGCGGCCCGCTTGCAACAAAGTTGTTTAAAGTGCCAAGCTAATTTTGACCAGCCGACGGAGGCTAACTTCGTGGAAGCCTTCGAAGATTGGAGACAACCGTACCTAGCATATCTAAAATATGGGGAGCTGCCCACCGAGAGAGCGGATGAAATTTACCTTAGAAAAAGGATAGCACGTTTCTACTTGGTCAAAGGAGAATTATATAGGAAAGGGTACAATGAGAATGCGCTAAGGTGCGTAGCCAAAGAGGAAGTGGAAATGGTGCTGAAAGAAGCTCATGAGCCCTCCCACATGGGAGGCGCCAAGTTGTATGATCAACTGATGACGCTGGGATACTACTGGCCGACCATAGAGGCTGACTCAATTGGATATGTGAAAAAGTGTAGAGCATGCCAGGTGCATGGAAACGTGGTGCACACTCCCTCCATCAGTCTACAGAGCTTGGCAGCCCCTATCCCTTCCACACATGGGCGTTCGACCTGGTGGGTAAGATCGCCCCAGCATCTCACGGCAAGGCTTTTATCATTGTGGCTACGGAATTGTACACCAAATGGGCGGAGGCCATTCCTTTAAGGAGAGTCACCGCCCAAGTGGTAACCCAGTTTATAAAGGAGTATATCATATGTAGATTCGGTATACCTAAAGTAATCCTAACGGATAATGGGAAGCAATTTGTATGCAAAGAGATGGCCCTTCTCACGGACAGGTATAAGATTGTGCATAATAGCTCAACCATATCCTACCCCAAGGGCAATGGCCAAGCAGAAGCTACTAATAAGACGCTGATAAATATTTTGAAGAAAATGCTAGAAGACATGCCGGGGATGAGAAGTTGCCTATGGTGTTATGGGCCTATCGTACTTCGAAAAGAAAGCCAACAGGGTTCACTCCCTTCTCTCTAGTATATGGGACCGAAGCTGTCCTACCAGTGGAACTGGCGGTACCTTCAGCCAGAATTTCTCTTAGCAATGGGCTCATCCCAGACCCAAGGCATGTGCAACTGGAGGCGCTGGACGAGCACAGAGACAAGGCGAGAGAGAATTTCAAAGTCTACACTCAGCAACTGTCCAGGGCCTACGAAAACTTGGTTAAGCCTAGGGAATTCCAGGTGGGAGATCTAGTCCTGCGAGCATCAACTCACCATCTCCGTAGCATGTCAGCATCAAAATTCAAGCCTAACTGGGAAGGCCCTTTTATTGTCAGAGGAGTGGGGAAGTCGGGCTACTGCCAAATATCAGAACCAGAGAGTGATTGCCTCCAGTCCATCAACTGCAAGTGGCTAAAGAGGTACTATGCTTAGTAACAACTAACAAGTTTTGTTTGTGTTTTGCATGTCTGTAATGGATTTCGAAGATTGCTCCTATACCAGAAAAGTTTTTTGTAAATTTTTTTAGAGCAATACTATACTGTAAACAGCACACAAAGGTAAAGAAATGAAATAACAACACTTTTGATCATTGTTGACATTGGCTTTGCTCGCTCATTTATACATACATATACACTCCCTATTAAGTTAGAAGAGAGTACAAAAAAAAAGATCAGGAACTTTGCTCACTACACTTGGGAGGTAAGTCCATCCTAAGAGAAAGTATACTGAGCAAAGTCCCCCAGACATAAATTAATACAGTTTTTTTTATAATAAAATCAGGCTTCCGGAAAGGGGCAGGGGTCACCCTCCCCTCCAACCTAGCCTCTACGACTATAAACAGTAATGTGCAGGAATTACCCCACAGACAGGAGGGGCAACCCAAGAAAGTCACATGCCAACACCTCACAGCTACAAGAGGTGCATTTTTAAAAAAATATATATAATATGATAATACATAACTTTTCATGTCAATGCAAATACCCCGCATTATATGGGATAGCCACCAGTAGACTAAATGCTCACAGAAATTAGAGCAAGTCATATAAAACAAATATCCACAATATAAAGGGAGAACAAAGGAAAAAGAAAGTGCAGAAGAAACAAAGTGTCTCATACAGGAATGACAAGTGATGTACACATAGAATTCTGAGCACTACAAAGCAAGAAGTAGCCTATCTGCTAGAAACCACAAAAAATAAATCATCACGCGCGATGGCGCCAGCATATGATGGACCAGCCTCCCACAGAAACTCTTCCTCCAACCTAACGAATTTAGCCTCATCCTCCTCATCGCCAGACTCGAGTCTGGCAAGCTTCACCTGTAGCAGGGCGATCTGATTCCGGATCCTCGTTGCCTCAGCATGCCGTTGCTCAACCCTAGACTTCCGAGAAGTGTGAAACCTCACTATCTTTCGAAAAGGAACAGTCAGAAAGGGGCGAACCCCTGCGTCAATCCAATCCAAACGAAAGTGATAGAACTGCTGTAAGTCGCGGAGGGCATCCAAGAATAGCAAGATAGAAGAGCTAGTCAGCTTAGCAGGGGAGGTAGCCAAGAACTCATGAACATGGCTGGCAAGAGCCCTTAGGTTGAAGGCCGTAAGACTGTCAACCTGAAGTATACTCTGAGAAGTGAACATCTCGGGATGGTGCTCCAAGATGAGATCCAAGAGCTGACGCTCATGTACCCTGAATCGGCCTGGTAACTCCTCACGCCATAGCCTACTAGAAATAATCGCAGCATCCTCTGCTTCATCATCTCCATCGGAGTGGAGAGACCCCGCCTCAGAAGGAAGAAAAGAAGACTCCCCACCAGAATCAGCGTCACCGACCAAAGGAGTGAACTCAGAACTATGATCTCCCTCCACGGTTGCCCCACTACCAGTCTCCACAGTCATCGAAGTACCCTCATACACCTAGAAACAATGAGACAAGGGTGAAATGAGAATGCTCGCACAGTATACGCAAGAAGAAAATAGGAAAAAAGTAAAAAAAAAAGGGGGGGTATGCCAGTCTAACACCTCTCTCGTAGTTTCCCCACTGCCAGACTCCACAGTTATCGGAGTACTCTCATGCACCTGGAAACAATGAGACAGGGGTGAAATGAGAATGCTTGCACAGTATACGCAAGAAGAAAAGAGGGGAATAGTAAAAAGAGAGGGTATGCCAGTTTAATACCTCCCTCGCAGTTGCCCCACTGCCAGACTCCACAGTCAACGGAGTACTTTCATACACCTGGAAACAATAAAACAAAGGGGAAATGAGAACGCTTGCACAGTACACGCAAGAAGAAAAGAAGGGAAATAGTAAAAATAGAGTATGCTAGTTTAATACCTCTCTCACAGCCATCTCATTCTCTAACTCCACAAGTATTGGAGCAACTTCATCCGGCTCCTTAGTCATCAGAGCAACCTCACTCACCTGGAGACAATGCAACAAAGGTGAAGAGGGGAATGCTTGCGCAATTTAAACGAAATAATAGAGACATAAGAATGACACGAGAGAAGTAGATACCCTTATACGCCGTACTTGAATAACGTCCTCCGTAACGGTCAGAGAAAGAGGAGCAGGGGCTCCCATAGGGGCAGAAACAGTGGTCGATGCTCCAGAAGGGGCTGTCCCAGCGACCATTGCTTCCAAAGAAGCTACCTCAACCTCAGGCACTCCTAAAGGAACAACCTCAGCGACGAAGGGCGCAAGGGGTAGGCAAGGCTGCAAGTAACAAGAAAGGGCAAGAGGTAACAAATCACTTACCTCATGTAAGATAAAAAAGAAACCTCAATTAAAAAGAGGGAGAAGGAAGCTCTTCAAAAGGGAACCGTAGAGATAGCTACCTGAAGAGGCACGATAACAGGACAAACTGGCCCACGTATAAAGGCTGCTGAAACGGCAGTGGCAGAAGCCGCACTCGAAACAGCACCGAGGGATAACTGCGACAAAATAAAAGAGGGCTACGATAAGTACAGGCTGGATAGATAAAGAAAATAGGACTAAGAAAATAAGAGAGTACCTGAACCCCATCCGAGGGGGAAGCGCAAAAAAAGACGGTCGGTGCAGTAGGGGCTGTGCTGATAGCCTGCAAAGAATGAAAGTATGTTATTCATCGCGTGATCGAGGAGTAAAAGATTCCATACTTCCGCGGAAAGGCCTTAACCTGAAGCGTAGGCTCGTTGGTCGAAGCCACAGTAAATATCGGGCCACGAGAGATCGCCTGAACCAAAGATCTACCGTCCATAGATACACGGATCCTGGGGATAGAAATTCTCCCGGAAGAGGATAAACCCAGGGCGGTAACGCCAGGTAAGGAAGGAGCCCCTCCCTAAGAAGAAAGTCCGAGGGACATTAGGACTCCTATTAAAAAGAAACAAATATTCAAAAGTAAAAATACGTACCTCAGATGAAGAGGAGCCCAGGGGCTCAACTGCAGAGGTACCCACCGCCGAGACAAGAGAAGATGATGTGGCAACGCCCGAAGACACAACTCTCTACGCATGATAAATGGGTAAATAAGAGGAAGAAGTAAAAAGAAAATGGCGCAATGAAAGTTTTGAAAATATCAAAGCATACCTGAGGAGAAGGGGAAGCCACATGGGTGGTCCTGGTGACAGTAAAGTGCACGGATGAAAGCTGCGGGGAAGTGACAGTGTACGTGACCAGAAGGTAGTTAGAAGACAAATAAATTACAACAGATGGTAAAAGACTTAAGAAGATAGCAAACCTCTCTAAACAGGCCTCGGGAAGAAATGAGCATGGAGTTCCTCTCCCGCTGAAAGGGCGTCGGTCGTAGTGGGGGAAGAGGAGAACTACTCGCCTCTACGGAAATGACCTGCACAAATATGACAAAATGCTTTGCTTGAAAAATAAAAAAATATATAATGAGGGGAAGAAAGAAAATCATATGCAAAAAAAATATAGACAAGTAAAGGTAGAATGCTTACAGTAGCAGGGCGCGTAGTCTGGCTATAGGGGAGATGGGTGGGGCTAACCCCCCCAGGAGAATGGGATGCCTCATCATCGCTAGAAGACTCTCTCGAGACTGATAACAAAGCATAAGTGTCAGTAGTGCTTTCGCTATGGAAACCCAGGCCGCCCATATCACCCGAAGAAGAACTATGGTCGTCATAGGAAGGGGTGCTTCCATAATCAACTAGTTCCTCTTCCAATGAAGGGGAGGGAGATGAAGAAACTCCATGAGAACTAGTTCCACTAAGTAAAGGATGTTGTGATATAGTACCTTCTGCAATAGGAATAGACGCGACCCGCGTCTCCTGGGAAGCAAGGCTCGGTGAGGAGTAACCTTTCCCTTTCACTACTTGGGAAGTCCCCCTACACCAAGGTTGCCAGTATTGGACTCTTGATCCACTGTAGAGGAAGCAGCTATGCCGGCGCCATCTCCTTTCTTTTTCTTTGCAGCCCGGGTCCTCATAGGAGAAGAAGGAGGAGAAGCAGTAGTAGCAGGAACAAAATTGAATACATCGGTGTCAGGGTGCTTCCTTTTGCTGGTAGTAGAGGTGCCCGCTTTCCCTTTGCTTTTTGGTTGGCTTTTAGACTTCACAGGGGGAAGCTCAGTCGACGGAGGCGGAAGTGACTCGTCAATGAGAGGTTTCACTAAAATAGGGATGGCCTGCTCCAAGGGTGATGTAGAGGTGGTGCTGAGAAAACAAGGATCTTTCTGTGTCCGCCTGACCAAAAACTGAGCTCTGGTATATTTAATGGGGTTAGTCTCATGAGGAGGGCCAACTACACATTCTTGGATAAGTCGAACCTGCTGCTGCCAAACAAGGAACCAAGATGAAGTGAATGAAGGATGATGATCGGAGGGAGGCACATAGAGGCCACCCAAACCACTGACCCTGCGGAATAATCCCTGAAGAGTAAAGCTAGCACACGCCTCTGAGAATGCCTCAGAATGACTGCTATGGGTAGGAAGAGGAGGAGTGTGAACGCCCTAATCATAACCAAACTATCGTCTGGCCCTCTCCGAATGATAAGATTCAGCACGCGGACCTAATTCGGTCCAAGAAGGGAGGTGACATGGTAAGATCGTCGTCACCACATTAATATGAGGACACGTGGAAACCGACCCCACCGCTGAAGGGAAATAGAAGGTCCCGCTGTCGCCGGGGAAAGAAAGCCAGCTGAAAGTACCCCCAGGGCGCCTGGTGTAAGGCCGAAACTAAAACTCCTTGATATCATCAATCAACATTCCCAGAGACTGCTTGGGAGTTTTCTTATGCCACCAAAGAAGTCTCGCAGCGTCGCTATGGCAAGCGTGAGCCCCTGAAGTAAAGTGGGGGAAATGCTCAAACAAAAAGGCCATCAAGAGAGGGGCGTTGGCATGATTAGCAACATCATACCGACCACATGACCTCTCTACATCTATGTGTGCTGGGTCCATCCAGGTGTAAAGAGAACCTAAGGTCAGGGCAGCCATGGGTACCGACCTACCGCGAGACAATCGTACAACCATTCTAAAAAGAAGTTCGCGAGGACAGTCTTCAGGCTTACCTGGTAGAAGGAACCGAGTCAGAAACATAACGAGGAAAGCGGCTAAATGTTCAGGAGAGTGGAGCTTAGGACCATCCTGGGATCTGGGGGCTGCACGAGAAGTCTCCCCCTTCTGCAACTGCTCAAAGTCTCTGAACCAGTATCTTTGCCATTTGGCAAAGGAATGTTTGGAATGACCAGTTATATTTATGGCCACATACCTCGAGCACTCTCCGAGAGCTGACCGTAACTCCCCCACCATCTCCTGCTCTAGGGAGTCCTCGCAGTCATCATAAAACACATGCTGCCCAAAGAAAGGAAGGGCGTACAACTCACATATATATTCTAGGGTAACGATAAATTCTTCCCAGCCCATGACAAAGGTGTGAAACTCCATACTCCACCGAGACAATAAGAGATTGAGCGAAGAACCATGCTTAAATATGGTGCATGACTTAAGGCTGCTGACAGCGGTGAAGAGTCCCACCTCCCTAAGAATAGCCACATAATCAGGAACGCTCAGAACATAATCGACCCAGCTGGCCCACTCCTCTGTGGGTCCACCCGGGGTTTTAACTTCAACATTGGAATAAGGAAAGTCACCACGGTCAACTCGGACTCGGAGAATGGAATCCGAAGAAATAGTAGGAAGATCAGCAGACTCGGTTAACCCCGCATGAGAACGTTCGAGAACAGCACCCGAAATTTTTTCCCCAAAATCAGAAAGTGAAATCATGAAACTGTCAGCAGGACCAAAAAAAGGAGCACGACGATAAATACCAAAGTCTCGCCCTTGGCGAATGTGCATATAGTCCTTCCATGCCTGAGAAGAGCTTGGCGTAGCTGATGAACCACCTGGAGCCATTGGCTCAAGAAAAGAACTCACCCTAGTAGGGACTCCGGGCGAGGGACCCTCAGGGTCCCCTGTCGCAAAAAAAGAAGTGGAGGCAGAAACCCCAGCAAAATCATGTGAAGAGCCCCTGGTCAGTGGCATGCTCTCCGTAACACCAATAGTCGGCGAGACACCCTGGGTCACGGAACCCCCGAGGTGACAAAATGTCGAGACACCCCCTTGCACGAACGAGAGACCCGTGGACGCGAGGCCAAGTCTCGAGGCCCCCGACTACTGACGAGAGGTCACCATGCTGCCATAAGCTGAAATACCCATTTCGGAAACAGTCAAAGGCATCGAGACACCCGAGGGCGAGATGCTTGCGTCAGCACTAATACCTGTCGAGACACCCCCGGGCACGGACGAGAGACCCGTAGGAACTAAACCAGGCGTCGAGACCCTCCTATCACTGCAAGGGTTCCCTCGCGAAAAAAAGAGGGTCGAGACCCCATCTGCTTCAGAAAAGTTCACGGGTGTCGAGACCCCCCTTCCTCCAAACTCATCTTCAATAGACAAAGAACTCCCCGCGCCTAGCTCAACGCGTGAGGAACCCCTGTCGGCGCCAGAAAAATCTGAGATACCCTTATCCAAACCAACTGGATAAACTTCAAAAAAGATCGTGGGCGTCGAGACACCCAAGGTCGAGACGCCCCCAGACGCCAACGATGGATTGAGCGAGGGACCCTCGGCTACGGGACACAAGGAAGTATTCCCCATATTCGCGCCAGCGCGCGAGGAGCCGCTGTCAGCGCTATGGCGCGTCAAGACACCTGTAGAGGAGACATCATCACGCGGAGAACTTCTAAAAATACTCGCCATGGGTGAGAGGCCCTCATATTCAGATACAGCAGGCGAGGAGGTCTGAGGCGCTGGCCCTAAACACGCAAGGTCTCGAATGGAGCAAGACATGTCTCGCCGAAAAATATCAACATCGCGAGGTCTTGAACGGGGCGAGAGACCCTCGGATGAGGGACCCACTGACGAGGAACCCTTGCTGGCAGCCGTCTCAACCAAGAAATTCAAACTCGCGCCCAGATCGGGCGAGACACCGTGTTCCTCGTGCAGACCGCAAACAGTCGAGATACCCTCCGCCGTCAACAAAGCCTCGGTCGAGACACCGTGTTCCTCGCGCAGACCGTAAACAGTCGAGATACCCCCCGCCGTCAACAAAGCCTCGGTCGAGACACCGTGTTCCTCGCGCAGATCGCAAACAGTCGCGATACCCCCCGCCGTTAGCAAAGCCTCGATCGAGACATTGTGTTCCTCGCGCATACTATCTACAGTCGAGATATCCCCCGCTACCAGTAAAGCCTCGGTCGAGACACCTCTCGTCGCGGAGGAACCCAAACAGAAGGTCGTGTACGTTGACGGGGAGGGCGAGGAACCCGCGAGGGTTCTCAACGCAAAATTTGAAAAGGCGGGTATAGCGGATGAAGCACCGACGCCACTGGTCGGACGAGATGAGGGATCGCCGGCGACATCAGTTTCGGCCATAGAAACGTTTGAAACGAATGGTGAAGAAGGCATGGAGCTTAGAATCTTGGGGGCTTTAGAGTTGTTTACATTTGGAGAGGCATTCTTTGGTTTAGAACCCATGGATGAGAGGCTATGACGGTTAGAAAAGTTAGAGCAAAAATGAGGAGATGGGTGGCTATGGTGTTTTAAAAGTCCCTTTCTCACTCTCTCTCACTACAAACCCAAAAGTACCTTATGTTTTTTTTAAAGAAGATGAAAGAGACTAAGAAGAGGGGCTTATGTTTTTTTTTTTTGCACCAAAATGGGAAAACGTTCATGAAGGCAAAAAGGCGATGACTTTTTTTCCCAAATGATGAGATGACAGTTCCCACACTGACGCGTGGGTTCTCAAAAAAAAACTTTTGAGAAACATATCTCGGATAAAGGGACACAGCAGTTAATGATCCTAGGATCCCTCAGAAAATATATATATATATATAATTGTTGAAACCAGATTTGTAGCGTACAAAGTTTATTTAGTCTACCCAACCAAAAAATCTTTGCACGAGGGGCTAATGTAGAAGGGTGTTATCAACAGAAAAAAGCAAACAAAATAAAAAATACTTTCTCTTATTAATGACACCCGAGAGGTACCCGCGAGGGTCACCAAGAAGCCCAAAAGCCATTACGAAGTATCAGCGCCACTCCAAGCGTCAGTGCCACTTCAAGCGTCGTCACCGCGACAAGGGTCGGCGTCGCTTCAAGTGTCAGCGCCGCTTCAAGCGTCGGCGTCACTTCAAGTGTTGGCACCGCGACAAGGGTCGGCGCCGCCTCAGGTATCAGCGACCGCTTCAAGTGTCAGCGCCACTTCAAGCGTCAGCGCCACTTCAAGCGTCAGCGCTACCTCAAGTATCAGCGCCACTCCAAGCGTCAGCGCCACTTCAAGCGTCGGTGCCGCTTCGAGCGTCGGCGCCACGACAAGGGTCGGCGCCGCCTCAGGTATCAATGATCGCTTTAAGTGTCAGCGCCACTTCAAGCTTTAGCGCTACCTCAAGTATCAGCGCCACTCCAAGCGTCGACGCCGCTTCAAGCGTCGGCGCCGCTTCGAGCGTCGACGTCGTGACAAGGGTCATCGCCGCCTCAAGCGTCAACGCCGCTTCAAGCATCGGCGTCGCTTCAAGTTTCGGCGCTGCGAAAAGGGTCAGCGCCGCCTCCGGTATCAGCGACCGCTTCAAGTGTCAGCGCCACTTCAAGCGTCAGCGCTACCTCAAGTATCAGCGCCACTCCAAGTGCCGACGCCACTTCAAGCGTCGGGGCCGCTTCGAGCGTCGGCGCCGTGACAAGGGTCGTCGCCACCTCAAGCGTCAACGCCGCTTCAAGCATCGACGTCGCTTCAAGTATCGGCGCCGCGACAAGGGTCAGTGCCGCCTCAGGTATCAGTGACCGCTTCAAGTGTCAGCTCCACTTCAAGCGTCAACGCTGCCTTAAGTATCAACGCCACTCCAAGCATCAGCGCCGCTTCAAGCGTCGGCGCCTCTTCGAGCGTCGGCGCTGTGACAAGGGTCGGCGCCACTTCAAGCGTCAGCACCGCTTCAAGCGTCGACGTCGCTTCAAGGGTCAGCGCCGCCTCAGGTATCAGCGATCGCTTTAAGTGTCAGCGCCACTTCAAGCGTCAGCGCTGCCTCAAGTATCAGCACCACTCCAAGCGTCAGCGCCGATTCAAGCGTCGGCGCCGCTTCGAGCGTAGGCGCCGCTTCAAGCGTCGACGTCGCTTCAAGAGTCGACACCGCGACAAGGGTCGGCGCCGCCCCAGGTATCAGCGACCTCTTCAGGTATCAGCGCCACTTCGAGCATCAGCGCTACCTCAAGTGTCAGCGCCACTTCGAGCGTTGGCGCCGCTTCGAGCGTCGGCGCCGCGACAAGGGTCTGCGCCGCCTCAAGCGTCAACGCCGTTGCAAGCGTCAACGCCACTTCAAGGGCCAGCGTCACTGCAAGGCTCAGTGCCACCGCAAGGGTCACTTTAGAAATGTTATTCGAGAAGTGCTGCTACAGGGGTTTTCATCATGAAACACCAGTCTCTAAATGAACAACATCACTAACACTTTACTTTCTTGTACAAGTTGCCTAGTCGAGCAAGCAGGGCTCGAATAGGCGCGTTGGGACCTCCTGGGAGTTTTGGCTTGGCGGCTGAGGGACAAAGTATGTTGAGCAAGCTCAACCACTTAGCACTATAGGATTGAGAGAATACTAGTAGGAAGACCCAGAAGTCACTCGAGACTACACACACTGCACACTTAGTCACAAGTGAAGTGAGCATCCAAAGAGCTGGCTACTCACAAGAAATAAACTCTTTACAAGAAAATGACTTTTTCAGAAGAGGGGGTCCTCGAGGTCCCTCTCAAGAAAAATAACACTTTTTAGTGGAGATGAGTCCTTAAGGTCTCCTCTCTCAAGATTTGCAAAATTTCACCACAAGTTACCGTTTCAAAAGATAACTACCAAATCTTATATTTTGTCTCCATTAGGGGACAAATGTGCTTTTTTGAGTTTTGGTCGGCTCCAGGTGGCGCCTGCAGAGGGGACAGGCAGGCTGCCACAGGTAGGGACAAATGGTACACTTCAGACATCGTTCCCCACCAACTCTCTCAATTTTGGTGCCCAAAAATTTCCACTCACCCCCAACGCCCCAGTATAAATAGACCTCTGGGCAAGGTCAAAAAGAAGATAGACAATAGAAATTGCACTGTTACTTTGCCAAAATATCACCAGACCTACCTAAGTATTCTCTCTCTGCTTATTCTCATAGTGCTGAGTGCCTTGTTCCTTCACTCCCCACTGACAGCCATCACCCTCAGGTGTTTCCCTTGAGAAAATTACTATTTTTGTTGTGAAAGTTCATCTTCTTGCAGGGAGGGAGTTGAAGCTTGAGTTCCGTTGTTACCAGAAGGAGAAGTTTTCTTCAGAAGTTGCACCAGGAGACCTTGAAGATCTTGCAGGCAGCGTCCATTGGAGTGGGTCACGCCTCACCCTTTACAGTTATTCATAGACCCCAGTCTCACTACCCTCCTACACAGTTCACGATCGGCATGGCTCCATTTGAGCATTGTATGGAAGGCCTTGTCGTTCTCCCGCTTGTTGGCTAGAGGTGGGGGACAACAAGTTGCTTGGATCTGAGATGATTCAAGAAACTTCATCTAGGATTAAGCTCATCAGGAGTCGCATTCGGGTAGCACAGGACAGACAGAATGGCTACGCTGATGAGAAGCAGTTCTTCTGAGAGTTTAGCGTCGGGGACCAAGTATTACTGTGGGTATCTCCTATGAGAGGAGTAATGAGGTTTGAAAAGAAGGGGAAGTTGGCTCAGAGGTTTGTGGGACCATTTCCCATTATCGAGAGGATTGGGCCAGTGGGATACAGATTGGGGTTGTTAGAGCATTTGCATCGCATTCACGATGTGTTACACATCTCGTCGTTGAGACAATATCTTCGGGATGACATGGCCTATACTCACATCGCGATAGAGGAGATTGATTTACAGCCCGAAAGCCCTTACGAGGAGAGACCAATGCCTATCCTAGACCATAGCAAGAGGAAATTGAGGTCGAAGATAGTCCCACTTGTACGGGTCCAGTGGGAGCATCATAATGTGTACGAATCCACTAGGGAGCGCGAGGCAGATATGCGCGAGAGATACTCAGATTTATTCTTACCAGGTATGCCTTATTTTTTGAATTTCGGGATGAAATTTCGTTATTAGGGGGAAGTATGTAATACCCCGTATTTTTATGACTTTTAAATTTAGGGATTTATTAAATTAAATTGAGATATAAATTTAATATTAATCCGAAAATTGTATTAAATATTTATTAGCGTGATGAGAGTTGGTAATTATTGGAAATTTTTTTATTATTACTTAATGGATAAAATAATATGTATGATCAAATTTATTAAATTATCATGACTGTATAATTTGATAATTGAGGAAATTAAATCGGGACGCGCCTGTGTCGTGTCGGAATTTAGTTATTATTATTAAGAGTGAATAAATTATAAGTCACCCATATGGTCATTGCGCTAATGTATCCAGAAGGGTCGAGTTAGTCAAAATAATGTACCTTGGGGTTTAGTTTGGGTCTCGGAGCGTTTTTAGGCCGAATTGGCATCCCGGAAGGGTATTTTAGACATTTTACATTTTTGGGTAATTAAACGCACAAATTTCCTAAGGATAAATCAGCCTTTAGGAGTTGCCTTCTAGGGTTAACAAACACAAAATCAAAGAACGACCATTAAATAATGGGTTGGATAGCTTTCCAAGCAACTCAAGGCGACACCGCCACCACAACCAAAGCGGAGATCGCGCGACAAGGAACGCAACCATACCACTTTTGTCCACAAATCAGAAGCTCAAATTACAGGCAAGTATCTATCTTTCTTCTCTTTTAGTTAATTGTCACACCATGTTAGATTAGAATAATGGAACCTATGTTTCATGGAAGAACTCAAGGATTTAGAGGACCCAATCACTTGTTGTAGGGAAAATAAATAAACTCTGGACATCCCAATCATATGTAGAGGATTACCCACGAAATTTGATTAATTTAGAAATGATAAATCTGGGAAAAAGAAACAGAATAATGGAAGTTTAGAGGAAAGTTAGGGTTCTTGATAATTAAAATAAATTATCCCATTAATTCAATTCCGTTGTTAGATTTATACATGTTTCACATATGAAATCTTGCATATATATATATAGAACTTGTGGTAATGTTATTTGAGAATTTGGGAGTTGTTAATGACTTTTTTGGAGAAATTGAAAGGTGAAACCCGTAGGTTTTAATGGCAGTTTCTGGGCAAGAACTGCATGATCGATCGATCGACCAAGAACATCGATCGATCGACAACCAATCGATAGACCCCATTTCCTCGATTGATCGACCCCTTCAGGAAAACTTCATAATTCTCGTCCGTTAGTTTAATCCGGTTAAATTGTATATGAACCCTTGATTGTTATTGTTGGAGTATAATGGGATATAGAGAAGACCAGTAGGGCATAGGTGGCCCCGTTGAGTGAAATTTAGTGTAGGATGAGATTTTGGGTTAACGAGGAATTATTCATGTGTACAGGAAATCATGCGTACATTTAATAAAAAGATCGAGACTCGTAAGGGAGTTAGACCAAAAAGTAAAGGAGTATATGCCTACTGAAATTATACTTAGAATACTTCGAGAGAGGAGAAGTAAGTATGAAGTGAATTATAAATGAGAATAAAAATGACGAGTCGAAATAACCGAGTAAAATGTGTTAATAACGGATAATTATAATTATGGGTCGTGAGCGCACCTAATTTATAAATGTGGATATTTATATATATATGACTGTGTGATTGTGCATATATTACATATCTATATAAAAATCATACTCGGGCTACTTGCTATCACCGGGGTTTTCGCGTCGAGACGGTCTTATCTCGATTGGGCCTTTATGGGGGATATTGACTCGTACCCTAGAACAAACGATTCCTTGGTACAAGCTATCTGATTGATAGTCAGACGGTCCTAAGAGACGTGAGGGTATGTGCTGACCTCTTAGTGACTTGCAACTATGCTTCGCCTGCATTTGTACATGTTTTATGTTAATACAGTTCGAGAGTGATTTCGAACTAGTATTTCCCTTAATATGTGTGATATGGGGACTTGATAGCAGAGTATGCTAGCACCATAGATTTTATGTGGGGTGCTGATAGTATATGTATTATATGAGTGGCTAATATATATATTTATACTTTAGTATGGGAACTTTCTACTGTTCATAAAAGTAGTTCAGTAATGAGTAAATACTCCGACTTTATTATAAGTGTTTGAGAATTTTGTGACAACACTGGGTTATTTTTTATATAAAATAAGATATATATATATATATATATATGAGAGCTTAAATTTCATAAATTAATTATCTTAGCCATCGTAGTTAGCGGTATGAAACTTTATGGTAATCTTAAGTTTAAATGAAATTTTGAGGTTAATAGTACGGTAGACGTGCACACTAGATGAGAGGTGAGAATTTTTCAAGAGAGTGACATGTACTAACATGGTTGTTACATTAGCCGGTAAGAATTTTAAATACTTGCTAAACTAAAATTTTAAACTCTTTTACACTCGGGATCTGACCCATTTCCTGTTATTTCCTTTCTTTTTTATATATATGTATATATTATAGGTGCCCAACCACAGGGGCGTCATGCTTAGATTTCTTGGATCGGATGCGCTGCAGCTTATGTGGGAGTTGCAGGCCACTACTTAGACGACCTCATTGTTGACTCCACTCTTATTTTTAGTTCTTATTAGTTAGGGCATGTGTCACCCGTTTCTCTATTCAGTTTGGATTTTTGTCAGAGATTTAGGTTCCTTTATATTTTCAGTATTTGGTACCCTTTGGGTTTTAACTATTGTTAGGATGGTTTCATTTATAGTTTTAAACTGATTTGGTTTATTTAGATGATTTAAATTCTTGGGTGCTATTATCCATCCTTAGTATTTATGAAATCTTAAACTATTTGTTATTAAAAAGGTTTTCATATTTGGATTTAATAAAAATGGAAATAAGGTTCTAAATTGTTTTGATGGTTAACTTAATTATTTAGGGTGTTAAATTGGAAATTTGATTTGCGACAGTGATGCTAAGAATGAACCAACAGTCCACCTTGATTTTTAATTTAATAAAGGAATGATCACCCGGTATTTAATTAGGAGGGGTGTCACAATCTTATTCTCACTAATTAATATTTATTAATTTCATATTATTTCCCATTTTAATTAAATTATGTCACAAGTACTTTAAAATGGTAAAATAAATTACAAAATTTCACAGTATTATAGCAGTCTATGCTCCCTGCGGTCCAGAATAGCTTCGGGTCTCTTCTCGTAAGTTGTGTGAGGATGAAGCTCTTCTCATTGATGACTATATTCTGGTAGGCTATTTCATCCCTAAGAAATCTTCGCAACGCTGAAATATGGAACGCATCATGCATCCTTTGCAAATTATTTGGTAATGCCAACCGATACGCCAGTGGTCCAATCCTATTAATAATAGGAAGTGGTCCCATATACCGAGGGTCTAACTTCCCTTTCTTCTAAAATGTCATCACACCCTTCATGGGAGACAACCTAATTAGCACCTAGTCTCTAAGATCAAAATCTAAGAGCCTCCTTTCTACGTCAGCATAACTCGTCTGTCTATCCTGAAAAATTCGAATCAAAGCCCGAATCATCTTTACCTTCTCTGAGTATCCTAAATAAACTCAGGTTCGATAAGTTTATCCTCCCCCACTTCCAACCAACATGAGAAGGAACGTCAAGGCCTCCCATATAAATTGTTAAAAGGTTCCGTCCCAATAGTAAATTGGTAACTGTTTTTGTAAGAAAACTCCACCAATGGTAAATACTTCTCCTAACTACCTTCGATGTCTAAGAGTAACTTCCGTAACATATCCTCCAGCATTAAATTTACCCTCTCCATATGATCATCCTTCTGTGGGTGGTAAGAAGTACTCAACTTCAACTTTGCCCCAAAGCCTGTTGGAAACTCCACCAAAAGTGGGACACAAATGTCTTATCCCTATCTGATACAATATTGAGAGGTACCCCATGAAACTTCGTAATCTCTGTGAGGAACATCTTGGCGTACTGATCTGAAGTATAGTCTATCCGAACTGATAAAAATTGAGCCACTTTGTCAACCAATCAACAATCACCCAGACAAAATTGTGTCCCCACTGTGACGTAGGTAACCCTATGATGAAATCCATGGAAATGCTCTCCTATTTCCATATCATAATCTCAAGATGTTGTAGAACACCTATGGGTCGCTGATGGTCCACCTTTATCAATTGGCACGTGGCATACTTGGACACAAAATGGCTATGTCCTTCTTCAAGACTACCCACCAATACTATATACTCATATCCTAGTACATCTTATCCTCACCCAGATGTAGCGCAAAATAAGATCCATGAGCCTCCATTATAACGGCTCGCTTCAATTCCTCATCCTCTGAAACTACCAACATGCCCTAAAATCACAATCCACCATCTGATCCAATTGAATAGTGCTCTTCCCCCTCGACAAATAACTGTTTGACCCATCTCCTGACAAAGTTGGTCCCCTCATTATGTCTTCACGACCCAAATAATAATCTTGGGTGTGATAATAAGAACTACTATAAATACATGTGATAGCTCATCATCCATATGAAGATATTTCCACTTTACCTTCCACAATGCCACTAACTTCATTGTAGGCTTACGTCTCAAAGCATACCTCACTAGATTTCCCTTCCCTGGGTGGTACTGGATATCAAGCTGATAGTCTTTCATAAATTCTAGCCATCTCCACTGTCTGATGTTCAACTCTCTATGTGCGAACAAAAAATGCAGGCTCTTATGGTTTGTGAATAACTAAAATTTCTTTCCCATGAGATAATGATGCCATATACGTAAAGGAAACACTACATTTGCAAACTCAAAGTCATGAGTGGGGTAATTTTCTTCACAAGGCTTAAGTTTTCTGGAAGAATAAGCTATTAGCCTCTCCTCCTGCATGAACACCCCTCCAAGTCCTCGTAAGGAGGCATCTGTAAAGACCTTATAGTCAATCCCTCCTCGAGGCAAAGTAAGTACCAAAATGTAAGTCAATCTAACCTTCATCTCATCAAAGGACTACTGACACACATCATCCTAAATAAATGGTACATCTTTCCTCGTTAAGTTTGTTAGAGGCCTGACTATCTTCGATAATTGCTAAATGAATCGATGGTAGTACCCTGCCAATCCTAAAAAACTACGCACCTCCATAGGTGTAGTAGGATGTCCCCACTCCATTACTGCATAAACTTTTCCTGGATCCACTGATATCCCCCTCTCAGATACTATGTGGACAAAGAACTAAACCTCCCGTAATCAAAAACCATATTTCTCAAACTTACCATAGAGTTGATGGTCCCGTAATGTTTGTAAGACTACCCATAAATGATGTGAGTTCTACTCTGTTGTTCGAGAATAAGTCAGTATGTCATCTATGAATATGATGAGGAACTGATCAAGGAAGTCCCTGCATGCCCTATTCATCAGGTCCGTAAACACTGTCGGTGCATTGGTCAGGCCAAAAGTCATAACAAAGAACTCCAACGACCCATATCTCATTAGAAAGAAATCCTCAGCAAATATTACCTAGATCTCAAATCAATCTAAGAAAAACACGCTGCACCCTTAGTTGGTCGCAAATGTTATTAATACGGGGAAACAGATACTTATTCCATATAGTGACCTTGTTCAACTCCCAGTAATCAATACAAAGTCTCAAATATCCCTCCTTCTTCCTAACGAATAGAACTAGAGCACAGTAAGGCAAAGTACTCCTCTAAATAAATCCCTACCCCAATAACTACTAAATCTGATTGCTAATTTCCCTTATATCTAGAGGAGCAATACGATACGGTGCACGTGCAATGGGTTTCGTACCCGGAATCAAGTCAATAAAAAACTCTATCTCCGTACTAGGTGGCAACAGTGGAATTTTTCCAAATACATCAAAAACTCACTGACAATTAGGATAGAATCTTGAGAAACAACAACCTCCGAAGAAGTCTACTCCTCAATATAAAACAAATGCGTGATCGACCCTCCCTTGGGGTGTAGCATCATAACTAGGTGAATCTCTTGCCCCATAATGAAAAAGATGATGGACCTACCATAATAATTAACACAAGCTATGTACGTAGCTAGTCAATCCATCCCTAAGATAACATAATACTTAGACATATCTAACACCAGTAAGTCTTCCACAAATGTAAATCGCCCAATATCAATCCCTATACCTCTACACACTGAACGTATGGGTGCCCCTCTACCCATAAGTGAATTAATATAAAGTTTTATATCAGATGTGAAATCTATCAACCCCGACTCGCTAAAAAATCTAGTACTAACAAACGAATGGGATGCACCAATGTCAAATAAAATATTACCAATATGCCCAAAAATAGGAAACATACACTCCACTTCTTGAACTGTCATTGGTCCCTCTCTAAGCGTGACATGTTACAACCATACACACTGTAACTGTGATTGTTGCCCCTGAGGTGGGGCGGCTGGAGCTGGTAGTGCTGACACTATAATACCTGCGACTGGCAATTGCTGACGTTGTCCCTGTGGTGCCTAATAATCACATTGTTCGCCTTTCTTCTAGGCTTCCTGATTACCCCGAGGACACATTTTCGTTGTATGAACCCTCTCTCCACAAATATAGCAATTTTCGTGAAAATGACGTTTATCTGGGTGTCGGCCCTGCTAGCCTCGATCGTGCTTCCATTAGCTTTGATGGCCTCTCTATTACTACCCTTACTGGCCTTAGACCTATTAGCCCTGCTTGTTCCAATCATTTGAACATCTGTACATTTTGTGTTGGTCAGTTGACTTTGACCTCTTAAACTGCTTGGTCCCTTGACTGCCATTCTCATTCATTTTACCCTACCGGCTTGACGTCTTTGAGCTAGGTCTCTTCTCCCCCTTATTTTTTGGAATGATCGGCATTCACCATCTGAGTGTAGGTGGAGAAATACGTATTCCCCACCAACGATTTCTTGATGGGCCAAGTTATCCCTTACACAAAATTCTCCATCTTCTTCTCTTTATTATTAACCTCCTCCCCAGCAAAGTAGGACAATGGGATTCGTATTAGTAACAGATATGAAATAGAATAATGATTCCTGACCACATGCTTTATATCAAAAAACACAACATAGAACGTAATGAACGCAACACAGATCCTAATGATACAAGAACCTGGATGATCTGATACCAACTGTAACAACGTCCTTTTTCACGTAAAGGTTTGACAGATACATATGGCAAAGTTGGGTCTTATTTATGAATTTATATCATTCTCATCATCAAAGCATAATAGAACATTTTATTTTAAATCAACATACACGATACAACCAATTTAATATTAACTTATTATAAACAAATCCAACATCCAATTAGTAATAAAACCTCCAACATGAGTACGACTGATCTCAAAAGACTAAATAATAAATTTCGGGATTATGCCCATACAATATCCAAAACAATAAAATAACTGGAAGGGAAATAACAACCTAAACTAGAGTCAAGTGATCTGAATGATTGATGAGAAAATGTGACCATAATTCTGATATCCCGCCAACCCCGTTGTCCTTGTCTAGGCAAACTTGGGGAAAAATATTTTATAATTTGGATCAACGCCCTAGAGTTTCACGGATTATCTTACAAAATTAAAATGCAATTATGTAGTTGATTTAAAGTATGTACCACCCATAGGCACTCACATGCAATAAGTATATCACCCCTCATCTAAGTGCAATATTCTACGCATATCAACCCAAGTCCCAAATATGAAAGTTTGATAACTATAATAATAAGACAACATTCAATGCATCGAGCATAATCCCTATACTTAAGATAATCATCTACACACATGCTTCTAGTTTCCAGAGTAACCCCTACGATACTACCCACAAGAAGTAATGATATTATGGATTTTCGGTGCTAGGTATGTTGTATCGTTGTTTGAAAATCCCTTCTAATAAACAATTTCCTTCAATTACCTACAAAGATATCACAAAACTAGTATGGAGGTAAGTAAGGATATCAATCCAACTCTATGGAGTGAAACACAAACGAAAAGATATAATCTAATTTTATAGATATTTTCTTTATTTTCTACCTTTTTTTATTTTTTATTTATATTAGAACAATTTTATATGATGGTGAGATAGCTATACTAAATGAGAAAGATTAACTAAACTTGAAGAAAAATCTAGAGAAGTAATTAAAAAGTGAGTGAAAGGTAGCTAAATGATAGATACTAGAAAAAGGGATCAAGGGATGTATATCCACCCCCCATTTCACACATTCAATCTAGTTTGAATAGTTTGATTAATTTCCAAAATATTAAACTAATTCAAAAGTTAATTCTCATTATCCTAATGAATTAAATAAATATTATTTATAAAAGTGATTTTTAATTACTACAACTCTACTCCAAATGAATTAAAATTAATTAAGCAAATCATCCGCTAGGAAAAATTTACCCAAGTAATTTTAATTAAACAAAATAAAACAAGAGTAGAAGAAACTTATATTATAATTTTAATAATTTTGAAAAGCCTATTTCTAGTTTGAATCAAAATAATAAAGTTATAACACAATCTTCAATCCTTTCTCAAGGATGATTTTCCATTTCTCAATGTAAAAACAAGTGTAGTAATTAAATTTACGAATCATAAAAAATTAAACAAAAATAAAATTAGCAAACTAGACAACTTGGTTCCATGGGGGCTTCATTTCACCCCTTGAAATGGGAGATTAGCCCTCCATAATGGGACTCCAAGACATAGAATGAATAAATGAGTTCATATTAATAGGAGAGAAGAAATTTGAACTAATCAATATATAACACAAAATCTCTTTTGATGCTAAAAATTTTTTTTCACTCTTTTCTCTCACTAAACTAATAATTTTCCTTTAAATTTTTTTTATCCTTAGCACTCTTATTTTTTTTATCTTCACCCGTGTCTCTCCAAATGAATGAGGGTGTCTTCCTTTTTGGGAAAATGGGGGTAAGCGGGTGCATGGGAGGTATGGGAGGTATAATGGTTGAGGGTATTTTAGGAAAATAGGGGTAAAAGGGTTCAGAACATGTGATTTTTATTTTGGAAAAATGGCAGATGATTGGGATGTGGGGTAAAGAGGCTTGAATGAATTAAGAAATGAATCTTTTATTAGTTTTGGAAGGGGTTTTTATTTGGCTTTTGTTTTGAGCAGGTGGGAAAATCGTGTAAGGTTGGAGACGTGGGTTTTGGATTGAGACATGAGATGGGTTAAAATGGGAAAAATTGGATTGGGGCATCGGGTTGTGGGCAGTGGCAGGGGGTTCATGGGTTGTTGATGGGTCTTGGTTTGTTGGGTAGCGGGTTGAGAGGGAGTGAGGTTGAGGCGGAGTATGGCGGGTTCGTAGATTGGGTCGGAGTCGGGGTTGTTATGGAGGTCCGAAGGGTTTGCTTTTAGCGTCGGCCGGAGCAAGGCCGGAGATTGGGGTAGCAAGTTTGGCCGGAGGGGAATGCCGGTGGGGGTTGGTTTTCGTGATGGGTTTGGGGTTTTACTGGCCGAGTTTGACAGTTTGGACAAAAATGGGTTTTTGTTGAGGTGGGTTTCATGGGTGTGAGAGAGAGGTGGGTTATGGAGGTTGGTTTGTTTGTTAATGGAGGATGGGAGAGAAGAAGTTTTGTTGGGGAAGAAGATGAGGGTGAGTGTAATTGTGTGTGTGTGTGTGTGTGTGTGTGGAAGTTAGGGTGTGGGTGAGGGAATTGTTTTGGTGCGATGAGGTGTAGGAGAATATGGTGAGGGTGAATGGGTTATTAGTAAGGTGTATGTGAGTGTGTTAGTTTTGTGTATGTGTGTTTAATTTACACCCTAAATAAAATAAAATAAAATAATAAAATAATAAAAATAAACCTAATAAAATAAAAACAAGTAAAATAAAAAACTAAACTAAAAATAAAAATCTAGTAAACTACTAAAGACTAATCCTAAAAATAAAAAGAAATAAAAATAAATATTAAAAATCTAATAAAACTAAAAAACTAAAATCCTAAATAAAAAATATAAAGGACACAAAATAAAAATAAAAATAAAAATCTATTAAAACTAAAAATATAATCCTAATATAATAAAACTAAAGAAAGATAAAATCTAATAAAACTAGAAAATAAATTTTTAAAAACTAATCCTAATAAAATAAAGATAAAAAGTTAAAAACTAATAAAAATAAAAATAAAATACACTAATTAAAAAGAAATATAAAAATAGAAAGTAAATCCTAGAAAATTCTAAATAAATCCTAAAAATAAAAACGAGTTAAAATAAAAATCTAGAAAAATAATAAAGTTACAAACTTAACACACACAGGCTTGGGTGAAGGTTTGGGCAAGGTTTATGCTCGGGTTTGATATGGGACAAGGGGATTAGCTCCATATGATGCTCATTTGCCTTGAAATAAGCATCGAACTTTAGCACACGGCGATCAAGCCTGCACAATCACATTTACGCATATAAGACCCAAATTGCCGAGAATTAGTAACTAAAATATACCTATTCGGGGTATAAAAGGTACACTTTTGGGTGCTTATCAAGTAACATAGCATCAATTATGTAATGCGTAGTATTGGGTTTATTAGCGTATGTCTACATCATTAGACTACAAGGATTGATTCTCAATCAATTTATATAAGTATATATGTCCTTACATATATATGACACATAAAATCATCTACCTTCAGTATCTCGTTCATGCTCTATCGGTAAGTCCGAAGGAGTCCCTCATCCAAATGGACATCATAAAAAAAATACAAGTGGCGTGGTTCCTATGCATTACATCATTGCACTCTCCATATCCCCGATGGTGACAATGGATCCCAGCATCTACACCTACCTTCTTGGAAGTGGCGTTGCCACGTAGTACCTAAAATAATGACCTACACAACGCCTATCCCACCTGTGCAGACTCCCTCTACGATCCCGAGACATAAGTAGCCCCAACCGAAAGGTCGTCTATGAACATGGGTATCTTTACACAAATAAATACACTCATATTTTTACTACATAATATGTATAAATAATTAACCCTATAATTACCCCTAGGAAGTCCTATTAATTTACAATTCATATTTCTACTTTAAAAATTAACCATCTAGCTAGTTGTTAATTTCCCCAACTAAACATAGTGACATAAAATCCACATTTTAGAAATTATGTTCCCACTTGGATGCCCTCTCGCATACTCGCCTAAGCTTATAAGAATCACCCAAATGTTTCCCCGGTGCTAACCTGGCCTAACCCTTACACGAAATTCATCCCTCGTTAGTCTACAACACATCCTAATCCTCAAATTGGATTCCTAAAAACGTAAACTCATTCCCAAACCCAAGATTCTGTTCATAATCCTCAAATGGTTTGAAAAATAAACACGAGGAAAATTTGGCAAGCCAGCATAATCGAACCGATTCATTGGCTGGACCGAACTAGTTCAGTGAGCGAATTGGTTTGCTCCCCCCAGCAAATCGTTTCGATTTGCTGAGCTGTCATGGCGAACTTAAGACCGAATTTTCTCCTCCCCTTCAATTTTAGGAATTCTAACCTTTATATAAACCCCAAATATGATTACTAAATCAATCCCAAACATAAATTAACAAGTTTTTATGTACGATTTCTTTCGAATAATATCTAATTCATGAGATCACCCAATTTATATCAAGATTCATGCATGGTTTAAAACCATATTTCAAGATCCAATCTTTTCTCTTTTAAATCATTCAAGAACCATATTTCTTTATCAATTTATATTGGATTCATCATTCCTACAACATGAGTTCTAAGGTTAAATTCCCAATTAACATGATACTCAATTTTCGAGTTTGTCACCAATTAGTTTAATCCTTAAACGTTATAATTTCATATTTATTCTTCAATATTCATAAGGCTTATTCCAATCATATAAACATCAATTTATTTACCTAACCCATAAATTTCTATGAAAAATACATAATTAAATTAAGAAACACATTTGAAATTAATTTAGCAGGACAATTCTTACCTTAGTTTGACGATTGAGGATCTCTTTCCCTTGTATCTCTGATCTTCCTCCCTTACCAATGGGTGTGGGGCTGCTAGGGTTAAGTTATGGTGTATGGAAAAGTGACTCCTTAATTGTTAATTATCCTCTTATAACACTAATCCCTAGTTATCCATAAAGTAAACCCCCACATTTGGGGCACCAAACAACTCGAAACCATAATAACCCGAGCCTAATTTTTTATGTCTAAACAAGTCCCCAAATCATCCTGGAATGTGTCCAAACTATATCTACCCAATTTACACACTTTTATTATGTTGAACACCTACCAAAAATTTATTAAAATTCAATTTATTTTTTACAAATAAACATAACATTCATAAATGAATCAACATAATATGCAATTACATCTAAGTAATTTATTCAAAAAAAATTTAAATAAATTCTACCGAATTTATGTAATTTCTAGTGATTTAATTTAATATAAAAATAACGGGGTATTTTACAAAGTGATTGGAGAAAACAGGAGCTCCAAGAAATATTTTTGAGCAAGAGAAAGATTCAAGAGTGCCCAATATGTGTGTTTCAAACAAAACTAATTTTTCTCCGAAGAAAGATCCAAATTTTAATTAAGCACCAAACCAAGTTGTGAAAAACTCAATTCTTACTTTAAACCAGTTTTATTTTGATTAATCCTAAACATACATCTAGTGATTAAAGCAAGTAAAGTAAAGTAAAGAATACTCACAACGCCGGATGTATGAGGAAAAAATCCAAAACGGGAAAACAACCTCGGACGGCCCAAGCCAGACAATCACTATGAATAATGGTTTTACAAAGACAGATTAACCTTACACTAAGACTCGATCCTCACGGGTCTTGACACTCCTTCTGATCTTCAACTGTTCTTCAATAGTGCCCACGTAGAAATTTTATCTTCCACGATACCTGTCCACAACACACGCCTTCATGTATGTCTCGGTGTCCACCGAATGGCTTTGATTCGTCTACGATGTCGAACAAGAAGCCCTTCTGTTTCCTTCACCGCAAAACCCTTTGATGTTCAATGTGTAGAACAAACAACTTTGGTGCAACAAGATCACTTAAACATATAAGAATGATAACTCGGATCTTTGCAAACTCTAAGGATGTGTTTAAGACTTTTAAACCTTTGAAAACATGTGCAAAACAAGTTTCTGGTCGAATACTGTTTTCCAGAATGCACACTTATGAAACTATGATGAAAACACTGTTTAAATAGGATTTAAATGCCGCCTCAAAAAACGTATCATTCGAACGACTTGAGGAACTCGTTCGAGTGACATCCCATCTTGATCGAACGAGATTGGATGTCGTTTGAACGACAGCTCGAAAGTTTGACTTTTTATTTAAAACGTCTCTTACAATGAGAGATACAAAAATGACAAACTCTTTTATGAGCTTATCATCATAAAACGTAGTGTAAACCTTTAAAACACTTTTAAAACATGTTTCTTTATAAACATTACATCCTTATCTTTTATAAAATAATTCCGAGCACCATTAATTATAGGCATTCATACTTGAGTGATCTCGGAATGAAATTAACTTTGAAGACGATTAAACTTGTACCAATTAAACTTATGCATGATTAATTCTTTGAAGCTTTACTGCAATGTCTTTAATTTCTTCAATACGTCATAGACCGAGTGGGATCGTGACATAATAAAAATCTCCCTATGACATATTACAAACACAATTTTGTTCACAGAATTAAGTCAAAACAATACAGGGACTCAATTGGAAATTTATGTCCTTACAAATCTCCCCCTTTTACTATTCTGGGACAAAACTAAACCAGTAAAAAGCATAATGGGGCCGTCAAGCCGTATGACGCCTAAATCCCATCCCATAAACCCAAAATAAAAAATTACAGGACACGGACTAGAATATGTAGCACCGACAAGCATGAGCTATCTGAATGTGATGTAGACTTGAAACCTCAAATCGCTGAAGCATACCTACACACATGAAACAGACAGACAAATACCCAGTGAAGTATGGATGAACAAATGATACCAATTTATATTTCTAATAAGAACAAATGATTTGAAACATGTGAGCAATTATTTGACACCAATTTCAAACCAATATAATCAAACAATGTATAATGGATATCAATAGAAGCTCAATAGAAGCGCTCAACAAATCTCCCCCTACATCACATACATCTATCCCCCTTTTTGTCTCATATAGACAATCCGGTGAAAAGATAAACCAATATGAAATATCTAGCATGAGAATATGATACCAAATTGAATCAAGTTGATACCAATTTTAAAAAAATGAAAAATGCTAGATAAACATGAAACAACCAGCTAAATAAGATCATGTAATGACAAATCAGTAGCTAGTAAACTAAGGAATCACACAAAGAATATCGCAAATTAATCAGGTGTGATAAACGGACTCATATGCAAAATACCAATTTGGAACATTATAGAACCTGCATATAAACCAAACAGTCCAAAAAAAATCCTTCAGCAGTACCAAAAAATATACCAATTTGAACCAGAGGACTGCAAACCAATCAGAAGCCATTTTTTATTCTGTCGTTCAAACGAGCCAGGGAAATCGCTCAAACGAGATGAGGATATTGCTCGAACGAAGTACAGATGTCGTTCGCGGGAGATGAGTTGTCGTTTGAACGACTTCGCGCGACCTGCCAAAATTTCCCAGAATCCCAGAAATAATATAAAATATTGCCCAGTGAAAAATTTTCCACAAAAAAATTCCAGGAAGGGCCTGACAGATGCAAAACAGTGCTAAAACAATAAGCTTTTCGTACAAAATGCAAAAACTCATAAAAACTAAAAACGCGAGTTACATGAAAACATAGTACCGATATGCTCAAACATGGACAAGGAATGAATGGACGTGAATCTAAAACAAATGAGTCACAATTCCAACACATCGAAACGATCAAGAAGCTCTAATTGATAGCGATTAATCTTCAAACTTTATCATAGCCACATGACAATTAAAAAGTGAGCTTAATGAACTAAACATACTACATGCACACAAATCCAGAATTTTGACGATTGTATAAACAATAGCGTCAAATTGCAATGTTTCAACATTAGGATTAGATGTGCAAACCTGTTTAAATTTTGTCCAACCAAAATTCCCTCAGAAATATATACTTTTTCAAGTTCTTTTGAGGTTTCTAGCATTCTCAACTTAGAGAAAATCTTATTGGCCCTTTTCTTAGCATTTTGAATTTTCTTTTGGGCTCTTTTAAACGGTGGCTTTCACGACGAGTTAATTTTGAACTCTCGCAGCCCTTTCCCGTGAATCACTCATCATTTTTACCAATTTTAAATTCACACGGTAAATGGTTATTATATGCACACTTCTCCTTAAGTTTACTTACGCATAGATGACAAGATTGAGATAAGAACGCCTCACAAAATTCAAATATGCAAGAGAAGTCAAACATCCATATAAACTCGTGCATGTGTGCAATGTTGGCATATATACAAAGTCGAATCAAAATGCATATCAACTTCGAAATAACCCCATATAAACAATGGTTAAGATCATTCTAAGCATTGTTAATAATGACCAACTGTCCTAACCACATGGATAATGAAACGATTGAGGGGGGGGGGGGGGTCCAAGCACACCAATATGCCAGATCAAACATGTAAACTTAAAAATAAAAACCGAAAATCTATTTGACTTTTCAAACATATTTTGACTTAAAGAAAAGCAAAATCTTTTTGGATTTTCAAAAGTTTTCTCAAATAAATGAAAACTACAATACAAAATGATACACGTGTCACTATACTAGCAATGAATATATCATGAAGAAAACTAGTATATGACAAACATGGCAACACTATTATCCTTTAGATTTAGCATAGGAAGAATCAAGTGCACACAAACGAGAATCATGAAGTTTAATTCCTAAAGCCACCAAATCCGATTTCCTAACCCAAGTAGGTGTAAAACGACGCATGGGGGTTTGGGTAACCGGTGCAACTTTATTCTTAAACTTCCTAGGAGCTTGTCTAAGGTCGTAACAATAACGCCTAAGGTGACCTTTCCTACCACAAAATGTGCAAGTGTAGCGGTGGTGGGAATGATTACCTTTATGTGGACCTTTTCTAACCATCCTAGTGTTTCTCACACGTGCGCGCGCGCGCGCGGGGGGGGGGGGGGGGGGGGGGGGATGGGAACAACTCTCTCACCAAAACCTATACCTCCCCTATCTTCCTTAATTTGGACGGTGCCTAGGATCTTATCTAACTTCTCCGATCTAGCCTCCAAATCAAACTTGACTCTAGACTAGTCTCTCAATCTCTCCTCTAACTCACTAATCCTAGACTCGAGAAAATGCCTAGACTCCTCAAACATTAAAATCTCCTTTTTCAAGGATTCCATCAATCCACGGAGTTATCTCTCTCTTTCTCCACAAACTCTAGTTTCTCCCTAAACTTCTTCTGACGTGCCCTAAGATCCTCAATTAAAATATCATTATTTTCTATGGAACGCTCATTTAACTTAGATTGCAATTTTGAGTTAGCCTTTTTCACCTTCACCGTTTCGGCATACAACTCATTAAACGCATTTTGTAACTCTTTCACATCGACCTCCTCCTCGTCACTCTCTTCCCCCTCACTAACATGGGGTTCACTCATAACCTCCTCGGAAGTGTCATTCACATGAGTAGTATCATCGTCTCTCATATGACATGCCATAAACGCAACAAAGTTACGCTCAATAGGGGAACTCTCTCCCTCTTCCGGTTCACTATCACTTAAGGTGGCACTATATACAATAGGTTGCTTGCCCTCTTTTTTAAGTCTAGTGGGACATTCCTTAACTTTGTGACCGTACCCCTCACCCCCCAAAACTTATCCGAGTCATCTCTCTTAGGCTTCTCAAACTTATCCTTAGAGGTGGGATATTTCTTGGCATCTTTCGATTGCTTTTGAAACTTAATAAATTTTTTAAATTTATTTGCCAACAAAGCAAGATCCTCAAAATCGGAATCGGAATCGAAATATGAAACTTTAATTTCCTCCTTCCGGGTTTTCAAGCAATACCCTTTTCTTTCTTAGGCACTTGCTTGGAGGTAATCATGTCGATTTCATAGGTTTATAAGTCACCTACAATCTCTTCTAGTTTTGTTGACTCTAACCTACCCAAGGAGTTTAAAATGGTCACTTTCTCATCAAACCTACTAGGCAACGACCTAAGGATTTTCTTAATGACACGGTTATCGGGAATTTTCTCACCTAGGTTAAACGACGAGTTGACAATATTGGACAACCTGGCATAAAACTCATCAAAGGTCTCACTCTCTAACATCCTAATGGTCTCAAACTGTGTAGTGAGATTTTGAAGTTTTGACGCCCTAACCGTGCTAGTGCCCTCGTGAGTGAGTGCCAAAATATCCCAAGCCTCTTTTGATGTTTCACAAGTCATAATTCTATTATATTCTTCCTGTGTGACATGTGAAGCAATAACATGCAGACCCTTAGAATTATATTGTGCAAGTCTTTGTTCAGTTTCGGTCCATGACTCAACAGGCTTTAAACTAGCGACCTCACTTATAATAGTGACAGGGGGTGTCCAACCTTTCTCAACTGCAAGCCAAACACGCTCATCAATAGATTTTGAAGCACATCTCATTCTCATCTTCCAATAAGTGTAATTAGTGCCATAAAAAATAGGAGTTCGAGAAAATTCATTATATCTAGAATTCATCTTTGAAAACACACGGGATCACAAAACAAATAAAAATATTTTCTAGCCCTGATACCAATTTGAAGAGTGCCCAATATGTGTGTTTCAAATAAAACCAGTTTTTCTCCGAAAAAAGATCAAACTTTTAATTATGCACCAAATCAAGTTGTGAAAAACTCAATTCTTACTTTAAACCAGTTTTATCTTGATTAATCCTAAACATGCATCTAGTGATTAAAGCAAGTAAAGTAAAGTAAAGTAAAGAATACTCACAACGCCGGATGTACGAGGAAAAAACCCAAAACGGGAAAATAACCTCGGACGGCCCAAGCCAAACAATCACTATGAACAATGGTTTTACAAAGACAGATTAGCCTTACACTAAACTCGATCCCCACGGGTCTTGACACTCCTTCTGATCTTCAACCATTCTTCAATACTGCCCACACAGAAATTTCTTCTTTCACGATACCTGTCCGCAACACACGCGTTCATGTATGTCTCGGTGTCCACCGAATGACTTTGATTCGTCTACGATGTCTAACAAGAAGTCCTTCTCTTTCCTTCACCGCAAAACCCTTTGATGTTCAATGTGTAGAACAAACAACTTTGGTGCAACAAGATCACTTAAACATATAAGAATGATAACTCGGATCTTTGCAAACTCTAAGGATGTGTTTAAGACTTTTAAACCTTAAAAAACATGTGCAAAACAAGTTTCTGGTCGAATACTGTTTTCCAGAATGCACATTTACGAAACTATGATGAAAACACTGTTTAAATAGGATTTAAATCCCGTCTCGAAAAACATGTCGTTCGAACGACTTGAGGAACTCGTTCGAGCGACATCCCATCTCGTTCGAACGACAGCGCGAAAATTTGACTTTTTGTTTAAAACGTCTTTTACAATGAGAGATCCAAAAATGTCAAACTCTTTTACGAGCTTATCATCATAAAACGTCTTGTATACCTTTAAAAAACTTTTAAAACATTTAAAAATATTTTTCTTTATAAAAATTACATCCTTATCTTTTATAACATAATTCCGAGCACCATTAATTATACGCATTCATACCTGAGTGATCTCGGAATGAAATTAACTTTGAAGACGATTAAACTTGCACCAATTAAACTTCGGCATGATTAATTCTTTGAAGCTTTGCCGCAACGTTTTTAATTTTTTCAATACGTCATAGACCGAGTGGGATCGTGACACAATAAAAATCTCCCTATGACATATTACAAACACAGTTTTGTTCACGGAATTAAGTCAAAACAATACAGGAACTCAATTGAAAATTTATGTCCTTACAAGGATAAGAAAGCTAAGTCACAATACAGAGTTTGAAACAAGTGAAGGATGAATTCCAAGAGTATAATCATATTGAATAGGAGCCGAGATTGAAAGTGGTGGTTATTTCTTGCATAAGACCAGTGTACCCTTGCTATTTTCAAGTAATTACAAACGTACCCATACGTAAGACTCGGATGTTGAATTTGGCCCAATGAGGTAAAATTCTTCGGCCCATCTTTGACAAAGAATTTTAGGGGCAATTATGGGTGTAAAACTATAACGGTCCAATTTTTAGCAGCGCAAATAGGATCAACATGTTGCCTAAGCCAGATTTAGTATCACATGGATAATTATGATACATTACGTGGATAATTATGAAGATTCATCCTGATTACCTACATTGTCGGATGACATAAACCGGACCAGCCAACGAACCATTAAAGAGCTGGGAGAGTTCCTGTACATGCTCTCAATCACTCTTATCACTAGAAATAAAACCCCCACTCCGGGCAGTTGAGCATGTAATTCTGAACTTAAACCTCTGAAAGAATTAATAAAAAACTGAGAAACCCTACGTGGACGTAGGTTGTTGCTGAATTACGTAAGTCATGTGTGTTATGATCTTCATTTGCCTTTTCAAATCCATTTCGTTTAGCATTATTAACTGTGATTTCTTGCACTCACAAGAATATTTTAAAAAATTATTTTATGAAAAAAATTAAAAAAGTGTTTTACATAACAAAAATTGTTTTAACTATTTTATTTTAAAAAGTTGTACATTTTAAAAAAATATTGTTTTTAAACTGTCTTATTGAACCAAAACTGTTTTGTTTTAAAAAAAATGGTTCCGAGTTTCTTAAAACATCAAAATTATACTAATCCTAAAAACTACAAAATAAAAATCTGTTTTTATACGATTAAAACTGTGTTGTTTTCAAAAAAAAGTTTTATATAACAAAAAAATGTACATTTTAAACTAATGTTCAGTTTTTTTTAAAAAAATATATATTTTTATAAAACGGTTAAACCTTTTTTTATATACATATTAAGAAAATCGTTTAATGATTTTTGAAAAAAAATAAAAATTAAACTAATCCTAAAGACAACAAACTAAAAAAAAAAACTATTTTTATTTAAAATTATACTAATCATATAAAAGAATTTGCAATCCGAAAATGTATAAAATTTACCAGTCCAAACTTTACCCTAATTCACTTGACTATGTCAGTTTGGGTAGTCGCTGTGGACCTAGGTGGCCACGCAATCATCTAGTGCCCAAAATTTATAAGGGCTCCCTATGAATAATAAAAAAGTATTGTAAAGGAGACCCACTCTCACTATGTAAAATTGGTTCAAAATTGATATCCAAACGTAAATTTGTAATGGCTCAACTTTCTAAAATTTTCCCGGCCAAATTATTATTTCAAGAGAGGCTAGTATTAACCTTTTGACTTTTGAGTTCTAATGAAAGTACAATGTACTTTTCTCACCAACCCTATAAGGAAAATTCGTAAGAAGACAAATGGATTGAGGAAAAAGATAGATTCTATTCTATTCTAATCGATTTTTTTTTTATCGAAATTTAACGTATATATTGATTTGACGGTTTGTTATTTGTTTTGACATCATATTACGAGGTGTTTGAGTCATTTTATACGTATCTCGATTAGGTTTTCAAAAATTCTATTTGTACAGAGGAATCTGTACAGAATCGTCTGTACAGATTGACGTGTCGCGTCTGTATTGGTTCGTGTCTTGAGTGGATCCAGACACGGACCAATACAGACGCGACACGTCAGTCTGTACAGACGATTCTGTACAGATTCCTCTGTACGTGTAGAATCACTCTTAGGTTTTATTCGCGGTTCGTGATTTTTGCTGATCAAACATTATTTTAACAATGTCGGAAATCGAATTGGGAGCAAACTCAATCCATCTCAAGGCTATCCCAGTGATAGTCTTATACCACTAATCCAAAAAGTTGGTTTTGAGTGTTTGTTATTAATTGGTTTTTGATCTTATTGGCGTGAACCTCAAAAATCAATCAATAACAAACCTTCACGTCAATGTGTCTACAAAAATTCGATAAAAAAATTGGTCACAAAAGAATTTTTGAACGAAAAAATTCATAATAAGAGAATGAATAATGGAAAAATGGACCGAATTTATAAGAAGACAAAAAATAAGTTGCTAGAGCAAAGACAAAAAAATAAAAAATCTTAAAGAAAAGAAGTTACGAGAAATTAAAAGAAAAAAATATTTTTTATGAGACAAGGCACGAAATTTTTTCTTTTACGAGACACGATATGAAATAATTAGCGCTGTAAACGGATATTCGAAAATCCGCATCCGTCCGATATCCGAATCCGAATTTGTGGATAATTATCCGAAAATATGGAAACGGATACGAATATGGATACTCTTTAAAAATATCCGAGAAAACGGATACGGATACGGATAGTACTAGTATCCGACACGGATAATCCGTATCCGATGCGGAGTATCCATTTTATCGGATATCCGTTTTACCGGATATCCGTATCCGTCAAATATATGTTTAAAATATTACAAATAATATTAACATTAGTATTACTAATAAAATAATAATAAAAAAAATCTTAATCGTTTATTCCCAAAACAAAATAAACACATACTCCACTCAAAACAAAAACACCCTAAAGTTATTGTTTTATTGGGTATATTATAAAATATCATGTATTATTATTTTATTGGGTATATTATCATGGAGTTACACTAAAGTTACAATACACCTTATCACACACAAAGTACACTGACTAAAGAACATTTACTCTACTAAAAAAAAAACTAACTTCGTTTCATTTCTCTTTCGTACAAAACAAGAGAAGAGAAACTCTCATGTGGTTGTTCGTTAGTTTCCTTAATTATAAATAAATGTAAGAGAGAAACAGAAAAGAATGTAAGAGAGAAACGTAATAGAATGTAATAGAGATCCATAAAAGTTTTGATTGTAATGAGAACTGAAGTTAACAACATGTATATTATATACAAAATAAAAATGTATACTTATTAAAATAAACATATCAGTATGTTTTGAAGATAAAAAGTCCATGAGGTTATCATTCTCAATAAATTTGATTAATCTAAAAGGTGCATATTTATTTCTACTGTCATGGAATGCGACTGCTACTTTTTTGGGATGACTTTAAGCTTATATAGTTGCAAAGTATGAATGACTTTAAGCCATATTATCATTATGGAATGATACTATTATTATGGAATCCATAATTGTTGATGTTAGGAGACAGTAATTTTGTTACATATTTGTTTGGATTGGATTGGATATTTTAATTGTTATTTTTTGCGATGGCTAAATAATGTAAACGGATACGGATATTATCCGAATCCGAGGTATCCGAGCGGATATGGATAGTTGTTTTAACTATCCGGGCGGATACGGATACGGATACGAATAGTACATTCAGATAGCGGATACGGATATGGAAAACATGGTATCCGATCCGTATCCGTCCGTTTACCACCCCTAGAAATAATACAAAATCTTATTTTTTTTACCTGACAACGAAACAATTCAAATAAAAGTAACATATTAAAACCCGACACAATCTTTTTTAACAAAACATGAACACGATCCAAATAAAGTGCTACGACACCACATGACATGAAATAATATTTTTTTTACTTATCGCGAACACGACCCAAGTAAAAATGGCACAACGCAAAATGTGTTTTGTAATAAAAAATGAACTTGACCAAAATAAACACGACACGATTTTTTTTACCTATCTCGAACACGATTCAAGTAAAAGAGGCACAATACAAATTTTTTTTATCAAAACGAACCCGACCAAAATAAAAACGACACGATATGAAATATTATTTTTTATGAATCATGAGCACTACACAAGTAAAAGAGGAACATCAAAATTATTTTTTAAATAAAAAACAAACCCAACCAAAATAAAACGACATGACATGACAAGAAATATTTTTTTTTCTTTTTTTTTCATTTTTATCAATCACGAGCACTGCTAAAGTAAAAATGACACAATACAAAATATTTTTAAAACAAATAAAGAACTCACCCAAAATAAAAATGACACGACAAGACAGGACATGTCATAAAATACACACACGCGCGCACACACACCCATACCCTATATCACAAACCCTCCTCAACTTTTTGCGTACAATTTTTTTCTTTTTAAAATTTAAATTTGCTAACCTTATGTCAAGTCATGAAATTAAGATGAATATTTAGATTTAATTTGTTTTGAACTACTTTGATTTAGATTCTTTAATGTCAATCTTATACTGAATATAAGATTTTTTTCAAAAACAAATACTTATATTTACAAACTCGAGAATTTAATCAAAATAAAATTAAAACTGGTGCTTGCGAGTCTTTAAAATCATTAAGGACAAATAACTTCCCATACCGACCAATAGAAAATGAGTAAATTCCTCAATTTCTTTCGCACAACATATTTTAGATTTTTTAGTAGTTTAACTTATATCAAATATAAGTTTTTAGAAAAAAATAAACTTATATTTACAAACTTAGGGATTTAATCAAAATATGAACTTAACAATTTAATATAAATCCGATTTTGATTATTTTTCTTTAAGGTTATTGTGTATAAAAATATGTTGAAATTTGAAGTCTTTTTATTACAAAATTGTGTTGGATATGTAGATTTTTAACATAAAAAGATTCTTGAAGTTAGTAAATTTCTTATTTTTTGATAGCAAGTTTAGTTCATTTTGGGAAACTTGTTGGCTTGGTTTGGGGCAAATTGTTATTCGTCGAATTAGGTTTTATCGTTCTTTAATTTTATTTATCATCATGTCTACTAGAAAATATGTTTAGAAATGGAAAAAAGACAAAGACAAAAGAGATAACAAGAGTTTACTCAATTTCCACCTTTGGTCTCTCGATAGATTTTTTAGTGCTAAAGAAAAAATGAAGATAGTAATGTTGAAAGCCATAAAACACTAAGTTTCCAAGCTCCATAAATTAGAAGTGCATTGATACATTTGGCGACTACTAGTGATGATTCGAAGACGAAGAGTGATGTCGAGTCCTTGGCAACTTATGAGATTGCAAATTTTGAGTTCATACTTGGTATGGTTATTTGGTACGATATTTTGAATAATGTTAATGAAGCAAAAAAAAAAAAACCGCAAAAATAAGACATGCATATTGGTATTGCTTTAAGTCTTTTGAAAGGTTATTTCATTTTTAAAGTTATAGAGAATCTAGGTTCGAATTTGCTATGGTCAGTGGTGGATCTAGAAATTTTAAATGGGTGGGGCACCTCAAAGTAAAATACGGGGGCGAATATTTTATTTTTAGGACTATTCATATAACTAAATAAAAATAAATATTCACATCAATAGTAATAAAATTGAACAAACTAAACCATAATACTTCATTGCTAAAAAGAGCATCCAAAATGTAAAAATCTAATTGAAATCATCTTCAAAAAAATAATTAGTTCCCATTTTCAAAAAAAATTGAAACCCATCTTCAAAAAAAAAAATCTAATTGAAATCATCTTCAAAAAAACAATTGGTTCCCATCTTCAAAAAAATTGAAACCCATTTTCAAAAAAAAAATTGAAACCCATCCTAAAATCATAAGTTTAGAACCCATATTAAAAAAGAATCAATAAGGTTCATCTTCATCTTCAAGCACAATCATATTCACAACCACAAACACAAACAAATACTTACAAATAAATCAACATGCAATAAGTATAAATGAAATCACACAACTTAGCAACTGGTAATATTGAGTTTCAAGAATACCTTCATCACAAGTGAGCAACGGTCGCCGGTCGGAACAGAGGAGGACGCCGGTAAGAGGGGTTGCCGGTCGGAGTAGGGGAGAGCTGTTAGAGGATGAGGCAGCTAGGTTTTTTTGGGTTTGGACAGGACAAGAGTAGAGCTGCTAGAAACAGAGGCAGCTAGTTTTTTTTTGGGGGATTGTACTCTTCTGCGTTGGTTTAGTTTAGTTATTTTAACTTTTTTTTTAAATGCTGAGAGGTGCACGTGCACCCCCCAGTTATACACTATGTCCGCCCTTGGCTATGGTCAATGCTAAGAAAATTATAATGGAAATGGAAATTGAACCCATGTTATATAAAAAATGCATAATTCGTAGAGAAACAATTTGATAAATTGCAAGTGAAAAGATAACACAATCAACCGAATAATATGTTAAAGTTAATTAATTCATATATGTTATCGAGTAAGCTTTTTCGTCACTTCATAGTATATTTGAACAATTTCAGAAATATGATTATGCTTTTGGGTTTTTTTTTTTAGAGAAGCTAGAATTTGTTGATTATCATAGTTTGAAGTGTTCAAGTGATAACCTTGGGAATTTTTGAAACATGGCATAGTTTCTAATATTAACGGGGTTGAGTTATTTTTTGAATCAACGATTTTGAAGGAAGCTTTTACAAAAAACAAATACAAAGCAAATTGCGTGTTAGATTGTTTTAAGAGATTGAACTTATGTTTTCCAAATGCATGGATTGCTTATAAAGAATTATTTACCTTACCTAATACAGTTGTCTATGCTAAAAGATCGTTTCAAAGATGAAGTTGTTCATGTCTTATCTTCGGTCAACAATGTCACATGAGAGATTAAATGGATTACTTACAACAACTAATGATAAAATGATATATATATATATATATATATATATATAGTTTACTTGGATTAATTACGCATCAAAGTATTTGAGTCATGTACAAAATCAAGCCAAAAAGCTTGATTCATAATGAGGTGATAGATGAGAGAGAGAGTTTTGTTCATTGGAATCTATGGACACTGAATTGAAGATTATATGACCTTTTTACATTGAAGCTTCTTCACGCTACACTTGAAAATGTTAAGAATCGTATCCTTCTGAGGTAGTTTTGAGTGAATTGTCCAAGGCTATCACAAACGTTCACGTTCGTACCTAATTAAAATAATTTTTCTGTCAATCAACTGATTTATTTTTATTAAAAATCATTTCCTTGAAAAACTTGTTTAGGTGAATCATTTGTTCTATCATAAGCATGTTCACCGATGGGTTTTGGACCTATGTTCATGGTTGTATGATATAGACTTAGTTTATCCTCTATTATTTTTGTGTGCATGGAGGAAAATCACCACCATACGCAAGGCCAAACACGTTTTGGGCCTAGTACTTTCACTGCCTTTAAGCGTGCACATAAGGACATTTTGTTACGGTGAGCATGACTTGTTGCCCAAAACCATGCGCACACTTTTAGGCATGGTATGATCTGTTCAAATTTAGAGAAAAACATGAATCGAACCTAGATTCGTGAACTGTGAGATTTGATATTGAACATCATATAGCCTAAATTCAATTATACCTATTCTACATCTAAATTTCAATATCTAGACTCCGAGATTTAAAAGGAGGTTTTTGCTCTATTAAAGGGGTCAAGATGGTACGATCCGGGATGAAGAATGTGACTTCCATATCCGATGAAGAGAGCTTTGAACAAAATACTCATTGAAGATAGGGGAGTCTCAACGTGCATAGGTAACTTCTTATTAGGAAACAAAAGAGAGGTACCTTCTTATGTTGTGTAAAAGTTTTTTTCCAAATCTAATGAGAGACTAGAATGCATTGAAGGTTTTACCCTTAAGTATGGGTTCTTCCTCTTAAATTTTTCCCCGTTCCTTATTGTGTGATTGATTATTACTTATATGCACATTTTCTTACACACACACAATATAATACTCTACTCTACCACTATCGATATTATCCTCAATTTAATCATCGCTCATAGTTGTTTGGGATTTTACTCCATCACAATTCCACAAACTGCTGCTAACAGGATTTAAACCCTTGACATGTAGTAGCATAAACCGCATGCCTTACTAGTGGAGCTAAAAAGGCTTCAATGTTTGAAGAGTGCAAATCTACATATATGAACCATTATTTTCCCTCACTCAGTTCATATGGGATGTATCTATCTGGATACCAAATTAACCATGGAACAAGTATGTTATAATCCATTTGGGATGAAATTAACCGTCACCCAACACGTTGGCACACTTATTCCGACTGGGTACTGGTTTTTATATCATTATGTACCACTATCAACATTGTTCCCAATTTAACCACCGCTCTTCGCTATATGAAGTTTTATTCCATCTCATATCCACAAACTGGATCCAACGTAACTTGAACCCTTGACATGTAGTGTCATAAACCACATGTCTTACTAGTGGAGGTAAAAAAGCCTCGATGTTAAAAGATTAAAAATCTAAATATATGAACCATTCGTTTACCTCACCCAGGCGACGAGAAATGTAACTCTCTGACTATCAAATCAACAACGGCACCAGTCTGTTATACACACACATGCACACACACATAGATGTATGTTTAGATCCAAAATTATCCATAGTTAAATACACTTAGGTTTGTATTTAGTTAATTCACATAATTAACTTTGAGTAAAACCTAATTTGTTTAAATTTCTTAAATCCATTACACTTATCACCTTGATGCATGATAATTAGGATGACATAAATTTGGCTAAGATAATTTAAAAAATGGTTAAAGTTATCATTAAAACCTATTCACCCCTCTAGGTTTATTCTTTGAGTTGAATACATTGTGTAGAATACACCATCCTCAATTGGTGTGAGAGCGGTTGCTCTTCTAAGAAAGAATGTGTTAGAGTATATTTTCATGCTTGTGTCTTCTAGTCTTATTCATTACTCCAAGCTCTAGTTGTGTCTGTGTTTAGATTTTATGTTAATAATGCATAAATATCGTGATAATAACTCAATTAATCGTCCACCTTATTTTGATGGCTCAAATTATGGGCATTGGAAAGTGAAAATATGTATGCATTTGAGATCAAAACATAAGAAATTGTGAATGATTATTAAGCATGGATGAACTTATCCTATAATAATGGAAAATGAGGTGAGAGTGAGGAAATCGGTAGTTTGTGGTCGGATGTTGATTTTATAGATTGAAATTACATCTTAATTCTATTGAATGCGTTGTTTTTGTGTCCATCCCCGATCCTCGCCCGTGGGCTGGCACGTGGAGAAAAATGATCCTCAGGAGCGCTTCGGCCGACGTCATTTGAGATGAGGTGTAAAAATGTAGAGAGATTCAGAGTCGCCAATCTATTTTACTCAAAACAGATAAAAGAAAAAGGGAATCCATCTCGAAGGATGGCATCCAAAGACATACCGGTGCATACGAAATCAAAATGATTCGAGAAGGGTTCGGAGGCTTAGTTACGAAATGGGAAGGTGTTAAGCACCCATTCCGCCCTTTCGGTGTCTCACGGATATTTGTTATTCTCCTTTATTTTTCCCGTGATATGCGTGCATGTGTATATATATAATGGAGATAGGAATCCTCGACTTGTATCATGGAAGAGATAAAGCGAGTCATCCATAGGAAGATATAAGAATAATATTTAAAAAAATAAGATTTACGCGATTACCCCTACGTTGATCGTTATAATGGAACGATAACGCATTGGAGTAATACGTCACTAAGACCAAGTATATAGAATATAAGAAGATTAGATTTAGAGAAGATAAAAAATGAGAGAAAAAGTGAGAAAGGGACTCGAGTCTCGGGTTTTACCCCAAGACGCTTAAGTAGCCTATAAAGGCATCAAAGTCCACGTAGTTCGCATACAAAACGAGGGGTGGGGTTTATCCCATAAATCCAAATGGGGGGATCTCTTATTTGTGACTGTGTGTGTGTGTAGAAAAAAAGTGTTTTAGTTGTGAGAAAAGTGTGAGAAAAGTATGAGAATCCCTATTTAGAATTTATGAGCAAACCCTCATTTTCTTATTTTTTGGGTTTTATTTATATGAAAATAAGAGATGTGCAATAATACTAAATAAAAAGTATATTAAGATGTGTGAAATGAGATAATAAAAGTGCTAAATAATAAAACAAGTTATTGCAAATTTAAGAGAATTTGAAGAGAAAGTTGAGAAAAATGGACCTTATTGGAGACCTTAAGCTTGATCTTGAATGTGGGAGGGCAGACCTTGCACTTGGATGATGATGGAGAGTGGCTAATTCACCAAGTTTGATGAAAAGAATGATGAAAAGTGGAAGTAAAAAAGGGATTTGGAGGTTGAAATCACGCTGCCTTCGAGAGAGGTTTCTGGAATTCGTTGAGAGTGGATTTTATTAGATATGGGCTCCCCTTGTAGATGAGGTGAAGGCCTACTTTTATAGGCTCAGGTCACTGCCGATCGGCATAGGCCTGATCCTGCCTATCGGCACCTGCCGATAGGCAGGGTCTGGAACCTGCCATTTGGCAGTGTGTTTCTGGCCTTTTCGGGAAATCGGCTGTCGAGGGCAAACTGTTGATCAGAATCGCGTATGCGTCAGACCATTAGAAAGGTAATTCAGAGACCTTTGAAAGTCCTTTGGACCGCTCCCAGGTTCAGGAGTTGACTTTGGGTCAAATATGGCTCGGGAGCGTTTGTCGGTCCATTAAACGAGGAATTATTCAGACGCAAACGGATCGTTTATCCGTATGGTAAATTAGAATCGTAAACGGGATGGACCGTTGGAAAGGTTAAGAGATTTACTTGGACATTCCAAAGAGTTTGACCCAATTTGGGGAGTTGACTTTGGTCAACTGGGCCCTAGAATCGTTCGGTGACCTCTTGTAGTTAAACGGATCGTTCGTCCGCATGGTAAGTCAGAATCGCGCACAGGACGAACCGTTGGAAAGGGTATTTAGTGTCCTTCGAAGATTCATTTAGCCTCAGTTGAGCTGAAGAGTTGACTTAGGTCAAACAGAGCCCAGGAGTGCCCGGTGGCCTCTAGGTCATGTTTCGGACGCAAACGGATCGTTCGTCCGCATGGTAAGTCAGAATTGCGCACGGGACGGACCGTTGGAAAGGGTATTCAGCACCCTTCGAAGATTCATTTAGTCTCAATCAAGATAAAGAGTTTGACTTTTTGGTCAAACTGAGTCGGGGAGCGCCCGATGGCTTCTAGGTTAGTACTCGGGGTATGACCTGGGTTTGTAGTGATGAAGGGAGGTACTAAGGACCTAAGGAGAGTTAGGGGTAACGAAATGGGGTGTCTACAATTTTTATTCGTGAGTACAAAAGAATATAACCGTATACTTAGTTATAAATTGACTAAGAAATTTTGGGACAATTTTAGAGTGATATATAAGGGAACCTATTGTGTTAATAGAGCTATATTGAATAACATCGCGACTATGTTCGAGACAAAAAGAATGAATGAGGAAGAAAGATTTAATGATTACTACACTAGGTTAACCGAAATAGTCAATGACTCATCAATTGTTGGTGAGAAGATGTCCAAGAACAAACTTGTCAAAACCTTGTGAGAATGCTAACTTTTAGATTCAAGACCAAAATGTCTTTCTTTAATGAAATTAAAGACACCGAGACATATAGCTTTGTAGAGTTAGTAGAATCACTTCAAATTTTTTATCATCAAGAAGAACATTTGAATGTGTCGAAGACAAATAAGGATTTATCATTTATGGTCAAGTATAATGAGAGAGATTTTTTTAACAAAAGTGATGAAAGAAATGTTGAAGTGGATATGACTTTTTTGTTAAAAGGTTTAGCAAGTTTTATAGAAATAATAAAAAGTTTTCTAAAAATGAAAATAATTTCGAACCTAAACCTTACAAATCCACTAGACATCACTTTAATGCAAGTCATGATAAGAGTGTGCACAAGAGTGGTAAAGAAAAAGATGCAAACAGTTGATCTGCTTATGGTGGAGTAGGATATCACGTAATTTGTTTACAACTCAAATGAATAAGAAAGAGAATGTCAAGGATGTGTGTGAGAAGAAGAAAATATACAAAGCGAGTTTGAGTGATTCGGAGAGCAATTTTAATGAGAGTACCTTAAGTGAGGAGAGTGTAAGTGAAATCATCGTTATGGTTAAGTTGAAAGAAGGTGAGAAAGTTTGTGATGATAATATGTAAATTAATTGTGTGGTAAGGAGAAGTAGGATTAAAGGGTAGAGTCATACATCACTTAGTGATTCCTCATCTTATTGTAGCAAAGGTTTACATACATCGCATTATAGGTCATGCGATGAGTGTGATGATGAGGTCAACGAGATACATGAGGACTTTGATGAACTTTATAAAGAATCCTTGAAATTGAAGAAATCAAACATCAAACTCTTAAATAAAATGAAAAGTTTTCAGTTTAAACAAGATGGAAGATATGAAAATGTTGAAAATGTTCAGTTGGAATTCTTAAAACTCAAGGAGAAGGTTAATAATTTGATTCATGATAATGATTATTTGAAAAGGAAAAAATGAAATCCCTTTCAAAGAAAAAGAAGATATTAAGATCCAAAGAGATATTTTAAAAGTTGATTTTAAAAAATTGTAAATTGAGTTGCAGCATGCTAAGGATTTAATGATTGATATGATTGATAGAAAAAATGTTCTTGAAATCATATTAATGAACCACAGTGAAGTTAATAATGGCAAACATGGTATTGACTATGTTGAAACAATGAAAAAATGGTGTTTCATAATCAAGTGTTGATATTTTTGTAGTGAAAAGAATACTAAGGAATAAATCCTAATTTGAAAAGGAATGAATTTGTCCCTAAGTCTACATCTAGGCCTAAACCCTATGGATGCTCATTTTGTGGGAATAATAATAATAATTTCAATTTTTTCTTTAAAAGAAGGAATGTTGAGAAAGTTAAGAAAATAAATCATGAATTAAAACCTAAGTTTACGAGGAATGTGCCATTTTGTACATATTGTAGGTTACATGGTCATTCGAATCCAACTTATAGGTGTTTGAAAGAATGAAATGTGAGGCTCATTTATAATAGGAGGAAGAGTGAAAAAAGATCATGTTAATTGAGATTAGAGGATAGATAAAAAAGTCCATGAGGAGAGTTGACTTCAAGGTCAATGATAGGAGTGGGGTTATGAGAGAGTTTCCTACACCTATAACATTATTCAATTTCCAAATAATAGGTATACGAATCCTATGAGGAATAAAAGATGGATACCTAAGAATGTGATACGTACTCCTTTATTTGTATGGGTTCGAATTGTTTGGGTGAGAATTCAATTGATATAATTGGATTGTTTTCATAACTTTTTGAGGAAATTTCATGCATCATGCATATTCATACATTTCCTTAAATGTCATTCCGTACATAAAAGGCTTATATATATTGCATCATTAATAATTAAAAAATGCCAAAAATATTTTCATTTTAGTTTTTGAATATATGATTAAGTTTTTTAATTTCACTGATTTGACGTGTGAACTTAAATTAAATGATGATTAAAGCCCGAGTTCTTAACTATTTGGTGTAAATGTTAATTATGTCAATAATATGTTATAATTCACATGATAAGAAGTAATTAATGTTTATTTTGAATAAATATCAAAACATGTCATTAATTAAGATTTAAAGTAAACTTATTTATCGAGTCATGTTTAAGAGTATATTATACTCAATATGCTCTATAGAATAGGTTGTCTAAATTCCTTGCCAAAACTTGTTTGAGTCTTTGTCCAAGATTTCACTAAAAATCTTCATAAACTTTATCATGAACTCATGTCGAACCTCAAGTACACGACATATGATAGGTATAAGACTTAGCGGACTTTTATTTACACCCCTGTTAATTGTTTTTCTAATTGGATTTTTTTTAATTAACCTTAGTCGGAAAAATCGTCAAATACATAATACAAATGTACTCTTATAGAAAAATATATTTCATAAAGAATTTCATCTTTCATTTTTATTATAAGTATGGGTGTTCTTGGTTGGGACAAACAAACATAGTTTTTTTTTTTTACTAAAAACTTATTTTTAAAGTTTTTGAAAGGAAAAACTGGACTATTTTTTGGACACTCCCATGAGCAGCTTCGCCGCATCGATGATCTTCTTTGCTGCAATGATGGATCTTCACTGGTATCTTTATTTCCTGTGAGAAATATATAGAAGTTTATGCAACTTGTTTTGCTTCTGCATCATCATAATGAAAAACTTTCTCACTACAACGATGTACTAGCGAATGTATCCGATAGTGCCGAATGCACCTTTTTGGATAAGATATTTCTCTTATATCTTCTTGGTTTTGTATCAACTACACATTTTGAGCTGTACTTAGACTTGAAATGACTACTTGACTCCATAAGAGTGTGACACCTAGTCTATTAGTTTTTAAACACTCTCAAATTAAAAGACTATAGAGTTAAGTGTTCCATACTCTTCCAAACCAAGAGTAAGAGTTTTGAAAAATCTTTTTCCTTATCAAAATTTTTTAAATATTTGAAATACTATTTTTCACTCCTCTTTTTTGAGTTTTTCAAGCCATTGCTTTTTGGCTTTTTCACTTTGAGAAAACATTAGAGATTTATTTACTTATCTTTGTAATAAAAATGGTCATTTAAACTATTTTATTCGTGCATAAATATTTTCTCTTCCATGGATTGAAAAATTAATTTTGAGATTAGAGCACCATAACCGTATAATACATTAACACAACTGTGACACCCTGTAAACTTTATAAATTGATTGAAACGGTCTAATACAAAAATTTCAAGATTAAAAGATATCTGATAACATTCTCAGCATAACGAAATAATTATAGCTGAACAAGTAGATAAAATGTCAGAAAATAAAATATTGAATAAATATAAATCTTCTTTAATACCATACAACTAATGACATAAAATAAAAGCAACTCTTGAACATAAAATGTATCTCAAAGTATAATAATCATTTTTTACTATAATTCCACTTGTACAATCTCTCACTAAAATAAAAATAAATATAAGAAGTAGATGAGCTACACTATTCACTCCTATATATGAGGAATGAGGAATATAACATCATTAGAAATACTCATACAATGATCAACCCAAGTCTATGGCATCATAATGACCTAAGACCTGTAAACACATATTCAATAATAACGTAAACAACAAGTTTATAAAGAACAAGAATTTAACTAAAGTTGGGTCATAATAATAATACATATTCCTCCCATGTTAATTGAATTTTCAATTATTTAAGTTACTTAACCCAAATAACCTAAAATAAACATGATGTTCTTCTTACTCCCAAACCCATACCTAACCCATGTGAATAAAGGTCATCTCTTAGTTCAATATTATTCACTTTCTCATTCTTAATTTAATCCCTTGTATAATGAATAATTTAATTTTTGACAATATTTAATATTAATTTCATCTCGCTAACTAATGAAAGTATAGCTAACTATCTCTAAGTACGATGCTAAACATATATCTCAAGTGTATAGATCCGAAACAACCTCGTCCCACTATTGTAGTATTTGGATTTCTAGTATATATGTAACATAAATCGTGAGTCATAACTTATAGTTATACATCTCTAGTATAAATCATATACATATGTATTATAAGGTATAAATCGATACTGCAACACATAATCACATGAATATAAGAAGGGCAATCTATGCACCTAACCTCCATATAAGTACGATCCCCGGCATATACAAGTAATTAGGCTATACTTGATCCCATAAAAAAAGTACTAATTTTTGGATATCACTCGTGCATATTAGTTATAGTCATAGGACATCCTAACCCTATTACTTCACAACATCATCAATATAAGGAAAATCACCACACCTTCACAATAAAACATACGGGACCTATACCCAAGCTTGTATGAGAGGATCCTCCCATTAATCCCACTCGAAATAGGGCACTTTCATCACTTAAGATCTGGGTACAAGGAGTACATAGACATAGCTCGTCACATTATCAGAAAATAACATGCACGGTCAACGTCATACGCTCCCCATTAAATCCATCGTAGTACGTTCATCATAAGCACGCACACCACCCTGGTATGATTTCACATACAAAAATTAAACAAGTATGACCATACACAAGCGGGGCAGATAAATAACTATAAAACCCTATTCAACTGGGTTACACATAACATCTTTTAGTAATATTAGTAAATACACACGTTAACTATAATCGGATATGGATAAAAACTAGCCCTAGTACCCAAGGCTCCCAAATGTATGTATCAATTCCCCTAACTCCTACAATATCTCACTCGATATAATAACCATCCTAAACTAAGATTTATAAACTTATTGTAGCATTACCAATCAATTTATTATAACAACACCTCTCTTTTGAATTCAAAACTTCACCCATACCAAACTACAATGAATTAAGGTCTCACCTTTGGCAAAAATATATAGAAATGAGTTTAGTTTATAATCCAACTTGAATTGCCTCAATCAAATTGGCAGTTTAAAAAATATTGGTATTTTAGTACAATAGGGTAATGATAACTTGGTTTTTGCGTATGTGTTATTGTTGAATAAGTCATGCTAATCAAAATCCTTCAACCTACAAAAATAATATGAACTTGTATAGTTATAAGTAAGGATGCCAAACCTACTTTCAAATGTAAGAGAGCTAAAATGAGACTATAAATGCAATTCACATTCAAATGTGTAACTATATATATTTTTATATTTATATATTTTTTTTGTTTTCTATTTTCTTTTAGAAACAATTTACAAGGGGTGAATGAGACTAAATCACTTATTTTCTATTACTTAAGGGCTTTAATGGTTTGGAGCTTAGGCCGATTTTAAGCCATGGGTGGACGGGTTGATTTGGGTTTAGACTAGGTGGAAGGTTTCGGGTTTGAAAGGTTAAATATGGTTGGATTTAGGTCCGCGTGGTGGTTTCTTGGTTCAAGTCAATTTGAATCGGGTATCAGGTATAGCAGCAGGGTTATGGGATTGAACGGAGGCGGGTTAAAAGTTTGGGAGTTGGGTATATGTCAATCCGGGTCAGTGGGTTTTAGAGGGCAGGGGCTTATAAGGGTTGGAAAACAGGTTTAGGTAGGTTCTGTGAGATAGAGAGAGAGAGAGAGAGAGAGAGAGAGAGATGTGGGTTGGAGAAGATGAATAGTAGGCGATGGGTGTGGTAGGGTGTGTGTGAGTGTAGGCGAATAGTGTGTGTGTGTGTGTGTCTTATTTGTACCAAAAAAGTTAAAACTATTTAAAGGCTCACCTAAAAAAATAAAATCTATAAAAATTAAAACCTAACCTATAAAAAAATATTTACAAATCTATTAAAATAAAAAAAAAACTAAAGAAAATATAAAATCTATCAAACTTAGAAAATTAAATTCCTAATTTAAAAATAAAAGACTTAAAATAAAATAATACTAATAAACCTAACCTAGTAAAAATAAAATATTAATAAAACTAAACTAATAATAAAAGTAAAAATAAAACAAAAATCAAATAAAAATAAAACTCACACCTATTATATTTACACAAAAAATATAACAATAAATGATGCATAATATATACAACTATACGCATAAATAAATTCTAAAAATATACATGACTCAAAATAAAATATAAAATACATTCCAAAAATTATAGACGACTCAAATAAAAATCTAAAAGGTGCAAACTAAATACATATGAGGCTTGACACATGATTATGGAGGTCTGGGCTTGGTTAGGGGACAAGGTAATAGGTACGAGAATTAGGATTTAGCTCCTTTAATTGCATTTGTGTCGCATTTTGCCTTGATCTGATGTTTTAAATTCCATAAGAGGCATTTGACCTACAATAAAGACACATACGCATATAAGACAAATTTTATAGAAAATTAACAATTAAAAACTATCTATTTGGGGTTTCATTTAAAAACTTTTGGGTGCTTATTAGGTCATATTGTCAAGAAAACAACATCCCCTTTTGGGTCAACTTTGTAGATAAATCTATACTAATTGGAAACTAATTAGGTGTTTTAACGTACATAGTTGGAAATTTAAATATGTGAATATAGTTTCATATGAACTTAGAATAGCCTCGAAATAATTTATCATGTGAAATTAGCAATAGCCTAAAAACAATTTATACTTTCGGAGATATCGGTATTTTAGTGCAGTAGGGTTAGATTGTCTAGAAAACTTCCTCTCTTTTGAGGTTAAATTTGCATATAAATTTATAGTAATTGGGAACTAATTAGGTGTTTTAACATACATTTTTGGAATAGTATATGAATCTAGTTTTATAGGAACTTAAAATCATTTATACTCTACGAGATATTATAGTTTTAGTAACAAATTTACAATATGTCCAACACGAGTTTTTACCCGTGCACGAATTTTGTAAAATGAATTTCTCCCACCAAGAAACTACAAATCAGTTGATTCCAAAGCTAAAATACTACCAACACATATTATTAACATACCTCATTTGTTTAGATGTTAATAATATTGTTTATATCGCAAAATCAAACTGCAATCTCCTTCTACTTTAATAAATAATTCTTCAATTCAATAATCGTGTTATGTGGACATTATGCTCATCTTCTCTAAGGACCAAAACGACCATTAAGAACGCAAAACCTAATTTTGAACCCTTCAAACGTTGTAAAACCTATCTTCCTTGAAGTCTATGGTATATAACAACAATACTATGATATACCAACCAACTCTAGGTGAATGAAACCAAATATACGGATCAATTTCAGATTTATACATTTTTTAGTCTAGATTCCAATGAATACTAGTACTATAACATAAATTCACTTCCATTCTTAACCAATATAAACTTTCCTTATGAATTGATTGAGTAGTTAATCCTCAAATATCTCAACCCATTCATGCTTCCTCTCTTTAGCTCTCTAGGCTTTTCTATCAAGCCTCATATGTGTTTAGGTTATGTCTAATGACCTTTTTACATATCTTCCCATGAAAATAACCCTATGCCCCATATGTGTCTCAACCTAATGAGGCCAAATATAACTTTAAATGGTCCAAGACTCTACCCAATCCATATACTAACACAATAGACTTAAATTTCACTATTATAAGTTAATGAAAAACTTTCTATGCGTCCCAAATGTCAAAGAAAAATATAAAACATTCTATTAAGTTAATTATCTCATTAAATTAATATATCGGCCAATACGAGTTAAATCAATTAAAATCTAACATGCGACTCGGCATTATAAGAAACTACTTCCCAATGGGTGGAACCTGATACTAAAGGGATAATCCGCATAAGGTAATACTTAATAGAAAATTCCTAATCATTTCATAGTCTCCCATTATACTAAGTCACTTGCAAATATTTAATTAATTCATTACCATTAACATGTATTATGTTCAAATTCACATATGAATTATATAACATATATAAAATATAAATAGTGACATTACATGTCATAACAAGCATACATAATTAATTTTCACAATTAAGTAATGCATAAAAAATACGGGTTATTAAATTCCTTCCCTTTAAACAAGGAATTTCGGCCTCAAAATATGAATTATTTATAATCCTACTTGAAAGTCTAAGAGTATATTGCTCTCATTTTCATACTAGTACAAAGGGATATACTCATTTTCGTACATCGCGTTTGGCTAATGCTCTAAACCAAACTAGTCTAATAATTAAAATGCTAACTTGTCCCTTAGGAACTCTTTAGGCCATGTACCCATCGAAAACATCATTTACACATCGAAGGTGATTGGGTAAGGTCAAATGACACCAGTCTCACCTTATTCGAGATCGTAAAAAGAACCTATGCATCTGGATGCCAATTTCTCTGTGAAACCCGAACTCGAAAATTATGATCATTGAGGAGATCATCAAATGCACCTGATCTACCTCTTAGGACCCCAAATCATATTTCTTCTTTATGCAAAAGACTATTTTCCCTCTCCAGTAATTTTCATATGATATTTTATGAACAACACTTCCTTTTAAGTGTCCCAAACACATCCTAAAATGAATAATTTGCTAACTCTCAGATCCAATTAACTTGTTTACTTAAACACAAAATCGATAGATGGCTCTATGTCCTATTTGGGACCCCTGAGGCCTATCAAAATCAATGGGTATACTCTCCCACTTCTACACTGGGATTTTGAACACTACAACTCTTCGAATGTGTATGGTGTTCTACCTTGTTTACTTCCAGAAGCACAATCTCAACATAAACTATACCAATTGTTGATTCACATCTTAGTAGGATGGAGGAGAGTTTATTCTATCATATGTGGAATTATACCTTGTTCTTATCCCTCATTCATCGGCTAATGAGAGTTTATTCTATTATATGTGGAATTATACCTTCTTCTTATCCCTCATTAATCGGCTAATGCTACTTTTGTTCATGAGTTCTATGTGAACATGATAGTTTTCTTTGAGAATTTGTTGATCCTTAATTCCTTTGTTAATAGAATTTACATAATATTGACTAAGGATGAATTGTCTTCATACATCTTACCTCGAGAGGATAGTCCTCGTTATACTCCATACACAAAGAGCGATCTCACTCATAATGATCTTGTCACATTTATAGTTTGGAGATAGATGTTGTGGGTTAGCAATATTTTTATTAAGGTTAAGTATTCCATAGCTGGGTTAGAAGTATCTTAGTTATAAATGTTGGAGGGGAGTCCTCGTAAGGCTGGGGTTGTAACACAAATGAAGGAGTAACCTCTATTAAGATGGTAATAAATCACTGACAAGATATCGTTAACAATAATGTATATAAAGATCAAACACTCAGGATTGAACTAAATAAATCACTCATGTTTAACTCAAACTTTAACAAAAAATGAACCTCCAAGGTAACTCAGTTTAGAGGGAGATAAAGGCAAGCACTCTAGGACATACCCCTGGTAGGAATCTCCAATACCTAGGTCCCACACACAAGGATCTCATTAATAAATGGTAATAAAAATATATCGAAAGATGTTAATTGTTGTGAATAATATGATTTGGTTGTAATTACTCTTGCTTTCTCTCTTGATCTCAACAAAAATATCTCTCAAGTATGAAAGAACTCTCTCCCACTGGAAGTGACTAAGAAGCCTATACAATCACTCAGATAACTCAAGTGTCCTAATGATAAATTAATGTAAAAAGACACCTCCTAGTACTTTATGTCACTGGCATTAAATTCAAGGATGTTCCAGCATGCCCCTATGTCATAAGAATTAAATGCTTACAAGTAGCTTTGGTTGCCACATCAGTGGTGAATCCCTAAACCATTTAACAGCCCCCAAACCCCTATGGTTTACTCAAGTTTGGATTGGACAATAGATAGATCATGCATAACATCACCCAGGGAAGATGTTACTTTTGGTAAAGGGTTGTTTGGCTCTAGGCCCAATGTGGAATGGAACTCATTATTGCTTTGGGTAAGCTCTCTCGGATTATGGTCCCTCGGTGTTGTACATGTGTGTCTAGAATGGTTATGTTAATCCTTAACTTTTCCTTTCCTTTCAATACTCTAAGCCAGTTTCCTCAAAGGTCCCCTCGATGAGGTTATTCGATAGAGCATGAGAGCTCTGCCAAGCCCTACCAGACTTGGTCCCTTGTGAATACTGTTAGACCTCACCCTTACATTACAAACGTTACAACTTGCAGGTTACCATATACATCTACAAATATATAAATTGAATAAGTACAAAAGAAAAAAAAAACTATACTTCTCTAAAGAGTCTCCTCGCTTCTTTGCCCCCTCAAACTCCTGAGTCTACTCGCCTGGCTATCTTAAATCATCCTATGTTAGGAAGGGGAGTTATCTCTAATAATGATATCACCTTTAGGCTCCGCCTACATTTGTTCTTTTGTCGAGAAATTTGTTGTGTGGCTAAAAAATTTCTACATGAAACATCTCTAGCCAAGAAACCTTCCTTCATTAAAATCATCTCCTGTGTGTTCTTTCTCCTATAGGACCGAGTGAACTTGAAATTTTTCAACAAAGAGTCCCCTCAAGCCAAAACTGACGCCAAAATATTTTCTTCACCCAGAACCTTCTTTCTCATTCTCTATCATTTGCGCATGCGCTCATTAATTGTTGATGTCCCATAAATCATCGCAGCTGCCCCTGAAGTGCCACATGTTAACTGGAAATAATTAATGTCAACACTAATAGACCAAATGTCATCATGCTTTTGCCTCTTCCCACACATGGGAAATCCCAAACGACACGTTGAATTTTCAAAGAGCTCTTTCCCGCTCAACACTTAAACATTTTACTTCCATTCTCTTCTTCACCTATCTCATTTATGCTATTGCTATCCAGAGCTCAGAACTTTCTGAGGAGAAAAAAATTTCAGCCTCCACTGACTCCTACTTTTTCCACTGTCCTCCACCTCTTTCTGCACTCTCTCCTCCTCTCTTGTGCTTCAAACTCTTTCCAACTTCTTTCAAAACATCCGCATGGCTTCTTCAATCAATGTAGCTGAGGTTTTCGGGTATGTTTATAGCCAAGATGTCCATGCTATCATGGTGGCATGCCAAGGACAACTCTGTTCCTACCGCCATTCACTAATTTTTGACAAGGGTGGTAAATTTTCAACTGAGTGCACGACATTTTCTTCTCAACTCACTTCCAAGTGGGATCCTATGACTTTGGATGACAAGGTCACAGGAAATGAGGTTTGGGTATTTCTATCCGTAGAAGGGACTCTACGCCTGGACCGTGGAGACTTCCCTTATTCCTAAATCAATTTTGAGGGGTTTGAAGGTCACCTGGACTATTTCTCAACTTGGTCCAACTATATCCAAGATACTTACACTGAAGTCCTTTCCATGGTGGGTCTCAATCATGCTTTTTAGTTTGGAGACTTCATTCTATCCAAGCACAATAATGCACTACAAATTTTGATTTCTCGTTGGAACATTATTTCCCATACCTTTATCACTACCGAGGGTGAGTTCATAGTCACCATTGAAGATGTTTGTGAGATGTTGGGGATTGAGTCCATTGGGACTTCATCTTATTCTGATGAAGCTATGGATGTTGAGGAGACTACTGTCCGCTCTGAGTTAGACCATATCTATCGCAGTTATGTTAGTGGTTCCAACAAAACTACCTTTACCCCTTTGATTAACTACTTCTTCCACACACTTCCTATAGAAGAAGGGTCCAAAGCCTATGTAACTTATGGGGGCGGGGGGGGGGGGGGGGGGGGGGATACTCTGCCTTGGAGTTATTTGCCTACATTTTATGTGTTCTTTCATGCCTACTCTTACCTGTAAAGCCCAATGACCAACCAATGAAGGATGTTATCAACATTTTTATAAGGCTGGCAAGGGGTGTCAAGCTTCCTCTTGCTGCTCTAGCCTTGGGTTCTCTCTAAACTTGGCTTTACATGACACACTTGAATATGGAGTGCTCATTAGGCAAGTATAATGTTGCCAACTTTGCCAATACTCATATATTGACTAGTTTCATTTACACAAGGTTCCCAGATATTGCCCCTACTGAGGTTCCTCTACCTGTTGATGACTTCAAACCCCATCGTCTTCTACGCAGGAATAAAAAAGAAAGCCGTAAATACATACTCACTATGATTGATCGGTACTCCTCCTTTATCCCCTGGACTTACAGTGAGGAGTCTTTTGCTCACACATGGTATTTTTTCCACTAGAACCCTCGCAAAGTTAAAGCTGTAATGGAGGATATGATTTTAGAATATCTCTCCCTTACCACCGTACTCATGTTAACCCCTGGATTTCTCCCTTCCTTTATAGAGTGGGGAAGTAATTATGAGCACTAAAACCCAAAAAGGTTCTCTCGCTAGTTTAGGAATGACCGGGGTGCCCCTTTCCCAGTATTTCAGAGTTCTTAAGATAAAGAGACCTTTTTCCAAGCCTGCTTGGACTACACAGTAGATGCTACTTCATTACTATGTGAGGAACTAAGTGGAAAGCTCACCATCCCTAGTCTCAAAATAAAATATGATGTGACTTGTAATTTTTTAATGACTTATTGGCTAATGTAGTTTTCTTTGATTGATAAGTTCATTCAATGTCCTCCTGTTTACCCACAAGTCCAAACATTTTCCTCCAATGAACTTGGTTTAAAAAATAACCCACTGCTAGGGGTTGAGTTCCCTCTAAGCACCACCCAGAAGAATCCTCCAATTGAGTTGCCCATCATTCCCTAATGAGTGATGTTCCCCAAAAGGGGAAGAATAAAGATCCTGCCCCTAAAAGACCTGCCACCCCCACTCCTCTCGAAGATCTAACCAGTGAGGGGACTTCCCAACTAAACCCAAAAAAATATAAGTCAAATAAAAATGCCAAATCCACTAAGTCCAATTCAAATTGTACTTCCCTGAGCTTACTGGCATCCCTCTTAAGGTTAATCGATCTATGAATGAGGCATTGGCTGAGGAAATTCATATAGAGTTTAATCGTGTTTTGCAGGCTTTTTAGGAGACCAATCCAAAACTGCTTGAGTTTCCTCCTCTCCCCCAAGTTTCTTCCTCTCAAGCCCACGTGGGTACAAGTTCGCGAGATGATAGATGGAAGAAAAATTGTGCCCCTTCTACTGGTGCCCCTTCATAAGGGAAAAAAAATATTGAACATAAAATCTATGTAGAAACATGCTTATGAAGTACGTATTAACACCTTCCTTCACCCCAAGTTCATTTCCTTCCCGTCTTGATGCCTTTGAGTCGATCATCCTGGGCATTAGCCCTGTGAAGGAGCAAACGGTTATTGAGGAAACTCAAACAGTTGCAACACCACCTCCCTATCCAGTTCAAGAGGTAACTGCATTTAGTAATGTAATACTTTTTTTATAAGTTTGAATTTCATATTTTGACACTTAACAAACTTTTATTTATTCTTTAGAAACGTCAATCACCTATATATTCTCTTCCCTCAAGTCTGGTTATTGAAAAATGTGTTCTTGAACTAACTCATGATCCCTATTCTTCAATGATCGATCTCACTTATTCTCTCTATGCTTCATTAAGACGTGCGAGCAAGGCTGCTCAGAGACTTTACATGGAGGAGGGTTCAGTTGCTTCCTTTATGAGTATTAGTGAGGTATCTTCATTATCAGAGGAGGCTCAACTAGAATCTCCTTAATCTCCATGTATGGATGTGCTTCCTCAGGCAGTTGTTCCAGTTTCTTCTAGTCCACAGAGGTAACTATTTTCTCTTTAATTTTTTTGAAGTGTAATTTCCTTAGAGATTTATTTAAAAAAACCAATAACAGTTGGTCTTACTTATTTTTCAGGTGGATGTTTGACCAAGTATAAATTCTTCTGAATTTAGACCCTTAAGTTAGTGATTTTTATATCCCGAACAAGTTAATTGAACCTTTTTTATTCCATATCATTTCCATTGACTGTTTCTAATAATTTCCCCGAGTTTTGTGCATTTCTGATGAATTTTTCAGGAATGGAGTGCAAGAAAGAGAGAGAGAAATCGGAAGAAAGAAACAGAAGAAAGGAAGAAAAGTCAAAGGGTAAAAGAGTAAAGTTATACCCAGAGTTCAAATTCGACACCTAAAGGGAAGTTGAAGAGATTAATTTCACAAGAGCATCGGAAGAAACGACACGCAAATAGGAGCTCGAGATCAAAAGTTATGGCCAGTCAAAGAAGAAAAGGAAAAAGTCAACCTGAAAGAAATCAGACCGATCTGGTATATATCGGACCGATCCGAAATGACCCAAGTCCAGTAGACCCCGGATGGATGACAAATCGATGACAGTAGAACCGATCCGGTGGGGACCGAACCGATTCGGTGGGGACCGAACCGATCCGGTAGAATAAAAAAAGAACCGATCCGGTGGCTAAAAAATAGACCGATCCGAGGTCTATCCGGACCGGTCCGGTCATGCGAAATCCTGGCATTTATTGTGAAGATTTTGATGTGCATAGCTAGTGAAATCTTGCGCAACAAGCGATTCTGGCTGTCAAATTCGTACTACTTGGTGCTATAAAAGCCCATGCCCTACCTCATTCTAGGGGGGGATTTAGAGAGAGCAATTCAGAAGTTAGGAAAATTTCAGTTTCTTTAGTAGGAGTTTTCATAAACCCTAGTTTGTAAGGTTGAGAGAAAAAAAAGAAATGTTTCTGGATTCAAAGTCTTTTCCTGTTGCTGAATACAAGTATAAAAATTCCATTCTCTTATTTGGTATCTGTTGATATGCCCCAAGTCTGACCTCGGCCCAGAAACACCAACCTCGGCCGAGATCAAGGCCGACACTGGATAAGCCTTGGGCATGAGACATCAGCCCTCGGCCATATCAAGGTCGGTCCAGACCGATACTACCACCTGACTCTCCAAAGGACATTGCATGCATCATAAGGATCAGCGGCACTCTCGTACACCAGGGAATGGCAACCTCGGCCAGATATAGGCCGAGCTCGTAAGAAGCCTTGCCAGTAACCTCATCAAGACATCAGTCAATGCTCCAAGCATAAACCAGCTCAACCTCGGCCCAAGCCGACCCCTATCCATTATCTCGGCTTAATATGAGCCGAGACCTTCACGGTCACCTCGGACTGAACGAGCACCTAGACTTCTCAACCTCGGCCTCTCCCAGGCCGAGGTCATGCACCAAGCATGATAACCGAGCATCTACTGACATTTGGATAAGGACACGTGGATAAAAATCAGTTATAACAAGATTATTCCCCACACGTGGGGAATATTTCATCATCTTTCTCTACATGTGACTGTGACAGGTGGATTCCCTATATTGGTGAGTCTAACACACACATGCATATTACATACATGGGGGGTACATTACACCCCCAAGGTACTATATATAGAGGTCATCCTCTACCTTGCAAGGGATCCGGAGTTAGCAACCCTAGTTGAAACTCTGTCTAAATACACAGTAGAGAGAAAGATTGAGAGATTGTATCTATGGCCATTAGAGCCCTCATACAGTGATACACATCATACACTTGCATAGTGGACGTAGGCCTGATTGGCTGAACCACTTATATCCCTGTGTTGATTCCACTTCTCCTCACCTCCTTCTACCATACATAGATATATATCTTTTTATTGCCATTGTTAACATTGAATTGAGCTCACAAACCCCTTGAAGGGTGGTGCAGTTTCCTGCATCATCATTTTGGTGCCGTCTGTGGGAACAAGAAGCTATCTCTTCCTCTTTTTCTGCTTAACCTCACCGGAGACTCTGGTGGTGAACCAGGCCTCCCCCTAGCACGGAGTTGTTTCACCATTGAAAGAGGTCCTGTAAGGTATTAGGCTCATTTACTACACCAACTCTTTTGTGCTAACACATGGCACCAGACTTACCGCCACCTCTTCCACCACCCGGAGGTGGGGGGCCTAACTCAAGTCAGGCGCCTCCCCAGTTCGAAATGGCGGAGGTAGCTGCAGCCTTGAGGTCTTTGGCTGCAACACAACAAGCTATGCATGAGCAATTTGCACAACTCAGCCAAACTATGATGAGGCCACTTGGAGTCTCACCGGATATGATCACTCCGACGGCTGTTCAGCCTCATCCAAACGCTAGGGGACCACCCTAGGCACCAATGAAGGACCATCCTGCACCATAACGGAGAAGGGAAGTTGCTGACCCTAGGCGCTTATGCCTGGGGAGGCAAGGAAACCTTTGCCCAGAGGACAAGTATGACGATCTAGAGGCAGAAGAGGCCCGGGAAGACTGCTGGGAGCCGTATGAGGTGTCAAATAATACTGTACGACCTCTTCAGTAAAGTCAAGGTTGTATCGGCCGAAGGGGTGAAGAGGCTCAACAAAGAGGGTCAGCCTTTGATCGGTTGAGCAGAGGGTCAGCCTTTGAGAGGTTGGGTCCGATGAATGACCTAAGACACAGGTTGTCGAGATCGAGGAGCGCAGCAAGCTCTCAGAGAGGAAACAGACAGGGTTGTCCAGACCAAGGCCGACACTGTGAAAGAAGAGGCAGGGAACAGGAAGAGGTCAACAGCCGACGTGCTGCGGCAGGGGAACCTTCGGTCCATCCCATGGAGGTGGCTGGGGATAACCTCGGCCAGGTCGAGGGCAGAAGACCATGGAATGACTCTATCCAGCGCCTTGAGGAGAAGATAGGAGACCTCATTAAAAGCAGGGACCCATTACAAAGGGGTTACTCAGAGGGCTCTCCATTTGTTGCTAGGATAGTGGGCTTCCCAACCCCAGCTAAATTTAAGCCTCCTATGGTGTCTCCCAAGTATGATGGCAGCACTAACCCGGTACATCACATCGAGATGTATCAGTCAGCAGCATACATCTACTCGATACCCAATGAGATGAAGTGTAGGGACTTCTTTGGGACCTTAACAGGGGTGGCACACAGCTGGTTTACCTCCCTTCCAAAGAACTCGATTGAGAACTTCAAAGTCTTAGCTGAACGATTCATCCATAACTTCTGCTTTGGGGTGAGACCTCAAAAGAAGACTACTCACCTGCTGTATGTCAGGAAGGGCAAGGATGAGAGCCTAGGAGATTACATAGCCAGGTTCAACAAAGAGAAGCTAGAGGTCAAAGATTATGAAGAGAATATAGCCATGATCGCCCTCATAGGGGGTCTACAGAAAGGGAAGCTATTGTGGAAACTTATGGAAGACCCTCCTAGGTCTATGCGGAGCTCCTGGAAACCGTAGGGAGAGTAATGAATGCGGAAGAGGCAATGGCCGCCAAGTATGAGGATGAGGACCGCGGTGGTAGTGGAAAGTCTCAAAAGAAGAAAGATGGGAAGAAGAGGTCGGGTGATGACAAGTTCGCTCACTATACTCCTCTGACTGTGAGCTGCGAGCACATCCTTAACGAGATTAAGAATGACAGTACTCTGATATGGCCAGAGAAGCTGAAAGCCCCACCACACAAGAGGAACAAAAACCTATAGTGCAAATTCCACCAGGATCGTGGCCACGTCATGGAAAGATGCTTCGCCTTAAAAGATGAGATTGAAAAGATGTTAAAGTCTGAAAAGCTGAGGAAGTATGTAGATGGTAAGGCTCATAAAGGGGGAAGAGATTACCCTAAGAAAAGGAGAAATGACAGATGCCGTGACAATGTCCCAACCAAAAGAGACAATGATTCAGAAGGTGATAATGAAGACGATTCGGATCTTCCGTCGAAAGATGATAACACCCCGGTAAAGAGGGTTGGTATGATCTCATTTGGTGTTGACACCATATGCGGAGGATTTGTAGGAGGTGACTCTGAAGTAGCTGATAAGAAGGCTCATGTGGCAGAGGTCAGATCAGTGGCCAAGCTTGAAGTCATGAATCTAACGTCTTCCGAGGCAGTGCAGAAGAGGAAGAAGGTGGACATGGACACCCTTGTAGTTGGGTTCTCTAGACTCGACTTCAAAGGTATCTTAGCCCCACATGATGACCCCTTGGTGATAACGACAAGGGTGCATGGGTGCGAGGTGCAGAGGATCCTCGTGGATGGGGAAGCTCGGCAGACATGATGTTTTGGCCTTGATTCAAGAGCCTAGGTCTTAGCAGAGCAAGGATGGTACCCTATCATCACCCATTGATCATCTTCAGTGGCGAAAAGGTCCACCCCTTGGGCATGTATGAGATGGACGTACGGATGGGTGATGAGTGGCCTAAGAGGCTGACCAAGAAGGTAAATTTTTTCGTCATGGACGAAAACATATTTTCAGCCTATAACCTCATCATAGGAAGGGTGGCCCTTAAGGAGTTTGAAGCTGTGCCATCGATGGTCCATCAGATGCTAAAATTCCCGACTCCCTATGGGGTAGGGGAAGTGCAAGGTGAACAAACCACAGCACGAGAATGTTACTTCAACTCGGCCGAAAAGAGAGAGTCCCATAAGAGGGAAACCACCACTTATAGCATTAATACGCTTGACCCAAGAGATAAGACAAAGTTGAAGAAGGGATAGGCCATGGAAGAGGTAGAATCCATCGTCCTCAATGAGGACGAGTCGAAAAAAACCATTCAGGTCAGCAAGTCCCTGAAGGCAGAAATTAAGGAAGAGTTGATAAACTTCCTCAGGAGGAGATAGAGTGTCTTCGCATGGAGTCACGCAGACATGCTCGGCATCGACCCTGAGGTCATGAGTCACAAGCTCAACGTGATCAAAGATGCCAAGCCTATCAAACAGAGACGAAGAGTCTACTCCAGGGAGAAATACGACGTCATCCGAGAAGAGGTAAAAAAATTAGAAGAGGCTGAGTTTATAAGAGAAGTCACATATCCGGAATGATTATCAAATGCAGTCATCGTGCCTAAGGCCAATGGGAAGTGGAGAATGTGTGTTGATTTCACTGACCTGAACAGATCTTATCCAAAGGACAGCTATCCCTTACCTCGGATAGATCAGATGGTGGATTCTACGGTAGGTCATGAGATCATGAGCTTCATGGACGCGTATTCAGGCTATAACCAGATCTTCATGAATGCTGAAGACTCAGAGAAGACAACCTTCATTACCGATAAAGGGACGTACTGTTACAAAGTGATGCCCTTCGGCCTGAAAAATGCAGGGGCAACGTACCAACGTCTTGTTAATAAGATGTTTGAAGAGAAAATAGGTAAGACTATGGAGGTTTATGTAGATGATATGCTAACAAAGAGGTTGAAAGCTTACACCCATGTAGCAGACCTTGAGAAGACCTTCGATGTTATGGACTCATACAAAATGAAACTCAACCCCGCGAAGTGTGTCTTCGGAGTAGGAGCCGGGAAGTTCCTGGGATTCATCGTCAACTAGAGAGGAATTGAAGCGAACCCTGAGAAAATCAAGGCATTGCTTGACATGAAGACACCTAAGAGTATCAAGGATGTCCAAAGACTCACGGGGAGAGTGGCTGCACTTAACAGATTTATCTCTAGGGCAACGAACAAGTGTCTTCCATTCTTTAAAGTGCTTAGGAAGGCCTTTCAGTGGGACGAAGAGTGTGAAAGAGCCTTCAGCCCGCTCAAGTCTTACTTGGGATCCCCCTTGTTGCTATCTCGGCCTGTCGCAGGAGAAAAATTATATGTGTATCTGGCAGTCTCCGAATCAGCCATCAGCGCAGCCATAATACGAGAAAACGCTGGGATCCAGAAGCCTGTGTATTTCAACAGCAAGGCCCTTCAAGGGTCTGAACAGAATTATCCTCGTATAGAAAAGCTGGCTTATGCCCTAATACATGCTTCAAGGAAGATGAAACCTTACTTCCAAGCCCACTCCATGGTGGTCCTTACCGACTCCCCACTAAGACAGGTCCTGTATAAACCTAAAAAGTTCGAGAGATTGATGACCTGGGCCATTGAGTTGGGGGAGTATGATATTACCTACCATCCTAGGACAACCATCAAAGGGCAAGCCCTCACAGACTTTGTCGCTGAATTCACATGGGAAGAGGCCGAGGCGGAGAATGGCCTAGAGGGTGCTGAAAACCATAGTGTCTTCCGAAATTCAGAAGAGACGACACCAAATATCTTCCAAGATCGGGAAGAGATCGCATCCAACAGGGCCAGGAGTAGAGTTGCAAAGAACGAGGAAGATCGGTACCTCTTCAAACAAGGAGTCGTGACAGAAGGGGTCTTCTCGTCAGATACAGACGTTTGGAGCCTTTTCATTGATGGCTCTTCCTGCAACAGTGGAAGTGGTGAAGGGTTGATACTCTCGGCTCCAGATGGTGCCAACATTGAATACGCTTTGAGATTCAACTTCCAGGCTTCTAACAATGAGTCCGAGTATGAGGCCATGATAGCAGGTCTCTCATTGGCAAAGACTCTTCACGTAAAGCGACTCCTACTCCACAGTGACTCAAGGTTAGTTGTTAATCAAGTACTAGGAGTTTATGAGGCCAAAGACGAGAGGATGGCGAAGTATCTGAAAAGGTTGAGAACGATGTTAGAATATTTTGAAGAGGCAAGGATGAAGAGATTGCCTTGACAAAGCAACATCCACGCAGATGCGTTGGCAAGGTTGGCCTCGACAACGAAGACTGAGAACGTATGTGCTCGCGTTCAAATGATCAAGTTATATATTAAACACCTTTTAACCCAAATTAACCCTAAGCATGCAACTAGGTGTGATTGAAACAATATGAAATCATGCAAGAATTATTCAACACACAAAGTTAAGGAAAAATCCCCCATATGGGCAAAACCATTTGTATATCACTATAATTTGTAAGAGAAGCGGCTTACAATCGGATTACAATGAAACACAAGTTTTTGACTAAGAATTACCCTCAGGTATCGGATTCTATAGTCACGGCTGGAATTATCCCTTTCCAGTAGGGCTGCAATGAAGAGGAAGAAATGATCCACTTCACAAGGGTTGAACAACAACAATGGTGTTCTTGGGTTACCAAACTTGATTCACATAGATATGGAAGATGTGTGAATCTAAAAACCTAGAATCATAGGACTCAATAGGTGAAGACTTAGGGTTTTCTCTGCTCTGAAAATCGTGTGTAGAAGTCTTGGAAAAACCACTTCCCATAGTGGGATTAAGTAGGAGAACTTGAGCCCTAAAATTCGGAACATGATCTGACCATGATCTGTTTGAAATTATCCTCGTCGGATCGGTCCGGTCCCTTTAGGCGGATCGGTCCGGTGACATTGGATCGGTTCCTTTTTGAAGACGGATCCATCCGGT